>OW026310.1:11358817-12608817 GCA_932273695.1 Apotomis betuletana | reverse complement strand
AGGCTTTTTGTCTGGAAGATCACTGGATCTGTATCTTCAGTATAATACGATGATGCATTCGGTTTTTTTAAAGATCGTCAGCTATTTTCTAGATATTTTTCTGTTTTTTATCATGTAAGTAAACTATTACTCTTTGCATATATTTAACACCACACTGACTAGTGGTCAAAAGATCGGGCAAGGTGTGGGTTATTTTATCGATATGTCAATCGTAAACACGTCGCTTTATGGGTCATTCTATGAGTTCTAAACGCCGCCGGTCATCTATTGGAGGAAGTTCGATAACCTTGGTCATGACCCTTATTTTATTCGACATTAAATTGATTAGGTATTCATGTTTCGCCATAAACCCGGGCTGCCAAAGATTATTGACAACATCATTAACTTATAATATCAAAAGTCCTTAAATATCATTCCGTTACAATAAAAAAAAAACATCTGCTGAAAGCTCTTGCACCTTTAAACTTTTTCTTCCATAGGTACGTCACTAATTCGAAAAATAATACCTACATCCAGCCGTTTTATCGCTCAGATGGCTATAAGTCAATGTCAAATCGAATTAGTCCATTAAACGCAAGTTGATGTGGGTTAGAATTACATCCCAGGTTATACTAAGATCACTTTATCATGAAATACGATTACGACGCAATCAGCCTGACGAGCGACATTTCTGGCACATTTTCGTCCCAGATCTAGGACAAGATGTCTCAGCCGGAAAGCTAAACGTACTCAATTCTCGTAAAACAATGTTGGAAATAGAGTTATCTCGTCATTTTGGGGTAGTCATCATCATCATCATCATCATCTCAGCCATAGGACGTCCACTGCTGAACATAGGCCTCCCCTTTGGACTTCCATATATACCGGTTGGAAGCGACCTGCATCCAGCGCCTTCCGGCGACCTTTATAAGGTCATCTGTCCATCTTGTAGGTTTGGGGTAGTACAGTTGGGAAAATAACAGGTCAATGATGAACGGTCAGGTCGGTCCATGAGGAACGACTTAATTTTTATTGAAATGCACCATACTTCAGGATCATGGGCTAGGATTACTCTTATAGTATCAAAATTACTGAGATTAAGGGTTTGCCGAGCTGCATTGTATTGTGTAATCAGGAGCAAAAGTAGAAATTGGCACGTTACCAATAGAATAGAATAGAATAGAATATATTTATTTGTCAAACATAGGTACAAAGCAGTTGTTACATTAGACAGAAGTTCTCTATGTCTTGCCACTAGGCGTACAAATTTGTGGGTTAAGTATTCGACCCTAATATAAGTTCAAACCAAGGAAATAAATTAAAATTAATACAATGTCAGCAGGTAGAAAATAAAAAATATGATAATACTAGAATTTAAAACAATATTAACTAAATTATATAAAACAATTACAAATCAATGTCATTAAGAAACTCTTGCGTATTATAGTAACACTTTTCGACCAATAATGATGTTAGCTGTTTTTTTAAACTTATCTAAATTCAAGTCCCTGATACTAGGTGGAATTTTATTGTATATACCTTTCTCGTTTCGCAAATTTTCGAAAAATTGCAACGAATCTGTCTAAGTATATGAGCGAACTTCAGAGAACTTTAATATGAACGAAATAATTAGGTACCTATTCATTTTATTAATATTTTAGGAAATACTGACAGATCTCTGGTTTGTCTGTTTGGTTTACATTCTGAATCATTCACAATTTTTCTAGCCACATAAATTCCTTCAAAATTTAATTAATTAGTTCCGTATTAGGTACTTGGTACCTCGACTGCTACCATACATATCTGATGGCGACTGTTACGTCTTACTTAACATCACTTCGAACTTTCTAGGTATATTTTGCGGTGGCTACCACTACTCGCTGAAGATGTACACGTACGAGCGGGTACGCTCCCGCAACTTCGCGCGGACCTGGGGATTCGTGCAGTGTTCTCAAGCCGTGCCCATCGCCATCGGAGTACCGCTCTCAGGTACGTCCTGCTGCCACTACTCAAGATGTACACGTACGAGCGGATGCGCTCCCGTAACTTCGCGCAGACCTGGGGATTCGTGCAGTGTTCTCAAGCCGTGCCCATCGCCATCGGAGTACCGCTCTCAGGTATGTCCTGCTGCCACTACTCAAGATGTACACGTACGAGCGGGTGCGCTCCCGTAACTTCGCGCGGACCTGGGGATTCGTGCAGTGTTCTCAAGCCGTGCCCATCGCCATCGGAGTACCGCTCTCAGGTATGTCCTGCTGCCACTACTCAAGATGTACACGGACGAGCGGGTGCCCTCCCGCAACTTTGCGCGGACTTGGGGATTCGTGCAGTGTTCTCAAGCCGTGCCCATCGCCATCGGAGTACCGCTCTCAAGTATGTCCTGCTGCCACTACTCAAGATGTATGTATACGTACGAGCGGGTGCGCTCCCGCAACTTCGCGCGGACCTGGGGATTCGTGCAGTGTTCTCAAGCCGTGCCCATCGCCATCGGAGTACCGCTCTCAAGTATGTCCTGCTGCCACTACTCAAGATGTATGTATACGTACGAGCGGGTGCGCTCCCGCAACTTCGCGCGGACCTGGGGATTCGTGCAGTGTTCTCAAGCCGTGCCCATCGCCATCGGAGTACCGCTCTCAAGTATGTCCTGCTGCCACTACTCAAGATGTATGTATACGTACGAGCGGGTGCGGTCCCGCAACTTCGCGCGGACCTGGGGATTCGTGCAGTGTTCTCAAGCCGTGCCCATCGCCATCGGAGTACCGCTAGGTTTCATCTTCCGCTTAGTTTAACTTAGTTGATGGTAAAATGATAATAAAAAATATAAGAAGTACCTACACATGACCACAAGCCACAACGTCACTCGATGTTAAGCAATGACAAAGCATAGCAAAATCCTCTTCTTAGTATATATAGTGCTCGCTGTAGATAGTCCGCCATGTCTCGCGATTCGTAGACATACTGGTGCAAATGTCTGGCCACAGTTGATTTGATCTGGTCGGTCCATCACATGGCGGATCTTCCATACGATGAATGACTCACCCAGGGCGCCTGTATGTCAAAGACTCAAGCCCTCTACATGTACCTATTACAATTCGACTGGCCGATCTACTGCCACAAGAGACTAGTATTCAAAAGTAAACTTGGCTTAGTTAGCCACATTCGCGCGAGCGATCGAAACCAATGAGGAGGACTATACACATTAGTAAAATATTTTGAACATGACAGGATAAACCCATTGACGCCGTATGTGGTAAAATTTTCCTATGAAGTAGGGAGAAGATGGATTAACCACTTGTATAGTCTACTGCAAAGATAAATAACTCCTTTGTTTTACGTTTGGCTGTGGTGTGGTTAGGGTGCTTCTCTCTAATACTGTAAATTTTGTCATTAATAAAATAAAAAAAACACATTTTACAGGGTACATAAACGTGGGTTGCGGCGGCAAGGCGGGGTACTACTTCAGCTCAACGTGTTCCATCATCGGGTCCCTGTCTCTCTTCTGCATCGACCTGCATCGCCGGAGCGTTGCACACAAACACACCAAGTAAATTTACATATTACATACCTAATGCCAAAGATTATGAAAGTAATCGAGTGACGTTACGTAAAAGAAAACTTTTCGAAAAGTTGAGCCAATAGAAATTATTACCTATATCTATATTTCCTTCTGTTTCCGAACCTTTTGAGGGCCAAAGATGGCAAATCATGTCGACGGAGAGCTGTATCCCAGACACCTCACGCCAGCGTCGTCAAATGATGTCCAAATTTCAATTATTAAAATCTTCGTAATTCAAACCGTTACTAATACATGTTGCTTTTGAAGCAGTTCTTTATATATTTGCTGTAACATCAGGGGCGCGGTGAATATTGACTGTATCAAAGGCACCGAAAACACAAGTTTAGTTAACCTATGTCTACTAAGTATGAACTTATTAGGCTATGGTTGGTATAGGTCCCTAACTACCGTGAACTGTTTAAATACATATTTTAGTATTTAAGACAAGGTTCTTTTTTCCATGGGTACAATTTTTTATTTGGGCTTTAAGTTTTAATTTACGTATGTAGCCGCTTGACCTAATACGTAAGCGCTAAAGACGTGATATTTTCGTATTCCAGAGAAAACGGCGGTACGGTGAACTGCGAGTCAGCGTGCGGCGTGCCCCGCCGCAGCCGCAGCCGCGACCGCGAGCCGCGCACCGCTACTGGCGCCGCCACCGCCTTAGGTAACCATCAATCCATCTATCACACACTCATCTGATCAGCGAGCCTATGATGGTTGCCTATGATGTGGACAAGATGCGAGTGTGAGTGACAGATGCTATGTCACTTATTTATCACGTGATAAACGCACCCATCATATGCCCCTGATGTGCTTCATCATCTGAGGCTCTGCCACCCAACGCCCTACGCCATTAAGCCTTCTTGAGTAATCTTCTGCCTTCCACTTTATATGAACATTGCACAAAAAAATACAACACAGTTTTACGTACGTAAAAAAATACAAAAAAGAAACACCAAGTAAAAAGATAAAAAATGGAACAATGGCTAAAGGACAAGCTCAGCAATGTGCTGGAAGTCTAGCCGCTGTGGTGTGGCGCCCTGCAGTTCCAGCGCTGATTTCCAGCTTGCCCAGACCTCCTCACCTTTTCCCTACAGTCACTTACATTTTCACAGACAGTAGGTAATAATATACCTGCAAGTAAATCACCAAAAAAAAAACATCGTAGGAATTTTGCTGACGAGTAGGTATACAGTACACGAATTAGAGATGTAACAGTTCGACCGAGACAAAAGCGGCGAGTGGCACTGGCAGCCATGCACGCAGGAATACTGGCAGCCATGCACGAGATCACTGACCGATCGCCGCTGGTGCCATAGCCTAACCATATCTGCCATAACCTTAGTGTTTACTTTTCCACTTAAAATAATTAATCTCACTGATACCTCTATCAGTTCTAGGAGCAGAATTAGTAGCCCCCGGGCGTGCGGGCCGCGATTTCCTTCTGGACAGCATCGGCCCAGGCAGCCTCGGGTCGCCGCCACCGAATGTGCCCCCAGAACTCACCTGCATCAGTGAGGAGGGGGGGCTTGACCTGGATCTGGACCTGGACATACCGGAGCACCTGCTGGAAGACCTGGATTGCGGCGGGGATTGCATTACTAGTTGTAATAAGGTATTGGTATTCCCATTGTTTGTTTCCAACTTAGGTACTACTGATTGCATACATTCCAATTTAGATCTAAATCTAAACCTAGATATATTAGAACAATTCAACTGATACAGCTGATATTTTGTGGTCTCACTTCCGATTTTATGGCACACGTATCCAATACTGTGTCTGAACTACAGCGATTATTGAATGCGTGGTAAGAATCACATAAATTACACTATAACGCATTTCACTGCCAGCGACGCATATAATATGCGTTCACTGTCATATACAAGTTTGTTTCTAGGCCACGCCCCTTGGCAGTAAATGCGTTAAAAGTCTCAGACCATATTTCTATGGTCTGAGGTTAAAAGTAGACTGGCTCTTCTTCTGTTGAATATATTTCCTTAAATATTTATTTAGGAAATTGCCTTGGATTGCGACGAATACCTACAATGAATATGAATGAGGTGTGGACTATATAAGGAACTCGATGTTGTTTGTCTGATATGTGATTCAGATGTAAATGATCTAACTTTGTGAAAGTTTCAATTGGTTATTGATCCCATGCAGTAGATATCTATACGTAATACTCCTAGTCCGTTTTCTATTGGGAATGCTTGTATGGAGAGGTATACAATTTTGAGTACAGCAATGCCATTTGGCACGGGTATTATACACGTCTACCTGAGCCCAAAACACCCGGTAGCCAGACTGTACACCGCGTCAGAAGGGGGGAGGGGGGGTTCAAAATACAGTGCTCCCGTCGTTCAGAAAAAAAAATCTGGCGGATTAGTTTAAACCTTTAAGTCAAGTTTGGTGGCGTTATCCGGTAATTAGATGATGCCCGATTCATTACCTGTGCCAGTTTTTTAGGGTCCCGTAGCAAGATATGACGCAATCCTTAAAATAACAAACTTTCAGTACTAACAAAATGTAAACAAACCCTTATATATTCATATTTTTTGTATCAAACTTGGTATATAAAAAATACTATCCAAAAGCGAGATACAAAAACGGAAACCTTATAATGTTTTCCTTCGGTCCGTACGTGTGTCAAAACCCTTATCTCGGGAACGCGTCGAGATATCAAGTTGAAATTTAAACCATATACTCAAGTCTACAATCCCTTGAAGTCATGAAAAAATCAATTTTCTAAATTAATAAAAAAAAAAGATACGGCCGTATAATTCTATTTCGCCACTCTCAAGAGAATCAAAGTATATAGGGTACTTCCCGTTGACCTAGAACTATGAAATTTAGCAACTAATGTCGTCTTATACCACCAGTACAGGTAATTATCTGAAAACTATACATTTCTAATTAAAACATAAAAAAATGTGCTTTCAAAAGTTATATGAGGACTACCCATTTGGATTAAGTTTACACCTCATTTGTATGCAGGGCCATACGTACCAGGTGCAAACTTAACTTAACCGGGTCCTACCACTTAAGATGGGATGAGAAAGGTTAAAATTTGTAGGGAACGTTCGATGCGCGAGTTCGACTCGCACTTGACTGGTTTTTTTTGTTAGTAATACTTATTTTACTTTAGTATTCGGGTCTTTTTGCCGTTCCCTACGCTGCGCTGACGAACGTTGCAGTATTTTCAATATTTTATTTTTCATTGAAAATAGACAAATTTATATTTATTGTTAATTTTTTTAGAATCTGTATAAAATTGGCTTTTGGATAGTATTTTTTATATACCAAGTTTGATACAAAAAATATGAATATATAAGGGTTTGTTTACATTTTGTTAGTACTGAAAGTTTGTTATTTTAAGGATTGCGTCATATTTTGCTACGGGACCCTAAAAAACTGGCACAGGTAATGAATCGGGCATCATCTAATTACCGGATAACGCCACTAAACTTGACTTAAAGGTCCAAACTAATCCGCCAGATTTTTTTTCTAAACGACGGGAGCACTGTATTTTGAACCCCCCCTCCCCCCTTCTGACGCGGTGTACAGTCTGGCTACCGGGTGTTTTGGGCTCAGGTAGACGTGTTTAATACCCGTGCCAAATGGCATTGCTGTACTCCAAAGTGTCATACTGTTTCCCAATAGAAAACGAACTATCCTACATATATGGAAACATCAACATCACTTAGATCGCACTGGTTGTACCTTGGTGCTCTTTTTAAAATGAATAAATAAATATTAAGGGACAATCATACACAAATCGACCTAGTCCCAAACTAAGCAAAGCTTGTACTATGGTACTAGACGACGATATACATAATATATAAATACATATTTAGATTTTTTGTTGAATCATAATTTTAAGTAAGAATAAACTTTGGTAAATTTTTATCTCTTAATATTTTCATAAAATACCTTCACACTAATATTATAAAGGCGAAAGTTTGTTAAGTGTCTTTGTGTGTTGTAGGTAGTCTTCCTTTGTTTAAGGGTCATGAAACTGAGGTTCGTGTCATTCCAGTGGCCATATTCAAAGTACAGGATTTCAGCGCTTCATTTTCTGATTAGATTCGTAACCGAATGATCGGCGATCTATCTTCTATAATGTGATAAAAATATATCTCTTCGTATAGCCTTTAACTTTTGGCCACTACAAAGATGTCTCTTTGGACTCAATAACCACTCAATTGCTTAAAATTTTGAGTTGGACTCTATTTATATAATAAAATAAGAGCGGTGACAGGTAGCCGTAGTTACCAAAAGCAATCTAGTGGATAATAACTTTATTTCCGCAGGTTGAAAACTACCTAATGCTAAGCGAATACGAGAACAACCTGATCGCTGAGCTCCCAAACATGAACGAGCGCCGAAACCGCCGCTGGTCAATCGTGGTCGCCAACTCTCCCCCCCACTGCTCGACCAGCCCCGACCGCCCCCTCACCCCCACAAAAAACACCAACTCCATCAAGTGGAAGAAGAAGTGCCATAACCCGAACAACAGACTCATCACAGTGATCAATGAAGCGTCCCTGTAGACTCGTGGATAATGTTGAGACAATAAATAGATAGCTAGTGTATGACCTATTTAACCTCATTAATTTATTTGATGTGTGTGAATAGATGTAATTGTGTATTGTTCTGTATAATTTATTAAATTATTATTCATTATTTGACGTTTTAATGTTATTGTCTCTTCAGCTTAATAAGCCTAAACGGGAAAATCGAAAAGGTTGGGGTTAGGCATGTTCCGTTCTTCCGTTTACCGATTTGTATGAGTAATATTCTCGAGAATATTCTTTCCCCATACAAATTGGGAAACGTTCTCGAGAACGGCATATCTTTACTTGGGGCCGAATTAAATGACACAACGAATTCGCAAAAACCTATAAACTTCGATTTTTCATTATCAATAGGTACTTCTGTACCAAAACATAGATCACATCACAACATCTTTCATCTTTCATTTGTTATTTAATTTTGTCCCAAAATATACGAAGTCTTAGTTGGTTTGACATTTTATGTATTAAATACCTACCCCTAGATTCTATATAGAGGACCCGACACGTGGAAGGAGGGAATTGACTGAGGCTTACAAATGGAGGAATGCAAAACTGATTACCATTAGACAAAACAACAGATAATATTAAAAAGTAGATCACTTTATTGGATTAAACAAAACCATACATGGGGTAATGAAATATAATTATTATATTGACATTACGTATTACATAATCATTAAGAACTATGTAATCAATGCTGCACCAAAAATGCAAGGATCACAAATATTACCGTTGCGGTACAACAATATCCTCAAGGAACTGAGCGAAACAGCGCATGGCTTGAAGCAATGCCGCCAATAGGATAGAAAGAGACAGACTGACCAGTTTCTGGTTCTCAGTCGTCATCAGCTCGTTGTTAACAGGAACTAAATTTTGGCTGGAGCCTACACTATGAATGCTTAAATTATCACAATCATCGTCCGCATTTGTACCTAAAAGCTTATCAGATTCTTTATTAGCATCGGATGCAACATCTATCACAATAAAATCAGAGACTTGGTTATCCGTACTTTCATCACCTACATCGTCTAAATCCAACCCAGAGGTATCCTCTTCACCAACACTTATATTACTAACATTGTTTGAACAACACGGAATCTCATTCCATTCAGCACATTGAGGGTCTGTTAGGCACTTAACATCATTGCTTATATTTACGTTATTCTTATTTAGAGCACTTAGGTCGTATTTCAGTGATTCGTCGGTTTCCTCCGACGACATTCCACTGTCGTTGTCGACGAGAACTTCTTCTTCTTCATTGGTTTCTTTGTTTGTCTTTGATGTCCTTCCAGACGTATTGTTTAGGTTTAAATTCTTAACTAGATTAACATTAGTTTTACCAAAGCTGCCGTAGATTAGTGGGGGCGCTTTGGGTAGTAAGGTCGTGCCCGAAGGCACGGCCTCGGGTCAGGAGGTCCGCCTGGAGACCATGTTACCCTTTATTACGATTGTACTCGAGTTTAATTCTTGGGTCCCAAATATGCTGTCCATGTCCGAGAATGACGCGCTAGTCAAGGAACAGGCGTCATCGAGGAGCATCTCAGAACGTAAACCCTGAAATGAAATGAAAGTAAATGAAATGAACTGAAACGTAATAATTTATTCAGAAAGTAGGCCTTTACCGGCATTTCCCAAGAGGAGACCGCTGTTGAGAAGAAAGCCGAAAGAAACTCAACAGTAAGTATTTTTTTCGTAAATAACGCTTAAAAAGGAGACAGGGAAAGAGTTTACGTCTACTCACAGCTGGAATAGTATAAGTAATACAAATATTCATTAGGATAAATAACGCTACAAACGCTTTGTCATTTTTATTAGACAAGGTGATTAAATGGTATGGAGGGAGGTGTCATACCAGTTTAAATCATATAAAATGTTGTGCTTATAGCTACTTTCAATATTGTAAATTGTTTCCATGACGTTACATGGAGTATATTAGGAGTGATATGGCGTATATTTTGTGTAATGTATGACATAATATGGTACGTCATACGTCCCCCAACCCCTACGAAGTGACTATCGCGGTTCTCGTGTTCAGGAAAACAAGGCCAATATACAACATACCAGTTGACTGCATGCTGCAACTAAGCCCACGAAAATCGTTGAAGACTTTTTCACATTTGGGTACTCTATTATAAAAAATCTTACCTAAGAAAATAATTATAAGACAAAATACTTACATCAGAAAAATATTCGTATTCTTTTTCAAAAGACAGTATAAAGACGCAAAATATTGCAGTCAACACGTAACTACACAGGGAGGTGACCACCAGACAAACGTACAGTCCGCGGGTCCCACCTGGAACACAAAAAGATCGATTGCTTCAGATTTACACGTGGCAGAAGGCAGGGAAGTTTGGGTCTCCGAAGTTAGCTATAGTTGCCGGCAAACTTTTTGCCTCTCATACATCTCACTACAAGTAAGTGCGGTGCGGCTATTATAATATATTGTGCCGAATTCCAAATTTATCTAGCTCTCTAACGATATATAACACATCTCATATAATTATTCTCGGGGTAAGTAAAATTCCCATCTTTAGCGGAAATTCAGCCGTTTCTTGTTTGTACGGGACATTTCGTAGTGTTTTGTTCTAGGGAGGTCTGACACTTGACGGGTTAATAACCCGAAAGATTTAGGCTAACGATTCTAGAGCCTAATTAGAGTATATAACATATAGTCCAAAAGCTCATAATTAAGGAGATATACATTATTTAAAACAAATCAAAAGTTAAAAAATCTCCAGTCTAACACACCCTAATTCATGTCATTATGCCAATGATCAAATTTGAACTCGTCAAAAGTGAAACATAGAAGATAGAAGAAGAAGAAGAATTGAACATAGAACCCTGTAATATTGAGACAGCGATAACTTGACACTTCTTGTCATAGAACACAAGTCACGGCATTCGCCGTTCGTCGTATGATTTCGGAGCGATTCGTGAAGTGTCATGATCGCTCACTCTTCTTCAACTAAAGACTTGTTCACAAAGAAGCGGGCAATTAATATGATTTAATTTGTACTGAAAATTTAATTAAGACACATAATATATACGGATACGTATAAATATATATATATCTAGTAAGAAAATTCACAAAAAAATATTTAAACATAAATTAGGTTATAAACTTACCTTTAGGTAAAATGGAGGTAACGGTCCCAAATATCGCCATAACAAGCAAAATGAGGAAGCTCACATTGGCGAGGTACTGACGGAGCGTCGTGAGGTGCTTGTCGTAGTACAACGTTGACAGGTAAGTCGTGATCAGACACTGGAATGAGATGAATAGATATAACTATACAGGACCTAGTCCAGGGGTCTATGATGGTTGCGTTTATAACGTGATAAATAAGTGACAAAGCATCTGTCACTCATACTAGCATTTTGACAAAACGAGACGGATGCTTTGTCACTTATTTATCGCGTGATAAAAGCAACCATCATAGGCCCGCAGTAAGGCTTTTTAATTTAACTTTGCAATATTTCGATCTTAACAGGGTAATGAAATAGTACATTACTGCAGACGCCGGGAATTAAGGGCTTGCCGGCTGAGTAGGTATAGACGGCCGGGGTAGGTAAATTTTAACGTCACAAGACATTGGCATCAGTGGCATAGTTTTCCCAACGGGATATGACGATTGTGGTGGTCAAAAGGTATTTTTTTATAGCGTAACCATTGTCACCGTTTGGAATTCTACGCCTGTCAGGATAAATATATCAAGTTACTGTATAATTTGAGATGGATAAGCCGTTTCATCTTAAATTGTTACAGTAACTACAAAGTGCTATACTTAATAGATATCACGTAGAAAGAGCGGTGTTATGCGCATTGCGCAGTTGTCATTTATACTTCGACAAAACGAAAATGAGTCCGTCTTTTTTGCTTTTCCTTAGTCGTATAAAAATCCAAAATAATCCATGAATGCTTCGCGTATCATCATATTATCAGCTGATAGACATTCACTGCTCTGGACAAAGGCATCCCCCAAAGTTCTCCACAACGATCGGTCTTGCGACGCCCTCATCCTATCTCTGCCCGCGATCCTAACCAGATAATCGGTCCACGGTCGCCACTCAAGAACGGCTTCGCGTAAAGTGAACCAAAAATCGTTGCAATCCGTTCAGCCATGTTGGCGTGAGTCGATTCAACAAGCTATTGTATTCTACTTCAGTAACTTATTAGCAGAACAGTGCAACTACTAGGCCAATGGGTCGGCAAAATTGGACGCCGCACGCAATTCTGTCGTGATTACTCGTGACATAATATAATAGACATTAGACTTATTATGGCGGCACCAGCTCAACCATGGAGTAAAGTGAGCCGAGGAATTTCTTTACAAGTAGTTGATTCTAAATGTTCAAGTATGTAATTCTTACTAGGGTATCATCAAATCTTATTGTTTTATCTTTTTTAATTCAGATCCTACTGTTAAAATTTATTCTTACTCGGGCATTTAAGAGCACTTAAAACTGTGGCACTTGACTCGAATGTAATTAAGTAATTTCCTAAATCAAGTTAAAATATTGATGGAACTAACAATAAGTACTAACCTGCATCCATATGTATAACGTGCCAAATCCGCATACAAAAATACTTAGTGCCGTCAGGCAATAACTATCAACCTGAAAAACAAAATATCTCGATTAATCTATTAAAAAAGTAAACAGGAATAAAAGGACATTATGTGATATTCCGCTGGCTTAATATTAAAGGGTTCTATGTACGACTTTTTACATAGTAACATCAATGGAGACTATCTAATTTTTAATTTCTGAAAATCTTACCACGAGTTTACAATGACCGTACTCGCTAGCGACTGTGTACACGATTTGTATGGAAAATTATAGTTCTACAAAGTAACCGCGCCGTGCTATTCTCCATACATAACAAAAACCATTTACGCAATCGCCAACGAGTACGGTCACGTTAACTCATGGTAAGGGTACAGTAATATTGCGCGAGAGATTTATTGTTACTTATGTATGATATCCTAATAAAGATCTACATCCTTATAGCAAGCAATATCGGAAAAAATATATATGTATAATTGGTCTTCCAAAACCTGTACGTTACCTAGGTTATTAATTGTACTTATCGTTTTTTTGCATTTGGACACAATGTCATTAGAAATATCGAATTTATCCTCAGTTCATGACAGGTTCTGTCAATTACAGTACCTATAGTTTTCTGCAAAATTAGTTTTTCTGTTAAGCAACTTACTGTATCCGTCACGTATATAATTCCGTTAGGTACCTACCTATATGTTATATTGAATGAATAACGTGAATACTTGTACCTACTGTTCTATATCGGGTTTGGATGGCTATTCCGCAAGAACCGTGATAGATTTCTCTCGCCATTCTACCTATAATTATGTTTTATGAAGCAGCATTCCACAATTTCCACATGCCAATCTAATGGCAGTAATCAGTAATCAACACGCTTAGTATTCAAGCAAAGGAAAATAAAGTAAGTACATCTTAATACGGTATTTGACAATAGTGAAAATAAATTGTATCATTGAAACCACTAAACATTCATTTAAAAAAAAACGGAACCAAAGAAACTACCACTAACTTTTGGTAATTATGATTAATCTATTTTTAATTGAAGAAAAACTAAAAAGAAGACGTGTTTTGAGTTGACTACTTTTGAGTTGATTTTTATGACGTCACAAGCTAGTATCTTCATAAAAACTTACCTACCTACTCCTATTACCGTTTTCAAATTCTCCAGTTACAACGATCGATGTAAATGTACGATGTTATTCTATGAATTTAATCGAGATACGGATAATTGATCGCATGATCTGGGCGTCATTTCGCACACGCGAAGTGATCCTTTGCGAAGCTATGCTATGAAGCTATGATTATGTTTAAGGGTATGAATATGATTCAGCAAAATCTTGGACCAAAGGTGAACTGAGGTAATCGCCGATTAGCTCAGATTATCTCTGTTATAATTCACTCATTGTTATAAAACAACTAGTGTCCGATCGAAGTTTCGGTTTCGGTTTCGGCCAGTTTCGGCCTAAAAATCATGTTTCGGTCAAAGGTTCGGTTTCGGCCAAAAAACAGCCGAATCTTTCGGCCGCGCCGAAACTTATGCATCGTACTTTCAAGTCGCGTCGGCTGACGGCGGGTGCGCTCGCTGCCTCAGTATTACAGTTAACGTAACATTTTACTATTTAGAGTAGTTTAGTTTAGACCCAGTGTCACTATTAGGGTTAATAATGTCACTATTTGGGAAATTGCTCTTATACTTAGACACAAAGATCAACACGCAAAAAAAAATGCGCTCATACGTGGTCCAAATCGTTATATTTGGATTGCCGGCCCAACGTCTTAAGACGATCGACGTACTTTGAATCTATATAGCAATTTAATTAAGTGTGGTGTTATTTTACCCACATTAAAAACGGTACGTTTACTTTTTCTATCAACAACTCAATGCTTGCTAAGCGCGAATTAACTCGTTATTTCTATAATTAATATTTACCTAGCTTTTAAAGTTCTCATGTAAGCGAAACCATGTTTCTTATGAGAAATAAATATTAAAAAATAAATTGTGACTTTTCCAACGCGCTTGCGGTCAAGTCACTACAATAAAATAAGTTTTGGTTCCAAATAAAAAAACATTAGGACGTTTAGAAGTTGCTATTGCTTGAAATTCGTAACTCGTAGTTCTCATGATTTTATCTTTTTTACGCTGTTAATGCCGAACCAACGTGTCCATACTCAACGAGCTCGGAATAACCAAGAGGCTGTCCGCTATCTGCTTCCAGCAGATATTAAACTATTTCGGACACGTCGCTCGCAGGAACCCGGATAATTTGGAACAGCTGATGGTAGTTGGTCAGGTAGACGGAAAAAGACCGCGCGGTCGATCGCCTACCCGTTGGTCAGATCTTGTAAAGACGCTCACTGGCCTGTTAATACCTAAGGCCATCAAGAGCCGAGAATAGAATCGAGTGGGAATGCGTGGTGCATCAAGTGACGAATTAATAATTTACGTTAGACATGACCTTCAGCAATAAAGATGCCGACTAAGAAGAAGAGACGCTGTTAATAATAAAAATCTATTCCTGGACAAAAAAGTTTTAGCCGTAGAAAAGTTTAGCTATAAGTAACTAATTTATTGTGCATAGTTCCTTACTTCATGCCCTTAGCAGATGTTGCCATATAATCGCAAGATATTTTTTTTGTTATAGTGTGTGTATATAAGTTTCTAGAAATTCATTAGTAAAATTTAATGCAAGTTATTTCTATTTACGTCTAACAAGCTTTTGTTTTAATATTTAATATCCCACGAAAGGTGAAATCCGTATTTGAATAATGCTCAAGAATTAACGCATTTCTTTTAAATTCGACACTGTTACACAACCTCAATCAGGCTCTCAGACGTATAAAAGTGCCCTTGTTTCATTATTTTAATATAATGTTCAATTCAGTTGAAAATTGGCACAGCGGCCTTTTGGGTAAATGCGTTCTATCATAGAACCGGGCGCATATAGAACTTCTATGTGCGTCCGGTTACATAAAAATCTAAATTTTGGAAATATGAAACACATTAGTTACTATATAACAAAAGCGAAACCTAGAACCCTGTAATATTAGGCCTTTGAGACGTTTCATTATGCATATTTCTAAAAAAAAACGGCTCACTGATTTGTGACCTGTTTATAAAAGGTTCGATTTCGGTTTCGGTTTCGGCCTAAACTATAATCAAAGCCGAACCTTCGGTTTCGGTTTCGGTTTCAGCAATAAATCATGTTTCGGTCGGTCACTAAAAACAACACTTCTAAAACAGTACGTGAGCTATCAGAATACAATTGGGTTTAATTCCTGTCTCGCTCGCTCTTACGCAATCCAGATAAGAACCTCTCGGTTCCCACCCAAATCCGAATCGCCTGTACATCGTTTTAACGTGGAAACCTACGATACGGCGACGTGACACGAAATCGTCGGGGATAGTGCAATACCGCGTAAGTAACAAGTGTAGACACGGACACGAATCAATATTCAAACGAATGCTAAGCATTTTTAGAACTTTATTGACATTTGTTATTTACGCGGTATTGCACTATCCCCGACGAATTGTTTAGTAAAATGTCACATTGTTCAGCACAACTGTGACACGTGGCTCTTTCTCGCGCGAGATATACTACCTATCTCTTTCTGTACAGTACAGTGAGAGAGTGACGGGTGATGCTATGTCGCGCGACATGGGCCGCGAACCATTAGTTGTGTTAGACGGGCTGGTCTCCATAGAGACGAATTTGTTTGCATCTTTATACCAATAACCTGTCAACGCGTCACAATGGGACCTTTTACTAAACACTGTCACAAATATTCTTACATGAAAATTAGTTAACTTCACACCAAACTGAAGCCACACTTGAGTAGTTCAGACCACATAAAAAAACAAACTTCATCATGTGCATTAGTGAATGAACACTTTCTAATGGGATTACTGATGATTTCGCGTATTAATACGGATGGACGGAAACCGTACAAAATCTACTACTTTACGGACTAGGTACATAACGATAACGATAATTTTCTTGTCGGAGTTCGCTCGACATCATTTCAGGAATAAAGTTAGCTTAGTGTATCTTTGACTTAATTATTTTTATTAAAGCAGTTACGTCTGCTAACGTTAACCAAATGTTTACAATGAAGCGAAAAATTTTTGGTAGGACGCCCGTGTTTCCCCGGAGAGCCGTTGGAGACAGAGGTTCGAATCCTGCCTGAACCGTTAAATTTTTCAACTTTTCGCTTCATTGTAAACATTACAGGCCTTGACATAGATTGATTAGATTGCTAAATATCCTCCTAACAAACGTATTATATGTTTGTTTTCATTATTTTGTAGTATTAATGTAAAGTTGCCCAAGCAAATAATCAGTAATGTATCCGTGGTTTAATTGTATGAAAATAGTTTAATATTTACAAGCCCTTGTCAGAGATAAATAAAATTAATTAATGCTATTGACAAGTTTACATAACAATGTCTAATATTATTAATTTTATTTTAAATTGACATGATCTTGTTAATTTCGTCATGAAAGGTGATAATAATGTGATAATGTATTTTATACTGTTTATTTGTTTCATAATGGTATGCCTCCTTCATTTTCATTCATCCGAAAGACATTTTTTGCTGAAATCATTACTTCTTTTATTTTGTAGTACACATTTATTATAAAATGTACCCAACCAGATGTTTATCTATGATAATCTTTAAAATATTATAGTAACTATTATTTCAGACTAAAAATGCCCTTTTGACAAATAATACACAGCTAAATATGCAATCATAATATATAAATATATACATGGAGTTCAAAATGTTGGATCTCAAGAGCAAACAACTCTAATCAACTATTATAAAAGCTTAAAAAAGTTCAATTATTCAAGAAAAATAGTCTGACATGTAAAGTTAGGTTTTATTCTATTGTTTATTGGAAAGAAATACGCTCATGGAAGAATTTAACTATTATTACAATGCAGGGTTGTTCCCAGATTTTGGTTGGAACTGCACTTCAAAAGATTTCTTCCATATATATTTTAGCTTTACCCCAAAGTTGCTAAGTTGTTAGGCTATCCAACTTATTGAACTCCAGCCGTAAGTAAATATGAATGTTTCATAATAATAAAAACTGTTCAAACTCTCTTCATCAGGAGCACCTATCCGAGCTGCTACGCGACTCGCGGCGCACTGGGCCAGTGACAATTTTTACGTGAGTTTAAACCGTTTTTATAATTATTAAACTCACGATAGTTTTAATAATATTAATATGAATGTTAGTTACCTTCAATAAAAACAGAAACAGATAAGCCAGGAAGCCCAATGACAGGAGAGAGGCCGAGAGGGAAGATATCTTATTTGCAAAGGAAGTCACATTTGGGTTGGGTGTTAGTGAGCCTAGTATATGGATTTGCCGGTACCGGTCATAGATGATTTTGCCAGCTGAAAAAAAATGTAAGTTAGCACACAAACACAATTGTCATTGCACTTTCCAAATTGGTTAAAAGTGAATCAATGAGGGCTACCGTTTTTGTGATCAAAACTGCACAAATCTGACATAGGTATATTTTATTTGATTAATTTATTTTTAAAAGACTACTAATTTTTTCCTGTATTTTATATTTATTGACCCCTAGTTATGTACTAAGTGTCTTACTTAGGAACAGCACAATATTTACGATGATTTGAGTAGTTTAGTAAAAATAATTCAAATGACCTCTAGCGGCAAATTCAAGTGTGACAGCCCTCATTATTTTTAAGAAATTAACATCATACCAATTGAATATAAGTTGTTATCTTATATTTTGAATTGTACACAAATTCGTTTTGGTAGGCGCAACAACATAAGGTTAGTAACAGTGGTGAGGCATCAAAGAAATTCCTGGGCAAGCTAGAGCAGAATTTACTTACTTACTTCTAAGGCATGCTCCCGGTTCTGACCTTGTATGACGAGACGGGAAATCTCCAAAGTATGGTTTAGTGGCCCGATGCAGTGGGTTGCATAAATGCATTTCCCAAATGTTAAAAACACAAAGGAAAGGAAGTTCTATGGATGCCTCGCCACTAATTAGTAAACAATGATTGGATTTCTGATAAACTGTATTTTGGGGAAATGAGAATTTTTATATCAGTGTAAAAACCATTCATAACAACTTCAACTACACAGTTAAATTGCAGTTTTTAAAGTAATGTTACAACCACAATTATAACAAAACTTGTGTCTTCTTAATCCCTAAATTGACTTTTAATATCGTGGTATTTTAAGACAAGTTGTTAGTAAATAGTTTTGTCTGATGAAGTCAAATATCAAACAGCAAATGTTTTATGTCTTTAGTAGATGAAAGTAAAGCTTTCTTTTTCTGATATTTTTAAATGTTATTAACACTAAAAAAAAATAGTATTTTTTATGATAGTTAAATATGGAATGCTAAGTGAATGGTTAGCTAACAGTTAAAAACCTCAGTTTGCATAATTTATGCAACAATAATAATAGACCTTGAAAACATTACATACACACCAATTACCAAAAGGTAACCAGTTTCCAAACACGGGTTTACTTGCAATATGGCAAGGTATGACTCAGATCTATGTGAAGGAATGCAATAGTTAAGTAACTTTAGCGGCATTTCGTCAACTTTTACATAATACACAAAGACATGCCTCTCACCTATTGCTCCGCTGGCTACGTAGAGCAATGCAAATCCAGTGTCTAAGGAATTTGTTTCTTTCGTAATTTGGGAACAAAGTCTGTAAAGAAAAGATATCTGCATTATAGTAATGATAATTTATAAATAAAAAAAATGCTGTAGAATTATTCAAATGGTGAAAGTTTAGTACCTATTATAGTTTTCAGGTGTAACAACATCGTTTTATATTGTTAATCAATTACATGAAACGATCTGCCTTAATAAGTATTCAAGTTATAAAGGCAATATCTCAATGTACGGCATTATTACAACTACATTCCATACCGGAATAAATATAGAAAAAACTACCAGACATTCACTTTTGCTATAAAACGTATTAATAAAGCAGTAGATGTTTAAATCATATAATGGGATTGAAAATATTAAGTATACTTACGACACAATGTACGTAGTTGTTAAAATAACCAGCCCACATTTAAAATACAACATATTATGCAAAAATAAGTTACAGAATTAAGTCACTAATATTTACTAAAAAATAAAATCTGTCAATGTCAGCTCAGTTCGCCAAATGAGACCGGATACGTCCTACACAAGTTTATATCTTCTTAAGGTACTTAGTGCCCAGGCTCATTTTAAGTAATAATAGCAGTAGCGCATGCTTTTATTGAGCAACTGCAAACGAGCATACTTACTTGAAAAACTACGAAAAAAAATTTAAGTATGGATGAAAAGAAGGAGGAAAAGGAGAGATGTTTTTTTTTTTCAATATCTTTGTAGAAAAAAACATTATATGGTATTAATAGTTTTCTCTATATGTAACAGGCTGATAGTAACAAACAGGAAATGTTTTAATTTTTATAGTATAATTACTTATATGAAAAAATAATTTAGTATTTTATTTTTATTTGCAGATTTAAACAGTTATGTATTTTTTTCAATATATACTTAGTAAGTTAATAATTTTTTTACGTAAAATTATTTGCCTACTTCACGGCATCGTGCCTTTTTTATATTTTGTTTTTTTAATAACCCAGTTTCCAGATTGTTAATTTTTGGTTGGACTGTGTTGGTAGGTAATACAGGTTGACCCACAAAAAAGTATTAGTGTTAGTCGTACCTAGTGTTTTTGAATCAATTTTGTTAATGCCTTTATTGATGGAGCGAGTGAAGCTTTTCTGTTTCAGCTTCGCCAAAATTTCTTTCGTATGTCCGGATGTTCTCACCTGCAGGCCACATTTCTCCACAGATTTTCTTGAAATTTTGTGAGTAGGTTCGATAAGTATTTACAATACGATTAAAATCAGTTAACGATTCGGCTTTTCTCGGGTATCATCGCCTCAATCCGGAGACGGAAATGACACGAAATACATTACCGCGATTTCTTTTAGGTAGCATTCAATTTGAAGTATCAGAAACGCAATGTTTAGCACCTGCCAAGATGACACTACTAACCGGTAGACCTAAGAAATTTAGTATGCAGAGGTGACATGAATTTTAACATTCATTATTTATTAAAGCTATACTTGTAGGTATACAATATATAAAAAAAAACCGGCCAAGTGCGAGTCGGACTCGCGCACCGAGGGTTCCGTACAAACACTTTCCATCCCTAAGTGGTTAAGTTAAGTTTGCACCTGGTATGTATAGCGCCCCATATAAATTAGGTGCAAAGTTAGGTATTAAAAAAAAAAAATATGGTTTTCGTAATTATTCCTTTATCTATGCTATAAGACGTTGCTTCGTACCAAATTTCAAGATTCTGAGTTCACGGGAAGCACCCTGTAGGTTTTGATTCCGTTGCAAGTGTCGAAAATTTGCGGCATAAACGGCTGTATAGGTATTAAAAAATTTTTTTATGGTTTTCGTAATTATTCCTTTATCTATGCTATAAGACGTTGCTTCGTACCAAATTTCAAGATTCTGAGTTCACGGGAAGCACCCTGTAGGTTTTGATTCCCTTGCAAGTGTCGAAAATTTGCGGCATAAACGGCTGTATCTTTTGATTGCGTTGGCTTAGAAGTTTGATTTTTTCACAGCTTCAAGGGACAGTAGACCTGAGTAATTGATATAAATTTCAGCTTCATACCTCCACGCGTTCCTGAGAAAAAGGGTCTTGACAGACGGACGGACGGACAGACGGACAACAAAGTGATCCTATAAGGGTTCCGTTTTTTCCTTTTGAGGTACGGAACCCTAAAAACACATAAGTCAATATTTTACTGTTTGATGTAAGTAACAGTACCTACGATATTACGTCGGATTAATAATTAATAATAATCACCAAATAAAAAAAAATAAAAAACCGATTTCAACCGATTTTTGTTGATATTTCATAAACTGCTTGACCGATTTTGATAAAATTTACATGGAAGTACACCCTATCAAAAATAAAATGAATTTTGTAAATCGGTCATAATATAATCTGTAAATTGATAACTCTATCTGAGAGATGAGGGATTCACGACGGAGGTTGGTCGAATCGTTAACTGATTTTAATGGTACTGTAAAGTTCTTTTGTCAAATCAGTTTTTAGATTTTTTTCAAAATGGCGAAGTGGCGTTTGTAAATGTAAAAAGAAAATGAGAAATTTAAATCTCACAGTAATTTTCTACTTAACAAAATATATCAATATGTTGGACAGATTCATAGCCTCAGCTCGATTCAAATGTATTTTCACACTTCATTAAATTTCAAGACAGTGAATGAAGATTCGATGAACTTCACTAAACTGACAATCAGGTGGCGACGTATTCAATTAAAATTGTACTGTTTTTGCAAGTTAACATCACTGTCACAAGTCTCTGATAATATGTATGTATATTGAAACTTTTTCTTGCAATTTCATCAAAACGATAATTTCAAGATAAAACAAAATATACTTGTGTATAGTGGATCCGAACAATTTTAAACCATAACCAATTTTTTTTATACGCAATCGGATAATCAAAGGCGTATTTCAAATTGTGACTGCAAGTCATATTTAAGTAATCTATTTTATTTTTATACTTTGGTATTATATATATTTTTGAAGAAATTACTTGATTTTTATACGTTATATGTATTTGTTTTTGTCTAATTATAATAGAATTAATGATTAAACGAACTTACCTGTAAGTGAAGTTCTATCATAATTATACGAAGGGTTTCGTCCGAAGATATTAGTAACTTGAAATTATAATACACAATGTAGTAACGCATAAGTGTTACCACTTCGTCACTTGTTTGGGGAAAAAAGGTAGCCGCAATTGGCAACACTTTTTTTTTTTTTTTTTTTCATAATTTTCCCTAGCCCATCCTCATCTGCTCCTCTTCATTTAGTTTAGAGCTTAATAAGAATTATGATATTTCCGATTGGGTCTGGGCGGGCGGGAGTACGTTACTAATATCTTCGGACGAAACCCTTCGTATAATTATGATAGAACTTCACTTACAGGTAAGTTCGTTTAATCATTAATTATACTCGTGTTTCGTCCTCGATATTAGTAACTTGAAATTATAATACACAATGTAGATGTTGAGAGAATAATAGGAAATATCAGAATTAGTAAACTGCAAGCTATTTAATCGTATTATTATAACTAAAAGTTATTTAATCGTATTATTATATTAATAATAACAACAGCACATTTAAGATTTCTTTCAAATCTCATTGATAGGCATAGATAACCAAAAATCATGATTATTTTAATTACTGTAGACATTAGCTCTAGCAAGAGCTGTGTTATCCTTATCGAAATCAGCAATATCTAGTTCTGTTCTAGAATCTGGCAAAGGTAGCGGAATTGCCACTCCATCCCGCAGATTTCCTTAAGGCGCCAATGCCTACACCTAATAATTTGTAAGCTAGGGATGTTGAAGGAAGTCTTGTGATATGTGAAGAAAAGATAGATATGTCAATTCCGCTATTTTTTTAAGTTGATTTTATCCAACGACCAAGCGTTGTGGCTTTAACACTATTATGGGGTTTTTTAAGCCCTATGCAAAGCGAGTTGGATTTGCGTAAGTATTTTGTCCTTACTATGATATGCTTCTAATGTCCTGGCAGGGCATATTTGAGGACGTTCTTCAAAATACGGTAAAAACAAGCTTGGTTAATTCACACCTGCTTTGGAAGTTTTAATCAATTCAGATTTTAATTATAGTTCGATCTGAGAGGAATACTATGTTTCAAATGGATCTTAATTTTTGGTAGTGTTTGCGCTCTGTGCGCCGTTACAAGAGCTAGTAAGGTTATACATTTCATTGAAAGTTGGTCCAGTTGTAAACTTTCGTTCGGAAAGTATGATTCCAAATGATTGAGAACCTTAGTCACATCCCAATTGATATTTAATGTGGTAATGGCGGTCTAAGCCTGTAAACACCTTTACAATTTTTTTTTTTTTTTTATACGATCGCCATCTGATATTGGCTCCAATATAAGTGAGAGAGTGGATCTATTAACTGTTGATAGTGCCGTATTGGGCGCCTGAATTAAATAATTCTGTAAGAAACTCTATGATAATTGGAATTGATGGTACATAAAAAAATATTGTTTTTTTTTTTTTTTTTTTTTTTAACATAATATGTACCATCGCTTTAAACAAATATCATAATGCTTAATCGAGTTGTCTGATAACGACGTAAGCATGAAATTCACGGCGGAAGGCGGGATACGTCGTTGCAATAGCGCCGTCTTGACAACATCCCGGCAACCAGGGTAATGCTTGCCTGGATGTCCCGGTTGCTGGAATTAAATACCATAACGTGATTACCCTAATCACCTACTTCATGCACATCGGATATCAAGAGCCGATAAAATAAAGGGTACCAGGGTTGTGTTGGCCAGTTTGGAGCAACCATGATACGGTACCCTACGCTTTTCCCAAAATGATTTTACTCAGGGCCTTATAATGGACACTGGCGGAAAAGCATAGAAGAAAAACCTTGACCATTCGATGGTAAATGCGTCATACGCGTATCCATCTGGATCCCTACTTCAGGACACATATTTTTCAAATTTTTTATTGATTTGGTTGGCAAACAGACCGATAGTGGGATTACCAAATTGCAGTTTTCGGTAGCCTGAGACGGAAAGTTCCCATTCTGTATAATATGGGAACGTCTAGATTCTCTATCTGCGGTGATATTATCTGAGGATTTTATATATGATGCTACTACAAATATTTTTTGAGTTTCACACTACTGCTACAAATCTTTTGTTACTTTTGTAGGATGGGGGTACTGAATGCCTCCCATTTGGTTAATGTAAAATACTGCCGTGGTGTTATCAACTCGTAAAATTACTTGGCAACGGTAATTTTTGGCAAATATTTTGAGGGCAAAAAAGACCGGAAGGAGTTCCAATTGGTTGATATGTAAATTACTCTCTGTGCTAGACCACCTGCCGCTACCGCAGTTGAGGTGTCAGAAAAGATTTCAATTGCAAAATTTTCGTCCTTAATATGGTGGTCTGAGTTGCGTATCGCATGAATCCACCAATTGAAATCGGGCAGAAGAGAATCGGAAATGTTCATATATTGTTCGTAATCATTATGGTTGAGTAGATTTAAATACTTTATACGTTTCGCCTGTTTCGTATACAGCCAGCCATATTCCACAGCTGGACATGCAGAATTTAGAAGACCCATTAATTATTTAATCGATTAATTTCTGAAACTGTTCTAGTTCACCTATGATTCGATTTCTGTTAATTTATAATGAAACCTAAATATTTTAACAGTTTTTCGATTATGATAATGTCGTTTTTTAAATCTAACGTTGACTTTAACGCAGTCTTTAGAAATTAATTTCAAAGCAATTCTTAAGTCTTCCAATTTAAAGTGCTGTGTGGGAATACATTTATTCAAATATTTTAAATTAAGGATAAGTCTCATGCTTCCGTTAGGCTTAGGCACTAACAAAACCTTTGGCAAAAATTGGTCCGAGCAAGGCTCGCATTCTGATATGGCACCTATATATCAAGTAGATTATTAAGAGTTTCAGTAAAATGACTTTGTTCTAACTCAGAGTTACTTGAGACAGTAGGAGAATTAGACCGATTTACTGGCTTATTAAAAGTTAACTGGTATCCGTTTATCCAGAATAAAACGGATTGGTCACGAGTGACAACTGACCACTGTTCATAAGAATCAGCGAGTCGACCGGCGCAGCGTACCGAGTCTAGCGTCGGCGATTGTTTGGTCCGATGCGATGATCTGTGTGATTTGGTTCCTTGACGCCGACTGGTCGTTGTGGCAGGCTACTGTTTTTGCGTCGGAGCTCTCTGCTGACTGCGAGCTGAAGCTCCCGCCTTCCAGTTTAAATTCTTTGGTAATTAAGACGGTTGCTTCTGTTTTTGCACGCTTATCTTGATAACCGATATATCAAGATAGCGTTAACCAGATTTCGACACAGCTTTTTAGAGTTTCTGGTAGGTCTACGCCAAAAACGTACTTCTCGATTTTTGTGACAGCTAGTTGTTCTCGGAACTCCTTTTTTAGAGAATATAGGACGAAATTTCTATAGACATGTGTATATCGCACAGAATACGCCCCAGTTCTAAAGTTTTTTTGTAGAATTGTTGTTAACTTTGTCTTTAGACCTTAATTGCGACGTCAACATACGTCCTATTATACTGTAATGGCCGTGGCCAACTATTTTTGTCTGAACTCGATGTATTCGTTTCTTTTTACAACAGTTCATTTGATGCCGCCTGTTATTTCAGCATTTAGTTGTGGAACGGCAATTTTCTTGCAATTTGAAGGCACTAGGTAAATACTTGTCTAATAAGTCCTGTGCGAGACAGCTCGCTTGTTTTCCTAAACCTGATGTATATACTCAAATCTGCTGGCCACATGTTTGAGAAGGGTCGGATCCCAAGATCCTATTAGCTCCGACGAGAAAATGTGTTACTGTTTTCCGCGACCGAAAGTGCCTCTGGCAGTGGATCGGCAATTTGCGGAGCATTGAACGGACCAGGCTCAGGCACGATGTTTCTGGGATTGGCGGCTGGCCGCTGTAGTGCAGGCTCCTCGATGATGGCTGGTGCTGGTACAGCTTCATTCCGGGCCGGAATCATGCAAGATGCGCCCTTGAGTATGCAAGCATCATAAATATGTTATTCTCGTTATTTGTACAGGAAATAAAGCGAGACAAAAATTTCGTTTTGTTGTAATGCGGCAGCTTCATTCCAGGCCGGAATCATGAAAGATGCCCATGAGTATGCAAGCATCATTAATAGGTTATTCTCATTATTTGTGCAAGAAACAAAGCGAGACAAAATTTTTGTTTCGTCGTATGTAATGCGGCGGAATGATCCTATAGACCACCCTGATTGCATTACATTACTTGTGACAAAGAAAAGTGGTTATAAACCCTGTGGCGAAACAGTCCCGCAGACTGATCTGAGTACATGGGTTTTGTTATAATGCGGCGGAATGATCCTATAGACCACCCTGAATGCATTACATTTCTTGTGTCAAAGAAAAGTGGTTATAAACCCTGTGGCGAAACAGTCCCGCAGACTGATCTGAGTACATGGGTTTTGTTATAATGCGGCGGAATGATCCTATAGACCACCCTGAATGCATTACATTTCTTGTGACAAAGAAAAGTGGTTATAAACCCTGTGGCGAAACAGTCCCGCAGACTGATCTGAGTACATGGGTTTTGTTATAATGCGGCGGAATGATCCTATAGACCACCCTGAATGCATTACATTTCTTGAGTGCATCACCATACGAGAAAACATGTTATAATAATGCGGCGAAATAACCCTATAGGCTATTCTGAATGCATTATTGTTGAAAAATTTACTTATTAATTTTTCGGTTAAAAAGTGGGTAGGTTTAAATATTAACCGTTTGGATCTTCCCGATCTTGCGACGCGGACCGCGACCGATTAACTCAGGGAACTCGATGAATTCTGAGAACATGACGAGGACGAGGAAACACACCGGCGACGGCGTGTCTCCCCAATTTCATTTTCTAACTGCTTCAAACGTTGTCGTAGATGCGAAAACCACGTAGGCACGAAGGACACGAACTTTATAACAAGTGGAGTGGTTGAGCACTAAAACGCGAATGAAGAGGAGCAGATGAGGATGGGCTAGGGAAAATTATGAAAAAAAAAAAAAAAAAAAGTGTTGCCAATTGCGGCTACCTTTTTTCCCCAAACAAGTGACGAAGTGGTAACACTTATGCGTTACTACATTGTGTATTATAATTTCAAGTTACTAATATCGAGGACGAAACACGAGTATAATTCAACAAGATAGTTGAAGTTCTTGGCCAAGTTTTCTTAGGTTTGGAAATACGCCTTACGATCTGATCCGCCATTGGCCTAAACTACTTTTTATAAGTGTAACAATGGTGTAACAAATGAAAACTACAACTTAACGCGCCAGTTTTGACAGTAGAAACGTCATTGTAAATGCTGTGACTGTGAGTGCGATGTTTTTGTTACTTTGTAACCGGATTCCTAATATTTTAAAATTTTGAATTGTAATAATTTGGGTATAATTAAACAACCATCCTAATCCTGAAGAAGCAGTGTAACTATTGTAATCATTGAATAATGTCTTCACTTCAACCAATTCATGCTCTAAACCTAGGTAAATAGGTTCAGTAGAACCAGTAAATTCCTTACGTTGGGTTTAATTTCTTGGATGTATTAATAGTAATATATGATGAATGAACATCATTGCACTCATGTAGTTATTGTTAAGATAATATTTTTCTTGCAGACTCGGTGCAACAGCAAGCCTTCATCAAATTTTTCAATTCACTACCTGACGTAAGTATCAACAAGTCAGTACAAGTCTTTGCTATGGTCAAAAATAATAAAAATGAATAGCAATTTGTAGCTATTAGCACCGCCTTGCACTATGTTTATTGAAAATGTAAACGGCACATACTTACAGTTCTAAGATATGCATATAGCTCCCTTGCTTCACATATTAAATGACACTACAAACCTACCAGAGGGCGAGGTAGTAGTAAACTTTATGCCCTGGGGAAAATCTAGAATGTATGGCTTTGCACTCCCACACAAAGTCCGACTCACTGGTGGTAAGGGTGTATCGAACTCATATAGGGCCCCAATGCTTTCTTTTACCTTTGCACCCTCGTTTAGCTAACTATGCCACAGTTTGCAAGCATTCTGACCTGATCTTTAGAATGGATTTTAGGTTGCTATGCTGGTAAATCAGAAATACTAGTTTGTCTTCAGGTTAGACTTAATTTCAAATGTTTTTTTTATTGTGATTTTTCACAATATAAATAAATAAGATGTATTGATGAGGCGAAATAGGCTAAGGATCATTTTTACTGATATTCAATTATAAAAATCAATAGATTATCCTGTGTCAAATGAGCTAGCTCTCCTGTAAAGTTATATCAATATCAGCACGGAGTATCTTTTCAAAGTCCTTTTGAAAAGACACTCCTCGTATGTTCTTGAATGAAGATCATGTATATAAAGATGAGGTTTCTGGATGCACAATATTTATTTAATTGTGATGTGGATATCATAGTATCATAGATATCATAGTAGAAATCGTTTTCTTGTAATTAAAGAGGCGTGGGGCTTCTGGCTAAGACCTAGATTACTAATATCCTACAAGTTGGCATATAAATTAATTAACAATTACTTTTAAATAAAATGGTATTAACCATAACTATTATGTACATTTATTATTAAAATATTATTCATTCAAATAATATGTTGTATTGACTTACCTATTTTTATTATACATACGATATAACGCCAGTAAGTGCTCATTTTTTATTTTAATTAAAGTTATACACATAATGGGATTGGCAATATCACTGATGATAAGTATTTAGTAATAGTAATAAAATATTATAAACAATGAGTACCTTTGTTAGAACTTCTTAACATGTACTTACTCCTTTTAAGATCAATTTGCCTGTTTACTTTATAATCATACTTGATTTTTTTTTTTTATTATATTTGCAACAATTGCAATCCATATATTTGTTAGAAGAAGATTCGAGATATAGAATGGTTCCTATATCTTAGTTCTGTGACTGATATAACAATTAATGGGCAATATGTGTATATGATAGGAGAGAATGAGAGGAACGCATATACACATGACCAGTGGTGCTAGCCCCAAATATTCCAATACCACAGAAGTCTTGGTAACTGTTTATATTGTGAGATAGGACTGAAATCCTCTAAATCTTAAATGTTCTGAACAATTGCTAAAATAAGAAACAAAAGACATGACTGCATGATAAGATGTGGCATAGCACAATGTCACATCGTACATTTGTCTATATTTATTTATGTATAATAATAATAAAATTTATAAAATTCTAAATTTGTATTGAAAATATTTTTTCTATGGAGAGGGGTCATGATTTCAGGAAAAATCTCGATAGCGTGATGCAGGATCGTCATTTGTTTTGTATGGGCGCGCGGCGCCGTGCCAGCCTGGCGCCATCTGTTGGTCATAATTTCCATTGTCCTCGCATCACGCCGATACGGCTGGACAAATTTGAACTAATTTCTGTACAGGCATAGCTGGACATCCAAAGATGGTTATAGGATACTATTTACCCGAGTACAGTATCAAAAAAAATTACGCGTACGAAGTTGCGGGCACCTTCTAGTACTATATAGCGAACTAGCTGTGTCCCGCGGTGTTACCCGCTCATCCCACGGGAACACTAAATTTATTCGGGATGAAAAGTATCCTATGTCCTTTCCCGGGTCTCAAACTATCTCCATACCAAATTTCATCAAAGTCGGTTCAGCGGTTTAAGCGTGAAGAGGTAACAGGCAGACATACAGACAGACAGACAGACAGACACACTTTCGCATTTATAATATTAGTATGGATAATATATGGTTAAACAGAATATAGTGAAATGTGGCTCGCTTTACGAAAATATGCTATGTCCAGAGATAAAACCATTATCCATTTATGTTTTAATTTTATTTTCATAAACAGCGCTTTTGGTACTAGAATAATCTATCTGTAGAAGTTATACAATGGGTTTATCTCATTTAAACAAAACAAGATCAAGTTTAACTGTCCAGCAGGTCAATATGATATGGTTATCAATGTGGCATGAAATAAGAAGAAGTTTTAATTGGTAAATAGCAATTTAATGTTCTAGCAATTTAAGCATTATGACTAGTTAAGATAATTAAATTTAAACTATATTTTTATTGTAGATTTTAAATTAATACGTAATGGTAAATGTAGATATTAATTTAGCTTCCTTTGAACCATGAAGCAACCGAGTCTTTGGCACTGGTGAATTTATTCCCCACTGATTTCCAAAATCCTGGCTTTTCTGTTGTTGGTACTGAAGGCGCTACAATTTCGACCTCTTGTTTTGGATGACTTTGCGAATCATGATCAATAACTGGAGTTATTTTCTGTTCTTGAATCGGTTGTGGGTTTGAAGGCACAAACTCTCTGGCTTCGTGTTGGTTTAAATTTTGACTATGTTGACTCAAATCTGCAAATTGTTGTACATTTTGCTGATTTAAATCCTGATTTTGCTGTCCAAAGTCTTCGAATTGCTGTCCTGTACTTTTTTGGTCAAAGTTTTGACTCTGTTGTGCCGAATTCTCGAACTGCTGTAAATTATGTTGACTCAAATCTTGATTCTGTTGTCCAAAGTCCACCAATTCCTGACCTGTATTTTGTTGGTCGAAATTTTGATTGTGCTGTCCTAAATTCTCAAACTGTTGTACATTTTGCTGACTTAAATCTTGACTTTGCTGTCCAAAGTCTACTAAGTCTTGCCCTGTACTTTGATGATCAAATTTCTGGCTCTGCTGTCCAAAATCTTGAAAATTATCTAAATTTTTTTGGCTTTCTTGTCCTAAATCTTCCAACTGTTGTCCTGTATTTTGCTGGCCGAAGTTTTGGCTGTGCTGTCCAAGTTCTAAATTATGTTGACTTAAATCTTGGTTTTTTTGTCCAAAATCCTCTACTTCTTGCACTGATTTTTGTTGATCAAAGTTATGACTATGTGCTCCCAAGTTCTCGAATTGTACATTTTGTTGGTTCAAGTCTTGGTTCTGCTGTGTATTTTGTTGATCATTTTTATTTGGTTTTTCATAGCCACTTTCAGACTGTTTATCACGCTTATGTTGATTTTCGGTGTAAATAGACGATTCTAATGTTTTGTCCTCGTTTATTAGAGATCTCGAAGTGCTAGTAGTTGCTGTTGATCTGGAGACAGTTACGCTCGTATGATGTTCGTTTGCTGAGCGACGCCGTTGATCTTCACGCCACTTTTGTTGACTTATACTTAATACACTTAATGAATCTGTTTTATTTGAGTCTTCATCAGTACCTCTAGATAAGCTCAATGCTTCAATTTCTTCAGGAGTCTTTTCAGGTTTTATTTGAGTTGAATAAATTTGAGAACCAGGTACATTCTTTGGTGTTGTTATATCTTTAGGCGAGTCATCTTCAGGCCCGATATCTCCACGGCCGATTTCAGCTACTTCTGGTTTTTCGGGTAAATTATCGTCTTTGGTCTTCTCAGTTGTAGATTGATGTTCATTCTTAGGTTTATCGGCGGTGTTGTTGAACACAATTGGTGGCTGATACCCTGAATAATTGGTTTCTTGTTGATCTCGAGTGTGTGAATTATTATGCCTATGTTCCCAATTGCTTTCATGATGATACGTATTTTCCTGTCCAAAATAGGAATTCTGCGAATTCTGCTGATTCTCGTTTGATGTAAGCTCAGATTGCTGTTCCATATTATCTACTTTGTCCCATAAACTTTGCAAAGGATTATTATTTGTAGTTTGAGCGTTATAGCTATTGCCTTGTTCGTGCCAACTAGCGCCATAATTCTGTGAATTGGAATAAGAATTATGATTAAATTGACTGTGTTGTTGATGATAGTGAGTGTTTTCATGTTTTTGTACATTGGTGAGAGTCCAAAACGCAGGATGGTTGGGATTGCTTAAATTATCTTCAGCATGCACGCTATTAGGCGTTGTATTATCGAGACTTTGAAACTGTGTTTGAGATTGTTGTTCTGTGTGACGTGTTTTATTGATAGTATTTATACTGTTCCATTGAGTTTGAACATGCTGCCCCAAGTGTTCTATACTGTCCCATTTATTTTGAGTTTGTTGTCCTAGGTCTTCGGTTTGTTGAGGTATGTTTTGTTGCTCATGATTGCCTAAACCATTCCAACTTTGCTGTGTTTGTTGCCCTAAACTTTCTAAATTGTCCCACCCATTTTGTGTTTGTTGGCCAAGATTATCTAAGTTTGTAAAAGTGTGTTGGGCTTGTTGCTTATCTGTTTCCAGTTTATCCCACTGACCCTGTGTTTGTTGGGCCAAATTGTGTAAGTTTTGGCTGCTTTCTTGCTGCTCAATGTTAGTTTTATCCCATGCATCTTGTGTCTGTTGGCCAAGGACTTCTAAATGACTTTCGGGTTCATGAATTTCGAATTCGTGCCACTTACCCTGGGTTTGTTGTCCAAAATCTTCTAATTTTTGAGGTCGACTTTGCTGTTCAATGTTACCCCAAGACTGTTGTGTTTGCTGGCCTAAGTCTTCTAATTTTTCAGGTTGACTTTGCTGTTGAAAGTTACCCCAAGATTGTTGTGTTTGCTGGCCTAAGTCTTCTAATTTTTGAGGTTGACTTTGCTGGTCAAAGTTACCCCAAGATTGTTGTGTCTGCTGGCCCAAATGTTCTAGATTTTGTGATTGTTGACCTAAGTCTTCTAATTTTTGAGCGCGACTTTGCTGTTGAAAGTTACCCCAAGATTGTTGTGTCTGCTGGCCCAAATCTTCTAGGTTTTGCGATTGTTGACCTACATCTTCCCAGCCACTTTGAGCTTGCTGTCCAAGATCTTCTTGATTCTGCTGATAATAATCTTCATTGCGGTAAGATCGCACAGCCCGCCGAGCTCTACACAGCGTATCACAGTCCACAGCAGCGCCGTGAGAATAATGCTGATGCGAACCATAACGTTGCGCAGACGCACCGGTCTTAGTATTTCCGGCGACAATTCTTTGTGATTGTTCTCCATTTGTTTCTGGTACTATGACGTAGGGGTCACCTTGTTTTTCCCACGATTTGTGATAAGAATAAGAAGATTGATAACTTTTAGGCTGTGTATCCGCGAGTGATGAAAGTCCACTGTGGCTACCATAATTTCCAAGTTGCGTATAGGCGTTTGCGTTAGCGCCGGCCTGGGAGCTGTGCTGAGAACTATAATCTGATTGATGTCTAGCTGCACTCGATCCTGCTTGCGAGTAGCTATTATATCTGTTACCAGAAGTGTAAGTATTGCTGGCGTGAGAGGCCTGCGAGCTGGCTTGTTCCAGGTTATCGGATGCGCTGGCACCCTGAACATCTTCGTACAACTCATTATGTTTAGGAAGTGGACTCACTACAGGTACCATAGGTACCGGTAAGTCAGTTGTTTCACTTCGCCTTTCCCAAGCTTTACGATAGTTGTACGAAGAAGAGTAATGCTTCCCGTCGGTGACTGGAACACTAGGAATGGAGCTAATATGTTGCTGATTGTTATTTAACACTTCAGCTTCACTATTGGCCGCAGTTTGATCGAACGTAGAAGCCCTTTGTGATGCATAGTTATGGCTGTTGCTGGAACTTTGACCGAATGAAGACGAACCTCTTTGGGCATCGTAGACGTGTCCCGCTTGTCCGTAAGCCGGCCCCGCTTGTCCGTAAACGGGAATTGCTATTTGCGTTCCTGGCCTGCCTACAAGTCGTACCGGTGTTACGATAGTGTACCGGCGAGATTGATCACCGGCCCCAAAGTCAGCAGACTGTCCGTTTAAGTTACTTTGATCATAGCTGTTCTGGGAACGGTATCCCGACTGAGAGTTGTATCCAGATGCAGAGTGGTAGCCAGTGCTTTGGCTGTTACTTCCACCGTAGTGCGATGCTCCATAACCGGTGTCCGCCGCTTGCAGTGACGCTTGTCCTAACTGGTTGGACGCACCGAATCCAGTTCGCTGTGAGTGGCTACTCAATGCAGAGTTTTGCGAATGTTGTTGGTTGTAGGCTGACGACAAGGAGGAGTGAGAGCTGTCAACAGATGAGCTTTCTCCGAAATTTCTTCCTTGAAGATTATTGAGATCGTAATGACCAGTTCCGAAGACTCCTCTGGAGTTCGCAGCGGTGTAGACGCTTCCAGCTCGATTTTTCGAAGCATCGCCTAGTTCTCCTTCGACTTGGTTGATAGCTCCGCTCATCTGATGCTGAGCTAAGGAATCCATGTTGTGTGCGCGTTCATAGTTCCCTGCCACGTTTCCTCTTTGGGCTCCATAGTACCCAGATTTCGATCCTTCGTCTGAAGAGCTCCTGGCGAACTGGAAGTCTTCCGTTTCTCTGTAAGTTTCGGGCCTGGCCCAGGCCAGTGCCGAGATCGTAGCTACGAGGAATAAACTCCTCATTGTGTTTTATGGAATCGCTTCCTGAAATAAACACACATACACACTATTAAAAGAACCCTTCACGATAATTAGATACCCTGATATGGGATACCCTATGTAGCCATTAAGGGATTTTTTCCAGTAAGGTTTTGCAAAAAATTATGTGTTCTGCACGTTTATTACACTTTTAGCGAAATCAACATCTATTTTTTTGTCCAAATATATCATTTGACTTTCAGTACTATTTGGAAGTTCCAATTCCAAATATAATAATATAAGGAATTAATAAAAAAATATAGATATTTTATATTTATTATCTATTACACTATCAGCAATTTTAATTCGGATCATATCCTTGGATGCTAATAATATCAAAATTAAAATGTTTGAATATGATAGAGTTTTACCATTACTACTATTTTGCTATCCTTACGTCTAAAATATTCAAAGTTTATTATATATATATATATATTTACACTTATTTTCACGCCGATACTCTATTTGAGTTATCGCTGTTGGGCAATGACGGAGAAACCGAGAAAAGGCTATTAAAATTTTATTGTTAAGACGATGCTTACAAAACAATTCTTTAAGCAGGCTGATACAGCAGATCTATTTTTTTTTATATTGTTATCTTTACGTATCTAAAATTTGTTATTTATATTTATAAAGTATCGGTCAAATTTGTTTCTTTAATACAGTATAGTAATATATAATGTGTTTATCAAAAACAAAAAAGGAAAATGATTTAGGTATATTATATAAATAAATCTATGCGTTCTACATTTTCATAGTGCCACTATTAAAACTGGCAGTGCCAAAGATACCTACCCCGACTGACTGTACTTTATAGTAAATAATGCTAATAAGAAAATGTAAACTTGGTACGAAAGGCGGACTTATGCTATACACTATTACACAATAGACGTAATTATTTATTACCAAACCTATAACCAATTGTCAGCTATTTATATATTATTAATAAATACAAAATATAACAATAGGATTAATTACCTTTATTGCAAAGATTCCACTCCTCGCAAACAACAACTAAAATATAGTATGACCACTCTTCAACCCTCTCGTCCGAACACTGACATTGCCTGCTCCCGTGGACTCCATATATTGCTGTCCAGTTTTGATAACCTCTGCTCCGTCATAACGTTTTCTGCGAACTGTCGATGCAAAAGCAAAACAAATTAAGCTCACTAACGAAGGCGAACCGTTGACAGAAAAATGAGCCATCACTATTTATATTTGTGATTTTTGCTAAGTTATTGGCGATGTATCTTAAGTAATGAATCAGTGGTATGACTTCATACTGTCTATGCTGTCATTGTGGCTGTCGCGTGGGTAACGTTTTTTATGACAAATTTTAACGATGTGACTATTGTCTTCTACGGATTTCTTTACGAGATCGAATCAGAAATGAGGAGATTCGTAGACGAACTAAGATCATCGACATAGCAAACCGGATAAGCAAGCTGAATTGGCAATGAGCGGGGCACATCGCTCAAAGAACCGATGGCCGTTGCGGCAGAAAGGTTCTCGAGTCAGAGACTACGTACCGGACCACGTACAGGAATGCACCCGCAATGTGGTCAAACGACCTGATCAGAGTTGCGGGGCTCGCTGGATGCAGGTCGCTTCTATCCGGCCTATGTGGAAGTCTATTGAGGAGGCCTGTGTCCAGCAGTGGACGTCCTATGGCTGAAATGATGATGATCACTGTTATTTTGTCCACAAAGTCTTGAGATCTAATTTGGTTCTATTATTATATTCATAGATGTTGTTATAGTTGAGGAAAAATAGCCCCTCGGTAGTTAGATAATAACTACAGTAGGCTTTTCTCTAAATTTCTATTCGTATCGTACCTATAATTAAGTGTATGTTTATGCAAAAACCATCAAATACAACTGTCAACACATGTACATTTTTGTTGCTATCTGTACCTACAATGTAGGTAGTTGCCATGTTCCTCCTGTTATATTAAAATAAGTACAGTTGCCGGCAAACTTTAAAAACAAAAATGGCGGATCTGCGCATATGCATTTGTACGTAAACTTACGGCTACTGTAATATATATTATTTCTCCACCTGAAGAAGGAGTATACATACCTAAAATTCTCCATAACTGCATACCTTCTCATAGATATACTAATTACGTATCAAGTGCATCGTGCACCGTGGTTTCCAAGATAAACTTCGAAATCTGTCGCAAAATTGACAATTTAACCTCAAACCATACAGAATTAAGTCTAAAGTCAAAACTAAAAAAAAATACACATTTGTAAGGTTACGACAACAAATCAAGAGGCGCGCAAAATGAAAGCAAAGGCGTAGATAAAAAAAACCTCTAAACATCACATAAAACACCCAAAAAGGAAGGAACCCCTGTTTAAGGATGAGCGTAAGTCCCGAATGGAATAAAATTGAAAACTTGTATGAATCTAGGCAGACTAACACGTTTACATCTTATCTCAACTTGCGGTTTGATGACCTATTTTATCTCCTCTCTTCCCAGAATCAGGCGTACGTAGGGGATATGATAGCATAACCTTTTGAATTTAATCTTTAAACTTTTTAGAGAATTCTAATATCCCTCGATGCGAAGGATTGGGATTGAGTTTGCGCACTACGTCTCCGCGCACGTGTTAAATTTGACGACAGATGGCGCTTTTTAAACCGTTAACTGTTTTCCTTGCGTGTTGATCTTGTATCTATATACTTAGCAATTAAAAAATTTGGTGTTAATTTACCTAAATTAAAAAAAATCACTTCGAAAAACATAATTGTGTGTTCGAAATAAAATATTAATATTAAAGTACCTCGTTCAGTTATTCTCGATATATGATTGCTTCTCGCTGAAGTCGTTTTTCTATTAATTATTATCTAATTTAATTGCCGCTTCTTATTCTGACGTAACTGATCTTTGTTTTCGCTATAATCTCTCCTTATCTGTGATCTGTGAAACGGCGAATTTAGGAACTACCACAGTCATGCTGAAATTTCATACGATTGTCTTTGTCTGCATTCGAGTGCTTCGTGTGTGAAGATTGTAGCGACACCCTTCATTCAGTTCACAAAAAAGTTGGTCGCACTATACCGGGTGTTTCCTGTAATAGGAGCGATAATTTAAAACATAGATTCTTCGCTTGAAACTGGATTTGTTAAGCAGCTTCTGAAAATAACGTGTATTAAATGATATTTTGTAGAATAATGTTTAAACAAAGAAGCAATGTATTGCGAAATGTCCGATATTAGTAGAGTGACAGCTATGTCAATGCCCTGGGAATGTCAATTTTGGACGACGTACATTGAAAATACTATTTAATTTGTTTGAAATAATAAAATTCTGAAAACTGACTTTTTTTTAAAGTTGCTGAACAATTTGAAGAGTAGAATCTATATTTTAATTTATTGCTCCTATTACAGGAAACACCTGGTATATGTAGTATGGAGGGTAGAAAGAAGGAGCAATATCTTTCTATCTTTATTATATCCAAAAGTCCGCTGAAAGGTGTAAAATTGGTGGCGCTACTGAAAGTAGTTCCGTTACTGTCTCCTCCATACGTATATGGAATTCTTCATTATTAATATTATCCTCTTCTGACATAGTTTACTAATATTACATGTATTGTAATAATCACGGTCATCCATTTTATCAGCTATACGATAAGAATAGCGTTGATAGTTCAAGTTCCAGTTCAAGTAAAAAGCTCGATTGTTCTCCGGAAACGAACTAAGTTTAAAGTATATCTTAGTTCCTATTATTTATAAGTAGACGAAAACGGTTAACGCTTACAATTTTGTTTTTTGTTAAAATATACATTTTATAAATTTTAATTTTGTATCTCGGCCATTTTAGAAATTTCAAAAACTGGATCGTTAAAAAATCTATGTATTTACTTATTGAACCCACTCACAAAGTTTTACTAGAATCGGTTCAAAATTGCTACTTGTAGGCGAGAACAACCGGAAAGCATCTGGACCTCCGAACATCCGGACACACGAAAGAGTTTTCGACCAAGGTGAGACGGAGACACTTCGCTGGCTCGGTCAAAAATACGTGTCCAAAATTTATTAATAATCTGAGGGACTAATTATATTTTTTAGGAAACTAGCCTATTAATGTAGGAATTTCAAACTACATTCGTTGATTTTATCGATAGTTACGAAGACTAGTAGAACATTTAATGACTAGTTTGCTAAAGAATATTCAGTAACTTGTAACCTATTGTAACTATAAAGCGTATTGTTTTTTCCTTCTTTTTTGCAGTCATAATATGATAAGTGATATATGACCGTCGGCACACTAAGATATCTCTACATTGCTCTTATTTATGTGCTAAATGTGGGACTTCTCCAAGGATTCACATACAGGAAAAAGTCGCGCTCTTGACACACTTAGGAGTTGTACAGAAAAATGTTGCAATATCTTTATTCGTCATAATTTTTATCATGGTCAAATTTTATTGGAAGTACGTTCTGCGTCATAGATATGCTATATAATTGAGATGCTTACAAATATTTGCAAGAGGTCAAGCATATCCTTCAAAATTACATAGAAACAGTGATACATAAAACCTCCGACGACGCGTTTGTCTCGGTTTGTAGACACCTGCCTACTGAGCCGGCGGTCCCGGGTTCGAATCCCGGCCAGGCCAAATATTTGTGTGATGAACTCGAATATTTATGCTTGGGTCATGGTTGTTCTATGTATTTAAGTATGTATTTATCTATATAATTACGTATATCGTCGTCTAGTACCCATAACACAAGCCTTTTTGAGCTTAATTTGGCACTAGATCGATTTGTGTGAGGTTGTCCGATATTTATTTATTTATAAAACCTCCTCCTTTTTTGGAAGTCAGTTAATGAACCAAAACGAGCATAGAGTATTTATTCTTCTCCTTGGGCTGGACATCAGACATGTCTTAAAATAAGCTAGATGACAGCAATCGCCATGTACAGTCGCCATCAGATATATCGTAGCATTTAAGGCGTTCATTAATATCTGAGCACGACTCTTATTGACTGGGCGTTACAGTACATGTTCATATATTTATGAAGGCCTTATAATGCTGCGATATATCTGATGGCGACTGTACAAGCATAATAAGCAAAGACTTGCAATGATGGACAAAGGTATTTCGTGACAGTGAACATTTATTATTTGTTTAGGCTTTATTGCACAATACAAAAAGTAAATAGTACAAATGGCAGACTTAATGCTATAAGACATTCTCATTTAGTCAACCATAGGGCCAAATAGAAAGTAGCTGTTGGTGCAGGATCATCAAATGTCGGTAGAAAAATAATACCTAATAATAAAACAAGACAAAATCAATAACACATATTATAGATTGTAATACACATACAGAAATCTAAAATAGAATATACTTAATACCCTTCCATGCCAAACATCTTACAGATAATCAATCATGAGAAGAAGAAATGCTTGCGCAACATTCGCTTGAAGGAGGATTTGCTCTGAGCTTGCCTGATGGGGAAAGGAAGATCGAACATTTAGGTAGTTTGGTTTAATTACTCCGCTACCTAAAGGTTGTCTGGAAGAGATCGCTATTTAGTGATAAAACTGCCTGTTGTTTACCTCTCTTTATTTATTGTATCCCTTATGTGTTGTTTCCCTTTGTATTTGACGTGTGCAATATAGAGGCTTTGTATTGTAGTGTAGCCCTTTATCTTACGATCCTATTTTAACCCTTTCAGAAACCTCCCACAACAGTCAGAATCTTCGACCGCAATGACTACTACAGCGTCCACGGGGTCGACGCGACCACATGCTCCAGAGAGGTGTTCTCTTCCATCGCCAATATCAAGAAGATGGGGCTGGAACCCAACAAGTTAGAATACCTCGTGCTGTCCAAGGGAAACTTCGAGATCCTCATCAAGAAACTGCTACTGGTAATTGTACATTATTTTAGTCTTGGATATGGTGTGATGATAGCTCAAATCATCTGCTCTTTATGAAATGTCCAAAAGATCTGTTAGTATGAAGTTTCTATGGAGATACTGGCTTGTAATATCATAAAAATCAGTAGTCACGTCTTCTATTTAGTATTTGACCAATCAAAAATAGTAAAATGTCCAAAAATTTGTGGTAGTTTATTTGGTACCATGTATTTTTGAATGTGTGTTTAGCGGTTTCAATGATACAATTTCTTTTCACTATCTTATCTTATCTTATTATTTTCACTATAGTCAAATCTAGTATCTTATTCGGTTAAAGTAATGTAATTAAAAAAATATATACAACGTGCCCGCGAGCATTGCGAAAGATTTTAACCACGCATTCCTTAGGTCCTAACGGGCAATTAATGTTAGGTATATGAACCTAGGCCAATTTATGCTTTTTATTTTTCTCCTTTTTCCATATATAATAAATAATTAATAATGGCTCCTCTAGTAAAAACATGCCTTAGGACGAGCTGGCAACGTTTATTATTGCTATCTCTTTTTATAATGTCATATAATTTTCTCCTTTTGGTCATAGACTATTAAAATCATTGTGTACATTCTCTTAAAAAGTAAGTCATACCACATTTTATTAAAGAAGAAGGTTTACACAAAATATGAATAGATGTTTGTTTTTCAAGAAGAGTTAAAATCACGATACGATTATCGACTTGATGAATCGTCTAATGTTAATACTTAATACAAAAAGTATGGCTAAAATATGGCTATGAAAACTACATTGACAAGCTGAAGAAATAACATAGCTGCCTAATACCTTTTTCAAAAAATTTCAATAACGAATTAAGTACCTTGTTTATGAGAATATATAACGGCGTTTCCCGCTCTTAATAAGTACATACTTACTAAGCCAAGTCAAATCTTGATATTGAATTACACCCCTTGATATTAATTAATAAATAAATAAATAATGAAAAAAGAGTTGAGATGAATTATTTATACAAAAAAATAATCCAATTTACTCACTTAACAGACAACATTAATATTATTAAAACTATCTTGAGACATCACTACATAGTATAAAACAAAGTCGCTTTCTCTGTCCCTATGTCCCTTTGTATGCTTAAATCTTTAAAACTACGCAACGGATTTTGATGCGATTATGCGATAGAGTGATTCAAGAGGAAGGTTTATATGTATAATACATGCATAATTTATCAGCATTGCACCCGTGCGAAGCCGGGGCGGGTCGCTAGTCTTTTATAATTACAAAGACGGTTTAAACTCACGTAAAAATTTACAGGAACGGTCCGACATGTTTCGAACTCGTATGGAGCTTTTCATGTGGGCCGTGAGTCGCGTAGCAGCACGGATAGCTGTCCCTGATGATAGCTGTCCCCATACGAGTTCGAAACATGTCAGGCCGTTCCAGACAACATTAAGTCAATATACCTATATTTTTAAGTAATGGTAACAATGTAATTTAAATTAAGATTGCAATGTTTGTCATCGTTTGTTACTTTGAATCCGGTAGAAATTGTTTATTTGTAATGTTTGTGGTAAAATCGTCGTTATTTTTTAGGGTTCCGTACCCAAAGGGTAAAAACGGGACCCTATTACTGAGACTTCGCTGTTCGTCCGTCCGTCCGTCTGTCACCAGGCTGTATCTCAAGAACGGTGATAGCTAGACAGTTGAAATTTTCACAGATGAATTTCTATTGCCGCTATAATAACAAATACTAAAAATAAAATAAAATAAAATAAATATTTAAGGGGGATAAACAACAAACTTGTTATAGATGTAGGGAACCCTTCATGCGCGAGTTGGACTTGCACTTGCCCAATTTTTATTATTATAATTTGCATAATAAGAAATATCAACAATATAATATTGATAGCTATATCAGAATAACAATCCAACGGTAATTAATGTTCTTATCGTCTGTTTCTTAAAATTACTAATTGTTTACTATATATAAGTATTTTTTTTGGCAACTAGATATCTTTTACGGCTTTTTTATTTTTTGTGAGGATTCACAAATAAAAATTGGGCCGATGTATGAACATTAGGAAGCTCCTTTCTGTTAAATTCTGACAAATATTTGCAATGTTGTTTAAGGAAACTGCGATTCTAAGTAGCCTAATCATTTTCTACAAAAACAATAACACGAATTAATTGCCATGCGGTCATAACTAATTACGAATTACAATTAAGTTAACCGAAGTTACTTACGACGGCTGTCTGCTCCAAAGCTTCTTTAAAATTTCTAGCACCTAAACTTAACCTAAGCTTCTAACTAGTGGCTCTGACCTTTTTGAACGTTTTTTGAAATACCTAGAATATATGTAATTCAACCCCCATAGCTCCACCATTTGTTTTTTTTTGCATTACTGAGTCGACAAAAAAGTCTTTATAATTATCAAACCTGCTAACCATATTTGATGAGAATCTGTTGAGAATGTGACCTGCAGGCGAGTACAGCCGGTTGGGCATCCGAACATCCGGAATCTGGACATACGAAAGAAATTTTGGCTAAACTGAAATGTTTCGGACAAAAGTATTTCTAAACAAGCGTCAATCTTATCTCTGGGCTTCTCTGGACCTATAAATTTAACCTTTGATATACCCACCTTCTTGATAATATTTTTATTTCATAACTACAAGATGCCCGCGACTTCGTCCACATAACCCTTCTATTTACCGTAGACGAGTGTATGGTATACTATCTTTCTCCCGCTATCACTGTGCCAAAATTTACGAAACGGATGCATGACGACGATGATGATGGATGGATGACGGATTTTATTTATATAAACAAATAGATGGCGATGGCGATCCTATAAAGTAGTCTGCCTCGCGTTTTTAGAATTTTTACTTGTATTATGAAGCAATGTACTGACGATAGAACAACAACATGGCAATAACATCGATTAACGAACACGAAAACGTACGAACCGTCCTGTTGTGTTTGATATTCGTTATCGGTACGTGCAACAAAATGTTCGATGAATGTTTTTGTTTGTCCGTCCGTACAGTGCGTGAGCTGTCAGAATGCGATTCGCGTTTTATGCCTGTCTCGCTCGCTCTCACGCGATCCAGGTAAGAACCTCTCAGTTTTCACCCAAACCCGAATCGCAATCTGAGTGCTCACGGACTGTACACGGCTTGACCCTTTTAGAGAATGGGGTTTCTGTAGAATTTTAGAGTTTTATAATGATATAGATTAATTATAATTTTAAATTTGTTATATTTATTTTGTCAAACATACAATGAAATGTCATAACGTGCGTTATAACACGTATCACGCTTTGGGCGGAACAACTCGAGAGAACTGTAAAGGAAATTCATAAAAAATGTAAGGCCTAAGCCCGTAGGCTTCGTTTTACTGATACACTATCCCTACTCTCCCGGCCTTTCCCGGCGTCTAAATAGAAGTATCAAAACGGAAGCACTTGGAACACTACTCAGATGTTGTTCCGGATGACTGGAGATAACCCGAGGCATATCGACCTTAAACTACATACGGATGATACGGATTACGATCGTCAATGCCTGCCTCGGTTGAGTGCGACCATTGCTTGCATGTAAATACGATACACGTGCTTTAATCGTATACTTAATTAGTTTTGTTTATCAGTAGCGTCTATAGAACACGATTGCTTAGTTTAAATTGTTAGCATTTATTTACCCAACGATTTGCGCAATTTAGGGGCCATTAATTAATTATGAGTTTATTCGTAATTCACATTAGTTAATTTTGAGCATTTTTGATATTCATTCATTAGGTAGGATTTGAGTGTTCTTGAATACTTAGGTAAACTTTTGAAGACAAAAAATATCTAAATATTATTAACCCATAAGTGGTCAGATTAATAGAATAACTCTTCAGAACTTTCAATTGAAAGTAAAGAGTCCTTTTTTCAACGGAGATGTAGACTGAATTAGAATAGCTTCATTGCAATTCCTTCGAACTTTTTGATTTGTACCGATATTTTTTTTATTCTCAGGTACGCCGCTACCGAGTAGAAATATACGTAGCAGAAGGCTCAGTGAAGAGTGGCGATTGGACGCTCCAATACAAAGGGTCGCCAGGATGTCTCTCTCAGCTCGAAGAAGTGCTGGGCGAGGGTCTTGGCTCCACAGACGACAGTACTCCGTGTCTGATGGCGGTCAATATCAAGACGGACCCGGTTACCAAGGTACTGATTTATCCGATAAGATTGACATGCAAGTATACCCCGTGATTTTCGGTGCACTTATGATTTGACGCCTACTGTTGGCCTAGTGTTAAGTCATTAGTGCATCGAAAACCCTGGGGTATGCATTTAAGGCCCGGGGATGCTTTGATACAAAGTGTACCCAGGATCCTTTTACGGCTCGGAAAGGTTCAGTGAGAGTTAAGAGTTGATACTCCACCAGTATACATTCAAGGGATTATCGTCGGTTTATCGGACTCTCTGTAAATACTGTTAAATAAACTGAAACCCTTTCATTACATTTTGACAGGAGAGAAAGAGGCACAAATGTTCATTTTATTTTTTTCAACGTGCACGCGTTTTACTAGCCAGTTACCGGTCATCATCATTATATCAGCCGAGAGACGTCCACTTCTGGATAAGGGCCTTCCCAAAGTTCTCAACAACGATCGATCTCGCGATCCTAACCAGGTCGTCGGTCCACCTTGTTGGGGGTCTTTCCACGCTACGTCTTGCCGTCCACGGTCGCCACTCAAGAACCTTTCTGCCCCAATGGCCATCGTTTCTACGAGCAATGTGCCCCGCCCACTGCCACTTAAGTTTGGCGTCTGTCTGAGCTATATCAACAACGTTGGTTAGTTATCGGTACTTTATTTAAAATACCAGTAACTGGCGGGAAAACTGTGTTAGTTCGGGACAAGTGGCGTCAACTCGTATCGGAAAACAATATTCGCTTTCGTCGCTGATCCATAATTTCTCTCAGCCGGAAGGGCAATTGCTGACTTCGTATTGAATTAAACGGACGACCTTGGGAGTAAGATTAGTACTCAGCCGGCAATTGCCTAATTCGACAATAATGTACTATTTTCGGGTTACAGGGCCGGTTTCTCGGCGTGGCCTGCGTGACGGCGGGAGACTATGAATTGTCAGTGACGGAATTCACGGACGATGACTTACTCACAGAGCTGGAGACTATTACGGTGCAGATGGCGCCGTCCGAGTGCCTCATACCGCAGGCTGAACACGAAGATGTTAGTATAAAATGTAGAACCAAAACCATAGACTAATAATTCAAGATTACTGCTCTAGGCTGTAAATGTAAAATCGCGTTCCGTTGAGGCCTTTCTTAACAGACTAGTGGCATCCAGAGAACGCGGACTTTACTAAATAGGTTCATAAATGGCGTTTGTTTGTTAATAGAGATCTACGCGCTATACAAAATGTATGTGCCATGGAGTTACTACTTTAGTCCTTTTTGGATGACTACTACTTTACTCTTTTTCCATGGGTTGAGGTTGTTGGCTAGTGTTCATTATGCATAGCCAAGAACAAGTAATCATCAATGATTAATCGAATCCATTGTTGTTGATGATGTCAAGAATTATTCGGAATATGTTTATAATTGTGGCTTACAACACTGTCGAAGGTACAAGGTCAAACCTTACCTAATCAATGGGATGATAATTATTTGCAAGAATTATGAACAAAGTAAGACTACAGAGGAATAAAAGCCAGTCCAGAACTAAATTGTGGTCGTCGAGGTCGTCGGCTCATAGATATGACCAAAAGGCTACTCCGATGTTCGAAATTGGACAATCGTATAGTACCATCCCTCTCGATCTCCTGTTAAAATGTATTTGGGTGAGCGGGGCGGCGTTATACGACGGTCGAATTTCGGGCATCGGAATGCTCTTCAGCCCGCTGCCACTTCAGCATGCTATGTCGATGGTAGATTTCTCCATGATGCATATAAAGAATGAAAAATTGGTAATATCGAAAGTTTTCATTTCTTTAATTTATATTCTACATATTTTCAGTATAAAGCGTTAAAAAAAGTAATGGAGCGGGCAAGCGTAACCGTCACCAAGCTGAAGCGAAGCGAGTTCTCCACAGAAGGCCTCATCCAGGATCTCAACCGACTGCTGAAGTTTAAGCAGGATCAGCAACAAGACGCCAACGCGTTCGAGGAGACAAGGAAGGAAGTCGCCATGACCAGTTTAGCGGCGGCTGTCAAATATGTGTCTTTGATGACAGATAGCACCAATTTTGGCAGGTAATTTTTTACCTATTTTTACTTTTGAAGTTTTTTTTTTATGTCAGAGTGGACAATCGGAAAGCGAGTACCGTCGCCCATAGACACCTGCAATGCCAGAGGAGTCATAAGTGCGTTGCTGGCCTTACAGGTGGGAGTACGCTTTTGTCTTGAAGGTTTGAAGGTAGCATCGGTCCGTAAATAACGCAAGCGACAATTCATTCCACAATGCAGTCGTGTGAGGCAGGAAATATCTAGAAAAACGCACAGCTGTGGAGTAGTTTAAGGTGGAATTTAATGTTTATGTTGAAACAGAACGGAAACACGCGGTGACTGCTGAATGGGCAGTTTCTGTTAAATAATAGAGAAACGCCATATTTCTCATAAGTGGCGTGACGTCAAAGTAAATACATGGGCAAGCCGGAGTAGAATTGGCTACTTATTTTCTAAGAGCAATAGAGAAACGCGCTCAAATGCTCTAAAATAGGGAAACCGGTGGGAATCGGGTCTTTGTGGACGGCACGCCGCGGTTGCTGATACTTCTCCTAAGTTTCCAAATGTCATTTTTTATGCACTTTTTAAAGAAAATATTCATATCATAGTTTTAGAAGAAGTAACAAAAATACACATAAACACACTCACAAACTTTCGCCTATGTAATTCTAGTTTTATGTGATGGTTTACAATTCAACGAAAACATGAAACATTTAATGGTTCAGGCGGGGTTCGATTCGAAACCGGGTCTCCAACGACTTTTCGGGCCAACAAAACGCCTTTCGGCGTTCTACCTATTGGACCACTGAAGCTGATGCTATTCATTTTTATATCACTTCTGTATGTCCTCAGATTCCGCCTAAGCACCATCAAGGCAGACTGCTTCCTTCACCTGGACGCAGCAGCTTTAAGCGCCCTTAACGTGCTTCCAGAACTGGGCGATGCGCCGTCGCCGTCTCGCAGTCTCCTGGGCCTGCTGGATAGATGCCGGACTCAGCAAGGAAAACGGTACAATCAGATACCTCTTTTTTAGGGTTCCGTACCCAAACTGTAAAGACAGGATCCTCCCAAGTGGCAAACATGCTGCAGAAACGCTTATACAGGCTTTATTCAGCTTGAGTTAGCAATATAAGGACTATATAACCAGGCTGTATCTTATGAACCGTGATAGCTAGACAGTTGAAATTTTCATAGATGATTTATTTCCATACGTCGTTATCGCGGGTACAATTACCAATCAGATAAAGAGCAGATAAAACAGAATGTCTATTTGGTAGAAACGGACATATTCTGCCTACAGCTACTAAACATCTAAGAAGCTCTTTACAGGAGAGTTTTCTCTAGAAAAGATCAATAAAAAATACAGCCGTAAAGGGGTATGGGTTAAACTGTTGTCATATCTGTTTAGTTAACAAGTTTATGCATAGGTAATAAGTAGATTTAATTATCTTTTAACGTCTTTTTTTTAACAATTTTAACAATATATACGTACTTGTGTGAAGATAACTGTTATCGTCTACTAATTAAACGCTTACCTACTTAGAAGAAAGTCTATTTAAAAAATAAGAAAACAACGTGTGTAATTTTTACTAACGTGTATTTTTCACATGTATTATTTGGTTTTCGTAATAGATTACAAAGATTTTTTCTAAATTATCTACAGTCAATTTGCGGCGTCTAGCAGTAAATATCCATTTTAATTGACTAAATGATCTTTCAACATCAACTGTTGTTGTAGGTGCATACTTGAAACGATGGAAATAATCTAGAGTAGTGTGACAAACTCGTAATGATGATTCAAATATTATCTCCTTCCCTTGTATCAACTCATTAATTTTTTTTATTATGTCAAATCCAGTATTTTTCTTCAAGACATATTTCAGCTTTTTAAATATTTTTTTTCCATTTGCACTCAAATTTAATTTCGATATATGCTTGTATGTTTTTTGAACGCTAAACTTTCACTGAGAGATAGATTCGGGCACTGCAATTTGTTTATAGCGTCTGGAAGTACCTGAAGATATTTCGCTATAAAATTTAAATCATTCCGAATTTTCGCACTGCGAAATGCTTTTTTTGCCTTTGTGATACATGCTGCGTCAGAATCACGAAATGTGTCCACAACGCCTTTTATTTCCTCGAAATACTTGTTATAGTATGTCGCAGCCTCAATCCACGTTCCCCAACGAATAATCGTTGGATTTGGAGGTAGGGGTATTCCATTAACCATTTCTTTAAATGTTTTTATTCTTTTTGGCGATTTTCGAAAAACTTTTTTTACATTTGATATTAATTTATTCACTTCTGGAAAAAGAACGCGAACTTGATCAGCAACTCTGTTAAGACCATGAGCCAAACATGTAACATGGAGAAGGTTTGGGTAATTTTTTTTCAATGTTCTACCCGCTTTTTGCATGTACCCTACACCATCAGTTAATAATAACAACACTTTCTCATGTTTATTGTGGTCGGGACCCCACAAATTATCCAGTGCATTTTTGACGGTATCCGTTATATTTATATTGTTAGTTTGTTCCAATTTTTTGCTTGACAATACATGTGGAGTTCCGACTGCATCTTCAAGCAATGCACCGACTATCACATTAGCAATTTGACGACCCCTGGCATCTGTTGTTTCATCAACACTCACATAAATAAAAGCATTTTCTAACTCCTTTTTAATTTTTTGCATTTGTTCGTCGTATATTTGGTTTACGTAATTCTGTCTCAACAAACATTCCGAAGGGACCTCCACAGTTTTTTCGAACTTTCCAGAGACGCAGTCATTGATAAATTTTTTGAAAATGGGATTTTCTAACTGAGACCATGGTATATTACAGCTTACCATAAATTTGGTCAATTCCACCCTAAAATCTTTTTTGACGGATGTATGCTTTTCCGAGTTGAAATGTCGTTCCATAGAAGCTTTTCTCTGGGGGAAACTAACATTGCACTTAGTGCAATATAATTTTGTATCGCGAGCCTGTAATTCAGGATAATCCTTTGTCCACAACTCCACAAATTCATCGCACGTTTTTTTCCTTCGCGGCATTTTAAAAGCACTCGGCAATAAATATATTACACACAGTTATCAGTACGGATAATTGATAATGTACTTACTAACAAATGACAATGTCAAATAGGAAAATTATTAAAGAGTTTGCATTGCGACTGCATAGCTAATCTATTTAAGTTGTATTGGTACTCAAGTCAAGTATGGAGGTTGGGTATTAGAAATACCAAATGTGTGATACATTTTAAACTCGTAGGAGTAGGCATAGATGTTTCTCAAAAAAAATATTTTTTTATTTTTCATTTTTATTATTTAAGTTGGGCTCCCATCCAGAAAACGTGGTCGGTTGCGTTTACTTTGTACCTCATTTGTAACCGGCGCAAACTTAACTTAACCCGTCCAGTTATTTTATTTGATGGTACGGAACCCTTTGTGCGCGAGGCCGTCGCTTGGCCGCTTTTTATTTCAATCGGAGGGCCGTGAAAGCACTCAAACTGGTCGAGGATGTTGGACAAAACCTTGCTTGTCAACAAGCCCTGCTTGCTAGGCAGTATCGTGATAATTTAACATAATCATGGCTTCCGAATGAATGCAAATTTAGATTTTGTAAATGAGATAATGGATGACTTGTGGGCCAAAAACACCACAGAGTGGACGCCACACAACTCAAGAAGGGGACGCGGCAGACCTCGTCGGCGATGGCGCGATGACTTGGACTTTTTCCTCAAGGACTGGCCAGATAAAGCACAGAATAGAGAGCAGTGGAAAAAAAGGGGGGAGGCCTTTGCCCAGCAGTGGGACACAATGGGCTCATTATAATATAATAATAAATGAGATAATTTTCTAATGATCAGACGCGTAGAGACTTAATAAACCCATGATTGAGACTTAAAAGCATCTATAATTGATAGAATCTCTTAAGTACCTTTTCATAGTTTGATATGTGATGATGAAGAAATGTAAAAAAACTTTGTCCAAGAGGACAAAGTTTTTTTACATTGAATGATTGACGAAATCGGTCCACCAGTTTAGGCCTGATAAGAATCAGGCCTAAACTGGTGGACCGATTTCGTAAATTTTTGCTACACGAGTAATTTAGCATCCCTATGAAACAAAAAAATCATAACCCACTTTTTTTCTGCGCGGTCGAAGTTCGCGGGAACGTTCTAGTATTTTTATATACAGGCTTCTCGCCCAATGGCTACGGCAGCCGCTCCGAGACATCAACTTGATCAACGAGCGCCTCGACGTTGTGGAACTGCTCGTGAACAGCTCCCAGCTGCGTTTGCAGCTTCACGACGACCATCTGAGGAGAATTCCGGATCTGCGGGCGCTGGCTCGCCGTTTAACCAGGAAGAAGGCCAATCTCCATGATTGTTACAGGATCTATCAGGTTTGTTTAGAGTTCTCATCTTATCTCATAGCAGCGCGATAATCACCTGAGTAGAACTCCAGCATCAAAAGTGTCCTAACAGTCTCCGGGATAACCCTTATCTAGAGATGATTATTAGTTGATTAGAATCAACTTGTTACTTACTTGAAATAGGGTCTTTCAAGTCATCGTCCCTATACTGCATAATAACTTGATAAACGAGCGCCTCGACGTGGTGGAACTGCTCGTGAACAGCTCCCAGCTGCGTCTGCAGCTTCACGACGACCATCTGAGGAGAATTCCGGATCTGAGGGCGCTGGCTCGCCGTTGGAAGAAGGCCAATCTCCATGATTGTTATAGGATCTATCAGGTCAGTATTGTTTAGAGTTCTCATCTTATCTCATAGCAGCGCGATAATCACCTGAGTAGAACTCCAGCATCAAAAGTGTCCTAACAGTCTCCGGGACAACCCTTATCTAGAGATGATTATTAGTTGATTAGAATCAACTTGTTACTTACTTGAAATAGGGTCTTTCAAGTAATCGTCCCTATACTGCATAATAACCTGATCAACGAGCGCCTCGACGTGGTGGAACTGCTCGTGAACAGCTCCCAGCTGCGTCTGCAGCTTCACGACGACCATCTGAGGAGAATTCCGGATCTGAGGGCGTTGGCTCGCCGTTTAACCAGGAAGAAGGCCAATCTCCATGATTGTTACAGGATCTATCAGGTTTGTTTAGAGTTCTCATCTTATCTCATAGCAGCGCGATAATCACCTGAGTGGAACTCCGGAATCAAAAGTGTCCTAACAGTCTCCCAACCCTTATCTAGAGATGATTTAGAATCAACTTGTTACTTACTTGAAATAGGGTCTTTCAAGTAATCGTCCCTATACTACATAATAACCTGATCAACGAGCGCCTCGACGTGGTGGAACTGCTCGTGAACAGCTCCCAGCTGCGTTTGCAGCTTCACGACGACCATCTGAGGAGAATTCCGGATCTGTGGGCGCTGGCTCGCCGTTTAACCAGGAAAAAGGCCAATCTCCATGACTGTTATAGGATCTATCAGGTCAGTATTGTTTAGAGTTCTTACCTTATCTCATAACAGCACGATAATCACCTAAGAAGAACTTCGGAATCAAAAGTGCACGAGGAAGGACACTGATATGTTAGATGGCTTAGAATTTTGCCGGTGATTGTTGTCTAAACTCTTCACGACGACCATCTGAGGAGAATTCCGGATCTGAGGACGCTGGCTCGCCGTTTAACCAGGAAGAAGGCCAATCTTCATGATTGTTACAGGATCTATCAGGTTTGTTTAGAGTTCTTACCTTATCTCATAGTAGCGCGATAATCACCTAATATCTCCGGGACTCGTTAATCACTAATCAGTAGGCATCAGACTTCTGACAGCACTGTAAGATTACACTATAGATAACTATGAAGCCGATATTAACATTAAAAACAATTAATACTCATACTCAATAGTGTATTTTATTCACAATTTTAATATTGTAATCAAGGGCAAAGTCGGAAGCATATACAAAGACCTGATTTGTATAGGCATTGTTTTTTTCGTCATCATAAAATATGTAAATATTTGCGACTTTTTCCATGTTTCCTGGAGTAAATTGGGTTCTATATAAATCGATTATCCATGACCAGAAAATTAAATCTAGAAGTTTGTAATAATGTAAAAAAGTATTTATAATTTTGGTCATTTAATGCTAACCACGGGAATGAAATAGGCGAATGAGTATGAATTATATTTAAAATTTTTGAGCGTTCAGCTGGCGCAATACAATTTTACCCTAGACGTCCACCAATAATCCAAAACTGCGTAATTGAAATTAATGCCTTTGTGCCATACCAGAGTTATCCGTTCAAGCATTAAACTTGTGTACATGATTACAGGCCATCAAAAGACTGCCGCCGCTCCTGCAATGCTTGGGCGAAGCCAACAATGCAACGGTGCATTCCTCCATTGCTGAGCCCATCTCTGAGCTGAACGATGACCTCGGCAAGTTTCTGGAGATGATCGAGACCACTGTCGACATGGAGTCCGTCGATAAAGGTAAAGCCTGACCAGAAATATATGAGGATGCTCCATATTGCGGAATTTCACTGGAACTAATTTCTTACACTGGCAATGATTGTATGATGGTTTGTCAACAATGTCAATGTCATACGTGGTGGTTACTTTAAAAAGTAAATATTTAAAAATATCCAAAGAAAGTGCCGAAATCTATTCACACGTACGCAAATTAAACGTGAACGCAATATTATAAATAAAGTTTACACGTGTTTACTACACAAAAAATAGTCACGAAAATAGTGCATTCCATTAAATTATATAACGAAGTTATGGGGAGGAACTGACGGATATTTAAACTAATGTCATTATAGTGGGTAGCGATTGGTTGCAAAATTGTTGCCATATAAATCTTATAAATAGCGCCCTCTTGACAATCCTCATATATTTCTGGTCAGGCTTTAAATCACTTGAGATAAGTTCTTTTGACAATCGTCATTTGTTTATACAAGAAAACAAAACTTACTATAAGGGTCGCCACAGACGTTGGCTTTCGTTCGGTTTCCGTGCGGATAGAGGTCAGAAAGTATCTCTGACTCTGTCTGTCATATGGCGATGTCTCGATTGCTGACGTCATTCCGTACGGAAACCGAACGTCTGGTGGCGGCCCTTAAGAAGTCGTTTTCACAGCCGTGGTGTCTATAAATAAGACATGATTCCCGTTGGCCCGGTTACTATCTGAGCACCTTATACTACAAAGAGTCTTTCAAGAAACACTAGGTTAATTCCGCTTACCCAGGGCTTTATTTGATTCGAACCGCTAGCTTCGAAAGCAGCGCTGTATCAATTAATTGAGTATTTCCGTCGATGACAAAAAAAACTTGTATTTCAGCCTTCTATGTAGCTGCTACTCATCTTATAGGTCTTCGCACATTATAACAACTCAACGGCGACTCGATTCTATGCCAAATATTGAAATTTAAGCCCTATGTCATATTTTCTAGGTTTAATTTCAAACGCGCGACGACGCATCGTCCACTCGTCGTCCACTACTAATATCCTTTTTTGAAATTAAACCTAGAAAATATGACATAGGGCTTAAATTTCAATATTTGGCATAGAATCGAGTCGCCGTTGAGTTGTTATAATGTGCGAAGACCTTATAGGTATATCTATTTAAATTTTATTGCACAAAACATAAAAGTACAATTGGCGAACTTAATGCCTTTACCTTTAGGCATTCTCTACCAGTCAACCACTGGGTAAAACAGAAATATGTATCTATATACAAACAAAGTATTTACAACACAAATCAGTTACCTAAAGATAATATAATATACTTACATACATATTGTATGTACAGTCGAGTTCATTTCCATCTACACACAATACACACACTTACCAGAACAAAAATATCTGAACACGACTTTATGCTCCTGACAATAGGGTCGTGTTCAGATATTTTTGTTCTCGTAAGCGTGTAGATGTAAATGAACTCGACTGTACCCAAAGTAAAATATTTCGAAGAAAGTTAAAGAGATTAACAAATTAGATTTTATGATTGCTAAGAGAAGAACTTTTTCACAATACATTACTTACTATGTTTCAGGCGAATTCCTAGTGAATCCATCATTCGACGAACAACTACAATCGCTGCGGTCCGAGCTCGACAGCCTCCAGTCTTCTGCCGACAAGGAGCTGAACAAAGCCGCACGGGATCTTGGCCTCGACGCCGGCAAGACCATAAAACTTGAGAGCACGCCGCAAAACGGATTCTGCTTCAGGTAGTTGCTATGCTATACTTAACTTGACCCTTCTTCTGTGTCTCATAAGGATCCTGACAAACCATTAGAACCTATTGTTTTACATTCCAAAGTTGAAATTGAAACATTTTAACGGCCAACATACGCAAGGCTTTTCCGATTATAGGTTATAAAATGTACTGAGATGACAGCTGTCATAGGAATCATCGTTCGCCGCGCGGGGTATAATAATTCGCTATTTGACTATAGTGAAAATAAATTGTATCATTGAAACTACAAAACACACATTCAAAAATAAACGGAACCAATTACCTACCACAAACTTTTAGACGTCGTTTTTGATATTGCATTAAGAGTAGCTGATTCGAACTGTCATGAAATACCATATTCAAGGTGACACAGAGAAAAAGGTTGATGGGCCCTGAGTACTTTGTATAGGCATTAGCAGTCCTCTTGAATAATAGTATATTACTGCCGAGGCCGGGAAAAGTCAGTTCGTGGATGAGTATGATTTTGAAGGACGAGGCGTAGCCGAGTCCTTCAATAATACGAATCTGCGAACTGACATTCCCGCCGAGGCTTGTATAGTGCTTTTCTCCAAATATGCTTGGAAATAATCACCAATCTACATTTTAATTTAATGTATCAGTACCATGAAGTTCATTTGGTACTTATTTTTTTTAGGAATAGGAATAAAATTTCGGGTCCGAATCATATGTTTGATTTCAAACAAAATAAATGAATAAGAATTAAATATATAAACACAATAACAAAAAATATGCACATAGGTAATTATAAATTTTAGTTAGATGAACAACTTCTTAACACACTGTTTTTTTTTAGAAACCATACCATATTTATCATTCGGAGAAGATCATAAGTTCAAAATAACTTTTATATTGATTTGGACACAATCATTTCTGTTTTATTTTTTATTTGTTTACGTTTGGTACACTTATTAATTTTCAAATCACTCATTAAATATCATCATATTATTAAAATTAAAACTGTCGTGAGAAATCTCTAATAAATAACTAAGAATCATGAAAATAAATTAACCGCATATAAGATTATTATTCAAATTGTTAGTCCGTTATTCGAAATTTGTCGACATTTCAAATACATTGACAGTAGCTGAGCCAAAAAAATTCAGTGCAAGAACTAAACGCAGAGAACAATTAAAAAGTTTATAATAGTTTTTATTTTTTAAATTTAGTGGACAATTGGCTGTATGGTGAATTATCAAAGTCTTTGAAAAAATTAAAAGTAAAAATGCAGTAACCGGCCAAATTAAGATTACCCTCATTTGTATGAGACGTTATAAACGGAAGGTGTGTTTTTTACTTAATCGTCTTATTTAAATAATATTGATTTCCCGGCTTAGGCCAATAATATATATTTTTTTTAATTTTCATTAACGCCTTCTTAATATAACGAACGATTTCGCGGTCCAGTTTTACTACATTAATGGCAACATTTCCAAGCAAGTTGGAGAAAATATAATTACCAGTACTATCAATTTCACAACTTCTCTCTAATACCACCGTTATTCTCTGAATTAAGTCTTCTGTCTTACAAAAATTATTCTTTCCCTGGTTGTAAAACAGCGCGAACAGCCAGTCTTGAAGAAAAAAAATGTACATTTTTATTTAATTCGGTTTGCATGTTTGGTTGATAGGTAAACTAGGCTTGCTAGGTCTATCCAATTTGTTATTTAGTGAAAATGACAACGAAAAGCCTGTATGTTGGTGATCAGGAGTGCGCCACTATATCAAACAGACAAATAAAGTAATTGCCTTATTCTCCAGAGTTACAATGAAGGAGGAGCAAACTCTACGCGGCAACAAGAAATACACTATCATAGACGCAGTGAAAGGCGGCGTGCGGTTTAAAACCAGCGCCCTCGGTGATCTCACCGACGAGTATGTACAAACCAGGGCCTCGTACGAGAAGGAACAAGATAAAGTGGTTGCAGAGATCGTCGGGATCGCCTGTAAGTTGTTTGAATACAGTAAATACATAAGTTGGGGAGGGGGAGAGTTGGGGGAGGCCATTGTCCAGAAGTGGACGTCTATCGGCTGATATGATTATGAAATACTAAAGCCGGTCGAAATGGTATGTTGTCGATATCTCAAAATGTCCTATAATATAAAAGTACCTTTCCAGCGAAGAAACAGTCATTAAATTCTTTACAGAAATTTCTGAGAAGTGAGAACATTCGGAAACTTTCTGAATGTTGAATATTCGACAGACAAATACTCGTACGTCCATACAGACTAAGGAATATTATTATAAGAAAACTAGGAAGTGCCGCCCGCAACATCGTACGCGTATTTTTTTCCTTACCGCAGTCAGACAAAAAGTATGCTATCACCATCTTTGGATGTCCAGCTATCCTTATACCAAAATTGGTTAAAATCCGTTCAGCCGTTTCGGCGTGATGCGAGGACAAAGGAAATTATGAAAATAGATGCGCCCCGCGCTCCCATACAAAACAAATGATGATCCTGCATCACGCATTAAGATTTTTCCTAAAATCATGACCCCTCTATAGAAAACTGATTTTCAATACAAGTCTCTTCAGTACCCGTATAAATAATGGAACCTCTGTTTTCCAGCCGGATATTCAGAATGTCTGTTCTGCCTGTCCCACGTGCTGTCCCGCCTCGACGTGTTGGTGTCGTTCGCCGTGGCAGCTGTGGCGGCGCCTGAGCCGTACTGCCGCCCCATCGTCAGCGAGTCCATCGAGCAACTCGTGTTTAGAGACCTGCGACACCCCTGCTTGGAGGTGCAGGAGGGAGTCTCCTACATACCTAACGACGTCGTGTTTAAGAGAGGTGGGGAATTTAACCATATTCTGCAAGTAGGCCTGATGAGTTCTTTTACTTCTCTGTTTCTACCAGAACTTGTACCGAAAAACTCACCACTTTGATTTAGAAAAAAAATTGGGCAAGTGCGAGCCCGACTCGCGCATGAAGGGTTCCGTACCTATACATATATTTAATCTATAACAAGTTTGTTGTATGGGAGCCGCCCTTAAATATTTATTTTATTTTATTTTTAGTATTTGTTGTTATAGCGGCAATTGAAATACATCATCTGTGAAAATTTCAACTGTCTAGCAATCACCGTTGTTGAGATACAGCCTGGTGACAGTGTATTCCTTTTAAAATGCTGATTGTTTTGACATTTTTCTCTATGATCAAACATGTTTCTTAACATATTATTGATGTTACTACCTAGAACAGGGTATATATTGGTATATATTTGAGACCTACAGTTTGAATTTTTCATTGATAATTTTTGTTCGAAAAACTGCTCGAAATGGACAAAATTCACGTGGAAAATTCGTTTTTTGAACTTATTTTCGACTGCACGCAATGAAAGCATGAAATAGCTACGTTACTTCCTAGAACCCGGGAAAAAGTATTATTCACTTCAAAAAGTTGGTTGAAATTATCAATATATTCGTCATAATATGATTAAAATAAATTTTAAAAGGAATAAGGCCTCTTAATCGGTATCGCGCAAATGGAGACTTAGTACAAATCTCTTGTCATATAGCAGTGACAGTTTTAAAATCTAGACGCTGGGTTTCCTAGTAGTATATGATCAAGAGTTATCTATTTAGATAACAGACCTGTGGTTTCGTATGAATATCACATTTGATTGATACAATGTATTTTTGTGTTGCAAGTTCCAAAGGTACAGTGTATTTTTGTGTTGCAAGTTACCAATGTCGTAGAATCTTATGACATTCTATATCAGTCAATACACTATCTATATAATCTTCTAAGAAAGTTAACTTGCATCATGTGAGTGTACAAAGAAACCTATTTCATGACGTTAGTTTCGTAATCTAGGAATCCGATGTTATCAGTCAATCTCACTGTGACGTCACATTCAATTTGCAACATATATTTTTTTCTAGGTACTTGTCAATCATTTTCTTTTTCTTCGGTTAAATATTTCATGTCGTTGGTTATAGGATCGGATCGTTTATTTTCTTGTGTCGGTTTCATAACGTGTTTAAATGCCGAAATACAGGAACTGGTGGCCGAACCAAATATCATTGGTGAGACCAAGGCCCATCGCCTTCGCTGGCTCGGCCACCTTGAGCGAATGGGAGAAAAATTATGCGCCAATTCGAGTAACATCTTTTGCTCAAAAAGTATAAACCTATTGAAAAACCAGCAGACATGATTAAAGTAAACATCATTACTCACTTGTTGGTATAAGTTTCATGTCTTAGCGTCGCCTACCAAGAGTGACTTTACCGACATAACCTAGAAAAAGGACTTAATGGGTGTTCAGATTTCTCCTATTATATTATATGAGGTATTTAGAAATTCTATTAGACAGAAATAAAGACCAAGTACCAAGCTACATTGCGTTTAATTTTTACGGGGATTGCACGAAGAGAAGACCTTTTAAAATAGTGGAATTTGCCGGGTAGCCCCTTAACTTAACCCATCCATTAAACGGTTGGGTGAAAATCGTATCGACTAAAAGTCCTCTACAATAAATCATTCAGCTGTCAAGTCACCACGCACAAAAACGCTGTCTGTCTACTGTCATGATATAGTATCTATCATGAACGGAAATTTTATTTAGCATTTCTGAGATTTTCAATTAACCTTTTGACCGCCACAGTCGGCTGTGGCCGTCAACAAAAAATCGTGCCCCTGACGCCACGTCGGCCACAGCCGTCCAAATTTCAATGATCAAAAACTTTGTAATTCTAACCGCTACAAGTATTTTTCAATCCCTGTTGATTTTGGGGCACATCTTTTTTTTTTTACTCTAGCGTCAGTGGCACGGTAAATTGCTAGACCGCTTGGCGGTCAATAGGTTAAGAAAAACATTGAAAGTCGATCGTTATAGTTTGTGTTCTTGAACTTAAACGCTTTATTGCAGATTCCTGCCTAATGCACATAGTAACCGGCGCCAACATGGGCGGCAAATCGACCTGGATGCGTTCTTGCGGTGCAGCCGTCCTGCTCGCACACTCCGGCTGTCTCGTTCCCGCGAGCAGTGCGACCATCCCGCGGCTACGGGCTCTCTGCGCCAGGGTCGGGGCAGCCGACCGAGAGCAGCGAGGACAGAGCACTTTCATGCTGGAGATGATCGAGTCGGCCACGATATTGAGGGTACGTATGATACATATAGGGCGTGTGGTGTCCTGCTCGCACACTGCGGCTGTCTCGTTCCCGCGGCCAGCGCGACCATCCCGCGGCCAGCGCGACCATCCCGCGGCCAGCGCGACCATCCCGTGGCCAGCGCGACCATCCCGCGGCTACGGGCTCTCTGCGCCAGGGTCGGGGCAGCCGACCGAGAGCAGCGAGGACAGACCACTTTCATGCTGGAGATGATCGAGTCGGCCACGATATTGAGGGTACGTAAGATACATATAGGGCGTGTGGTGTCCTGCTCGCACACTGCGGCTGTCTCGTTCCCGCGGCCAGCGCGACCATCCCGCGGCCAGCGCGACCATCCCGCGGCCAGCGCGACCATCCCGCGGCTACGGGCTCTCTGCGCCAGGGTCGGGGCAGCCGACCGAGAGCAGCGAGGACAGACCACTTTCATGCTGGAGATGATCGAGTCGGCCACGATATTGAGGGTACGTAAGATACATATAGGGCGTGTGGTGTCCTGCTCGCACACTGCGGCTGTCTCGTTCCCGCGGCCAGCGCGACCATCCCGCGGCCAGCGCGACCATCCCGCGGCCAGCGCGACCATCCCGCGGCCAGCGCGACCATCCCGCGGCCAGCGCGACCATCCCGCGGCTACGGGCTCTCTGCGCCAGGGTCGGGGCAGCCGACCGAGAGCAGCGAGGACAGAGCACTTTCATGCTGGAGATGATCGAGTCGGCCACGATATTGAGGGTACGTATGATACATATAGGGCGTGTGGTGTCCTGCTCGCACACTGCGGCTGTCTCGTTTCCGCGACCAGCGCGACCATCCCGCGGCTACGGGCTCTCTGCGCCAGGGTCGGGGCAGCCGACCGAGAGCAGCGAGGACAGAGCACTTTCATGCTGGATATGATCGAGTCGGCCACGATATTGAGGGTACGTATGATACATATAGGGCGTGTGGTGTCCTGCTCGCACACTGCGGCTGTCTCGTTCCCGCGGCCAGCGCGACCATCCCGCGGCCAGCGCGACCATCCCGCGGCTACGGGCTCTCTGCGCCAGGGTCGGGGCAGCCGACCGAGAGCAGCGAGGACAGAGCACTTTCATGCTGGAAATGATCGAGTCGGCCACGATATTGAGGGTACCTATGATACATATAGGGCGTGTGGTGTCCTGCTCGCACACTGCGGCTGTCTCGTTCCCGCGGCCAGCGCGACCATCCCGCGGCCAGCGCGACCATCCCGCGGCTACGGGCTCTCTGCGCCAGGGTCGGGGCAGCCGACCGAGAGCAGCGAGGACAGACCACTTTCATGCTGGAGATGATCGAGTCGGCCACGATATTGAGGGTACGTATGATACATATAGGGCGTGTGGTGTCCTGCTCGCACACTGCGGCTGTCTCGTTCCCGCGAGCAGCGCGACCATCCCGCGGCTACGGGCTCTCTGCGCCAGGGTTGGGGCAGCCGACCGAGAGCAGCGAGGACAGAGCACTTTCATGCTGGAGATGATCGAGTCGGCCACGATATTGAGGGTACGTATGATACATATAGGGCGTGTGGTGTCCTGCTCGCACACTCCGGCTGTCTCGTTCCCGCGAGCAGCGCGACCATCCCGCGGCTACGGGCTCTCTGCGCCAGGGTCGGGGCAGCCGACCGAGAGCAGCGAGGACAGAGCACTTTCATGCTGGAAATGATCGAGTCGGCCACGATATTGAGGGTACGTATGATACATATAGGGCGTGTGGTGTCCTGCTCGCACACTCCGGTTGTCTCGTTCCCGCGACCAGCGCGACCATCACGTAGAGGCTCTTCAGCTTACTTTTATACTCGTATATCCCGGAGTCATGAATTCAAGAAAAATCCTAACCTAGAAAACCGTAAGAAATATCGTAATGTAGGGATGGAAGTGTGAGAATTAATAGCGGGTGCAATTATACCGCCATCTGTTCTTCAGAACAACGTTGCAGCTCAATTAATCCACTCATTTTGGTGTATTGACGCGACTTTGTAAAGCTTAGATGCAAGAGTATAATTTAAAATATGCAAAGGAAAGGGTAAATTAAGGGATTGTTTGTTTGTTCTTCCACCTAAATCTTAACTATATTTTATCAAATTAAATGATAAAAAAAACATCTGAAAGGCAACCGCCAAAATAACTCTTCTGATCAACCAAGTTCCAAACAAACAATCCCTTAGTTTACCCCTTCCTTTGCATATTTTAAATTAACTCGGCATTATTTTTTTCATATACAAATACTCGATATCGATAAATAAAAGTTTCTAACACTAGTTAGATTGCGACAGTGTTTTGTTTTGCTACCGATTTTTCGGGCTCTGACGTGGCACTAAGAGCCTTATCACACTTGCGATTTGCGAGCGTATTTTGTATGAAGGCGATCGCGCAGCGTGTTCGCCGCGTCGCTTATTTGTATAGAAAATACGCTCGCAAATCGCAAGTGTGATAAGGCCCTAAGTCACCGTCCCGTATCACTACCGTACACCAGGACTCGCCTGATCATGGTCTTATTATACCTTTAGTTTGACTGGCATTTTCGGGTCAGGTTACTCCAGTTTGTTTCCACCATTTTAGCCAAACGGTTGCAATCCGGAGCTGAATTTTCGCTTCTACACCTCCGTTGGAGTGTAACATCGAACCCAGGTAGTTGTATTCATACCCGACTATGTCGAAGTATACAAGAGGTTTGTCTTATTATAGGGTTAGGCCTTGTTTTTTTTATGGTCCCGTAGTCATCAAGTAACCCTAATAGTTGCGCCATGTCCGTCCGTCTGTCCGCAGCTTACCTCAGAGACTGTTCGTACTAGAAAGCTGCAATTTGGCATGGGTATACATATTAGTCACGCTGACAAAGTGGTAGAATAAAATCTTGGAAAATCTTTTTTTAGTGTACCTCCCCTACGCGTAAAGTGGGGATGTATTTCTTCTGCCCCGTCTATCCCATGGTGTGGAATTAAGTCCAGTTTATGAAAACTCATTATGCTTTAAAGTGCTCATTTTGTTAGTCAATGTCCCCCCTCTGCCGGCTAAATGGTAGGTTAAAGTTATGTGAAAAGGATATCGGTACAGTAGGCTATATAATGAATTTAAAAGGAAAATTATCACAGCAAAGTAGGTTTTCGAGTAATAGTCAAACATTTTGAAAAATTTACTCGGAGGAGTAAAATCCCATAGAAAATTACCCATACGATGTTGTTAGCTGTGTAAAGCAAGTAGCTAATATAAGTTTGTGAGAAACTTAAATAAGATAGCTTGTCTCCTGATTCTATGATGTCTACTAAGGAGACGTTGAGTATATGAATCGGGGCGGCTAATGATTCTTGTAATATCTTTGTAATAACGCCTACGGAACCCTACTGAGCACGGCCCGACGTGCTTTTGCCCGATTTTTCACCTCTGCGAACAAAGTTGCTGATACCTAATTACCTAGTAGTGATTTCATATTTGCACATTCATTAAATTAGTTCAGATGATTTTTTCCAATAAGTGTTACAAATCACTCGACTTCCACTAATATGACTCGAATATAAAATGAACACTAGGGAAATGTCATTATGATACAATTGCATTAAATACAATTGAATCAGCCCCAGTCATCAGCAGAGACCGGAAAACTCGTAGCAAAATTAAAATGTCAGAAGTGAATGAAATTTTTTTTTATCGGGTTTTTCGCCTATCGATAATGTTTATTGAATCTCTTTATTAATCGTGCTCTTAGCGTTAGCACCGTAAAAAAGTTGATCCATAACCACATCTGATTGCTCTTACTCGAACGTGGTCTTTTAGATGTGGGATACTTTGGATGCTGTCATACTATCTGCTTATCGATAGTCGATAAAATAATTATTCACTTTCGATTTTTCCGGTCCCTACTCACGACTGGCGTGTATGAAAACTGCACGAGTTTCAGAGTTGAATGTATTTGCTTCGTATCTATGAATAATATTCGAAATGTTGATGTTTTGCAGACCGCGACGCCAGACTCTCTAGTATTGGTCGACGAACTGGGACGAGGCACGTCGACTTACGAAGGCTGCGGCATTGCCTGGGCTATAGCAGAGTAAGTATATCCCCACAATATATAGTATAGCCAGGTATCCCACTGTATATAATGCAAACCTGTGAAAAAGCAAATAAATGATTATTTTTTGACGTGACAACGTCTTAAATTAGGTTGCGGCTCGGAGTCACTCATGAAAAAGTGTAACGCCCGCTCACGGTTGATGAGTGAGAGAGACAAAATATATTTCTATAGTTAAAATTTGTGCAATTCTTATTTTCATTCATCGAGCATTACTGTAACAAGAGGGAAGAGGGTGGAAGAGGGAAGAAGGAAGATGGCGGACATAATTTTTTCTTAAAAATCGATATGGGTGTCATCTCCGAGGTTCCTCGGGGTTCCGATTACGAAAATGACATCCATTTTGAAATCCAAGATGGTGGACATTATTTTTTCTTAAAAATCGATATGGGTGTCATCTCCAAGTTTCCTCGGGGTTCCGATTACGAAAATGACATCCATTTTGAAATCCAAGATGGCGGACATTATTTTTTCTTAAAAATCGATATGGGTGTCATCTCCAAGTTTCCTCGGGATTCCGATTACGAAAATGACTTCGATTTTGAAATCCAAGATGGCGGACATAATTTTTTCTTATAAATCGATATGCGTGTCATCTCCGAGGTTCCTCGGGGTTCCGGATACGAAAATGACGTCCATTTTGTGATTTTGAAATCCAAGATGGCGGACTTGAATTTTGACGTGACAACGTCTTAAATTAGGTTGCGGCTCGGAGTCACTCATGAAAAAGTGTAACGCCCGCTCACGTCTGATGAGAGAGAGAGACAAAATATATTTCTATAGTTAAAATTTGTGCAATTCTTATTTTCATTCATTGTGCAATTTAATAATATTCATATTATCAATAAATATTCTACCGAGAATAAGACGTTGTCACGTAAAATCTTCCTTCGCCCGTAAAACCGACTTTACAGGCAACCATTTTTTTTTACAACGAGGGCGTGTATTGTAATCAATAGGTTACGAGCAAAGTGACAAATGGGCGCTTTTTCATCCTTTAGGTTAGGTTTTTATTTGCAAAAATAAAAACCTAATTTTACATTGATCTAAAGGAATCTTTAAGTAGGATACATAATCTTGCAATCTATTGTCACGTAGCAGAGATTCGGAGAACCAAGTGAAAAATATCATAATCAAAGATTAGATAGTTGTCGCTATCATTTATGGTGAACTAGGCATTTATCATAATTCATACAAAAAGATATGATTCTATGCAGGATGCAGGTATTTTTTCCTCAGAAGGCGCCTATTAGGCGCTCGTATTCTAGTTATTAACATTCTTGAACGATGACTGGTCGGATCTATGATCATTTTGTTTGAAATTTATTAATTTCTGTCTAAGGCATTCCATACCATACTTAAGTGATTCGTATGTATGATGTCCGTTTATTCGCGTCTCTTTAGATTGGCAATAACCATAAATTCCCTTCTCGGTTAATCTTATAATAGAAAAAAGTGTGTTTATATGTATGTATGTTCAGCCAGTCATTAAACTACGATTTCTAATTCAAGACCAAAAAAACTACCACAAGGTTGCCACTACAACAAAATATTTTTACAATGGTAAATTCCTTTTTCTTTTTTAAATACGCTAAGATAATTTATTTATTGGTAACTTTAACTCTAACAAAATAACTAGATATATTTATTATTGCATAATTACGAGAGGAGATAATAAAAACTTAAACATCGGAGATTTTTGGTACAAAATCTGGTATTGTACTTGTAACACTTCAGCATTTGGTGCAAGCCAAGAAACAAACTCAAATGTCATTTAAATGTTGTCAATTTTGACAGTGACGTATCTGTCGTAGTTTTTTTGGTCTTGAATTAGAAATCGTAGTATAACTACGTACATATTTAATACAAACATAGGTACAAAAACAGACGCGAATAATACCTCATGAGTATCAAAAAGAGTATCCGTTCGCCAACAAAACTTTCGGGACGATCTTTCTAATAGTTTGAACGATCTTTTTAATAGTTTAAATAAAAATTGTGGTATACCCACATTAAAAAAATGAGACATTACATGTTTCATAAATTTATGTATCATAGCTGTTTAACCCTCACTACCAGTAAGTCGGAGTTGGGAGTATAACCCTCTAATGGGACTATCTCCGCGCCACAGGAGTGATTAATTCGGGACGATCGTCGAATCAACATTCCACACAGCAGTCACCTGGTGAGCCAAGTCCAGGTACTTGCTGTGTTATTTTCGGCCTGCACGAGGTCTCGTCATGCGGTGGTGATGTCGAAGAGCACTGCCTGGCGCTTGGATCGATCTACTAACACGATATCAGCTTCTAAGCTACGATAGTTCTGTTTGTGACAATAGATCAATTCCAAAAGAGTGTGATACGGATATTTTACCATTTATCTATCATGCGATAAACGCATTAAATAAATAAATAACGCCAATGTCATTATGTCCGCAGTGATAAAAAAAACTCGGTCTTTTTCATATAGCCTAAATACAGGTTTTTCTGATAATGTATTGGGAGTTTAAGTGACGATAGAGGATACGGTTATGACAGCATAATTAGACGTTTATTACAAGAAAACAGACGGGTCATTCACGTACATTTAGGTTATCAACGGTTGAATTAATAACAGTTAAAATTTATCTATTCAAAGAAGTTTTGTTTATAAGAATTACTAAAGACGAACAAACAACATTGTTCTCATTCTCATTACACAGATTTAACTTCTCTGTAATTAACTTATTTTGTTGTCATTATTAAAATATGGGCTTAATTAACAATAATACATGTCGTATCTCTCGCACTTTGCTTGGTAACCTTTGTACGCCGTGTATATTTAGCCCAAGCATAGGTATAAAGTCGGTGAGCGCTTTGATTGTGATTCAGGTTTGGGTGAAAACTGAGAGGTTATTATTTGGATCGCGTAAGAGCGAGCGAGACAGGTATAAACGCGAATCGCATTCTGACAGCTCACGCTTTGCAGTTATGTCATCCGACTATTTTACCTTGTTTGCGATTTTTCATGACGGTCATTATTGTATATATGTAGGTATATTGATGCTCCAATTTCAGAGGTTTGCACTTGGTTTCTTAGAGTACAATATTATGCTGGGTACCTAGAGATGTGTGTATTTGTATGGGACAAGAACGTTTTCGAGAACATTTACCATACAAATCGGGACACGGTCTCGAATCGTCCTAAGGTACTTGTGCCAAAGATGGCCCGGTTCCTAAGATAGCCCACTTCAAAATTTTATAGTTATATTATAACCGTAGACATAAGTTAAGTCTATGGTACTAACCGAACAAGGGCGCGAAATTTGAATTCGTTCGAACGGTTATAACTATAAAATTTTGAAGTGGGCTATCTTAGGAACCGGGCCATCTTTGGCATATGTATACCTTATATCAAATCGAAAGACTACGTCTACTTATTCTATACATATGTTGCTTAGTGACAACCAAAACTCACTAAAATTTCTGTCACTGCTCTTCAAAACCTCGTATCTAGTAAGTTGTTTGACAATGAGATTCGAGCTTTGTTTTACGTACGATGTTACTTAGTTAGTTTTGGTTGATATTAACAGTCGGTATATGGGTGAAGACCAAAAAGTTTGTAACGTTAACTCACCCTTAACTCACTCAATAATAACTCAATAATATTTGTGTCAAAGTCTCCATTGTGCGACGACAATTAACCTTTCAATAACGTACCTTAATGTTCTATTTTAAGGTTCCTTATTGTATCGTTATTTTTTGTCGCACAACGGAACTTTCTCAATTGTTTTTAATTCCTCGCTAACTACGACTTAATTTCATCCAACTTTTTGGTCCTGACCCATATTTTATTGGAAATTGTTTTATAACGAATCTAATGACCCTAACCAAAGTTAAACTTATCATCAATTTTAAACATCTTCCAGGGAACTAGCTACCAAATGCAAATGCTTCTGCCTGTTCGCCACGCACTACCACGAGCTAACGCGCCTGCCGAGCCTCCACCCCGGCGTGATCATCAACTCGCACGCCGAGGCTTCCGTCGTGGACCAACAGTTGCTTCTGCTTCACAAGATCGCTCCGGGGCCTGCTACACATTCCTTGGGACTGCATGTTGCGAAGCTGGCTGATCTACCCGACTCCATAATTGAGGTAAAGACACAAGTATATTTGGTTACAGTACTTTTATCTCACGAGCGCGGGTGAGCCATGTTTGTGTGAGTAGATGTAAATGCACATTGGCTCTGTGTGGGTGAGCTCGGGAGCGAACAGTTCCGGCTCACCCACACAGAGCCAATGTGCATGTACATTACTCACACAAACATGGCTCACCCGCGCTCGTGAGATAAAAGTACTGTATCAGTTTTACCCTCCACCATAAATTAGTACTTAATAATACATAATTAATAAACCGAAGCAAAATAAGCTGGTGGACTAATGTATAACCGCATCCTATACGATTAATCTTGCCTGGGAATCCATTCATCCTCTTTTGTATTCATGTAAACACTTTATTATATTAGGGATCTCTTCCAGTTAACCTGAGCAATTTAAGGAATAGCTATTCGATGAAAATAGGCAAACTACTTACACTGCGTACAAACGAGATATCTATACAAATACAATACAAATTGCTTTATTGCACACCAAAAATTCAATACAGAACAATATTTATATATATGTACTTAGTAAAATTTTGAGTATAGTAGTGGTTTGGTCTGAGGTTTTTGTACAAAAAGCAAAGTGTGGATCTAAAAATGTGGTGGGCACCCATAAAATAACGGTCAAGTCCGAGTCGGGCTATAGAGACCATAATATATTAGCCAATAAACCTAAATTCAGGTTGCTGGTCCACAACGATGGATCCGCACCTGCTCCATGTAAGCAAGCATTTAACTTCGATCTCACCTTTTTGTAAGTTACGATGAATAAGGATATTTATTCTTACCTAAATAGTGCCTACTCACCCATCTTGAGATCCAAGGAAGCATTCAAATGTTTGACCCTTAAGACTAACTCCAGTGTAACCTAATTGAATACACATAAATACTGTCTCACTGCACGACGATATCGCGTGCAAAGAAATATGAAACAACTCACCATAATACATTTGTGTAATAATGGAAATCCCTATCGTTAATGATACCTATCGGCCTAGTCACATACACGTCACCTAAATATGCTGATAAGCAAAGCGTTACAATTCTGTTTCATTGTTCTTTTGAATATATTCATAAATTTCGAGGAAACCTTATCACCTAGGTAACTACCTGCTATTTCATTTATCCTCACACTGTACTTGTACTACATAGAAAATTGATAAGTGAAACCCAGGCACCAAAAGAGCTACCTGCGTCTTTTGGCGCCATCACCCGTCTCCCTCGTACTAAATAGAAACAAATTAAAAACAAAAAAAAACATTGTCGTAGTGCTAGTCCGTTATCATCAAGTACCTGCTAGTCTACCTGCTCTTTTGTGTAGCATTATATTGATTTCGTTAGTCGCTACGGTAACAACATTTGTAACGAGTGGCGTAAATGAAAACAAAAATATGACGACCTGTGAGCAGGGGCTTGAACATAGCGCACAATAAATGTTTTATAAAATATGCAAGGCTATTATAGTCTGTCCGATCTCTAAGATCAAATGAAGTCACTTTGGCACAAGGTACAAACAACCGTATGCATGTAAATTTAAGGTCTTTTTAGGGTTCCGTACCCAAAGGGTAAAAACGGGACCCTATTACTGAGACTTCGCTGTCCGACCGTCTGTCCGTCTGTCACCAGGCGGTATCTCAAGAACGGTGATAGCTAGACAGTTGAAATTTTCACAGATAATGTATTTCTGTTGCCGCTATAGCAACAAATACTATTCAAGATAAAACATTAATTAAGGGGGGCTCCCATACAAAAATAGGGATTTTTTCATGATATTTCGTTCAGCGGTCATTTTCTCATGAACCGTTATAGGTAGACAGTTGAAATTTTCAGAATGTATATTTTTGTTACCGCTATAACAACAAAATAATAAAAATAAGAAAAAGTAAAAATGAAAGGACGACCCCATACAAAAAACGTGTTTTTTGTTAAATATTGGTACGGAACCCTTCGAGCGCGAGTCCGACTCGCACTTGGCCGGTTTTTTTTTTTCATTTGTGACAGTTTGACATCATTTAATCTTAGAATTCCGGATAGACTATACCTAGTCTGACGTATTCCATTTGCGCATTTCACAAACACGTCTATTACGTAACACTATTGTTTACATAATTGTAATAATGGTAGACGATATATACTTTTGGTACGGTAATATTTCACAACTTAACTTTATTTATCAGTTGAGATTAGAGACACAGGCAGCATATTTCGCGGTAAATGCGGTAATTACATACTTCCTCCAGTTTCTTAATTACGTTTTCATTCAACAGTATGCTGAAGCTAAACAAGCGGAATTGGAGACAAACTTGTTTGAGGCTGCAAACGTGGAGGACCAGGAGTCTTCAGCTGGCCAAGACATGATTGTTGAGTTCCTACGTAAGTGCAAACAGCTAGGCTCCGAGAATTTAACCAACGAAGCGTTGGTCAAAGAAATCTCTGCTCTCAAGAAAACCTTGTTGCAGCATGATAACAAATATCTCCAAGCACTTATGGTGGATTGATAAGTGATGCTATTTTTTTAAGCTGTGATGCCATGTTAAAATAAAGGATCTGATAGAGCTTTGTGGTTTTTACTATCCTAAGGGTAACAAAGTAAACAACAATTTCAAGAACAATTATTTTCATTTTATTAACATTATTTAACATAGTAATTATTATGAAAAAAAAAAACAATTTTAGTTTGACCTTACCTTTAAATCCTTACGTGGCTTTTCCATCGGCGAAGCAAAAAATAATGATTGCAATTTCTTATATCGCCTTGTCGGTGGAAAAGCATCTTATTGGTCAGTTGGTCATTCACTCAATAATTTATCTCATTCAGTGCACTGCTATCTACTAATTCAAAAATTAATAATTGTACATTATTGCGTTGTGTCTATCTCAAATGTAAAGGTTGTGATATGAATTGTTGCATTAATAAATTATTTAGGCTTTGTGCGGTTAACTAGTTAACTGATCAATTACCGTTATTAATTGGATGATACCTAAATTCAATATGCATCTGGAGGTTCTCTCTGAAACACGAAGGTCAAATTTACGTCCGCTCTCTTTCTATCAAATATATCTGTTAAACGGAGTAAACAGGACAATTTCTGTTTCAGAACGATCCTTCAGACTCCTATTTATAATTAACATAAATGTCATTCAAATGAAACTATACAGGTTTCTTTATTCCGCTTATCATAGTGTCTACCTAATACTCTGTTTTGACATAAATTATTGTCAAAATACATACATATTTACAGGAAAAATAATAGGTTAACCATGAAACAATGGTTTTTGCATTTCAAGCAGAACATATATAAGAGCGTTCATAATCAGGTTTGGATATCAAGTAAATCAATGATTGTCTGAAAATAATCATACTATCATAAAATAATCACTTTTTAATGTGATAAATGAAGTCACTCCACTTTTTTGTCATATTTTTAGCGGCCAGTTCTTACTTTTATTTGTAATCTAACCCAATATGGAATGCGTATCGAAACCCTGGGCACTGGTAGCACAAATATAATTTGAGACATGTCGGACAACATATTAATTGACAAGCCTATATATTTATTTTGAGTGGACTTCACTTACAGCATCATTTAAATAACTAATTTCATTGCAAACGGCGGGACAAAATGATAAGCTAAAATATTATATACATGTCACTTTACAATATAAATAATTTAAAATCGTTTTTACAAAATCTCCTGTGGTCGTTCGGTTCCCGGACCGGACCACTCTCGCCCTGCGCACCGCTGTTAATTAACTTAAATCACAGCTATAAGTCTCAAGGTTCCTCGGAAGCGTAGTGGCGACGTGTGTTCAGCACGTCCGGAGGCAGGGCTCCCTCTGACTAGGGTAGGGCGGCGCCGTTCTCGGCCCGTCTCACGAGAAATACAAGCGCACGGCATTCGTGAACGTCCGCCGGCACATCGGGCACTTGTCCGTGGCCAGCGCGCACTTGGCGCACGCCACCACGTGCCCGCAAGGTACGAAACACACGTTGCGCTCGTTTTCGTAACAAATTTTGCACACTTTCGAGTCTTCCACTTCCGGCTCCTCCTTGGCTTTGGGTTTGGCCGCCGCGGCGTCCGGCTTGGGCGCGGTCTTGGTTTCCGGGACGACGCAAGCTTCAGATATGACTTTCTGGACGTAATCTCGGCCTTTGACGAGCTGGACGTACGCGCATCTGTCGAACCAGCGCGCGTGTTGCTCCCAGGGGACGTCGTCCTCCTCCCAATCTTTCAGGCCGCCGTCGCAGTAGAAGCATTTCGTCTTGTCGCTGTGGCCGGTGTAGTAGAAGCCGGCCTCGGCGAGCTCCTCGGGTTTCTGCCTCATGCTCCGGGGCCAGTCCTTGAAGGTTCGTAATCGGGAGGCTTCGGAGGCGTACCTCGGGTGCGCGGGGCCGGGCATGCACACGCTCGCGCCTGTGGGCGGGGGCGCGCGCACGCCGCACTCGTCCTGCCCGTCCGTGGCCGGGCCGGCCGGCAGCCCGCCGCTGGCCGCCTGCTTCCGCAGGAACGGGCACTGCGGCGCCCACTTCTGGTGGTCGCGCGCCGGGTCGTCGCCCTCCACCCACCGCATGATTTCGACTTTGCAGAACGCACATCGCACTTCGTCTCCGCGGCCGAGGTAGTAGAATCCGTTGCGGGCTAGCGTTTGCGGGGTGATAAAGGTGATCGGCCATTTGTCGAAAGTCTTGAGGCGCTCTTCTTCGCGGTGCATGTCGGCGTTCAGTGCGTGGTTGTCGGTTTTATCGGACGATGGCAAGGGCATGGAGGTCAGAGTTGGCGACGTGCCGGGGGACGATCCGAGCGAGCTGCCGGACTCGTAGGGCTGGCATGGTGCCGCTAAATTGAGCAGCGGCTCTACCAGGGGTCGGGTCTTCGCGGACGCCGGCGCGTTTTTGAACAACGCGGCACCCGGCGACACTGAGGACACTGAAAATAAAAGAAAAAAACGTTTATAACAACTGCTGTTATTACAATATAAAGGACGAAAGATATTTTCATTTTCAGTATAACTGCACCAAAGCTCCAGCTTCCTATAAAAAAAGGCAGTGTCCAAATCTAAACCACTGCATTGCACATTAAGGTCCTACCCAATTATTTCCATGACATTTAAACACCACCTGTATTGGTGTATAGAAAATAGATGCGCATGTGAGCGTTCAGAAACGGTTCACCCACGACAAGTTCGCTGGCTGCGTCATCGGCATTCCGATCCAGCCTCCCAGGCCGGTCCGAGTGCACTCAGTGCGCATGCACTGAACGCACGCAATCAATTTTTCTTACCCCTTACTACAGAACGTGAGTTGCTGGAAAAACAATAGGCACTATTCGTCGTAAACACTAATCGGACATTCCGAAGTTGAAAAGTAGTTTTATTCCATATAAATTGCATAGGTAAATTATAATACCTATCGTGAGGTTTTAGGTTTCAGAATTCTCGCTAACTAATAATTCCATAGCATAATAAATACCAATTTCAAGTTTGGACGGAAAACGGTTGCACAGAGGTTCGACCGCGCGGCATTTTGCGGACAAAAAGTAACAAACCTACAGCTGTATCCAACTACCCAATTACGAGGGATCGATAACCTTATCAATAACAAAAACGAGATAAACAAGCAGAGTTAGGTTTTACAGTATTTTTAATGCAAATTACTATGAACTCATTATTAGTAACGATATTTCATTAGCATTTAAGTTTATGACATTGTTTACCATTACATTAGCCTTCTGAAGCGCAGTATTGATTGAGATGGCATTTGCTGTGTTGGAGAAACATGACGCCATGGATACAGTACACAATATCACAAACGCGACTTAATATGTGACTAGAACAAGTTACGTTTGTAAATGAAAGACATAGTAACTGCTGCGTAACGTAGGAGTACAAGCGAGTAGTACGCAACAAAATAATGGCCGAAAAAATCAATACAGGTATTTACCATTTCTGTGCTTGGGATCAATTAGAAGCGGCATTTTAGAGTAAATGATGTGCTGACACTTTTATCACGTAACACTCAAATAACACATTGCCTTAAGCGGTTTCAAAATTTGGAAAAAATAAACTTTTATAATTTCAGCGTCCAATAATGGCGTACGACGGGAAACAGGCATCGTTGGCTACTCGCTTTGTCGCCTGGCGGGGCGATATGGTGCTGCAATGGCCCCTCTGCGCATGCGTACAAATTTAAAGAGGGTTCCATTTCGCCTACGAGGGGTGCACAGCTGTGCGGGGTCCTATAATTATAAGTATTTATTGTTACAATTTTGAAACGTAGATGGCAAAAGTAAACAATACTGCTCGCAGTTGGATTGTCGCATACATGTATATCGCGCCAAATTTGTTAATTTTCATTCTAGTATTATCTACTATTATATTATGTTATAGACTTTTAATCGTTAACACGTTGAACGCCAGGCCAAAAATGTAGTGTTTCCATTGAAGCCCCGGGGGTCACCGGTGAGCCAAACCATGTTGAACCATTGGAGCCACGGGGGTCACCGGTGAGCCGCGGTGAGCCTTCATTTCAAACCTGTTTTACAGGCCACCGATCACTTATTCCATCCAAAAACGTATGAAGGGTGAGCCGCGTGGCCTCAGAGAAGATACTAGTTGCCTTGGTTCTTTTGTACTGTAAAGGACTTATGATTTTTTCACCATTTTTTATACTTTGTTAGGATTGCCTTACACATCATAAATAATATGTAGTTGAAAACTGACAAATAAAGCTTTAATTAAACATGGAGTTTGGTTAAAAATTTACGTAAATAAGTTATTAAAGTATTACTATTTATTTAACCAATTAAAACTAATAATACTATTCTTCGGAGTCGGAGTGCAGAATACGTCGTTTTTTTCCGATGCGACGATACTGGCTGCAACTCATCTTCTGAATTTAGTTGAAAACTGCTGTTTAAAAAGTTTATTTCTACGCTTTCAGTTTCAGCTAAGTCATCTTGAGTTAGAACAAAGTCTTCAAAGCCATCGTCATCCATAATAAACAAACAAGTAATAATACACTTTCTTACAAAATTAAAGACGTAAAATCGTACGTAAATAATTACGCATGGTACGTGAAGTGCGTTGCTGGATACTAGCGGCACTGTCAGTCAGTTGTGAGACTGGCGAACGCGTAGGCAAGTGCGAGGAGCGCGGGCGGGTGAGCCGCGGCATGACCCCCGCGGCCCCCGCGGAAGAAAGTTCGCAATTCTTTCCGATTAGGCCACGCGGCTCACCGGTGAGCCTTTTAAGGAAATTCGAGTATTTTTGACGTTTAAGCTAGTATCTTTTGATCTATAGTACTAAATATAATGTTTTACATCCAAAATAACCAAAATATTTTTTTGAAAAAATTGCATATTATCCGTTTTTACCATGGCCCCAACGCATACATCGTGATGGCCCACCGGTGGGTGGCGTGGCGTCCAACGTGTTAAGTTGAGAGAGTAACTTAAATGAGAACGAGACGAAAACGTAGACAGATTATTGTAAAGATTCAAATTTGTTTAAGAAGTGAATTATGCATGTGCGGTCTAAGCGACAGTTTATGACAAGGAATGCCTTGATAAACGAGCTATGTGTGCATTGTACACCAGCTACGTCTATAGCGGCCATACGATAAGTGTGAGCGTGAAGGGACGCTCTGTGGGAGAGTTGTAAAGTTCTCAATCAGGCGGGCGTCTGGAGCGACGTTGCCAGGCCGCTCACAGTCGACCGGGTTTCATTCATATTTGAGACGCGACGTTGCCGTCTCCAGCGGAAACCGCGTAAAAAAGGGCCTGAGGAATGTGGCGGTACTGCTGAGCGGCTCTAATGCCGAATAAAAAGTGGCTGGAATGCGGACAGTACTTAAGTACTCGCGTGTGTAGAAAATTTGGTCCCACAGGCTGTAATTACCAAACTTCTAAAACAATTGTTATTAGGCATTATTGACTTAATCATAGATATTATTACTAAGCAATTTGGCATATCATTGTGCATTTTAAATCGTTTGCAGCACGGTTACTTTTAGTATTTAAAAGCACCAGGGAACGTTAAATAAGATGAAGACAAAACCGGCCATTGTATAAAAATACAGCATTCAAGGTCCAATTTAGTTGCACAGAGAGCAAATGAAATTCAGCATTGTGGCTATAAGAGAGCGGCGAGAGGCGGCGCCCTGAGAGTAAGCAGCGTGGGGAACGGGACGGGGCCGCGTTCTCATGACTATGGGTGGTCGGCGCTCGGCTTTCGAATTCCATTCCCTCGCCTGTAGCGCCTACGCACGCAGTCTAGGTATTATATATATACTGTTACTTTACTACCGGTACAAATACATATTTCAAAGGAAAATACGCTTAGAAAGTCGTTAAGTTCGTTAGTTCAGCTATCAAGTTATTTCAGCGTAAACAACTGAAAAAGGATGAATGAATATGAATGAATTTTAACAGGGCCAGGCCGTTCCCGCATCATAAAAGATAGAAAAATAAATGAAAGGATAGAAGCGGAAATGGTGTCAGCTGAAGTTAACATCCGCCAGATGTTGTATGCATGGGACGAGGGCCGCCGTAATAAAACAAACTGAATGAACGACGAAACCTATATTTCTAATGAAAACAAGCTATCGTCGAGTGAATCAAACAAAGGGATGAATACAAATTAAAACGTGGTCTTGTAAAGAGGGAGATATACCTATAGGTACATTTATATTTATGGGAGAACATAATGGGTTTCTCAGTTGTTTCATGTAATTTCGCGATTCTGAAGAGGCCGCCGTAATGAAAGCCGCCAGCGTCGGCCAGACAGCTCCGCTCGTATATTGTAAGTACTCTGGGTTCAGCCGCGGGCCGACTACATTCCAAGGCAGAGTTAACTAAAGGCCGCTCCCACCTACAAAAAAGCTGGCGCGGCGGTCGATAAAAAAGAAAGCCTCATCAGTCGAAAAATAGTCTCAATTGATAAGGGAATACAAAAGAATAATGATATAGTGATAAAAGTTATTAACATTGATAAAAAAATATCGTTATATCTATAAAAAGCTGTGGAGAATTGGAGATAATGATTTCCCTAAAATGTTTTGTCCACTTTAGAGAACCACTGTGCATGAAACTAATGACTATAGCTCATTGCATTATTATCGCATAAAATTCATGACCTACTGTGCGGGTATTTGCATACTTTACACAGTTGGGGAGACCAAGACCCTATTGTGGTTTTAATTTTATTGTAAGACATAATTACATATAGGTAGGAATAGTATTAAAAAATCATTACTTGTATAAGTCCTAAAATTTAATAAGATAATAATCGATAATGCCACCTATGTATGTATATACGGAATAATAATTTAAAGGTTTATGTACCAGATAATCTACAAAGAAGAGCACATAGTACTATGTAGGACCAACAGATGGCATTACTGGTTATGTTTCAAGCTGCAGTAACAAAAAATATTTACAAAGATATTAACTTGTTTACTTAAACAAATATCCTCAAAATGGAACTAATTATATACAACCCCTGTACAACATTAAGGATAAAGGATATAACTAGCTACCACATGCTGTTTGAATGTTTTTGCTTTAAATTATTTCATGTTTCCTCATATTATGAATCAACTAAAGGAAATGAAATTAGTTGCTACGGAATACCCAAGATAATTATTAATAAATTACTTTGTTTCACAAAACATTATTATAAGTAATGCCAATAACATGCTATCTCTTTCTGCCTTGGCAAATCAGAAAGAGATAGCAATGGTTGCTTTATTTTTATTACAGTATTTAAATTTTTCTGCAACACAGTACCTATTCTATTGCTATCATTAATGGACAGCAGTTTTTATAGTTACTACCCAGAACTTATTGTAGACCAGTACACTCTTTATAAGTACATGCCACTCTTGCCTAATTTGTGAGGTCATACACCAATCTAACAGCTAGAGGCTCCTTTTGGGTATGCCTCTTAGCCAAGGCCATCATAGACCGATTGTTAATTTCAATGAGTGATATAGGATATGGAATTATTATAGTTAACTCTGTTTCTAGCACTAAAATCATTTCTATGAATACTTCTATATTATAAATATACCTAAGTCAGAGTCAGAACATAAGTTGTGCATTACAGCTTACTTTGTTGTATGTGGACAAGAACTGATAAAATAGGTTTATTCCGATACTTATATTGACACTTTAATGATAATGATAACACACTTCACCCTGATAAAATAACAGATAATGGAAAATATCTATGGATTTCTTGGTATTGTTTCTAAAGTGAGTTGTTCAACATAGCTTGAATTCTTCCATGAATTTATAATGAATAATAAAAAGAAAACAGGAAAACTGGATTGTTTCAAATAAATTGTTTTAACCTATTAACTACTTCTGATTCTCATAGATAAATACTAATAAGTATTTTTAAAATTACACAAAGACCATGTATATAGTATTGATCATTCTTCATAGATGGCGTATTGATGAACAATATTTATGACACTGTTATGATTTCAATTGAAAACAAAACAGTAATTCTATTTAAGTAATGAGTGACGGCACAGTCTATACTGTCATGACACGACGTCAAATAGAGTAGAAAGTAGAATGTGACGTTTAGTTACGTGCTAACAGCTGCTTGAAAACCTGTGCCACATGTTAAAATTCTAAAATTTTATTGATCGAATATGTGCCTACTGCGCTCGAAGCATTTCACTAAATACACTTTCTACTCATCTTTACGTAGGCGAAGCTTCCAATAATCTAAACTAAAAATAAATTAAGGGAATGCGAGCAACGTTAGTATTTGGGGTAGAATTACAAATATACATTTTAAAAGTACCAAAAATGTATGTAAACTCTTAATTTGGTGTAGAATAAATTATTACCGCTAACGTAGCATTACAGGCATTCCGCAATAAAGAGGCAAGCCAATCATACGTATGAAATTCGACTGCCTTCGTTTCACACATATGGAAAGGTTATGTAAAGAATACACAAATATTTACCTCTTACGGCTTCCATATTAGAAATTCCAATATTATATGCGTAATCCAGTGAGCTTCATCAATCCCAATTGCACCAGCAAATTAGTTTTGCTGTTCTAGTCCACTCACACTTGACAATACGTAACAATAACAACACACACTTCCAACGTGAGCGCGAAACTCGTCGCAACTGAACACTGACTGAACGGACGGAAAGTCCCTCGAAGCGCCGCGCCGCGCTGCGCGCGATAGCGCTATCGCAGTCAGTTTGTTTGTGCTAGCTGAGACCATTTGACGCGCTCGCACGAGCTCTGCCCGCAATGACTTTTTTGGCGTTTTTAGCGCCACGCAGCAAAAAAATAAGCTTTTTCTAAATCTAAATAAAATTGACGTTGTATAGTGTTATTAAATAAGGGGATATTCATGTAAATTTTCATTCCCAATTTAATTTTCTTTCATGCTAAGTAAATTACCTAAAATTAAATTATTTTCAGTATTCAGCCTTATTGAGTAGGATTCCTCATTTTTATTTGTACCTTTGCAAGACACTAAAATTGAGAATCAATAGTATGAAATGATTCAGTTACTAATTAGTTACAAATCTACTTACAAAATAGCTATCATACATAAGTAAGATCTGCACTTCAAAACATACCAGAATTATATTTAGATCCATTTGCATTGCTGGTAGAGGCCTTAGCCGACGCACCTCCTGCATTTTTCTGAGAGGACTTTTCTGCCATACTCAATTATTATGTTGGATATTTGACCCTTTCATTTTTCTTGAGTTTATTATTATGTAGCGTAGCGATAATATTGCCCTGAAAAGGAATACAAATATATTTTTATATTTAAGTAAAAGTATACTCAATGTAAGCAATTTAACTATCTTTTTGTATAGTAATAAGGTACTTTTCGTATTTAAAGCAATAGTCCTGATCTGAAAAAAAAAAAAAAAACATTTTTTGACCTAAATAAATAAAGGGCACGTAATAATTTTTTATAACTACTTTTTGCATTTGCTTTATTATTTGTTAGTATTTTTTATTTTATTTAAAAAGAAAAATAATATAATTATAGATAATCCATCATGCACGAGTAAAGTACTTGGTACACTGATACCTCAATCTAAAATTAGCTACTGATAATTTGATCAGCTGATAAAAGTCTAGGCATGGAGTAAAGATTTATTTACCTGCAGCGAGTTGATGCAGTTGATGGATGCTGGCGCCGACTAAATGATTCTATTGGCTGAACCTTCGCTGCAAACATAGGTATGTTTGAGATAAGTAGATATTTACGGTGTATCATGCACTGGTCACCGTGGTGTGGGCGTGACGTGACGTGATCTCTTGGTTACACAATAATAGATTTGCAAAGGATAAGTGACGTAGTAAATGACACCTACTCGATTTGATTGACATTTCGTTAGATTAAAAGATTAGAACCATAATTAGGACGCGTACCTACAGTAGTCTATGTACGATCTTTACAAAGGACGACATTTTTTGTCGTTCAAAATACTGCCAAGTACCCTACAAAAAGTAAAATACTTATTTCTGCTTGTATTTTTATGAACTTAAGAACTCTTAGGAACACAATATGCTCACTTATGCTATAGAAACCGTATGTATAAGTAAAGCCTGACCAGAAATATATGAGGATTGTCAAGAGGGCGCTATTTATAAGATTTATAAGTATGGCAACAATTTTGAAACCAATCGCAACCCACTATTATGACATTACTTTTAAATACCTGTCAGTTCCAATATGTTAACCCGTAATGTCATTTAATAGAATATACTGTTTTCCTGACTGTATTTCGTGTAGTAAACACATGTCCATTTTTTTTATAATCTTACGTTCATGACTGTGAATGGTTTTCGGCATTTCTTTGGATAATTTTAAATATTTTTCTGTTAAATAAATCACCACGAATGACATTGACATTGTTGACAAACTATTATAAAAATCATTGCCAGTGTAAGAAATTAGTTCCAGTGAAATTCCGCAATATGGCGCATCCTCATATATTTCTGGTCAGGCTTTACCTGTGCAGAAACAGCAAGAACTCAATTAGGAGTGGGACGTGCTTTCCTGGATTAATCACAATACCTGCCTACAGGTAAAATTACATTGACATCATGACAGGTCGGCTAGTAAGTACTTATTCGCCTGTCACTGTAATGGGTATTTTCCCCACGCTCGTGAAATAACCGTGAAATACCGCACGTAGGTAGTTTTATTTGTAATACAAACGTCATATCCACGGCCAAATTTTGCTAATGCCTTATGGCATTAAGTCCGTCATTTGTATGTACTACATATCTGTATTGTGTTAGTTTAAATAAGTAAAATAATAAATAGATTTAGGCCTAAAATTCCTTACAGACCAGACCAAACACGCAAATGCAACAAATGTTATAAGTAGGCAGCACGGTTAGCCAGAGCTGCATAAGATTGGCTGCGAACGTTTGCGTTCAGCAGCGGACTAAATTCGGCAGATGATTATGATTAATACCCACTCCGAAGTCTGAAATTCAAAATTCGTACAGCGTCGATTCGTTCCCTCAATTCGCTTATTGTGTTACCTTCATTTGAGAAAACGGGGCGGTAGACTGCGATTTCAAACTTCGGAAATATTTTTCAGGATCTGAGGGATTGGGTGTCATTAGGATTTTAAATAAATGTCTGACTGTTGAGTTTCTTTTTTTTTCGGGGTTTTTTCGCAACAATGGCCTCCTATCTTGTGAAATGCCGTTAGACTCAGGCATGTAAAAGTGCCTTTGCCTACGTACAGAATAATATTTCAATTTTTCGTTTATTATTTCAATGTGGCAGTGATCAGTGATGACAGTGAAGTAGGTACTACCTACCAATTTTAATTTTAACTTCGACCCTTGTAAAAATATAATAGGTAGGTACCTACAATGCAATTTCTACGTGATGCAAAGCTACCATTGTCTGATTATTTTAAAGATGAAGTCGAATCTTGTTATTTTATAGATGAATTCTATAGGGGCTACAGGTAAGGCTAATAATGTGAATTGATTTAATTGTACAACACACGGGCCTCATGGCAGATGCTAACCGTCAGCTGTTGAGAATTAGATCCAAAAAAATGCCTAAGCGATATAAAATGCGGTTTAAGGGTTCCGTTTTAATTCTAATTTTAATATTGCTAAGCTAGGAAATAAGTATATGTAAGGTATTTTAATAATTCTTTTCAGCGAGTGATTTATTTCTCTATAAAAATGACCAGCAGCGGGCCTACGAGGGTTGCGTTTTCAACATTAATACCTACATGACAAACATGAGTGTGTAAGTGACGGATGTTTTTTTTTTATATGACAGGACAGATTACATTGATACCCAACTACCCAACCCTATTAGTGGATAGGTAGGTACTTTTGCCTTGGTCTTCCGGTTCGTGTCTCAAGATGGCCGCATGCGTTTAAGTTTCGTTGTTCATTATTTATTCATTTTAGTTGTTCAATGTGTAGTATTGATAGCGTATTGTGCAGTGATCTAACGTATGAGTGAATAGCTAATGAAGAATTCAACTTGAAGCGTTCATAGCCCTTCCTGGGTCAAGGCCCGATAGTCCGCGTGGTTTTTTTGTAAATCGCTATCACTTTACAAAAAGCACGATTTTTTCAACTCACCGTACAACGTGGTATCAATCCTCTATCTAGTCGCCTAGTGCGTTTGGCAACGAGACATTGGCAGTAATGGTCGCTTAACTGTGAACGGTTGCCATTTAAAAAAAAATAGAATAGAATACCTACTTTTGCCTTAATTGTGCAAAAATTACTTGAAATGTAATATTTAGTCCGGTTTGTTGTTTCTTTATTATTATTAATCCGTTTATGAAGAATATCTAGAAGCTTGTGCCAGTATCAGTTTTTTTGGATTATAGCCAGTGCATGACTTCTGCGTGTTAAATAAGACTTATCAAAAAAAACATGAGATGAGATGAACATGAACAAAGATCATATTTTTGTATATATAAAGATATGCAATGAAATCCTTCTTTGTTTACATCAGTGACATTCACAGACTTTCAACGTCAGTTACCAAAAAATTTGTCGTGGCCAGTAAAATAAATTAGTACCAGTCAAATTCCGTATGGCGTTGCCTAAAAACTAACTTGTTGGGCTACCTATATAGATCCTTACCACAAGGACTAGAGAAAAAAATGATATTTAAAAAATTGTACGAGTAGGTTAGAAACCCCTTTTGATATGAGGTCTGCTCCAATCGATCGATGGGACACGGAGAGGACAACGTTGGGAGATCGGGAATCTGACTTCGTGTAATGTTTATTTATTTTTATAAATATTGACACAAAGGTAAATTATGAATGAAAAATGTAATGTGATCCACTGCAATGTAAGCAGGACTCGAACCTGCGACCCTACGTTTCCGGCGTAGTGCTCTACCAACTGAGCTATCACATCGTTACGTCAATCACACCAAATCTTTGATTCCATAATTCTACGCTACTGGAGCGCCCTCTGCGTCATATGTGTTTAAAATGCTTATGCGCATTAGCCATACCCTAGGATATGCGTTTACACGCACGATCAGTAGTCCCCATTGCTTTACAGCAAGTGCGAGGACCGCGAGAGAGATGGCGCTTTTCTCAACATTTTTCTCATATTTATAAAAGTTAAAAATATAGCATTTCCACATTAAAACAGAATCGATAAAAGATTCTATCAAAAATGTTTATTCAACTTGTTTTGATAGGCATGAAGTGTAAAAAGGACAAGTGGACTACAAAGGGTATATAGTTTAGATAAAAGAAAATAAAAACCAATTTTCGTTTTTTTTTTATTTTCTCAAAAACCTGAAGTATTTCAGGGTCCTTTTTTTGTAAAATAGCATCTTACATCTGGGCTAATATATTAGCAAAACGGCAATCGATTTGGCTTCTTGGGCCGATGCCCCATACAAACACGGCTATACCCTTTCGGAGTACCTAAACCTCCCGTATTGGGGTAGAATGTTTGAATGCTAGTTCGGGTGGGGCTCGTGCAAACGCTTAATACCTACATTACATTACACAGCAGTCAGGAAAAGCCCGGGATGCCATGCAAACATACTATTCCCTGTAGCTATAGTATGTCTCATTAAGCATGCACCATGGTGCATCTGACAGATGTCATCTATAAGTTACAGTACATTTTTACTTTTGACAGCTGTCACATACACCATGCTAAATGTTCAATCGGGTCATGCAAGTCCTAGTTTTTGTACGCTGCCTCCGTATCGGCATCCTCACGATTCTCTACTCTCTGGCGTACCTGAGCTGAACCCTAAAGGCTCCCAAAGTTTAGTGCGGCAGGTGCGCGCGCAGCTTGCTCGTGCGCCGCCAGCTGCCGCCCCCACGTGCTCCGCAGCTGTCGATCATCCCCCACTCCCCTGCAAATAATTCACTGGATTAAATTTTTGGGCTTCCTTTAAGATACCTCGTTGTATAGTATCTCTTTTGTTTCCTATGTCAAATGAAAGAGACGAACATTGGACAAATACGGTGAAGTGAGATGCCAGAACGAGCTGCTACAGGAATGTCGTTTTGAAATTGCTCGTTAAATGCAGCCTAGTTCTTCGTCCTTAATATAACTAGACACTTGAGGTATGTTCTCTAGATTACAGGTCATTGATCCATCGAGTACAAATTTTATATTGATTTAAGAAGGGTAAAATTTGTGATTCCGTTAACAGTTATATTAGTCATAACGGAGTTGAATATGATATAAGCACTGCTGAAAATACGCAGGCGGTGCGTTTAATGTAGCTGAATCTGCTGAATGTAGGTAGGTATGTCGAAAACGAGCCGCAGTAGACGTCACAGACAGTGTATACCTATGCAGTGTCAAGCATCGGTGTGGTCATGCTCTGAGGTGTCGGTCGCTTCATTATCAAGTTTTGACCTTCCACGGTTTATTCGAGTACAGTTTTTTGTTTTCGGATTTCGGGCTAGAGGAACTCCTAGATTTAAAAAAAACAAAACAGTTCTTATAATATACCTTAGTGTACCTACTTATCTATAAAATTATATATATTATAGGTAGCTTACGTTACGTGTAGCCTAGCAAATTATCCTGAACTAAACAACAACTAGAACACTGAATTCAAATGTTTGTTTTTAGGGTTACGTACCTAAAAAGGAAAAAACAGAACCCTTATGGGATCACTTTCACTTCCTTATTTCTCAAAATCTATTAAAAACTATAACCGCACTTATCTTTATGCTTTTGTAATTAAATATATCAGTCGTCATCTTACTCTGTCCGTTTTTGGTCACTGGAAACTGGAAAAACTGGATAATGGGGTCGTTATAATAGCTCTCAAGTATACGGAACAGTCAATTCTTGCGTGCACAATAACGGCCACACACTTCGCAAGTTCTTTTTCGACTGAATTGTATCAATCACGACAATCGACTTAATCGACACTTACGCTGTTACCGTTACTAACCACGAAACACTATTTTTGTTTTAATTTAAGCTTACAACATGAAAATCAAAAGATATAAAGAAGGCAGGTATCTAATCTAGGTACCTTAACTTGAAGTAAATAATTAAACGAACTCTGTATTAGCAACAACACAAGGTAACACGTTGAAAATCAAAAGAATTCTGAAACTATTACAATCTTCAGCCTCACATCTGCCTCACATCAACATTAACTGAAGATAAATAATCAAAGACAATGATAATGATAAGAATGTACTTACTAGCTCACGATTACTTAGTTTTTGTTCTGAGAGGCATAAGTGCATTGTTTTCCAGGTTTAATTGATTTGCACATGCAAATCAATTAAACCTGGAAAACAAGAGATAAGAAGTTATTATATTCTATATAATATATAGACTCAATTTAGGGTTCCGTATTGCAAAAGAACGAAACCCCTGGAGGCCACGACGTGCTGTCGGGATTTCTTCACTTCACCTTGTGTTTTGCGACGAAGGTTGTTCTTTTATTTTGTAAGTGGGAAAAACCGCAGTGTAACTCCCCTCTTTTCATTTTTAAGGATAAAATCTTGATATACCTACCTATAAAACATTCGAGTGGGATTCAAAATTCCGAGAGTTGTGTAATCTGATGATTTTTGTTAACATTCTTAAACAATTTTTTTATATCGCCCTGTCATGGGTCAGTAATGCGAGAAATTGGAAGCTGTGCTCTCTCTGTTACTTAAATATTGTTTAGTAGATCAAAAGAGTGAGAGAGACAACAGGACACTATACAAATTAAGAACTTATAGGTAATCTCACTGGGAAATAGTTAAAAAAGTAAGATTTTATTTAAATTTTGTGAGAAATAATGGTTAAAATCCTACTGTTTCCAACATTTACATATTTCACAGATTTTTTTCGACTGATGCACCGTTCCACGATTAAACCACCACTAAATAGTTGGAGTTAAACTAAATAGGTGTTAAAATGAGTTACTACATCGAGGCGTTTTAATCTAGGTGGATCTAAAGTTGACAGATAGCATGTGTCTTAACAGGACATTAGCACTAGAACATTAGGACTAATGCCCTGTTAGGACACTTGCTATCTGTTAACATCTGATAGATTGCACGTGCCCGAACAGCACTGTACTTACATTTCACAAATTTACACAAATTCCGAGAATTGTAATCTGATGACAATTTGTTAACATTCTTAAACATTTTTTTATAACATCCTGTTATGGGTCAGTTCGAAATTTGAAGTTAGTTTTGTGCCATCCCTGTTTCTCATATATTGCTTAGCAGAAGAGAGAGAGACAGCAGGACATCACTTTTCATGGTTAACTAATAAATTTAGTTATTTCACACATCGTTTTTCGCCTGATGCACCGTTTCACGATTAAAACATCATTAAAAAGTAGGTGTAAAACTAAATAGGTGTTAAAATGAATTTTAATCAAGGTATATAAGAAGTTGACAGATAGCAAGTGTTCTAACAGGGTATTTAGCCCCAAGTATTATGCAACGGTGTAGTAACTTACATGGTTCCATATTATATTTCGCCAAATTATAAAGTTGACTGACATCTGTTTCTGGCTTAACTATAGCCTTCTTTAGCAGAGCCGCATATGAAGCCTGAATATGATCAAGCATTGTAATGCAGCTTCGGCGCCGGAGTCGGGTTAGTAACAAAATAAATGCATATTTTAATGAATGAATCCGGCTGCGGCTGTCTGCCTCGCGTTCACTTTATAGTTCGTGACTTAACGCTGCCACAGATTATACAATGAGGGCAGATGGCGCGCTGAAAACATTGTTGCACATTCTTGTTGAGATCGAGCGAGACAGTGGTAAATACCTATGCGGTATTCTTATCTTGCTTTCGCTCGCAATATAGCTGTTTATCTATCTCGCATTGTCTCGGCAAGAGTGTATACCCGCCTTAAAGCTAGTCAGGCTTACGCATGCTGCCTGATCCGAACTGAAGAAAATATACTCAGAAATTTTGCATTCGAATACCTATATGAAACGTGAGGACGCGGTGAGGTCTCGTACATATATTTATGTACGACCTATAAAAACATGTAAACTTATCAGCTGCTGTAACGTAACTACTCCTTAAGTAAGCCAATGTTTAAAATTACTTGGCAACACTGCGTTGGGCCTGTCACAGACCTGCCGATTATGTTCTATTCTACAAGAACAGAATAGAATCCGGGTTCATCATGTGAACACACGGTGGGCGCCAGCCGACCGGCTGGAACGTTTTGATCGGCGGCCAGTTGACTGCTGGGTGTTCTAATGATCTTGCCGTCACGGGGCGGCAAGTATGTGACGAGTGGTATGCATTTTGTATAGCATTCTAGCCTTCCGGTTTCTATTCTTTTCATTTCTATTCTAAGTATGTAGAACAGAACGGAATCGGTAGGACAGTGGCCGGCCAGTACGTAATATTATAATTCGTATACACACACACCACAAGGAAAGTTTCTCGGATTCAGGACGCAGTAGGAACGTATACGTGCTTCTCTTATATAAGGGTTGCGTCCGCATCCCACACTCATGAACTAATCCTAATGAGAAACTATTGGAACTATCTATGTTGCTAAGTGGGTTCTAACTCAACTATCACATCACCCTCAACTGGACTCATCTCGAAAAGAGCTGATTGCAATTTTCATGAAATTATGAAATCGCTCTGCACTAATACATATATGTGTCATGGCCACATGTGACCTTTGCTCCATATCGCGTTGGTATAGTAAATAGGGTAATCATAATGAGTCATAGCGATTATTCTCGACGGCGGATGTTGGTAAGTACTTACTTCGACAATGGAACACGCCCGTGGGAGTTCCATTCCTTGAGATGCTGTAGGGAATTGAAATGACGCATTAAGATGAACTTAGATACTGCGGCATCTTAGGTACAGTCAGAAGCAGACGCAAAACGTAATTTATACGTCTAGGTGTAGGAAAACAATTTATAAAGCTAGCAGAGCGGGCCTATGATGATTGCGTTTATCACGTAGGTAATACTTAAATAAACAATAAAGCATCCGTCTCTCTCATACACCGATACTTGTCAAAACGTTGAAGATCAAGACTTCAAAGTAGGTACCTATCCTGGATTTTCGATTTGAGGAAACTCGACACTGTGTAGTACCCTCAACACATCTCATTCCATAACGGGATGTACGGGACTTATTTGAATTTGGCGAATGATTCATTATTATAAAACTCACTTACCTTTTCTGGATTGATTGCATAGTGTGGTATATCGACTCAGTCATTCAGATAGCCTGTATTAGTATTCTTGTGGTATGATATTATGATATGTACGGTTATAATGGAAGCGTACCTTGCGCATCCACGATAGATCGTATGCCGCATCTGACTTGCCTCGGTTATCTTTGCAGGCCCTAAAGGCGACGGCGGCGTGGTATGCGGCCCGCTTTCCCAGAACTCTCCTAACTCGCTATGTCGGGACTCTGGATATACCTACTCGTAGCTACACATATTTATAGTGGACGCCTTGAACGAACTTATTCTACTTCATCCCAGCGAGGCCACAGGGCCGGTCGCATTCAAAGTCAAGTTTTTAAAATGTAAGCGATGCTTAATGGTGATAATTTAAGAACATTATTTAAAAATACTTGCGTACTTATTTTGTCTTTTCGGATGTGAACTCATACCCATTGTAATTTTTGTGAGACATTAGAATTTAGTAAATTTTGCTCGAAGGGAATAAGTAAATGCATCGGTGGTTCAGATATCGGGGATAGGTACCTATAGTAAGACACAATACTAGTACAGGGATCAAGATTATTCAAAAAATACTCGTAATGTTGCTTTAGTAGATTAAATTAACAGACCGATAGCTCAATATGAAGTAATCAAGATATGCTTCGCTGCGTTGAATCGAGAAGTATTTCCACATCTTCCCATCGACTATATCGACTACAATACTCCATTTTTTTCTATCAAAATCCGTTACATTCCATTGCCTGGAGCTGCACAAAGCCATCTCGTCGAGATTTCGAAATTCCAAGAAAGGCAAAGCCTTATAAATTATCTCAAAAGTGCCGACGCGGCGCGGCCAGAACGTTTTTTTACACCGCAGGTAGGCTCGCTGGCGCTAAGAAGGGAATGGAATTTATACCACGCCCTATGTTACTTGATACTTGCTACAGTTTTGTACTATAACTTGGGTCAGGATCAGGATTGTTTTATGAACATTCCGAGCGTCTGTATAGTTGGTGCCACGGCAGTATCCAGCTATGCAATTTGAAAGTAAAGGCTTGTTACGTTTTTAGTTTTAAACGAAATAAAGCTCGTTATTTAATTGAAACATTTGTCTCAGTTATCTGCCATAAGATAAACTAATTAATTTTGATCCACATAAGGTAGGTAGATCATTCATTTTAATAACACCTGACTATGGGCATTTGACAATGAATTTAGGCTCGGATGTAATGTTTGTCATTCTCACCGTCGCCTTGCGTGATTATCGTCATCCGAGACAATTTCTATTTTACTGCCCTAGGCTATGTATTAAAATTCCATGTTAATATTATAATAGTTGGCCTACGTGACATTCCAGCAAAAAGCGGGATTACTATCAAAATATTTAGAATCCCACGGCAACGCGTGTAAAAAATGTGAGTGGGACACGGTTCTTAGAAACTGGCACTCTTGAAAATGTCGATGTTCCCGGGACTTCGCAACCCTGAAGGTCGGACGAGGGTTTTTAAAAATGGCGGGCATTGTGCGTGGCGGCAGCGTGGCGCCTTGCCGCCATACGCGAAACCAACTCCCCATTTGGCAGTAACTTAAACTGTTATCGCGATCCAGCATCCCTTTCGCATGACAACACGATTCCAATTGTTCAAATGATAACTGCGCACCTTGTTAAAATTCTATTCATGCGCTTTCCACGTAAGGTCTCAGCCCAGCTCTCAATTAGCATAAACTGGAAGTCTTGGAGCAATGGTCCTATTAAAATGATTGCTTCTGGTAAACGAAATGCGATTTGAACTGTTGTAACATCACATAAAGCATCTGCTAGGCATTAAACGCGACATAGATCACTGGAACTATGAAACAACGGCTCTTTGTGGGATGTCGATGGAATCTGGTTTCTATGGCGATTGGGAGTGGGTCGGTTACTGTAGTGCAAGGGATCTCGAGCGGATGGGTTGCTATGGAATTTGGGCCACGACGCTGACTCAACGCCGGTCCAATCCAATCCCTTCCCTTGGCGCTCGATAGGTCTACGGCTATAGTACGATTAAACGCGGATGTGAATGGCAAGGCAACTTAGTGTTCTTTACTTATCTACCTTTATAGCTAGGGACTTGAAGTAAAGATAATCGAGCCGAGCAAGTTTTTTACTCCAACATCTCAAGACACGCTTTGTCCCTTCGTAGACCGGTGTGTAGTTACGTGTGAACACTTGGGAAAATAATACTCAGTAAATTCACTCCACTTTAAATCATACCTTTACGACTTCGGGTAAGTACGTACCTGTGTCGTTTCTTATTATTTCCCTATTGTTTTGAACCAGGAACTGCATCTGGAGAGCAAATGGATCGGATTTATTTTGCAGTAAAATGAAATAGCCATATAACGAGAAGTGCTGATAAGGTGATAACCTATAGTGTAAATCCAGTAACCGTGTTATGGATGTAAAGTCCATGGTAAATAATGTGTTTAGAAATAATTGAGTATTAAGAGGTCAAGTCGAGTATCAGCTTCACCTAGTTATATACTTAGTCATAGTTATTGATATGTTTACTTGCAATTACAGAGCCTTTCCTGAAATAAATGCACGTAGTTGCCATCCCTATCCTTTTTAGGGTTCCGTAGTCAACTAGGAACCCGTATAGTTTCGCCATGTCCGTCTGTCCGTCTGTCTGTCTGTCCGCGGCTTAGCTCCGTGATTATTAGTACTAGAAAGCTAAAATATTCGCTCCGAAAATTTAAAAATAGCGTCGTCCCCCTCTAACTTTTCTTCAAAAATAATGGAAAAATTCATGAAAACGAGGCCTTATAAGTACTTTCAATGAAAACTATATTGAACAAAATCGGTCGAGCCGTTTTTGAGTTATCGCAAAATTTCACAATGTTCTTAAAAGGACGTAAGTTGTCTTCCAGAAGGTAATAAGTAATTACAGTTACTTTGGCGTTTACGACCTTTTTATAGAGCTTGAAATTTTTCTCGTAACTTAAGTCTATTGTGAAGGATGAGCAACTACGGAACCCTACACGACTGAGCGTGGCCCGACATGCTCTTGGCCGGTTTTTTTTTTGTTTGCAAGCATCTGCCTACTTAGCGGCGGTCCCGGGTTCGAATCCCGGCCAGGGCAAGTATTTGTGTGATGAACTCGAATATTTGTGCTTGGGTCATGGTTGTTCCATGTATTTGAGTATATATTTATTTATCTATATAAGTATGGATATCGTCGTCTAGTATAGTACCCATAACACAAGCCTTCTTGAGCTTAATTTGGGACTACGATTTGTGTGAGGTTGTCTGATATATTTATTTTATTTTTATTTATTAAGCGAACGAAAGTTCCTTTATAACATAATAACGCCTACCTATCTAATACGTATTGACAAATACAACTCTGAGATGGAAAACACAATCAAATTTGACTGAAACCCGAGCAAGTAACAACATTCTGAACTACAAACAAAATCGCAACTGTTTTGCGTCTAAGAAAATATTTACTACTAGAAGTATTTTTTGGTGCCCGCAGCTTAGGCGGTGCCGTGTCCCGGAGCACCCAAACCAAACCCATAGTGCCCCCAAATTAGCTCGTCCCTTTGGAAAAATCTCGAACTGGAGTCGTTTCTTTTGCACTCGGCTGAATCGTGTTTCGAATAAGGTTTTGTAATCCAATTGTTTTTATTCTAAAAACGATGTAGAAAAAAATACAGAATTTATTGATTGGAAACGTCTTGACTCTTCTGATTCCTAGCATTATAATTTATGGACGTATTTCTTAAATTTTATCGGTACCGGTACGCCATGGTTGCAAGTTGCATCGACTGTTTGAATTGTGAGCTTGGCCGGAACCTAGGTACCTCCTAGCTACCTTAAATAGAAATAGCTACTCGTACATAATATAATTGTAATCAACTTTCAGTTACATTTATGTACGATTTCATAATATTTCATCAGCATCACGATCTGAAGGTTACAGGCACAGACAAAAACACAACAATACGATGAGAAGACAAGAAACCCATTGTTAAGGCCTTCGCAAGGCTATTAAAATAAAAACACATTTACTTACCTTAGCCACTGAGTCGCAGCTAGTCGTTAAGAAAATAACTACGCATGGGTAATAGTTCCAAACAGTGTTTTAACTTTTCGACTTCGTTTTCGTTCATAGATGGCGTCTTTAAAGAATTTATAATAAGACAATTATCTCCATCAGCCTACTCTTTAAACGACTGCAGTAGAAGCTTATAAGAATGAGGGCCATGTTTTTCAAGTGTGTGTAGATGTAGGTAGAAATAGGTATCTTAATATTTCTTTGGCACGTTAGATGGTGTCGTTAGATTCGAGAAGAACGGTTCCCGATTTGCATAGAAAATGTTCTCGAGGACGGCACATTTCTAGTCGTTGACATAAGATTATGAATACTTATTTGTATATAGAGTCTTTTTATCGATTCATATTTTTTATGTGGTAATATCACATTTTTATTTTTATAAATAATGACACAAAGGTAAATTAAGAAAGAAAAATTGAATGCGATCTACTACAATCGAAGCGGGGTATGAACCCGCGACCTCTGCGTTTCCGGCGCATTGCTCTTCCAACTGAGCTATCCGATCGCTACGTCAATCACACCAAATCCTTCATCCCTTAATTTACGCTACTGAAACGCCCTCTGCCCTCTACCCCGCTTCGATTGTAGTAGATCGCATTCAATTTTTAACCCCCGACGAAAAAAGAGGGGTGTTATAAGTTTAACATGTGTATCTGTGTATCTGTGTATCTGTGTATCTGTGTATCTGTGTATCTGTGTATCTGTGTGTCTGTCTGTGGCATCGTAGCGCCCAAGCGGATGGACCAATTTAAGTGCGGTTTTTTTTAATCGAAAGACTTTTCCGTCGAGATGGTTCTTAGCTATGTTTGGTGGAAATAGGACCAGCAGTTTCCAAGATATTCAGCTTTAATTGGAACAAGTGACGAGATCTCAGCCAATAATGAAGTTAATAATTCGAAATATTGGCTAAATGTTAAGTTTTATTAGCATTTTCTATATGACTCACTAATTGAGGGTCTCATGATGACCAGGTAGTTGTTAATGGATCCCAGCCAATATTGAAGCTAAGGATTCCAAATTTTGGTTAAATGTTAAGTTGTATTAGCATTTTCTATATCACTCAATAAATGAAGGTCTCATGATGACCAGCTAGTTGTTAATGGATCTCAGCCAATATTGAGGCCAAGAATTCCAAATTTTGGATAAATGATAAGTTTTATTAGCATTTTCTATATCACTCAATAAATGAAGGTCTCATGATGACCAGCTAGTTGTTAATGGATCTCAGCCAATATTGAGGCCAAGAATTCCAAATTTTGGATAAATGATAAGTTTTATTAGCATTTTCTATATCACTCAATAAATGAAGGTCTCATGATGACCAGCTAGTTGTTAATGGATCCCAGCCAATATTGAAGCTAAGGATTCCAAATTTTGGTTAAATGTTAAGTTGTATTAGCATTTTCTATATCACTCAATAAATGAAGGTCTCATGATGACCAGCTAGTTGTTAATGGATCTCAGCCAATATTGAGGCCAAGAATTCCAAATTTTGGATAAATGATAAGTTTTATTAGCATTTTCTATATCACTCAATAAATGAAGGTCTCATGATGACCAGCTAGTTGTTAATGGATTTCAGCTAATATTGAACACAAGGATTCCAAATTTTGGTTAAATGTTAAGTATTATTAGCATTTTCTATATGACTTACTAAATGAAGGTCTCATGATGACCAGGTAGTTGTTAATGGATCTCAGCCCATATTGAAACTACGGATTCCAAAGTTTTGGTTAAATGTTAAGTATTATTAGCATTTTCTATATCACTCAATAAATGAAGGTCTCACGATGACCAGCTAGTTGTGAAAGGATCTAAGCCAAGAATTTCTAATGTTGGTTAAATGTTAAGTTTTATTGGCGTAATCAACAGATTAATAAATTTTTGACAGTACAATAATTTGGTACCTTGGAGCTGAAGATGGCCGTAGGAACTCCTAAACAGCACAAGATAAACCCATGGTGTTTGGGCTCGTCTGATTGTTCTTGATGAGCAATTAACATTTGTGTAAGAAAGAACAGTTAATAATAAAACCGAGTCTCAAAAAACTTTTTTGACAAAAAATCTCATTATAATTTCTGTCACAGTACTAGGTTACTGTTTTTAACTTTCGGAATTCTGCTAAAGCTGAATTGTTATTAGGACTAATGAACAGGTTCCTTTGATTGAGGTCACAAATAGCAAAACCCTGCAAGATTTTAACGCGACTAAATGACACGTAAGCTTTAGCAAAAGTACTCTTGCCTAAGTGAATAACAGCTTTTTAGGATTTTGTAATTTGTGTCAGTCTGTCCACAGCGCTTAGCTCAGAGACATAAGTAGTGGTTGAATACATTTTTAAAAACATTTTTTTGTGTACCTTCCCTACACGTAACAAAAGTGGGGATGTTTATCCCATGGTGTGGGGTATCTATGAGTAGGTCTCTCAAAACTAAGTCAAGTTACCTAGCACCAACTGCAATTTTTATGGAGCTAAGTAAGCCACCCGTACCGTATTTGGATCCTGTAGAATAGAAACCTGGTTCTGTTTTAGGCCTTAAGTAGCAGGTTCTTGCGACTCATGCAGTGCATTTAAAGTATATATTTTGATTGTTTGGCTAATAACTTCGCCATTTTGCCATTATAAGCATTAACTAGTCTGATTTTAACGATATTTTCCCAGAATGTTGCTTAAGGCTATTGAAATCAAAATATATCCTAACTTCAATCTTAGAGAAGACGGCATTCATTACCACTGGCTTGGGATCCAGTTTTACCTACATGTAGTCAAGGATCAAGCTCGACGAAAGATTGGAAACCCTGGACCTTAACGGTGTAAAACAAGAATAGTGTCCAAAGAAGAAAATTCCGGGACGAAACTTCTGTTTGTTTAAAAATTATGAAATAAAAATAAAATTAATAATTTAAAAAACCCCCGACATGACAACCAATAAAAAGAAAGAAATAAAATCTACGAAATGTGCCTATACAATGAACAGTAGAAAAAGAATCCAAGCTTCGTTGCGTCGGGGGACCGCTAAGTAAATGAAATGCAATGTACTGAAAATCGTAAAGTGGGAAGCCCAAATGCATAACATGCAATGCTGCGTTGAAAAATATATTTCATTTCATTTAGGTATACTTAGCGGTCCCCCGAACGCAACGAAGCTTGGATTCTTTTTCTACTGTTTATTGTATAGGCACATTTCGTAGATTTTATTTCTTTCTTTTTATTGGTTGTCATGTCGGGGGTTTTTTAAATTATTAATTCTTTCTAAATTTACCTTTGTGTCATTATTTATAAGATTATGATTTCGAACGATTTTAAATTACTTTAAATTTACTTCCAACAAAAAAAAATTAGAAGCTAAGGCAAATTGAGGATAAAATCGCATTTGGTTCTTTTCCTTTTGTGAAATATTATGACCTATCTGTGGTTTATTGATTCATATTTCATAGCAATGTGGGTAATTCATCACCTTGACGCAATGGCCTCTTTTGGCCATGAGCTTTCTATTAGGTACCTACCTAAAGTATAACTTTCCTCCTCTTTTATAAGGGATTAAAATGCGTTTTCACTGTCCGAGAGCCATTATGATACAGAGCTCGGATTTAGTATTGTGTTCTACATTTCACGTAAACTGTGAGAAAATGATAAACGAAATTAATATATATGTTTAAAAAAATCTGTATTGTAACTATTTAATTTATTTAGAAGATTATAGGTAAGCCGGAATAATTCATCGAGCGAAGAGTTTCCATTTCAGCTTGGCCAAAAGTGCTTTGGCATGTCCAGTTGTCCACCTGTTCTTCTCTACTGGTCACATTTCTCAACTGATTCATGTAATTTTTTTGGGCAGGTGCGATGTTTATGTTGTCGTTTTAGTTTTTCAAAAGTTTTCAAAATGGCGCAGATCGCATTCAACGAAGATGCCAGTTCACAATTCGACGGCTTGACGCCGATAGATTATAAACTATCGAAAATTAATACGTTGATTGTAAGCAGTGTGGTGCGGTGCGGTTCACAATTTATCGACAGTTTATAAAATCACGCGTTAAATTATATAATAGGTATATCGTAAGGTGAATAAATCGAATTTTCGCGTTAATTCTGTTGAATAATTAGGCATCGCATTAGCCCTACATTCTTCGCGTAAATTCGATATAACAAATCATCTTAAGACATAATAATATATTGTAGCACGAGGTCGTTCTATTTTTTTGTCATTTTGCCTATCATTACACAAATAATAGAATTTCCTTCAGAAAATTGCATTATGACTTATGAAACTAGTCTACAATATGGATGGATAACCTGAACCATTTGCCCTGACCACAAATAAATTGCAGAAAATGTGATCTGTATACCTACCAGATGTCGATATTCGACTCACATTTTTATAGCGAGCGAACCATAGACGGACGTGGGTATAGGCATAGCCAACGAACATACAACGACGTTTGAAAAATCTACCTAACTTTATAAAGACAACTGGTTCCCATAAAGAATTCTGCTGCGCAATTTAGGATTTAGTCATCGCGATTAAACAAGAAACGTCGAGGTCGGACAAAGCCAAAATTTGGCATGACATCAGTTTCAATTTATTCTTGACTAAGTTTTATCTAATCCTCTGATACGATGGAAACTTTGATTTGGATTGCGCGCGCAATAAGCGCAAAGCGGTATAAGACTTCTACTTTAGAGGCATTGGATCGTGTTCTTATGGAAATATACTCATTGTAGTCGTATAAGTCGTTCAACGATGTTTAGGATTCAAGTAGTAAGAAGCAGACAAAAACGGACACGCTTTATGCCGATGTTTAGTACATAAACATGATTGAAATATAAACATTATACTGAGAGATACAGGGTTGACGTCTAAACAAAATTACTACATGATAATAAGAGATTGATGAAGTTACCAGTACATTTGACTTCACACGCGGTTGATGTCTCCAATTTAACCTACCTACTTTAGTATTTTGGGCATAAAAGGCTTAAAGGACATGTCCTGATAGGGTATATACCTACTTACGACCTACTAATTACAACTGTTTGTTTGGTACATGTATAATTACGAATAATGTTGTTTTTGTATCAGAAATACGCAGAACGCAGTAGGTAACTTTGCCCCACGATCTTGTCCAAATAAAGGTAATCTAATAGGTACTGCTAATTAAATTGTTTTTTTCTTGTCCATGACTAACAAGGTCAATACGGTCAAAAAACATAAAAGGCAAGGCTACTTTTAAACAAAAAGACGTATACCCATAAGTAAAAAAACAAAATAAACAACTTAAGTTGTCAGTGAGGTAAACATAGTCATTAAATTTTAAACATCTATCGTTAGAAGCACTTACGTAAAGACTCATTACCTGTGGACACCCAAGACTCATTTATTTGCGTGCAAACACACCCGATGCTTCTATTTGTTATTTATCTGTGCCGAAGTCGCCTTTGATTACTCTTCAAATAGATAATTAAAGACAATTTGAAGAAATCTTAATCGCTTTCCATTTTATAAATGAGAATTGATAACTCATTTCTTATAATAAGAGGAAAGAGGATAGGATTTATAACACTATGTGGAGACTAATGATTGTCGCGTGTATCGAGCAAATTGATAATGATAAATAATAAAGCTTCCGTAACTTTCCGACAAGTAAGTAAGGGCACGGGAGTACGTATTAGTACTTATCATTTATCTTGCCCGCGATAAACTCGAGCGACATATCATTGAAATTTAAATTAAATATCAAATCTGATCTGAATATCGCTATCGAACTTTCTCATCTTTATTCCTGATGACAGTTTGACTTCCTAATTGAAGGAATTCTTACAAAGATTATAAAAAAAGCTTGATTACTGATCCCCGTACCCCTAAACGCGAAAAGTTTAATTAAGTACCTACCCTATATTCTATTTTCCTCTCAAAACTTTTCACTGCATAATTCCTGCATTCTTTGTGGGCTGCACCCAGATAGTAACTACCATCTTCGTTCTGGTCTGCTTCTGTTTTGTTGTCTTGAGAGTCCCACCTTCCTCTGTACTGAGCAGTCATGGTCACTCGTACCACTGGCAGAGTACGTTGCACAATCTTCCTCAAATCCCTGTAGCCTCAGCTCTAGGACCACATTTTATAAAGGGGAGCACGCAATAGTGGTGATCAATCCAATCTGGTCAGTCCATTCACATCGCCTCGCATGCACTACCCACATTAAAATTTACATGAAGGTATGTTTCACAAGCTCACGATTGATTCACGATTTACACAATGCTGAAACCCGCAATTTCACTTCAGTAGACGTAGGCGTGGTTTCACAAAGATCTCGTTACATGGCGCGGGATTGCACAATGGACATTGTCTCTGCGACATCGGAGACCCACTATTCATACAGACCCATTGTGTATAAGAACGCAAACACATGTGTTAAACATTCCGCGCATTATGTAAATAGGAATTTAATACGTAAGATAACGGAGGGGCGTTCTGAAACCTATACTATTCAAAGCCTTAACTATTCAAGGATGGAATAAAACAAAATGCAATAATAGGTACATAAAACACTGTTCAGTAAAGTTTGCCTTGATAGTTTAGATTGACGACGCGGTTGGCGCGGTGGTAGGGCAGTCGCCTACTGAGCCGGGGAGCCGGTTCTGGGTTCGAATCCTCGCAAGGGCAAACATTTATGTATATCGTCGTCTAGTACCTACCCGATCGATTTGTGTGTGGTCGTCGGATATTTAGTCCGGCTAGCGTTAACCTTAACTTGTTAAACTGCTCCTCATCAGGCAGGCCATACGTGTCTGTACAGTCTGTCAACATCGTAGTAAAATAAAAATAAAATCTACAGGCCAATGAATATTCTCGTTTAGGCAAGTACCGGTACTGGACGAACATTGCTACATTGCACCGTTCAACCCCACCTCTGCGCCCCGTGGCTTGATAAAGTGACATAACGCAAGGCTTTTCGTAATGCTATCGTGTCTCACGTGTATCGGTTAATGTGACGTAACCGGTGCTAGTGACGTAGTGACTGTGAACAGGGGGCCTATGATGGTTGCTTTTATCACGTGAGAAATAAGTGACAAAAAAAGCATCCGCATCGTTTTGACAAAATGTGAGTGTGAGTGACAGATGCTTTGTCACTTATTTATTATGTGATACACGCAACCATCGTAGATATAGCAAAAGAACTGTATTTCATTGAAAGCAGAGATAGGCAACAGGTAGTCGCTTGTAGGAACTAATGAGAATCCTGAGATACTACAGTCTAGTATGTCTTTTTAACTGAGTCAGTTTGGGGAAAAGTTAACACAAAGCAACCTTGAGTACATAGAAGACAGGAACTGTGTCTTTGGAAAGGTTCTTTTTATTGTAGAAACAACAAATATATTAGGTTTAAAGGCATTTATTCTCATAAGAATTTGTACAATTCGCTTAGATATTAATTTACAAATACAGTACGTGAGCTGTCAGAATGCCATTCGAGTTCTATACCTGTCTCGCTCGCTCTTAAGCGATAAGAGCCTCTCCGTTTTCACCCGAACCCGAATCGCAATCTGAGAGCTCTAGGACTGTAATTTGCTTTACTTATTTGTCTGTCCATCAGTTGATTTTTAATCGATGAAAATAAATTATGTCAACATTACAGTTAGGCAAAACTGGCCTGCATTCCTTTTAGCGGCACGCACTACAATTTACACTTTACAATTTGGTTATGATTATGAGATACTCTTGGAAGCTCATAGACTCAGAGTCCGCTCACTAAACTGTTATGGAAAGTGAGAGAAACAAGTTGAAACAGCAGCGTACCACGTGAAAATACGATCCGAATACCAATTTATGCAACAAAACCAACACGCTTTATTTTACGTAACATTTATTACTTATCTTACTTTGATGGCGGAGGTGGTGTCAGCATGTTATCATCTGTGACAGCCTGAGTACGAGATTTGTAGTCTAGGAAATGATTTAATGGTCTCTCGCTACACGTGCCATGTTCTTCATCGAAAAATGTCACATACACAGGTACAACCAAGGAGCTGATGCATAAAAGGAAAAATATGAAAATATACAGGATATTGCCTCGGTGATTCATTTGAAATAGAAACCCCAAGTATACCATTTTGATAAATTATGTTATCTCTTTGATAATTGATATTTTCTAGCGCTGCGAGTATGGCAAAGTAGCGATCTAGTTGGCTAAAAATTTATTCCGCCTATTTTTGCTGTCAATGCTTTTCATAGCCTTCTAGTTATTGTCTGTGATTCTAATAACATACCTATTTAAAACTTCAAAGGTCGTTATTATTTTTTGTTTGATTACAGCAATTCACAGTCTGAGCTTAGTATCTAAATAGTGCGCCTCATTTATTTTACAAATGTGGTAAAATTGTTCCACTTGTAGAGTATGGTTAACGTCTCAATTGTTATCCTAATTTCGGAAAATGAACAGCCTCCCAGTGCAATGGTTTAAAGTTGAAGGCTTCATCTATTGCGATGCGACAGAGGCGAGTATTGGGATTAACCTCAAAATTTACTTATTGCACAAAAGTCGGTAGATACAAATGGCGGACTTAAAGCTTACTTACATAAGCCTCAGATTAGAGAACGAATTGGCCTCTATTTAGAACTCTGTTTAAAAGGTGTTGATATTCCCTTTTATAGGTATATGAACAGTAAAAATTAGTCAGTCACTTGTACAGTTGTAACAAAATACTGTGAGCTGTGTGCCAGTTACAGTAACACCGCAATAACGTAACTAGATGCATCATCACTTAGTAAAGTTATTGGAACATGAAATGCCAGATGCCCTAGTAGTCATTAGTCACGCTGGCAAATCTCTCATAGAAACTAACCTATTGAAGATATCTAGGACGTCTATTACTAGGACGGGTTCCGCAACTTATCCGCGTATTTTTTTTTTCTTTACCGTAGACGGGTAAAAAGTATCCTATAAACATCTTTGGATGTCCTGCTATCCCTGTACCAAAATTGGTTAATTTGTCCAGCCGTCTCGGCTGATGCGAGACAAAGGAAATTATGAAAACAGATGGCACCGGTGCCGCGCGCCAATACAAAACAAATGACGATCTACATCACGCTATGAAGATTTCCATAGAAAACTAATCTTCAGTATAAATCTAGTGTTATAATAGTATATTATAGATGAAATGTGTTGTAATTTTAATGGCACTGCATCTGCAAATATCGTCTGCTGATTTGCAAATTTTTGTGGGTCATCCGCCTCTTAGAATGTAGATAGTAGTCCTTACGATGTTGATGTTCAATTTAAGAATTCAGATCAGCTGTGATCTAGCACAGGGGAAAGTCCCAAGCACATTCTATCCTATTGTCTTATAGTCCTAAACCTTGGCACAATGCCCTTACAAATACCCTTACAAATTCTTATTGCCCGCCAATAATATTATATCTACTAAAAATAAAGGATGCTATTTGTAAGTAAAATATATTTTTTGAAAATGAACTCAACCTGATTGTAGGTTCCTGACATAACATTTCGTATGAGTAATGAAAAACAGATTTATCTTTAAGAGGATATAATATCAGTGCTCGTTTACGTTAAGTTTGCACCTGGTGACAGTGGTGACTGTGGCGCCATCGAAGCTTCGTATTCTATTTCCTTTTCCAAAACATAACCAATCTTTACATAATTTTAGGAACAGAATGGGATATAAATGTAATTTTTGCGCAAATTATTATAGAATTTGTGTACTAGGCGTCCGTTTATTATAGGTATAATAGTGGGCACAAAAATCGAAATGATCCGACACGATCATTTTTTCCCATTCAGGTCATAAAATTTCGTAAATATTGGTTAAGTTTTGAGAGAGGAAACAGACGAGAAGGAAACCTTGATTTGTATGCAAAAAGGAGCGGTGGTGTTTCCTCTTAACGCGTTAACCGACGTCTTATTTTAGCTGCTTACTCGTATTTGAGAATGTGGATGTACTTCCCAGTGGGGAAAACTACCTATCTATTTCGTTTCGCGTAGAAATAACATATTTGCTGATTGAGAATAACCAAAATATTCTTACGGTGGTGTATTACATAAAGGTGGCGTTGTGTGTTGATTTGGCTTTATCCTCTAAGTAAGTACTCGGTTGGGTTGGGATATGTTTGCAATTGAAGGGGTAAAGGGGAAGAACTAAGTTCTTTTTCTTTCGAATTTATTTTGTTTAATTATAAATAGCCACGAAATTTCCCAGCTTACCATAATATGTCTATTTAATACAGGGGTGAAACTCACTTGGACTCGATATTTTTTGCTCTATTTTTACTTAAACCATACAGCCATAGGTGATTTCATAACTTCAATTGTCTGTACAGTAAAACTTAACAAATGTAACTTAACCAGCCCCCTTAGCAAGGTAGAAACTTAGCTTAACCGGATAGTATAGTTTCTGCGAAAGAGTCTGTTTGTCTGGCTTTCGCAAGCTGGTGAGGCAGCGGATAGAAAGCGCGCGACCTCACTTTCACTCCGCGCGGATAGTCAATTCACACACGTTTATAGCGAGTCTACGTCGCAAAAATGAGGGTAAAGTGGTTAAGCTATTGACCATTGTCTTGTACCTACCGGATGTTTTACTATGCCTAAATTTCATTTGCAGTATTTGCATCATTTATAAACTTATACCTATAGGTTTACACGGGCTCGTATTCTGCAACTCGACGTCTAAAATTACGTCTACGTACGACGTCTTATACATATTTATTGGATTGCCATTTATTAAATACCATTCAGAGCGTCCCTCTGTTTTAAAAGTTTCTTTGAATTAAAAACGACTAAATTCATATTACGTACAGCCAAAGATTCAATTAATGAAGTTCGAACATTGAACAATCGAGTTTCATTATCACGTGAGTCTTTTGTTTCGTTCCGTTTCCTAATCTAGAACAAACGCACGTGTTAATTGATCATGACCATTTAAGGTTAACGAGATGATTGGATGAAGTCTACCTACGTGTTTCAAATTATAATCATTTAAAAAATATTACCCATTTTTTTAAATGTATGTTCTTCTACAATACAAAAGCATCTCTTGTGCAAATTTCATGTATATCCCATAGTTTGAATAAATTTATAGTGTAGTAGTCTGTAATTCTTAAGAGTTTTATTGTTTTGTGAATGATTTCTTTATCACGAACTGACCTAAACAGCAGCATTTACTATTAAAACAACTGATACTTAAGAATGATAACAATAAAATAGACAATCTAACCAACTCCATTGGTTAAGTTTAAAAGTGGCACTTCACATTCATGGGTTGATAAGGTCAACTTCGATATCTCCAATAATTGTCTGCCGTCATTCACCGCACTCATTGAGTCAATTTGCTCGGTGTCAATTGATTTCCAATAACAGTTTACAATTGAGCCGGACGAGAGGCATGCGGGTAGCTCGATTGTTTAACTAAACAATTGACGAATGATAACAATGACGTCAGTCAACTCTCACTAAACAAATGCTATCGAATATCATCCTTCTATGACCATGAGTCTCAACCCTTGATTTACGCAGATTACGAAACTGCGGGAGGTCCAAAATATCAACGTTACCAGGAAAATCGAACGTACACAAACGCTAAAAGCTTTACCATTTCGAATGTTTCTCTTTTTACAGCAAGTAAATAAAACCCGATACTTATTTACCAAATATAACTTACTCATTACTTATCATTAAGGATCGCTTTCAACAAAAAGTTACTTTACGTTCTTCTTGAAGAATGATTGGAAATGTTCGTTTAAGAATGCTGTTGGTGATAACATCGCATCGTTTTACTGTAACTGTCTCGTAAGAGCTAAGGATAGTGATAAAGTAAAGTTGGAAAATTACACTTTGTATAAGACAGGATGCACGGCTACGTCCCAGTGGAGCGAGACGGTTGTGCGCTGTAGAACGGAACTCTCTATAATAAACTAAAGGCTTACAAACAAGTTTAAACACAGGCCAAAACGAGCCTTCGAACTACGATGAAAGCTTCTAAATAAAAGAGCACAAATGAGAGTTAAGACGTCTTACATATTCACGGTTATAAAATTTCATGCCCGACGTTTTCATTTAAGTGCACGTATTCGGTGATTCCAAATGCAATCTTACGTCGCTGCGTCAAGTATCTTCGTCGTTTATAGACTTCAGGTCATTGTGTGGTTTTGTAATATCATCTTCTGGTTCCCTGAACCGCTTCCGCCGCAGTTCTTCCGTCTCGGGTTGCTGGCTTTGCATTCCTCCACTGGACACCAGTGGAATGCCGCCCAGACGAGCGTGATAGCTTAATGCTCCCAGCATTCTCATCCAGGCCCGTAAAACTGGCCGCGTCTTCGCTTCTCGCACGACATAACACCTTCTCTCTCACACTGTAGAGACTTAGTGGTAAGGCATAGACAATAATTTTCTCGCATTGAAGAGTCGCATTTTACAGTTGCTTGAACTATAGATAAAAATACCAATGCCCTAAAGAGAACCAAGGTTTAAGAACATTAACTGTGTGGACCAGGTGTGATTTTGATGTTCTGTAATAGTTTAATGGTGCCATAAATACCTACCTATTGGGAGCCTTAAAAATCTACTTTTTTACACTTTGATTTCGTTATAATGTAGCTTGTGGCTGTGCATCTGGATTCGTTTGGGTGGTCTTGTATATCGTGTACACCGTGTTGTGGGTAAAATAATTTGATCCGACTATTTACATGGTAGACAAGTTACAAATCTGTAAAACTATTAGAAGGAAAAGGTACTCTAAAACGATTAATACTTATACGTATTGAGGTATGAAACATTACTGTAGGTACCTTTTACATACATCAAGTACTCATGTATGCAGTCATCGCTTAAAGCAACACACTATATTTGAGGTCACATTCCAATAAATGGGTACAAAGTTAAAGCAGAATGTTTACTCGTGTATTTAGCTCAAGTCTTTATCTGGTGCAATTTGAACTTTGACAAGTGTATCGCTGTCACGAGCGGTTCAAGCATCGTGTGAAGCGAACAGAACACATAGTTTTTATTCATTTGCATCGTGAGAATGTTTTGAACGCCCGATCCCATATCTGCGTCCCATTCAAGGAAGCAGTCCCACTCCCACGAACACATGTGCAGCGCATGAGTTTCACTAGAATTCGTTCGAAAAAACGTCTTTAATGTTAGAGTGACGCCGGTAAAGCTGTCTATGTAATGCCAAAGTCAATGAAGCTGAAAACTACCTACATCTTAGTGATAACTTTGTGCGTGTGGGATTTGTTATTTCAGTAGATTTTAGTAAATTTTAGGTTGTAAAATGTCAAATGTCACACGCACAAAGTTAGTTCCTATATAAAGGAACCAAAATACTAATAATTTTATTAAAACTTTCGTGAGACATATTTAATTATTGTATTAAGCGGTTTAGGTACACTCACGTGAAATTGTCAGGAAGTGACGAGGTTGCCGCGGCGGTGTACGGGCAGCCGTCCCTGATGAAGAGCTCCATACGAGTTCGAAACATGTCGGGCCGTTCCTGACAATTAACCAAAATACTACACAAAATAATAATAATTGTTTTAAATCAAGTTTGTTATCAATCTCAAAACGTCATTTTGATAAATCTGTATGAGTTTTGACGTTACTATTTATTTACATTTTTTAATCTTATATGACTATGCAATATTTCAGCATAAAATTAACGAAATAGGTACTACATATTTTATAATTTTTGGCGGATCGGATGCGGGTTATAACGCTAATGAAATATGCAGGTATTATACAAATAAAACCTATAGAGGACAAGCATATAAGCAGCCATAAAAGGGAGTGTAACTTATAAATTATGAATATTATTTTTAGTCACGTAAAATATGCATAACTATAAAATTGGTTTCGCCCCACATCCCATAATGTATGGAGCGCGTTACACAAATTTCTCAATGAGCTCGATTCATGAGTGATGCTGATGGGACTTTTTCGGAAGCATAACGGTTTTTGTATTATTTTTTGTCGCCTTTGACCGCGTGAGGGATCTCAATGGATCCAGCATGTGTGTGTACAATACAAAAGGGATTCAATAACATACATAAACTAAGAATTTGAAGAATCTGGTAATCCTTATTTTTTGCCGTTATAATGGTAACATTGTGATTGGGGTTGGTACCTAAACAAAGTGACGTGAAACTGCTTTGACCTGATATAGCTGGAGCAAATATTAACAGTGTTCTGATAATAAAACTAGGTAGCATGCAAATCACGCGTGTAACAGTTTATAGTAAGTACCTAGATAGTAGTGAATACATTAAACGGGGAGCTAATTCGACTGTAGGTACTTTGAGATATTTCCAAATAAGCGCTGTCTCAGTAGTAATATCAGCTTTAACTGTCATTAAAAATGTTTGCGATAATTCGAGCTGCATTTGACGTTGCTACCCAGTCAAGTTATGTTTGCGCTAAATATCTAGGGTGTTGCATAAAGTACATTACCTTAAAGCCTTAAAGCGACCGAGATGATGAAATGACAATATACTGGGTATAGTTTACTTCGGTCATCTCTCAGATATATCAGAGAGGTAGAAATGTAATTAAGGACTTTGTTTAGGTAGTACTGTATACGTTAAGGTTAACTCATGTCTAATACATGTTCCATTCCCATTAAACCTCTATTAGGGTTGTAGGTATCCTACCAAGTATTGGGAGTGCCAACACTGGGAGATCTTACCTATGTTATTAATTGAACCACGAGTGTGTTATAACTTTTTCTGACATTACCTCATTACATAAAAATGTATGTCGATTAATTTTATCACTGGCACACGTTAATGGTATTTCTCCACACCTTCCCCGTATCTCTAATGCACATACTGCACAATGCGACGTGCCCGCAATGCATTTTAATAATCAAAACATGAATGAAATCACCGTATAATAGAGCCATTCAACGTTTTTTCTCGTACCGTGTTTGTTCTTTGGGAACCTTTCTTACAACCAAGCCATGGGAACTGGTGATGCTTCACACGGTGTAAAGTTGCCAATGATGACGAAAAAACTTATGAGAATTGTTGCATTCTATCAACAGAGAGTTAGTTTAATTTGCGTAAATATAATCAGACGTGTCACTGAAGTTCGAAGTCCCAAGTTCGCATCGTGCTGTTCGTCTCGCTCTCATGTTGAACTGTACCGAATCAAATTCCTGTTAACTGAGAACCCACCCTTTTTAAAGTCGAATAAAATAGTAGAATTTTGTATGAAGAAGACGTTTTTCGTGAAAGTTTTTTCCGTTGATGCTCATGATGAATAGAGAGGAAATACTACTACATACTTACTATTTTATTCATTTTAAAGGAGGATCAGTTAAGACAATGGCCGGAGCTTCGCGGCCTGCATCCATCGAATCCCTCCCATCCATTGCCTTTAACAGAGGCTCTAGTGTAAGTTTCTTACATAAAAAGCGCCATATTTATACGGGAGATGTTAACCTGATCGAGACGTATTGAGTTGGAAACTTACACTTCAGACTCATCAGTAGGTATTTCTATGTTTTTATCAATGGATATTAAATTAATGTTCTCATTTATGAGTTTTTATCAATAGATATTAATGTTTTTATTAATTTTATCCAAAAGAAAAAACATATAATATCTATTAATGGAACACAATATAATCCTCATACTTAGTTGAGTTTGCGTTTGTGTGCGTACAATTCAAACCGCAAATGTTTCTCGATATAAGTAGTTCCGTATTTTGTTAATGAACTTATTCTTTCTTACTTAATTGATTTTCGCAATTTAATTGACACTGGAGATACGTATATGAAAATAGGTAATTATTGTTGCCCGCATTTAATATCCAGTAGAATTACCATCAATCTATATGATTTTTTCTTTTGGATAAAATTTATAACATCTTTATTTTTTTCTGAGATAAGATGTAAGTATCTAGATGTGCATCATATCTAAGAACAAAACAACTCCTTGAGGAAAATGACACAGACGAACAGACACGTAGGATTAAAACTTATGACACTGATCTTTCGTCAGGGGCAAATAAAACAAACGTTTTAATATCGACTAAAATCTCAGCCGACAAACAAAGTTCCCACAGACGACACAGGCAGGCTAGACTATAGATAGACATAACTCCGTTCGTTCTTAGGGGATCAAGATCGTTTGAACTCTTAAAGGAAGAACGATGTTCTTCCGACAAAGTTCGAAGCTGCTAGTCTTTAAACGTGTATAACTTTGGTATTCCGTCTAGGTTAAAAAAAAAACGCTCCAATATCATCTAAACTCCCATACGAAGACCAAAGACCGGTCAGAGAGCCACAGAGAGACCGTCATTATGTCGGCTCTTAAATTACAATACCGCCTTGTACATCAGAATAAAAAAGAGAAACGCTTCATGATCGTCTGAGCTAGTACACGATGCACAATGTATTCCCAGAAGGAAGATGCTACAGACTAACATTACAATTTTAAAAGGCTTCAAACTTATAACTCGACTCTTTCGACGGGGTTTAAAAAGAAGAAACGCTTTAAGATCATCCGAACTACCTACTAGATGATGAACAATGTACTTCAGGAAGATGCTGCACAGTATCAGACACATTTTGACGGGTTCAAACTTATAACACCGCTCTTTCGTTGGCGGTAAAAAAAGAAACCCTGCAAGATAATCTGATCAACTAAACGATGAACTTCCTATAGGAAGTTTAACATTCACATTTTAAAAGCGTCAAACTTATAACACCGCTGTTTCGTTAGGGGTTAAAAAGAAGAAACGCTCCAAGACCGTCTAAACTCCCGGCCGCTGCAGGAATGCGGGTCCGTCCTTCAAACGATTAAGGGCCATCGACTCGACCTAAATTACCATAACGCGTTCAGCTCATTAAGGCTAGATTAGTTAATCGTCGAGGAAAACCCGGTTGGCATAGGAAATATGTCACCGCAACTAATGGGCGACGTCACCAAATAAGTTTACCGATTAAGTATTTTAAGAATCGATTTACAGGCTTTTAGTGGCTAGTCACGAGGTATGCATGTATACTAGATGTGGGTTGTTATGATAACGCGTGTAGTCACTATTTCCGTGCAGGCGCGGATCCAATTCAGCCCCCTAAAAAAACCTTTAATACAGAAAAACTATAATTTCAGTGAGTCAGGTACAGAACATATTAGCCGATAAACACAAATTCAGGTTTTGAGCATGTTCACATTGATTACAAGGGTAGATCCGCGCCTGTTTGATTTGTACGTGATGTGAAGATCAGGACTATGTAAGCATTATATTCGTAGACAAACCAAACAGGACAAAAATCACCAGCAAACGAAATGATACAACATTCGTTAATAAAAACTTACGTAGTTTTGTCGTTTATCTTTTATGCGATAAAGGCGAACGTCATTGGCCCGCAGATTATGAGAATTGAGGCATCGTTTCCATATATATGGATAAATGTTTTATAAATGGGATAATGGGATACTTTATGCTCCAATCAAAGATTTTGTCTGAAAATTTTAGCTTTTCCAAATTTCATTAAACGAGCCGAAACTGGAGGAATCATACCGTTTCTGTAAAACTCATTATTAAGTAGGAGTTGTTGGTTTCGGAGAGAATCGTGAGTTGGGAAATGAGGGATTGTAGCCAAATATGCTTAGCGAAAGCAAATGCGATTTTTCCTATTTACAAATATTTATTTATTTAATCTTTATTGCTGAATTGTTATATATTCTTTATTGGGATTCTCTTCTTTTATAGAAAAACACTTCACCGAATGCTTCATTTCATCGAATTTTAATTTCATAGAAAAAAAACGATGTTTGAAATGGTATTTCTATAAAATGAAAATTCGATGAAACGTTTGTCTATAAAACTTGTTGTATACCCTTACCCTTGGGTAAACCCTAAAAAATTCATCGTACAAAATGCAGACCTAATGCCATGAGGCATTCTCTACCAGTCAACCGGGCAAAGCAGGTAATAAATTGCGGCCTGTCGAATTACGATCTATTACATTTTGTTATTAAGAATATTCGGTTTCATTTCTGCATATTACTTGAGAGCTTATCTTGTATACATTGTTAACAATGCCTTTGTTTTAATCGGTTAGAGAAGATGACTTTAGAACAACTGGAAGCAAGTTACGAACAAACGCAAACTTTATATCATCTTTTTATAAGTGATAGGATATTTATATAGGTACTAATTTTATAAAATAAGATGGCGATGACGAAAAAGAGATGGCGATGGCGATACTTCCATTCCATGATAGGCTTGGCAAAAGTTGTAGCTCACATACCATGAAGCAAGACAAAGGATAATAACTTAAGCTATTAGACAACATTTCAAGGGGCTTCCACTGAAAACAAAATATGTTAAAATAATTAGAATAGGCCATGGTGTTCGCACGGATGAAGGTGTTTATTGTTGACCCAAAAGGCAATTAATAATTATACTTTATAAGTTTTTAAAACTATTAACTTCAAGAAATGCACAGGTACTTAGTTTAACTTAATTTTTAATGTAAACTGGAAATCTTGTACCCCTCCCATCATAGCGACATTCTTTGTTCCGTCCAGGCTCAACGTCGTCTCCAATTAAAGAACTCTGGACAAAAACTGGATCTCACTCACGAGCCAGCTAGCGGTCGCGCAGACCAAAAAGTAAGACGCATTCCTTTGTCGAGTGGGAACGAGTCGCGGTCGAGCTCCGAGCAATGGGAAAAGTTGCAGAGCGCTCAGCCATGAAGCAGGAGCGTGCAGAGCTGCACAACAAAGAAATATTTCAACAAATGCGATACTTTGTTGTGCAAGTTTGTATAACCTTATTAAGAGGCCTTATTCCTTTTAAAATGCTGATGGTTTTAGACATTTTTCTCTATGATCAAACATGTTTCTTAACATACATTATTGATGTTACTACCTAGAACAGGGCTAGTGAGATTTATTGGTATATATTTAAAACCTACAGTTTGAACTTTTCATTGATAATTTTTGTTTCAAAAACTACTCGAAATTTACAAAAGTTACGCGGAAAATTCGATTTTTCTATTTATTTACGACTGCACGCAATGAAAGCATGAAATAGCTATGTTACTACCTAGAACTCGGAGAAAAATATTATTTACTTTAAAAAGTTGGTTGCAATTATCCGAATATTTGTCATAATATGAGAAAAATAAACTTTAAAAGGAATAAGGCCTCTTAAACGATAAACAAGTAAAAAATAAGAATACACAACTTAACCTATCTTAAGATAACCTAACTAAAACCGATGTCCCCAAGATGACGGCCCTGCGGTCATGGGCACCCATGATGCTGGTTAAATTCCCCCGCTGAATAGTCTAACGACTAACGCAATTGCTAGCTTTTGAGCGAGAAATTTGCCTACGTATAAGCGTTTTCTGAATAACTGTTTTTTTTACCGGAGAGAGGTGTGAGAGAGAGGGATGTCACTTATTTATCGCGTGATAAACGCGACCATCATAGGTTTGCGGATATAAAGATGGTTTGTTCTTGTCCGCCGCGCTTATAGCTCGTGGCGCGACCCAGTGCAGGGCGTAATGCTTGTGCCACGTTCACACGGGAACGAGCTGCGCCCGCGCCGCATTCCGATTCCGACCCACCCCGATATGGAGGAGTGACATTAGACTAATAAACGCGGTTTGCAATTACCTTAGATAATATAAGATAATTAGCTACTTTTTCAATGCCGTTAAGTATTTGTTTTTCGAGTACAATTTAATGCTATGCCCGTCATCCTAAGCGCTTGTGTATGTGTCGTAGTGTACAGACAACTGATAAATTAGACAAAAGATTAAATGGCTAGTCTGTTGATGAACTGCCGGTAATCAAATGAATGCCTAAGTAGGTAAGAATTGTAAAGTATCGATAATGTTTTGCTTGTAAAATTCTGAGAGTCAGTCCATAAAATTTCGCTGTTTATAATCAAACATAAAATAATAATAAAACTCAATACATTAACTTAACACTAAAAAGAATCAAAACAAATACAATTTTAGTCCTAAGAATATTAGTCTCGCTTCGTGGGGCCTCTATTTCCGCCCAAAAGGAAAATCCTCTTCCACAAAACGAAGAAGTTTCTGGAATATTTTAAAGACTCGTACAACTAAAATACCCTCAGTCCTCTGCGCATAAGTCGCCCTATTTGTTCAGCACCCGGAACGCGTAGGCCTCGTTGAACTGCAAAGGTCCCCGCTTTCTCAGGCCATTCCCATTGCGCCTACACAAGTACGTGTACATACTGGTGTGTACACTCCATATAGGATAAGATTCTAACGTACATTTCTACAGGTATCTTTTTTATTGAAGAAATGCAATTCCAATAACATATTTCTTCTAGTGAGATAGAGCATGCACAGTGGACACTGCTGCATTAAGTATATAGAGCACCAATAGGCTAGTTGACTCATGTCAAATTGTCATAAACTAATGTTTATTCCGTATAGTATTTAGCAAAGGAAACCTAAATATATATTTTTCAATTCATAAAAGTGAAAGATGGCTGAAAAAATTGTCCACAAACCAGCATTTTATAGCTACTTAGGTATTTATAATAGGCTAGTAGACCTAGTTTTGAAATACATTTGAAATGGTTAATAATGATCTCACTAGCTCTAAAAAAAATGTGTTATATGAGAAACGTGGAAAATTTTGTCTATGAAATGGAAATTCTATGAAATGAAGCATTCGGTGAAGTGTTTTTTTATAAAAGAAGAGGATAGCTTCTAATAACATCTATACTAGGTACTGCTATTAATTGTGTCAACGTTAGCGATGTGTTCCATTGCTTTTCAAGCATTTTTAGTTCGTTTTAAAACCATATTACAAAGAGGTAAAGTTTAAATTAAAATATGGTGCAGCGTTATGCGTTGAAATGCCAACTTGTCGATGTTATATCAGCCCGTCTAACACAACTGTGCTGTCTGTGCTTCACACGACTTGTCGCGCGACAGCGTCACCCGTCAGCCCGTCATCGTCACTCTCTTATAATACTGCACAGAAAGAGATAAGTAATATGTTTCGCGAGAGATAGTCTCGTGTCACTGTTTTGCTAGAGGTGCAGCTGAATTATGCCGCTCGACTAGCAACAATCGATATAATGTGCATAAATATGGCCGATATCAGGGGATATGTCAATGTCAATTGAATTAGGCCCATGGAGGGTAGCCAAGGATATCTATACTATGATAAATTCTAAAATTATTGTGAAAATTTTTGATAGAGAGGGGTCAGTATTTCTGTGAAATTCAGGATTTGCATGGGCGCGCTTTTTTTGCCGTAGTCGGGTAAAAAGTACCTATAACCGTCCTTGGATGCCCAGCTAACCCTGTTCTGAAATTGGTTAAGTTCAGCCGTTTCGGCGTGATGCGAGGACAAAGGAAATTATGACCAACAGATGGCGACAGGCTGGCATGGCATCGCGCGCCCATACAAAACAAATGACGATCCTGCATCACGCTATCATCTTCCATAGATCCATAGAAAACTTAGTTTCAATACAAATCTAGAATATTATAATAGTATAGATGTAAGTTACAGAAAGTCGATACACAATTAATATATTCACACTCAATAGTGTCAGAATCCCGGGTGTTTTCCGTATAAAACTAGCTAAGAATGATGTTAATACATCATTCTTAGCTAGTTTTATACGGAAAACACTCGGAATTCTGAATTTAATTAATTGTATAAATTTTTTTTGTCGTGGTCGTGGGTGAAGTGATTCACTATTAAAATAACAATTATAAATTACATGATTTGTAATTATTTTCTTTCCAGCCATTACATATCAATGGACGTCATTAGTTGCGGTGAGATATTAGCAAAGCTTTAGGTTCATAAACTTCTGTGCTTTTGTACAATTCTTTATTAGGGCGCATTTAGTCATCAATTACCTATAGTTATAATACAATTGTAATAGTTTTAACTATAATTTACGAAAATATGGCTTGTGACATGTTGAGTTTCTTTGGGCTTTCTTCTCAACAGTGCTCTCCTCTTGTGAAATAGATTGCCGTTCGATTCAGATTCAAACACGCAAAAGTGCTCTTGGGGTAAGTAGGCCACACAGAATAAACGTTCTGATTTGATATTGCTTTTATAGTCTAACCAACAAAGCTAAATCGTCAGACTCATCAACATTGTCAGACAAAATATGGCCACTACTGGACAGGTCCCTCACTATATGACCTGACACGCTGTGGTGTGGCGTCTATAAAACCCGATTCCCACCGGCTTGGCCACTTCAAGAAGATTGTCAGTAGCATTCTCTATTGCTCCTGAAGAAAAATTAAGCTAAATCTGCCCCGGCTTGCCTTGAGTTTTTGTTTGACTCCACGCCACTGCTAGATAGGTATATTCCGTTTGCGAGATAGTGAGTAAATATAACAAAAAAGCGACCCACACAACCATGAAAACGGCTTTGCGCACCCACAGGAACTGTGTGTCCTAAGTTACTTAATCGTAAAGTATGTATCGGTTGTTCGTAATCTGCGATCTATCACGGTCTCTCAGTGACTCACGCATAATTACCTATTTTAAAATTTAAGACGTTTTGGTTGTTCTCAGAACTGATTTTCCTGTAAATGACTCCACTATATTTCATGTAAATTTGTGAATAATAGAGCCCAAACAAGAAAAAAAAAGTTGCGGTTTTCTTTCTGTCGAGTGCCATAATTCTTTATGGTGTCGTAAAAGCTATTCGTGCTAAAAAAAAAAATCGATGGGGGCATGATTTTGTGTGGCATATCTTAAAATATGGTTACCATTATAAATATTACTATCTAACATATCTATTATAATATACCAGCATATAAAATATCTATTATAATATCTAGATAATTGTGTGCAAGCCCAATACTTAAACTTTCTGATTTCTTTATCACAAACTTGATTTGTGATATTTGAGGTGAACTTAAATCTTAATTCCAATAATAGGCCTGTGTTGACTACCTCTGTTTTGAAATAAGATTATTTTTGAACATAATTGCGGAATTATAATGATGTGCATATTAAAATTACTATAGGAAACCCACGGTGTGGCGCTGTGCCGACCACTGTTGATACGATCTGCTTTCAAGAAATCGTGCTTTTGTAGTACAACGTGCCATAAAAGAGCATAACTGTCTATGCATGAGTCGTCAACCATTGATAAACACATGTGAACCGGGTCACCACCTCCGCCCGTCACCGCCACCATACAACATCCTATCATATCAGCGAGTACTACCGCGACGCGATACCGGGTTGCCAGGTGATAATTTTTGCTATTGGAAAAATGCCCTTTGAAATTTAATATAAATATTATATACTGTAGGAACGCTTGAATTTTACTGCATTGAAGGTACGAGAATTCAGACTCGTGAAAATTTCGAGAGTTCCGACACATTTTAACATGCAAATACTAAATACATATAAAAATAATTTATTAAGTTAGGTACCAAGATGAACTAGTAGCTGAGAGTTGGTACGAAATTAATAGTGTCACTGTCAAGGGAAGATAACATTTTAAAATAGCGTAATTACAATATTGTTACATATCGCTTTTCAATAAAATTATTATAGATAGAGGGTAGTCGATGATAGAAACCCCTTAGGACAATTATTGTGTTTATATCCGGTTCTAAGGACCATTTTTAATCGAACGTCGTTGCTGGGTTACTAATTCTTTATTCGTATCGTCTCGAACAGATAGTTCAGCATACAAAAATTCAGTTTGTGCATATAGCACGCTCTTTAAATGGGACTATAGACTTGAAGTACTTACCAGACATAGATGGGCATTAACTATGAGAGCGATAGCGGTTAGCCTCGATCGATGGTGCTCGAGCCAAAAAACTTTTGCACATGACTTCATCGGTCGTTAACCCGGCTCGCACCATGCGTCGAACATAACCTCAAAAAACTAACTGTTTCCATAAGATTTCTATTCGTCGAATTGGTTAATAGAGATAGTTAACACGTTTGAAGATGATAATTGTTAGACCAGACGAGTTCATCTGTGAACCGGTGTCTCGTTTACTGATCTATCTGTTTGAGTTGATTACAATAATTAACAATTCCCTGAAATACAGCTGCAGCAATCGCATAACTAACGAAAACATATATTTATTTATTATATTCTTTCATTTTATTAGATACATTGTATTTGTTTTTATAATATGTGTTATATTTTTAATTAGTTTGAGAATACCTAGTAACTTTCCGGTTTTATAAATTTGGATTTTTTAATATCCTTTTACATAGATACCTGCATGAATATTGTTGCTCAAATAATCTACATTTATAACAGATAATAATAGCAATGATATACTGACGTCCCAAATTTTCGCAGTTTTAAATAAATAAAAATGCGACTGGTTTATCAATTTACAAAAAATATTTGAACAGGTGATTTGGAATAACAGTAAATATGTCTAGCTTTGCAGTCCTTGCTGCCTCTTCTTTTGTTTGAAAATGAATAATAATCACTTATTTTATTATTATAGACGGGAATATTGTGCTCAAAACATCCACATTGAACCAAAATACTGCACCTCTTGGCATTTATGTCTCCAGATGCTTCCCATCCTAATGTAGGCTAATAGTTATTGCTTCTGTTTACATCTCAATAAAGTGCTTACATCACTCGATCGCAGAAGACACTCCCCAGGACTCGGAGAACCTTCTATTTCTGGCGGGTGACCCATCGGGTTCGAATGACGAGTGCATGAGATCACCAACTCCTTATTGACCAAACGAATTCGATTAATAAAATGAAAACGAACCATGTTTGTCAGGGCGTTGGGCGATTCTACGGATTGTAGGTTTAGGGATATATACGTCCAGGGACACTTTTCCATGGAACTGCTGGAATCGAGCAATTTCAGTTGGTCCTACACGTTGTATGCACAAACCACGACGGAACGTCAACCACGGAACTCTACTGAAAGGGCGATTGTGCACTACAATGAATTTTACTGTCCGTCAGCCCGATTTTTTACGGTCCGATATGGCACGCCATTAAATGTATATAGTAGTTTGTGCACTATACGTAATTTTACCATCCGATATTTTACTTTTCCCCATTCCGGACCGTTTTTTCCACCACCACCGTCACCACTACCGCCATCACCACCATCACCATCACCACCACTACCACCACCACCACTACCACCAACACCACTATCATCATCACCACCACCATCATCACCACCACCCTCATCACCACCACCATCATCACCACCACCTTCATCACCACCATCATCATCACCACCACCACCACCACCACCATCATCACCACCACCTTCATCACCACCACCTTCATCACCACCACCTTCATCACCACTACCACCACCATCACCACCAGCTCCATCACCAGCATCATCATCACCACTATCACCATCACCACCACTACCGTTGTTGTGTGGTTGCGATAATTTTCTATCTGAAGGTGGTGGTAATACTGGTAATGAAGGTGGTGGTGATGAAGGTGGTGGTGATGAAGGTGGTGGTGATGAAGGTGGTGGTGATCATGGTGGTGGTGATGGTGGTGGTGATGGTAGTGGTTGTGATGTGGTGGTGGTGATGGTGGTGGTGACGAAGGTGATGGTGATAAAGGTGATGGTGCTCACCACCATTACCACCACTATCACCACCATGTCACCACTACCACCACCATGACCACCACCTTCATCACCACCACCACCACCACCACCACCACCACCACCACCACCATCACTACCATCATCATCACCACCATATTCATCATCATCATCATCATTGTCACCACCGGTCACCACCATCATCGTCATTACCATCACCAACACCATCACTATTTCACGAGTCAATGCCTACCTACAACCATATGCTCGTACACTTTTTTCGAAATTTCGAAAGGGGTGTTTCTATACCTACTGTGACAGTAGGTATACAAACACCCCTTTCGAAATTTTCTACGTAGCCAACTCCCGGCCAACTCCGTGCCCTTGCGGGGTGAGGTAGCTCAATTCGGTACGGGGGTGTGCGTGTCCATTCTATATGTAATACTATTAAGTATTCTGTGGCCCTGTACTCACTAAACAACTCACTCGCTCCCTCATTGTATAAATACTGTATAAACTTACCTTAACGTTACTGCAAGCATTTCATTTTGTGGTACACCCAGCCTGAATTTTGTATCTTGCCTCTTAAATAAATAATAAATAAATATCGGACAACCTCACACAAATCAATCTAGTCCCACAGTAAGCTCTAGTAGTAGGCTTGTGTTATGGACACTAGACGACGATAAACATACTTATATAGATAAATACATACTTAAATACAAATAACATCCATGACCCAGGCACAAATATTCGAGCTCATCACACAAATATTTGCCCTTGCCGGGATTCGAACCCAGGACCGCCGGCTCAGAAGGCAGTTGCTTAACCACTGCGCCAGCCGCGTCGCCTCTTGATCCATGTGCTTAAGCGGTATAGCAAAAAAATCATAAGAAACGCATCGTTCTTAGTGTAATTACGATTGCGTGGCGTGTAGTTTCAAAGAGAGAGGTAACCGAAAACTGCACCGCACCTGCGAGTAAAAAGACGGATAAGTGCACAAGCTAAACCGTTTTTTTCATGCCATATCGACCATGAAAACTCGGACTGCCGGACAGTAAAATTCATTGTAGTGCACAATCGCCCTTACCGTTTTTTTCATGCCATATCGGACCGTAAAAAATCGGACTGACGGACAGTAAAATTCATTGTAGTGCACAATCGCCCAAAGGCTGATCAAAAACCCACTGAGATAGACCGAATATTTTCGGTTCCAAAATGCAAATACGCAATACGCGTGGCTTCATGCACCTAGTAGCTATTGGGGCCACCAACACCAACAGTCGATTTTTAGTCAATTGACGATGATGTGTTTGAAACTCCAGTAGAATCACCCTCATTGCACCTCTTATGCATCTAACGTTGCATCTTTGTAGTACCTACAGTGTCTTAATGCCAATTTATTTTATTTAGATGCTAAGTATAGGTGATTACTGCAGAAGGATTTCTTATTATACCGATACAATTTTACTTCAAATGGGAACTTCTGTGTCATTGTATGACAGAGTTGTAGGGATTGGTGCTCGAATTAAAACACTTATGCAACGGCGAATATCGAATTATAATAGGAAGTCAAAATGTTTCGTTCATATTAGTTATTACATAATTTAGTGATAGTTAATGAACTGATGATGAAGTATATCACTAAATTTGAACTTCATAGAAGATTGTCATGATAAGGATCATCATTTTATTTTATCTACAACTAACCTTTCCCAACATAGAAACTCTGCAGGGACACGTCAAGAATAACATTGTGGCAAACGTCGATAAATTAGAGAGATATTAATTTTAATAAACCCGTGTCTGGAATAGCGTGGAACTGGCACCCACATGGCAGCGACCATGTGGTGGGCTTAAATAAAACTCGCCACCATGCGGGGGACCGCAGCTTCGTTTAAAAACGTTTTATTGAGAATATCCTCTCATATTTGCGGCGTTTATGGGGTGGGAGACATAAATAAGTTCAAGCCGTTAAATATTGACGATACGCGACGGTACAATACAACAGTATTCATAGACATAACACTTGACATTTAACGCAACTTACTATAGGTATCAATCTCAAGTTGATTTAGTGGAATAAAAAATATATTTTGTAATTAAGTTGGCAAATTAGTCATAGGTGCATGAAAAAGGTTAACTAGTGCAAGATACAAAATATTTCAAAAGCCTGGAACGGTAAAAAATATATATAGTATGAAATCCACCAGAACTGAGAATTAGTATCTTAAAAAAAATTATCTATTCATGACCTAAGTTCAGTTATGCGCTCGAAGTTGAAATATTTGCATGTACATTTGAGGCCGGCGGCCGGAACCCCTTTAAAAACCACTTCGTAACTCTAGGTAAGTACTCCTCGGACATTATCAACGATTTATAAAGGCCGGCCCCAAATTAAACCTAAGAGGACGATGATTAAAAAAACATCTGGCATTTACAAGTTGGAACAAGTTTGACACACGATGTGCCGAATTAGAGGGGGCCAGTCCGGTATTATTTAAATTTTTGCTACCCATTATTCTCCCCCTTATCACGGGCCCATACCAAATTACGTATTAATATATACAATCCAGTTTCCATTCATATGTAATTCAAGTTATTGTAAGAAACTGTTTTTAGAGCAAGATCTGGGTCGCAGATGCGTGTTGAATTGAGAAATTTTAATAATAGAACACAAACTGCGTGCTCTTGTGAGTCTGTGCGAGTCATCGCGTTCGATATCTTTAAAAGGGTGCTTTGAAATGTTTTTAATAATTTTATCAACGGGAGATTCATGATTTTAAATGGGTGAATTATTTCTGCTCGAATTTATTGAGGGTTTCTCTCACATTAATTTAATCTTTGAACCGGTCTTTCATCTAAAAAGTGTATTTTATTGTATTTGCCATCGTCACCGTCGTTTCTATTAAACCTGACCTGCGGGTCTAAGATGGTCACATTTATCATGTCGCTTTTTGACAAGTACCAGTTATATGAGTGAAAGACTGACAGATGCTTAGTCACTTATTTAGCAGTGATAAACACAACCATCATAGGCCCGCTGACGTGCCAAATCCAGGACTATGATACCTATATCACCACTATCATCAAACCTCTACCATCAAAGAACGGAAAAACCCAAGGGAACTTCACGCTTGTAATTTCCTTCGTCAATCATTTTATTATTACAAGTGTTCGTGTCACCTCGAACGTGTGATGTATCAGAATTAGCTTAAGAACCTAATTCAAAACACAGGAACGGCCCGTCTCGCTTGAGCAGCTCGTGCGCACGATATATTGTTATTCTGATATGGTCTGCTATTGTCTTACGATGCGTGACTCAACGGGGGCTAATGAACACATCGAGCCTAAATTAATTTATCGCAATGTTTTATCGAGAGCCCATGGCCAACGAGGAACAAGAGTTCTTGAAAGAAGACAACGAACTCAAAGAAGCAGCGTGGGTTGTCCTTTCACAAGGACTAATGACCTGGTTAAGTAACGCAGTTTTGCGCTAAGTTGCTAAAGGTGTCCCTAGCACGCGTCTTACATCTTCAAACGTATTGGCAATACTCGTATATCTACGTAAAACGTATATGACTTTCATAATATCCCTGATCATTTGAGTAGCTTGTTTAATTTCTTCGCCGTATCGCCCGTATTTAAACAATTTTTTGAGAAGATGATGTAAGTGGTAATTAATTACCATCATCAAGTTGGCGCCAGAAATACAACACCGTAGTAAATGCTGCGAGTGATGACTGGTAGCAAAACTGATATTTTGAATATGAAAATGTCATTAGGGCGCTTTTGGTTTGATTAATTTAGTTTAAAAAAATACTATCAAGGTAACACTCTGGTTAACCGGCACAAGGCGCATGGTAAACCAGAGTGACATGAATTGAGCAAAAATAAATTCAACGGTCTTTTTTGAGGTTCAATCTAATTATAATCAATTATCCGTTAACCGTTTCGATATCTTGAGCGATCTGGGGGCCTATGATGGTTGCGTTTATCACGTGATAAAAAAGTGAAAGCATCTGTCACTCACACTCGCATTTTGTCAAAACGTGACGGATGCTTTGTCACTTATTTATCACGTGATAAACGCAACCATCATAGGCCCCCAGGAGGCCTATGATGGTTGCGTTTATCACGTGATAAATAAGTGACAAAGCATCTGTCACTCACACTCGCATTATGTTAAAGCGTGACGGATGCTTTATCACTTATTTATCGCGTGATAAACGCAACCATCATAGGGCCCCTGAAATTCACTGACAGATAAAAGTTTTCCGCTTGTAAATTTGAGCCAAGATCGTAATGACTAGAGATAGTCTTATGAATCAGACCCTCGACGTATCTGATAAAATGTTCTCCATTTTATTCGATATTACGGACAGACTGTACCGAGCCGATACAGCGGATGGTCCCATTCCTACCACTTAACGGTAACGACCACCGTACGCGAACACCACCGTCATTCCGATGACAAATCACGTACTTACGGATAATGTCAATTGTGCATATATCAGGCATATATGTAGAAAGACTAGACTCCAGCGTGGACTTTAGACATGCAGTCGGTGCGTCGGTGTAATTTCCATTTCCTGTCTTCTATTTATGGTCCTTCGGCCGTCGTAGCACTCGTATCCGTAACAGGAGAAAGAAAACTGTTTGTAGATAGATTATATTGTATTGTTGTGTTATAAAAAATCTCATCTAGAGCGTCGAATCGAATCGTAGTTAATCGTAGTCTTACAGATAACATCCGCGATGCTTTGCGGAAATGACAATGTCGTAATCAAGAGTTCTCACATGTGCTACGTGTAGTTACCAACGTTGTAAAAAACTTTTGGTGTACCTAAATTACCTTTGTGCACCTTTGTGCGTGCGCGCCTTTAATTTGTAAGGGAATAGGTACGAGTAGCTGCAACCGATTTACCACAATCAACGTATGCCACCTGTGGCGGCTGTAGCTAGCATTGGAAGTTAATTGGCATCAGTTACAAGCTTTCAGATATTTATATTATGTATTTTTTTATCCAGGAATACCATCAAGTGTTCGAGGGTTCTTCTGCCATGTCGATGTCGGATTACTCACGAAAGTTGGGAATCCCATGGAGTAGTGTCAGGCGTGCGACCGCATCGTTCCCTGCGCAGGCACTTGCGGCGACACACGCCGTGTATGGCGACGATGGAATGTAGCCCACATGAGTTGGGCACACGTCAGGAGTGATAGGAGGTGGAACTTTTGAGAATTTTTAGATTTATTCAAAACTTTCTTTAGAGAATAATCAACTATTCCAACGTCATAAAAAGCGTCAAATTCTCGCGTATCTTCTTTGAAGTCTTTGAACTTGTTCATGAAAGTTTGGATGGATCAACATGTGGAGTCCAATCAGCCGTACAACATTAGAATCCCATATGGATATAATAATGGAGGAAATTCATATGAAACCCTTAACCCTTCGGTAGGTATTTATGGGAAAATCGTTTATCGCAAACACTTTAAAGCTAGATTTCATGGAAAGCTACAATTAGACTTAAAATATTCTTAGACAGAGAGCAACGGCCAACGCAGCTAAAACCAAGTCTCCTTTCACTTGCACCAAAACTATAAACACTGCGATGACAGCGTGTCTTTGCCAGCAACGCTAATGCAGTGACTTTGGCTCAGAGCCGCATACCGGCCGAATGTCCAATATCAATGCAATAAATGTACATGCAGAATGGCATTCTGGGACTTTGTAAGAGCGCTAAGCCGTTTCTTTAGGCTAAAGTCACACTGTGGACATGTGATGGTAGCGTTTATTACGAGATAAGTACCTAATCAAATTATAAAACATGCGTAATTTTTTGAAAAGTATGTGTAAGAATCATGTAAGTATATTTATCGTGTGATAAACGCAACTTGACCATAATATAATAGACCCACTGGAAGTCTTTGCTCGCTGTGTGCTGAGAACACATTTGAAGTAAAACACTGCAGCAGAGTTTTGAGTTAAATGACAGATAAGTTTATTCATCCTTTCCCAAACTGATACTTTTAACAAGAAACTTAATAATATTAGCTGAACCGAAAAAGCGTCTTGCAATTCTTTCTATATTTTTGTGTACCCTCAACAAAGAGACGAATGACGATAATGACTTAAAACTTGTCTTTCTTCGAATAACTGTATGCCTTAAACCTACAACTGAACATAGTATAAACTCTTTTGATGTCATGTTCGTTAGTGAAAGAAGAATTTTTGCGGTTTTTAGTAGTGCAGGCCAGTGCTTCTAACTAGCTTAGAAACTTGGATCGTATGTCAAGCAGGAAGCGTTGCCGTTAACCGAATCATCCGGTGTGTCTGCAGCCTTTACAGTTTATTGGCAGAGGGGACTGCAGTGATTTGCACCGAAGTAGAAAGTACTTAGTTGTACTTATTCGGATCTGGTTCTACAGAAGACCAGCAGCGTGGCAGCTAGGAGTGCTTTAACATACCGAACTCCATTTTTGATATGAGGATTACAGCTGATAGGATTAGCTTTAAGGTCTAGGTTAAAATTATAAATGATTTTCTTATTTCAGTGAAGTGTAGGCGAATTTATACAGTCTTTCGAACGAAAGTGCAAAGAAGGAGTACTTAAGTATTGCAACAACATTTCTGAAAGACCTTCTGGTGATTTTGCAAATTCATATTGACGGTACACACTTGCGAACAACGTGTCACGAGTGAATGGCCTTCGTTAAGTTTCGCTACTTCACAAGTCACAAGACATTTTTTCTCAGAAATTTAACGGAACTCATGTTCCGAAACGAGCACTGACTCACTCCTTTTAGGGATTAAAATTTCACCGAGTACAAATCCTCGTAACATTTCGAAATACAGATTTAAATCTCTCTCAAACATTCACCTAAATAGACTTTAGATTCATTGATAATCTTGAATGTTACCTATCAGAACTATCAGTTCAGATCAGGAAGAGATTGGTATCACCAATGTGCACTGTCAGTCGGCAAGCCATCTCCGTACCTAATTACCAATATCGTCCCTCGAACAAGGCAATAAACCAGTAAGCAATATAAATAACAAGTGACAGGTGAGAAGGAAGTTCGGTGTCAGGCCTTGTACGGGTCAATGGACAAAGTCACAAAGCCGCCGACCATCCAGCCATCTAGAGCGCCGCCCGCGCGGTAACGGTTCGGCGTTCAAATATTTAGCACTAAGTACAGCACTGCGGGCACGATTTCCGACCCGTTACTGGAGCTAGGAAAGTCTTTCATTCAGGTCGATGTTTTAGCCTAAAATTACGCCATAATCTAGGTACAGTAAATAAATATAAATAAATAAAGCAAAGCAAAGAAGCATCCAAAGTTACATAGATGTTCCTTGTGACTTTTGTGAGTCCTTGACTCCTTCTGATTCCTCGGTAATAAGTGAGCAATATGAAAATTCTTCGCCTAAAAGTGTAAAATAAGCAGTGAAATCATATATAAAAATCCCTACTATAGTAGAGTTGCTAAGCCGCGAAATTGTGCGCATCGGTACAAGCATGAAATTTCTACCACACATAGAGCGTTCCACGGTGATTATTTTCAGATGTGGAGGGAAGTGAGATTCGTCCCCTGTGTGGTGGGAGAGCGGGGTGAAAGGGCCAAGTACTGCTCTTTTTCTTTTTTTTATTTCTGATCAGTTAAGGCTATTAGGGCTTGTGCGACATCGTTTTCGTGTAAAATAGATATCAGCTATTAATTTTTTATGTTATTTAAGAATAGTTCCATATAAAAATTTGGGTTTATTGCCGAAAAGGTAAAAGTCACAACAAGTTTTTTTTATTCAGAACGGTACATTAGTTATCTATCCTGAATATTTACAATTTAAAAAAATATTACGAAACAGCAAATTTAATGTTGTTTTTAAAAATGTATACATATTGGGCACATCTGATACAAAAAATACCTTGAAAAAAATGTTGATGTTAAGCTTAGCCTGCGTGTTCTAGTACATTTTGCTAAGTCGCGAAATGTGTACATCGGGATACAACCACAAAATTTCTACCACAGATAGAGTATTCTGGGGTGATTATTTTCAGATGTGGAGGAAAGTCAGATTCGTCCCCTGTGCGGCAGGAAAGCGGGTAGAATAGGACAAAGGAGTCCTCTTTTTCTTTTTATATTACTGATCAGATAACGCTACTAGGACTTGTGTGGTATCGTTTTCGTGTAAAACAGATATCAGCAATTAATTTTTCATGTTATTTATTCATAGTACCATATAAAAATATGGTTGTATTTCCAAAATTTTAAAAATCATAACAAGTTTTTTTTATTCAGGGAGATAAATTAGTAATATTCCCTGAATATTTACAACTATCAAAAATATTGCAAAATATCAAATTTTATCTAGTTTCTAAAAATATATACATATTGGGCACTCTTCATACAAATAGTAACTAAAATAAATTGTTGATGTTGAGATTAGCCCGTGTGCTCATGATACATTAGCAAAAAAATATTTTGTTTTAATTACATTAATTTGTTTTTCTAGGACGTATATAGTAAATATTATATGTTAAAGCATGTTAATAATCATTATTTAATGTATTTAATGAAGCGAAATAGGATGCGTTCGGAGATTTACGTTGGTTACGCCGACGTAAAGATATATTTTAAGCTACTCTTTGTATGAGAAGTGCCCAACATGCATATATTTTTAGAAACTAGATTAAATGAGCTTTTTAAAAGAATAATAATAATTTGAAAATGTTCACGAAATTGAACGAATTTACCTCACTGAATAAAAAAACTTGTTGTGATTTTCACCTTTTCGGCCATACTCCCATATTTTTATATAGAACTAAAGACTGTATCGTTAAGTAGGTATAAAGACAAGTAAAATAAAGTATTACTGACAACTTTCATATATTTATTAAGAGAAAAAAAAAACTTCTACGTTTTAGACGTTAAATAATACAAAAACGTCTTTAAACCCAATGAAATCATTCATATTTAGCTAATTTTTCGACTTTCTGTCTGTACGTAGAAATCAGAGTTCGGACAGCGCCTTGGTCAAATTTTTTTGTCATCTTGTTCTAGTCTCGACGAAATTGCTCTTCGGAATCTGTAGACCGGGCATTTTTCCGCAGTTTAGCTTTAGTTATAGCCCAAAAACGTTCGATAGGCCTAAGATTTGGGCAATTCGGGGGTTCATAGCTTTAGGTACAAAATTGATATTTTTCTCTTCATACCACTACAAAGTCTTGGACCCATAGTGGCAAGATACCAAATCGGGCCAAAATATAGTCTGAACACTTGTGTTTTCTAACCATATAGGAAAAATTCGTTTATTAAGACATTCCTTTATATAAATATGCTGTCATTGTAGACGTAGTGATAAATGGAGTCTATTTGAGGCCACACTCGCAGATCGCCTGCCATACCATAATTTTTTTGCCAATTTTTTCTGTAAAAATTGACTTTTCAGATTCACTAATAACAGATCGATCTTGAACTGTGTAATACTGCGGTCCCGGCAGAGATTTATAATCGAATTTCACTTATGTCTCATCGTCCATTATACGACACAGATTTTCCTTGAAATAATAGAGTCATAAATTTTTTGAAACTCTTTATTTTACTGAGCTTTGCTGTTTTTTGCTTTGTTTAGGCTGCCTTTGCTTCTTGAAGGTCTTTAAATTGTATCTCTGCTTTGGACGTTGGACCATACCAATAGATGTACCTAACTTTTTAGCCAAATCCCGAACAGACACCTCCTTGTTGGTTGTGTATGCCTTGGGGTTTGAAGGACCTGATTTTCGGCCGGATTTCGGTTTGTCAACGAAAGTATACTCTTGGCCGTACTGTTTAATCGCATTTTGGACTCCACCAATACTTAACGTTTTCGAGTTTAGCTAGCTTCTTGAGAGTGATTCCTTTTATACTACACCATTTGTCCAGAATCGATTTCCGTTTTTCTGGTGAAAGTCCATACAGTTTTAGTTTACAATAACTAACGAGGAAACGAAACAATCCTAGTCAAATCCAACATTTAATGTTTAGATTGACATCAGTTTGAATGAAAAAAAACTATGTTTTAATCGAATGAAACCACTGTCAAGTTGTCTTTATACTTAACGATACAGTCTTTATACAAAAATAACATAAAAAAATAATTTCTGATATTTGTTTTACACGAAAACGATACCAAACACGTCCTGGTAGACTTAACTGACCAGCAATAAAGAAAGAAAAGAGGGATACTTGGCCCTATTCACTCCGCTCTTCCGCCTCACAGGGGACGAATCTGACATCCCTCCACATCTGAAAATAATCACCGTGGAACACTCTATCTGTGGTAGAAATTTCATGCTTGTAACCCGATGCGCACAATTATGTTAGAAAACAGCGGACTAACAACTCTACTACTACCTTAACTAAACAACTTATGAATAAGTGATCAGGGGGGCCTATGATGGTTGCGTTTATCGCGTGATAAATAAGTGACAAAGCATGACTCGCGTTTTGTCTAAACGTAACGGATGCTTTGTCACTTATTTATCGCGTGATAAAAGCAACCATCATAGGCCTACTACTCGTCTTGATAAATTGAAGACTAATCTCGTCGTATTTAAAAAGGCTCTAGAAAATGTATAATTGAAGTTTGTGAACAAACTGAAAAAGAATGGAAAATGTCGTCAGAAACCCCTTGAAATTTAAATATGCAGATAAACTTTTCCTACATACCTATAATTATTTAATATTTAAATTGCTTTTTATCAATAGTTCTTCATATACCTTGCACGTTTGGTACCACTTTTATAATAGCGGATGAAAGCCGAGTTAACCGTTACAGAGAATGCGGGTTGCCGAGGAAACCTCAAAGCTTAGCCTGATAGTCTGACAAGTTCCTATTTAATAGGCTTCCCTGGTTTAATAGCTGCAAACTGTCTACGTAAAGCAAATCACGCGGTACACGGAAACATTCATAACCAGTCGCATTTGCGGCTCGATGCCGTGTAGGCAATGATATTCACAAGAAGCTACTTGCATAGTCACAAAAAGAAGTTACTGTAACAGAATATGCTTCATTTAATAACACCCCTCTTTTACGTCGGGGGTTAAAAAGAAAGGGACTCCTAGACCGACTAATCACCAATTGTCAGGGATATATCTTTATAACATACGATAAATTCAAAACCGTTTCGAGAAATAAAATTCTTAAAGCGCAATCAAAAATAGGATTTAATTTTTGATATAGAAATTACCACAGGAAAGTTTACATAAATACAAGTATGTAATGTATGTATGTTTACACGTTTAAGCTAAAGTGCAACGTTTACACTATCGGTACGTGCTGAAATGCGGCCAATCGAAAACAAATTTAGCGTAAGCAAACATAGATGTCGATGTACCTAGGCCATAATTCGACGTGGCATTGCAATTTACCGATTTAGCAATACCCAGCTTAATCACTGCCACTGCCACAGTATCGTCTAGCGGGCCAACGATTGTCACGCGATAAACATGTGACACAGCATCTGTCCCATATTTGTCAAACGGTGGCGCATGCTTCAACATTTAACTATGTATCGGTTGACAAACGCTGCATATTATTGGTCCATCGCTATTTTAGCCGCATAAAAGTGACATGGATAAGTTGACAACCTAGCAAAATTAGACAAAATTGACAACATTTCATATTTTTAAGACTATCATTTTATTACTTTTCTGAATTATGCTTAAAAAGATGAAGTAATCTCTGTTTTTATTTATTTTCTGAGATGATTATTTATTTTATTATTAATTTATAAAAACATACTCATTTTAAAATGTGGCAACACCAAAACCAGAACTTAATGGAACGGTTACTTTAGTCGGTTTCTTATTTAAAAAAAACTTAATAAAACTCGGTATGCATCTGTCATCTGTCAACGTCAAATAAAAAAAATATAATTTTTTTCGCTCTTTGGTTTAGACAACAACCCTATTCAGCCCGTATTGTCTTAGATTGCACTTATTTGATGTATTTTCTTATATTTCTTGAAATACAGAAGAATAAATTCAACGATTTTTTTTTAAGGTACACGACATAAAGCCCTGTCGATCTCTATATTAATTTCCACCTGTTATAAATATGAAATGTTGTCAATTACTCACACCCGTCATTTAAAAGACCTATGTACTTTAGAGATATACTCGTAGGTCCTACATTTTAAATGTTACGCTATCAAAATAGAGTATACTCGTCTCAATGAAAAAGAAAATGTAATTACACTAATTTTCAATAGAGCACGTTGCCAAAGACACAGTACATTCTTCAGACCGTTTTCGGTCACGGCAACTGCTTCAACCCCGTAACTGATGAGACTATCTATCATGTTTTTAAAGACCCGCGCGCACAACGGGCATGTGAAGACATAATTGAAGCGAGATCTTGGATAGGTTGTATTAGAAACGTCGAATTTAGCCCCGGTACACGACCCTAAGCGATCTCGAATAGCCGAAGTGATTGCCATTCCGCCGGAGCCGCTTGTATGGAATGCGTTGACTCATCCATCCATTTCAAAGGAGCTTTCATCAATCCATCATGAGGGACCACTCGCGCCGCTATCTGAATACGAGAAACAAACATAATAATAATTGAGGACTCCCAGTGCGCTATCTCAATGCGTTTGATTTAACTCAGTGGTTCACAACCTTTTCTTGATTGTTGTTCGCGGGCCAAATGTAAACAAATTCCTTTCTTTCTGTGGACTCCGGCGATGTATCCCGCGAATTTGAAATCGTTGGCGTCCACTACCGTACAGTACGCGGACCACTGGCTGGGAACCACTTCTTCTTCAAAGATCAGAAGCGAAGCACTTGCTGCCGCCAGTCTAGCATAACTGGCCATGACTTTGATTGTTGCGTGGCATAATATCACACAGCGCAGTTGTGCTAGAGATGCTCTCTTTTACAAGATAGACTTAGTATTTCGTTACAAATTTTACCATAATATAATACTCACAAGGAGTTTACTCCGTCTAACGACAGCGAATTTGTTCATCTTGCTACTCTAGCACTAATTGTCCCTCATGCGGATTGCGGACGGCATTGGAACTACATATTATACCTACACTGCATACCGCTTAACACTTTTAAATATTCTCCCATATAAGATATTGCTCCGTTAACCAATACGTTATAGAATCTGGAAACTATTCTAGATTACAAAACTATTTACAAAATCACGAATCTCACAAACAGTAAAACAAAGAAGGTAATGAAGTGGCCATTATCCGATTTAAGGCCGCCTTTCAAATATATTGGTGTCACGAGTTTTGGAGCGGTGAAGTCATTTGAAATTAATGTCATCCTTTGCGACTGCTGTAACCGTAAAAGTCAATACGTAGCCATGTCAGCTGGTTTACATACGCTGTATTAGGTATTCGATTCTTTCCAACTAATATACAGCAATTTGCTTTTTGTCTAGCTTTAAGATTACAACGTGTCATTATTTAAACTTCGTGCGCATAACAGAAGTATTCAAAATGTTACATATTGCATATATACGAGTATATCTGCATCATAAGGGATCGCACAATATAGTGACTTGCAAGTCACTATATTGTGCGATCCCTTATGCACGCTTGTTTCTTGCTAAGTTAGAGAAGATATCAGGTACCTACTCCTTTTTGAATTTACCTCATTAATTCCTCTTTTAACATAATTATTTGTGTCAGTAACTCATAAATTAACCACAATTTTTATCTCGGTGAGCGATCTCAGTGTAAGCCAATAATTTATCTTTATACTTTGATCTTTGTTTCTCCACAAACACCATCACAACAAAAGCCATCAGATCGTTAACACTGTTACAAAGAAAATGATTCTGTTGGTAAGGATTTCCTTTCATTCCCTGCATCTTTACATTGACCGCACTTACAGGGTTAAATGTATAAACGACTGTAATTTATTCCCCGTCCAGACCTCGTCTGTGACACATTGCGTTGCTTTATGCTCAATTGCTTTTTGCTCCGTTTGGCAATTTTCAGTTTATATCGCAGTTCATTCACAGCTGAACGGCGCCGTTGTTTCGAGTTGGAAGGGTTAACCGAATGGGCTGTAAATATATGTTCGAAGTTGCACTAAAAGTTCAGATGCCTTTGGAATATTTTGAAAGCTGTGAATCCGTGGAATAAATTGATCCCTAGCTCTGCGATACTCGTGAGGTTGGCCGAAGTATGAGTTTCTGCAGCGAAGTGGTCCCCACACTATCGTATTCGCCCAACCTCAACTTCGCGAGTCGTGTGGGCCGGGGTAAAACTAAATTGGGAATGACAACCTCTGTGAGCCTATGATAACGTTTATCACGCGATAAATATATGACAAAGCATCTGGCACTCTCGCACTCGCACACTTGTCAAAAAGTGACAGGCGCTTTGTGACTTTTATCGCTTCATAAACGCAGCCATCAAAACATACCACAAACAGTGAGCCTTGTTTAAATTATCATTCTCAAAAATTACACTAATCACACTTTTCCATTAATGATGTTGTACTTTAATTATGAAAACAAAGGTGCGCGTTTCACAGTGGTACTAAATTGAACGATAACATACTAAGAACAATAGAACATTATCAACGTCCATTATTGCAATATACGATTCCGATTGGTACAATGACCGGGTGCAACGATAAGCTTACTTTGTCTGCATTTATTTCTGCACTCTGGGGTGGTAAACAGTGCGTCATCTCAAGAAGTGCATCTACCTACAGATGCATTATGCTTTGTAATGCCACTTGGTATGCAAATCGGAATCTCATCAGTATTTTTGCCAGCATTTCGTGCTAATATCCCGATAATGAGTGCAGTAACGCGTTTTACACGACCACACTAATGAGAAGACATTATGCACCTGTTTTGTATGCAAGAGAAGTTTCTTTCCATTGATTTCGAAGTTACCGGCGTTTGTTTTCCTTCGCGCCTTGGAGATTTATGCAGCCCTGGTCCATTTTGTGAAAAGACGTCAGAGGCATCGGAATTATTCATATGGTTCAATCTTATTCAGGTGTGATCAAAACAAGAGGTACTTACTTTGGTCCATGGCGGGCGCGTGACGTGACCACACGTTCCTCGCACACGTGATGGCCTCGAGCGTTTGTTTACGTTTTTGTTTTGTTTCTGCGATGAAGTTTCCACGGAATACGATAAATAAATTTTCCGCCATGCGACAATCTACCCCTCGTGTAATGTACTTAGGGGTAATGACTCAATCATGTCGTAACCCTAATGGAAATGCATCATATTTAATTTTAGTCACCAGACAGTTGTCATACACATCCAGGTATATGGATAGCAACTGATAATCACTTATTTATTTAAGGGTAAGACTTTAACAGTGGAAACTTAGTTAAATATGTATCCATAACACGTGTTTGTCCTGTTGCCAAGAATTTACAGTCGTGGAAGATTCCTAAATAATTAAGTACACCTTTTACTCAAGGATTATAAAATATATGTAACTATGTGAACACTTTATCAATCTCGACTGTACTAATACATAATATGTGTAATTTTGCTTGATGCCTTACCACTGGGGTCCTGCAACACATGGAATCCTAGAGCTCAGGACCCAAAGCATTTATGTCCTGTTTTAGAAAAGCAAAATATTTTATTTATTGTACTCGATAATCGAGCAGGGTGGTATACCTAATACTCAGAATATCCAAAAGATATTCGTTGAAGGTCATTCAGGTATACGCACCGACCTCGTCACATTCTGATGAGGAAGTAGAGGCTATGTATGAGGACGTAAGTAGGGCCATACATACTTCCAAAACCTACTTCACTGTTGTTATGGGGGACTTCAATGCAAAGTTGGGCAAGAACAGCGGTGATGAGTTGAGAGTGGGGCAATTTGGATACGGGCAACGGAACCCTAGGGGACAGAGGCTGGCCGACTTTCTGGAGAAAGAGGAACTCTTCATGATGAACTCTTTCTTCCAGAAGCCGCCTCACAGGAAATGGACCTGGATAAGTCCCGATGGTTCCACGAGAAACGAGATTGACTTCATCATGACCGACAAGAAACGGATTTTCAGTGATGTGTCTGTGATCAATAGGGAAAAGACCGGCAGTGATCATCGAATCGTAAGAGGCACACTGAATATCAATGTTAAACTGGAAAGGTCCAGTCTGATGAAGTCTACGCTCCGACCTACTCGGGCCCATATTCAAAACCCCGAGAGCTTTCAACTCGAGCTCTCCAACCGCTTCGCTTGTCTGGAGAACTTTGCCTCAGTGGACGAGATCAACGACGGGCTAGTGGAAACTGTCCACACGGTAGGGTCTAAGTTTTTCAGACCCCGCCGTAAAGATAGACCTCAGAAATTGTCTGATCGAACCTTAAACCTCATGGCTGAACGACGCTCGCTACAGTTGCAGTCTCCCGATGACGCGAGGTCATATAGGCAGCTTAATAGACGTATATCGAAGTCCTTGCGACATGATCTGCGGCTCTTTAATACGAACCGTGTTAAAGAGACCATTGAGCAGAACAAAGGCTCCAAAGTGTTCGCAAAGGACAAGTCTATTGGACAAAGCCAGCTGACCAAGCTGAAACGGGAAGATGGCAGCATAGCGTCGACCAAAGCAGAGGTTCTAGGCGAGATCGAGAGGTTCTATGGTCAGTTATACACTTCAGTCGCAAAGCCCGTTGACAGCTTGGTAGGCGATCCAAGAGCCAAGCTGTCCCGACATTATACCGAAGACATCCCGGACATCAGTCTGTACGAGATTAGGATGGCCCTGAAGCAACTTAAGAACAACAAGGCGCCGGGTGAAGACGGAATCACCTCAGAGCTTCTGAGAGCGGGTGGAACACCGGTACTTAAGGTCCTCCAGAAGCTCTTTAATTCCGTCTTGTCCGAGGGCAAAACGCCTGAAGCATGGAATAGAGGCGAGGTGGTACTGTTCTTCAAGAAAGGTGATAACAGCCTATTGAAGAACTACAGGCCCATCACGCTTCTAAGCCATGTTTATAAGTTGTTTTCAAGGGTCATCACGAACCGTCTCGAACATAGACTTGATGACTTCCAGCCTCCCGAACAAGCCGGTTTCCGAAGAAGCTATAGTACCATAGACCACATACATACGCTGCGGCAAGTTATACAGAAGACTGAAGAGTATAACTTGCCATTATGCTTAGCGTTTGTGGACTATGAGAAAGCCTTCGATTCGGTGGAAACATGGGCGGTGCTCGAGTCACTTCAGCGATGCCATATTGACTATCGGTACATTGAAGTGTTGAAGTGTTTGTATAGTAACGCCACCATGTCGGTCCGAGTTCAGGAGCAGAGCACAAAGGCCATTCCATTGAGAAGAGGCGTGAGACAGGGGGACGTTGTATCCCCGAAACTGTTTACGGCCGTTATGGAAGACGCCTTCAAGCTCCTGGAATGGCAAGGACTTGGCATCAACATCAATGGCGAATACATCACTCACCTTCGGTTTGCCGACGACATCGTAGTCATGGCAAAGTCGATGGAGGAACTCAGCATGATGCTCGATGACCTCAATCGAGTTACTCAACGGGTGGGCTTAAAAATGAACATGGACAAGACGAAACTCATGTCAAATGCCAAGGTTGTGCCCATCCCAGTCTCTGTTGAAAACTCGGTACTCGAAGTTGTTGACTCATACATCTACCTAGGACAAGTGGTCCAATTAGGTAGGTCCAACTTCGAGAAAGAGGTCAACCGCCGAATCCAACTCGGCTGGGCAGCGTTCGGGAAACTACGCAATGTCTTTTCGTCCGACATACCTCAGTGCCTCAAGACGAAAGTCTTCAACCAATGTGTGTTACCAGTGATGACTTACGGCACCGAAACGTGGTCTTTCACTATCGGCCTCATCTCAAAGCTCAAAGTCGCTCAACGAGCAATGGAGAGGGCTATGCTCGGGGTGTCTCTACGTGATCGAATCAGAAATGAGGAAATCCGTAGACGAACTAAAGTGACCGATATAGCTCACCGGATTAGCAAGTTGAAGTGGCAATGGGCAGGCCACATAGCACGCAGAGCAGATGGCCGATGGGGCCGTAAAGTGCTCGAGTGGAGACCTCGGACCAGCAAGCGCAGCGTAGGACGTCCACCTACGAGATGGACAGATGACCTTGTAAAGGTCGCCGGAAGGCGCTGGATGCTGGTCGCTTCCAACCGGTATATATGGAAGTCCAAAGGGGAGGCCTATGTTCAGCAGTGGACGTCCTATGGCTGAGATGATGATGATGATGATGACTCGATAATAGACTAAATAATCTAAATATATGTATAGTCTATCCGGAATTCTAAAATCAAATTCTGTCAAATTTACATGTATAGGTATATACGGTTGTTTGTACCTTGTGCCAAAGTGACTTAATTTGATCTTAGAGATCGGACAGACTATACAATAGAGTACAATAGGTACAAGTACTCTTTATTGCACAGCTCATAAGCTCATAAGACATACAGGAGAAATACAACGCAACAAATTACAATTAGAGGTCAACAACAGGTGGTCTTATCGCTAAAGAGCGATCTCTTCCAGACATTTTTTGGATTGTGGAGGTACCCTACATCTTCTATAATTAGATATTATAAGTACAAATACAAAATTACAAACTTATCGGGTCTCTTCCTGTTCAGTTTTAGAATAAACATTCTATTGGTTTAAATTTATAAATGCCTATTTGCTATTGTTAATCTCGCAATTTTTTGCAATAGTTGACGTCAGTATTTTTAATGCAAGACTCAAAGATATTTTGTTGAAAAAGTGTTATTATTCTGTGGTTGACTTCATTCATGATTGTAGTATTTAATTTAGTTTTTATTATGTGCTTATTCTGAATGTATTACTATATTATGAGGCTGACATTATGTAACTTTTCTATTTCTGAACCAACTGTGTTTAGTGCTTAAAATTAGGTATATTAATGTATAATTAGGTATTATTTTTATGTTTGACATTCGTATACAATGTATATTGTGACTGAATAAATGAATAAGAATACACGATGAAAATAATCCTTTCTCTCACTCTTTACCGTTCACGCTGGTTATGATGCTTTACATCAAATCTTAAAACATGTGGGCCACCTCAACACTTCTTCAGTGTAAACAAACTCAAAGTCGAGTCACTCGCAAAACAAAGACCAAAGGCGCCCGAAATAAAAATATTTGCGCAGTGGCTGCTGAGTCAGGCAGCTTTGTTTGGACGAATAACCCTCTGTATGAAAATAAATTAATGTCACATACATGAGAACCAGCGCAGGCGCACCCGAATCGAGAATGATTTGGGGCCTTTGTACTGGAGCCATACTTTTAGCTTAGAGTTCAGCGGACCTAAATAATGACGGTTGCGTTTACCAAGCGATAGATATATGACAAAGCCAAGCATCACATTTTGACAAGTATATGAGTGGAAGAGTGGCGTATGCTGTATAGTTTATTAATGTGATATGTGAAGAGATCCAGGGCTCCACTTCGAGTGTACTTTGAGCCAAATAAGCGATGTCTTAGCTATATCCGATGTATATCGCCTTCAACGCCATTCAAACGCGATACTTGCGATTCGAGCTGCATTAAGTGACATTTTACGTGGCTATTCGGTCTAGTTAAGTTTGCGCCTGATATGGCGTCGAATATAAATGAGGTGCAAACTTAACGCGACTGAGTTGGCGAAGTGGGGATATACTAGGTAAATCGCTACTTCGGAGATCTCTCCGACATAACAGATAGATATATGGAATTAGGGCTACTGTTCCAGGTCACTCTGAAATTATATTAAGTATTTAGAGATTATAATTAATTAAAGAAATAATAATCCCAGAAACGAACAGTCACGGTGACACTCGCTACATTGTAAACAGAACACCGAGTACCGTGGATGGTAGTGCCACGGACCGAGTGCATTTATCATATATTATATCAGGATATACCTCTATCTATCACAACCAGATCAGAAAAAGTCGTGTCGTGTCAGGGGCCAGTAGGGTATGATTATAAAATGAATTTATTTCATCTTAAGTAAACGGAACAATTTTATTTTGTTATGCTGCATCATCCATTTTATGCTTCTTACTCCATCAGGAACATAATATGATGGTTGCTTTTATCACTGGAAAGATAAATGACCAGTCTCTTTGTCAGAAGTAATAATTACTAAAGAGAGTGCCTGATGCTTTATCATTAAATCTATCAAGTGATTAACCTTCTTACTTAGGGCGTGGCCACATGTCCACGACACGGCGTCGTAAACGTAAAACGACACGGTGTCGCGTCGGAGCGCGACACATTATCCACCGTGCGAATATACGTTGCCGCGTCGTGAAAACACACGACACGGCGTCGTAAACGTAAAACGACGCTGTGTCGCGTCGGAGCGCGACACATTATCCACCGTGCGAATATACGTTGCCGCGTCGTGAAAACACACGACACGGCGTCGTAAACGTAAAACGACGCTGTGTCGCGTCGGTGCGCGATACATTATCCACTGTGCGAATATACGTAATTCTTACCTTATTGTTAATCCCAACATCTCCAGAGGTCGAACTGGTTTCCTAAATACATTTTGCCTTTTTAAACGAGGCGATATTTTCCATAATAGTTCTTCAAAACTTGACACAGACATTCTAAAATAATCATAAAACTTGTGATCACTTATTTTTAAAGCCTCGTACTTCCTTTTGAAATGACTGTCATCATGGTTCATAATAGAAAGATATGGATTTATCCAACATTTTCGTTTCTTCTGCTTTTTCTTCATGCTTCTTCTTAAAAGCAACAAGAGCAGAATACGTGTGATAGGATCCATGTCGAATTGAAAACTGATCGCAAAATATTTTGAACATGTACGAGAAGTAATAATGTTATTAAAACTATCGTGAGACATCTTTACTAATTATAAAAACGGTATAAACTCACGTAAAAAGTGCAGTGGGTCGCGAGTCGCGTAGCAGCACGGATAGCTACCCCTGATGAAGAGCTCCAAATGAGTTCGAACCTGTCGGGCCGTTCCTGTCAATTTTTACGTGAGTTTATACCGTTTTTATAATTAGTATGTACGAGAAGCTGCGGCGTCGTAATCGAACGTGGCACCGCACCGTGGGCGTGCATCCACTCAACACAGCAAAGTTAATCTGCCCGGCGCGCGGCGCGACCTGCGGTGCCCGGTGCAGCATGTGTTTTCACGACGTTGCAACGTATATTCGCACAGTGGATAATGTGTCGCGATCCGACGCGACACCGTGTCGTTTTACGTTTACGACGCCGTGTCGTGGACATGTGGCCACGCCCTTAGTTATTCCGAATTCCTGAACATCCATTCCTCCTCGAAAAAGAATATAAATTTGATTGCTTTGATAAATAAAATATATTTAATGCTTGCAAATCACATATATAATTTATGCAACTAATTGGCGTAATAAAGGACGTTCGTTCGAGGCTACGAAGAGCGAGAAGCGTGAACTGACACGGGCGACACCGGACGTAAGGCATTAGATTAATGAAATAACGACAATTTGCATCCCATAGCTTGGTGCGTAGCAGATAAAGGTAACAGTAGGCAGGCAGTTCTCTTTAAGACACAATAAAATGGTAAGACAGATAAAACATGACTCAGGGCTCCGAGAGAGGGCCTAGTGGTGGGATTGGGCCAGAGAAGAACGTGAATACACGATTGCTTAAGTTTTCTTACATTGAACTAAGGAGGACCTCGTCCGAAGATTTTGCCTCGAGCCTAAACGGTGTTAGTTAATATTGGCTTAACTTCTTAACATGTTCAATTGTCCACTGCGGAGACAAACTACCTCCTCCCTCCCTCCCTTCTTCTCCACAGATATACATATGTTGAATTCATTGAAAAGAGCAAAGATATATAATAAAGCGATATGCTCGGAGTTTCCATGCCTCATCAGAAATTACTTTTAAGGGGGAATTAAAGTACAGTAACTGAGCTGTCTGAATGTGATTCGAGTTTTGTACCTGTCTTGCTCGCTCTTGTGTGATCTAGATAAGAACCTCTCCGATTTCACCAAATTTAAGAGGTCACGGACTATTAACCGATATAAGTACTTAATAGGAAGAATTGCCAAACTGAAGCAACAGTGGGTGGGAAACATTGCTCGGCAAATAACGACCGCTACGGGGCAGATTGGTTCTCGAACGGGGACCACGAAGTGAAAGACGGACCACGGTGGACTACAAGAGGATCATTGGATATTGTGAAGATTAATGGAGAAGAAGTGATTCCTTCAGAAAGCGTTATTCGGCGGAGATGATAATGATGATGCATAAAAGCAATTGAGCCTCACAGTGAGATTTTGGCACTTTTTATTATTTTTCAGGTGCAGCAGCCCACACGAAGGTTTTAAAGTATAACTTTTGTAGTGTAACTATGTATTATTTCTTGCGCAGCTACAAATCGCAGTTGCAATACACCGGACCCACTGTTGCCCTGTGCCCATCGTGCCCATGGACCCCGCCCAGTCCTCGCCCCGCCTGCATGTACTTACAGACAGCTCTCAATGACTGCACTGAGACCTATCTGACTCATGCTCAATGAACATAGATCTTAATTGATATAACCGCTCTCGTTGCATGCGCATACCAAAGGACTAGGCATTGATAAATACAAAATGTATGAGGTTGCGTTTGAATGAAATCATGTCTCTTAAATAGAATTTTTTTGTTGATTTCTGGAAATTAGAAGGTTTGGAAGATAATTTTCCTGCATCACGCACAAACGAAAGTATCCAGCTTAACCTTCGGATACCATACAGTTTTTCTAGGATAAAAAATAGGCCTTGCTTCTTTCCGCTACAAAGACCGGAGATGTCTAAGTCCAATTACATATCTCAACAAGTACACTCTAGCATTTTTGGTTTTCAGTTCTATATCAATCCTAGGTCTACTTGTATTAAAAAATAATCCACGATTAATCTTCCGATTCTTAATTATTTAAAATGTTTACAATGAAGCGAAAATTAAACACTTTCGATTCTTCCTCTTTCGGGTGACCGTAACCCATCGTATGGATTGAATATGTTGAGCAAGACAATGCACATAAAATCAGATGCGAGTATATGAAACAGAAGACAACTTCCATATTGCCAATAAATACAAATATGTGACCGTCCATTACTAAAGGGTCCTTATGGCAGGTATTGAGTTAAGCACAGGTTCTAAATCTATGTTAAATAAGCTATTTAACACAGAAAGAATCATGACCCTAAGTCTCATACTTTTTTTTTTAAAAAACATCATACTTACACTTGCTAACATTTCACTTTTGAGAAAACGTCAAAAGAAGTTTGAAACTAACTTTAAGTATGTTCCCATTGGAAGTTACATAGATTATGATTGATTTTGTATTTCAAGGGGTTTTTCTATTGAACTCAGTCATGGTTTCATCAATGTGACTTCCAGATCCTGAGAAAACAGCCTTTGATAACAGCAACACGCTTATAAGAATGAAATTAATAAAACATGTTTTTCAGCTTTGTCTTTAATTATGTTGTAATCTGAACTATTGTATAAAGTAGGACATATTTAAACTTACATTTTAGGATATAAATAAAATCACATAGTTAACGAAATATCATTATTATAATGTAAACGTGATAATTATTATACTTTTCATCTTCCCCTATAACAATAACAAATTTAGTACAGTGAGTTCTAAAATATATTTATTCAGTCCACTGGAGTATCACAAAATTATCATTATTGTTCTACAAGTTTTATTTTTTTTATTTATATACGATTAAAGTTACGTAAATTTGACTCCCATACATTTGGGAAAAGGGTCCTTATGACCAATCAAAGACAAAACATATTAATAATTCCAATATGGCACAATATTAACATTATTTATTTCCTAATCTTGTATTAACACAGAATACCGAAGAAAAAAGGTTATTATAAATTTACTCAAAATCTTTATCTGTAAGGAGTTATTCTCAATTAACGTCAACGAATAATTTACACAGTCGGTGACTACTAAGGAACTATTCATAAATCACGTAATAAAGATAATTTCACGCGATTTCTGATCTGACGCGATAAGGGCGAGGGGGGGGGTGACACACACATTCCAATTATAATCATTTGCTAGTAAGTAATGCCCCCCAGGTCATTAATAATGTATACACTTTTTGGCCTTGTCGAATGCGTTTGCTTACAAATTGTAGGCGACCGCATTCGACTGGGTGAAAAAGTGTAGGTACACATATTAATGACCTTGACTATATGTACATATTATTTTTGCATTAAATTTTAAATTAACTAACAACAATCAAATATAACATGTCGTTCGACGCGCGCCGAGAGATGTTTTGACGTCAGACGAAAAATGTAGTACCTACCTACATTTTACGTAAAATCTAAAATGACCATAGGTACTTAGCAAAGAAATAGTTGTAAAAGCAAGTTTATCTATTGACCTTTGTCATTCTTGTATGCACTTTCCCACAAAGACCCTTTTCTACTAAACTTAAAACTCCGTTTTAATAAAGAAAGAATTAACGTACACAACTGAAACCAAGGTACAAATACAGCTCTATCTTTGTATTTTACTATAATGCATAAAACAAAAAAATGATAATTTTGAAGGATTTTACAAAACAGCAAATATCTCCGTAACTAGAAACTGCCATAAGGACCCTTTTCTCATGGACGGCCACATATAAATACATAGTTATTCGCGTTATTCATGCCATTAATGTAGTCATCAAAGTATTTGCTTTGCGGGATTTCATTGAATAATATACGTATGTCGCAAAGCAGTTGCTTCATTCATATATGTATGAATGCATAGTATAGCAAAGGGCAACTTAGTGGTAGAATTTATGGCAAATTATCTGGACAACCGATCACTGTCACTATATTTTATATGAAACGCGTTTTCTTAATAAATGTCATCGGCGCTGGTATTTGATTATTGTTTATATGCGTACTTAAAAATAATAGCACTAGAAGTACGCCATAGGATTTTAAACATGAATTACACGAGGCAATCGAGGACTTTAGGTGTATGGTTACATAAGCATGTAAAAGTACCTATATCATATATGTATTACAGCAAATAAATGACGTAAATAAATAAAATTACTTAAATCAATATTTTTTTAACTGTTCAAATATTTATGATTATGGATGATAAATGGATGATAAAGACTATTGACTCTAATACGCACCAGTAATATTGTCTAAGTTGAAATAAATGCTAACAGGTATTAATATCGATTGGCGATTTGTACGAATAGTACAATATACATTGTATGTATTTTATCATCATAATTAGGTCTTTCTTTCAATTTGACGGTTTTCACATGTTCTATCTCACTGACATTACCTATTTAATAGTTCGCAGTTCGAATGATGTTATTGGGTTCCCTAATATGAGGGTTTAGAGTGTTAACTTGATACCGTTTAGGTGCAGAATCAAATGTTTGAACTGTGGAACTGAATGTCGCAATACTAAAATTAATTCGACTATCTCAAAGGCCTGAAAAAGTGGTGGTAGATTATAGAAGAACTTACATGCATCTTTTCACCAATTTGCATCACGTTGCATCTTTCCCGGAAATTCATAAGGTAGATAAAGTAATACAAGACCAGCCTTGTAATAACAAGTTTGTAACAACTCAGTTCCATGAGCATAAAAAGCGGGAGATTAGATACCGACACAGTAAACAGAGTGAGTCATTAATCTTGTGGATTGGCACACACTCCTGAAACGTGATCCATCATCAGCTTCGATACTTGTAGGGATAGTAATTGCAAAATCATTTAGAATAGAAATTTAATACGTGTTGCTAAAGTATAGATGAAGACAGGTTTAACATGACCATTTTGTAGACTTTCTTTATTAAAGGAATGAGGATCCGAATGGTTGAGTGAGTCTTGACCCGGGGGACTATTACTTACTTCATATGTGACTTTTCTTCTATTCATAGCATTTATTGTATCTTACCCCTCCGAGTTTTAAGTCAGTGTGGGTTTTGTAGTAGAAGGAGAGGAAGGCAGAAAATAAGTTGACGGCTTCAATGTTATAAGATCTTCGGATCTCCATCATTCTCGTACTCATATACTAGTTTGTGTCAAACAGGTGACTGATGTTTTGTTATTTATTTTTCGCGTGATTAACGGAACCAGCACCTCTAGCACAACTGTGACACGCGTCTCTTTCCTGCGCGAGAAATATTACCTATCTCTTTCTTCGCTGTACTGTGAGATAGTGACGGACGATGCTACGCCATATACTTACTACCTGTCACTTGCTAGAGTACCTCTGACACTGACAAAAGTTGCAATAAGATTTTTATTAATAAAGCTATGTTTTGTCTACACGTGGACATTGGGGAAATACCTCTTGCTAAAACAGCAAGAAGAAAAAAAATAAAGCAAAGTAAAGAGGAAATAAAGCTACGCCGAACACCACATTACAAAACTCCGGAGTTCATTTGTTCGAATGCATCACAATCCCGAATTTTCATAATGCCGAAAACCATGTTATGACGAAATACTTATTAGTTTTAATTGTAGTTATAAAATCTTCAATGCTGCCCTCACCAATGCTCACTTTCCATCCGCGTGGAATGCAACGGTGATTGGGATTCACAAGCCGGGAAAACCCCGCAGCTCCCCCACTAGTTATAGGCCGATCAGCTTGCTTAGCTCCCTCGGGAAGCTATACGAGCGGATCATTCTTAGGCGAATACTCAACTTTTCGTATGAGAATTCGATCCTCATAGACGAGCAGTTCGGCTTTAGATCCGGACGCTCGTGTGTGCATCAGGTGCACCGTATCGTGGAGCATGTGTTGGACGGTTTCTCTAAGTTCAAAGGGTTAAAAACCGGTGAGATTTTTCTCGACGTAGCGAAAGCCTTCGATAAAGTTTGGCATAACGGTCTAGTATACAAGTTATACGAGATGGGTATACCAGACAGACTCGTACTCATAATACGAGATCTTTTTAGGGATCGAAGCTTCAGCTACCGCATTGAGGGAACGTACTCGGACCCTCACCCCATCATCACCCCCAATCTCTACTCTCTGTTCACAAATGACATTCCCAGGCATCCCAAAGTGCATCTGGGGTTATTCGCTGACGACACCTGTCTCAATACGACTCATTGTAAGCCTGCTCTTATTCGGCGATATCTCAATCCCGAAAAAAGCGCTGAAATTATCTTCCGTCCTACGAACACAACATGTGCTCGTAGGTTGGAGCCAGAGCAACCGACCCATCCCCTGGGTGGATCAGGTCAAATATCTTGGCATTACACTCGATCAGAAACTGACCTTCCGTCCCCATATCAAGCGTGTTAGTAGCGGTCACACTATTCACATTATGAGTAGGCTTAGTCCGACGACTAACAAGCGGAGTAAAATGTCACTTAGAAATAAGTTGACGATTTACAAAACATGTATTGGTCCCATCATGACTTACGCTAGTGTAGCTTTTGCTCACGTGCCTTAGTCTCGTATCAAGCCCCTTCAGGTCGTTCAGAATAAGTTCTTGCGCTGAATGACAGATACCCTATGGTATGTGACCAACCTGAGCCTTCACCAAGACATGGAACATCCCACCATGTTTGGTTTTTTCAAAAAAGCGTCTAAGTGCTTCTTCGATATAGCTCCCAACCACGGGAACCCCCTTATAAGGAAGGCAGCCGACTACCTTCCTCGAGCTCCCGATCCCTCTGCGGATCCATCTCACAGATTGTTATTGCAACGAGGTCGGTTTACCCGACGCCCGAAACATGTACTTTCTGAACCGGACGATGAGATCACGGAAACCATCCAAGCGATGGTCGCCGCGAACTCTCCGAACGGCACCTCAGCGTAATTCCCGTCAGCGGGGAACTACTGCTACTTAGTTCGCGTTTTTTCTTTATCATAACCCGACTCTCTTTCCACTCTCTTCCCGCCCTAAGTCAGACTGGTACGGTTCAGTCTATTCACGACGCAGTCCATGCGCCCTGTGCGCCCGCGTCACCCCAACCCAAATTACCCCTGAGGCGCGGAGATAATCCCATTAGAGGGTTATACTCCCACACAAAGTCCGACTACTGGTAGTGAGGGCTAACCAGCCCTGATACAGTTCAAGTCATGTCTTAAAAAAAAGCCAGTCTTAGTACAGTCGTTATTTCCAGTCTGATTCCAGTCTTAGCTCAGCCTATTCATACAGCCGCGATTAGTGTTAATAGACAGAGACTATATTAGTTGTGCAATTTTTTTAAATTCTACTCCGATCCTTTGTTTTGTTAATTTGTGTGTTTAATATATAATAATAAATAATAGAAAGGTTCTCGAGTGGAAACCACGTACCGGCAAGCGCAGTGTGTCGGACGACCTGGTTAGATTCGCTGGATGCGGGTCGCTGCTATCCGGCCCATGTGGAAGTCTATTGAGGAGGAGGCCTGTGTCCAGACGTCCTATGGCTGAAATGATGATGATGATGACTTGATTTTCTATGCTTAATATCGTCATCCGTCTACATGGCGCCAATCGCGTCATTTTACACAATCTATGAGATAACAAACATTTCGGTTATCATCTCTTCGGATAGTAAGGTGACTCCTACTAATGAAAATAATAATATTGCTTTGCTATTCCGCGATATAATATCGTGCCAGTTAAATTTGTGCTAACCCGTTATACTTATTTGCGTATTTTTTCATGCATATATGCATTTAATGGTCCCACCTCCCACCACGATAAGAAAAATAAATACGCAAATAAATATAACAAACCACCACCAAAATAACAGAACTTACTCGACACGTGTTTCGCCCCTCTACGAGGCATCATCAGGAGTCCGACAACCGAATAAATGCACAAATTTAACTGATGGCACGATATTATATCGCGGAATAGCAAAGCAATTTTATTATTTTCATTAATATGCATTTCCGCAAAGTAACGCCTGATTCAATTAATTGACTCCTACTGTTCGAGTTCCTACTAAATAAAATAATATTTTTTTAATTTAAATATTAGTTTTAGATGCGATAGACTGATAGCTCAGTTGGGATTGGCAGAGTACTGCACCGGAAACATAGGGCCACATTCTCAAATCCTACTTACATTGCAGTGGATTACGTTACATTTTTCTTTCATAATGTACCGTTGTGTCGATATTTAAAGATTGCATTTAATTTACTTGCAATGTTTAAAGTATATAGACAACACGTTACATTGTTTAACTCATTAGTTTGTTAATTTGATAACGAGTTCCGGTAGTTATTAGTCAATTTGTACAATTCCCAGGAATCATATAAATAACTGCTTCTTCGTCAGTACGGTTTCCTTGAAATGTGTTTCCTTGTTTGAAAAAAATATAGGAAAGGCTAGTTCACTTAGGAAGTTTTGCTTAGAAACCGTATTAGCATTTCGTTTGCACTTTTTTGTACACTTTTTTGTATAACATTATACCAAGGAAAACTTGTCGAGAAACAATTATAGGAATTCGTTTTTTTACTTTGCAAATTAAACACAATAAAGTAAAAAAATTACAGAGATCAATATTAAATAATAAAACCTCATCCTCCTAGCCTTTGTCCCATTTTATTGAGAATGAATTCTCAATCGGGGTCGGCTACCTAAATCCCAAGATGTGGCGTAGGCACTAGTTTTTACGCAAGCGACTGCCATCTGACCTTCCAACCCAGAGGGGAAACTAGGCCTTATTGGGCTTATAGGTGGTTTCCTCACGATGTTTTCCTTCACCGAAAAGCGAGTGGCAAATATCAAATAACATTCCGTACATAAGTTCCGAAAAACTCATTGGTACGGGCCGGGTTCGAACCCGCGACCTCCGGATTGAAAGTCGCATGCCCTAACCACTAGGCTACCACCGCTTTTTAAATAATAAAACCTATGAAAAGATATCCCTAATAATTTTTCATATCTATATTAGAAACAGGGAACTTCGAATTGTGTCGACGCACATCGGAATCAAATTCATATCAGTACTTGTTTAAAAGAAACACTACTGTGAAAAGTAGGCGATAATATCTTAGGCGATTTTGATACCCGGTGACGGTGACACAATTACGAGTAAGATTTAACACCGAGTTGTTTAATAATTAATAACAAGGACCGCTAAAAATAAGTCAACGTTATCCCACGGAATATCCCGTCGTACCGTGTTGTTTTGTTTTGCTGATGCAATACAAAACAACACTGGAATCAAAACAACAGTGGTGATCCACTGGTCATATTTATAACAAGGTACACAGTTCAAATGAATCATCTGGGCTTTCATACTCATGAATTTACTATCTATACATATAAACGGAAAAGTCCTGACTGACTGACTTACTCATCAACGCAGAGCCGAAACTACTGAACCTAGGAATGATTCCAGTGTTGTTTTGTTTTGCTGATGCAATACAAAACAACACTGGAATCAAAACAACAGTGGTGATCCACTGGTCATATTTATAACAAGGTACACAGTTCAAATGAATCATCCGGGCTTTCATCCTGATGAAGTTACTATTTTTACATATAAACGGAAAAGTCCTGACTGACTGACTCACTCATCAACGCAGAGCCGAAACTACTGAACCTCTAAGGAACTTCTTTCTTGAATAGATCAAGTGTACGATGCAAGCAAGCACTATAAAGAAGGAATATTTCAAAATTCAAAGGGTGTCAAATCGGGATTGAAAGTTTGTATGGAAATTTTGTAATTTATGAGTTAGAGATATAAAACTTTGTGTATAGATTCACGATCTAAAAAAAAAACTAATTTCAGGATTTTTGAAAACTCATCCTTTAAAGGGATTAAATGGGACGTGAAAGTTTTATGAGGAACTTGGGATTCTTTGAGTAAGGGTGTGTACAGCTCTTTCTGTACAAAGTAAGAAAACAAGTTTCTGCATTTTTGGAAATTCATCCCCGAAAGGGGTTAAATGCACAGTGAAACTTTGTATGAAAAACGTGGTCTTTATTAGGAAGAGGTGTATTATCTGCGTGTAGACTGATCATGAAAAACTGAGAACATGTATTTCAGCTTTTTTGGAAATTAAACCCCAAATGGGGTAGAGGTAGGTGAAAGTTTGTATGAAGAGCATGGGATTGGTAATATGGGAGTCGTAATATTTCGTGTATAGGTTCTTATATACTTTGGAAATTCATCTCCGAAACGGGTTAAAAAGGACAGTGGAACTTTCTATGACAGCCGGGCTTTTTTTGCGTGTGGATTCTTCATCAAAAACTGTGAATATTGATTTCAGCGTTTTTGAAAGTTCAACCCCTAACGGGGTAAAGTGGGAGGTAAAAGTTTGTATGAAGAACTTGTAGTAGGAACTATTAAGTATTCTATGGTGAATGTGCCTTTGTTGGTTTGTTGCCTGGCGAACTCAGGGTATCATGACTGTACTGGGCCGGGAATATGTCAAACAATTTATCGTTTTTGGGTATGTGACTTCGCCCTGACATATTTTTTGAAGGCTGAATCTGCTCTCTGTTTTTCCAGCAGTTCTCACGCGAAGAAACAGATTAACGTGATTTTTTGCATATATGCCCTGATAATAATGCGATGCGAGGTAATTCTTTGGTATAGTCTTAACATGTACATAATTAATACAACGCAACCTTATACACATTGCCATATAAATACAGAATGGCTAAGTATTTAAGAGTAAACATCATGTTGCTTACGTCTTTCTTCGCCAGAACAGCAGATTAGCTGTTTAATAGTTTCGTCAGAGTGTTTACAGGGGCTCAAATAGGAAACGATCAACTAAATATAAAACAACACGTGCTAACGCACCTCACTTAACAAGATTTACCTAAACAGGTGGCAGTTTAATTTGTTATTATTAAGGACGTGTTTATCTGTTTATGAGTTCAGCTTCAGCTAGTAAAATTGAATGCTTGTTCTTGAGCAACAACCATTTAAGGGTGCGTGGTATGTGCTGCGTGCTGCGTTTCCATTTCCAGTTATCTGGGAGGAACTGACAACATTATAATATTATGACCAATGTGCTCAAAATCAACTCTCCGTGTGTCCTGTCCAGTGGCCCATTTGATCTGTTGGCACTGTAAACTGTAGTGTAGACCTTGCGAACATTTATTAAAATGGATGAAATTGAATATTTTTAGTGTTCCGTGCCTCAATCGGAAAAACGGAACCCTTATAGGATCACTTTGTTGTCCGTCGGCCGTCTGTCTGTCACGACCCTTTATCTCTAAAACGCGTGGAGGTATTTGTACGGAACCCTCGGTGCGCGAGTCAGACTCGCACTTGGCCGGTTTTATTACGTTTTCATCCCTCATATCAGCCATTTACAAAATCTGAATCGAAAATAAACCTATATTAATCATCAAGCCTGATCACTAACTTTCACGAGAAATGGTTGAGAAATGCGGCCTGTAAGCGAAAACAGCCGGATATCCGAACGTCTAAACGTCCATAATTCGGAATTCTGACATTCTTTTTTTTTGATCAAGCTGAAAAAGAGACGCGTGACCTCGATGCATTACGCACCCTTAAAGCGAAAATATGTCATATATGATAAAGTGTAGGGTAATTCTCCATTCTCAATACCTACTTCTTGTTTCCTACGGCAGAACTTTATCTATCAACTAAAGGAAATAAACTTCCTGGTCAGTAGTTCTTAGGAAAAAAACATACATCATGTACGGTATTTTGTTATCTCCTCTGTTACGTTTACTTAGTGATTAGGTAAACATAGATTTCATTCATAATTTTCCTTATATGAGTAAACAGATTATAAAGACGTAAATAAAGCTCGTTTCTTGGCTAGGTTTACCCGAAGTCGTTGGCGCAAAGGCATACCTATATATTTTTTTGAATTTTGCATTAGTCTAGTACAAGTAGGTAACTTTTTTACACTGACGCGAAATATATCACATCTAATTCTATCAACTGTAACTACTGAAATCAGTAAAGCGTTAGCAAAAGCGTCAGTGTAAATAAGTTTTGTCACAGGTTCTATTGTTAAGGGGGCCTATGATAATTGATTTTATCATGCGATAAATAAGTGACAAAGCATCCGTCACATTTTGACAAAATGCGAGTGTGAGTGACAGATGCTTTGTCACTCACACTCACTTTGTATTTATCACGTGATAATAGCAACCATCATAGAGCCACAGGTTTCCATATGAACACGTTGACAGGTTATTATATTAGTATTAGTATAAAGATAAAGATGCAAACATATTTCATCTCTATGGAAACCCGTTGTCACCCAATTTGACTCGGTTTGTAGACACCTGCCTACAGAGCCGGCGGTCCTGGGTTTGAATCCCGGCCGGGGCAAATATTTGTATGATGAATTCTAATATTTGTTCCTGCTCCATTTATATTTATTATTTATATAGTCGTCTAGTACCCATAGTACAAGCTCTGCTCAGTTTGGGACTAGGTCAATTTGTGTATGATTGTCCCTAATATTTATTTATTTAATTATGGAAAACATGGGACAATTTGTAAATCCTTATTTAAGTATAACAATTTTATCCTAAGAATTTGAACTGATTGTTGATTGTTCCATTTGGTGGCGCAGTGAGCCCAGCAAGGCTACCTAGCTACGATTTCGCTTGTCGCTAGACGCACTATTGCTTCTTGCTCACTCGTTATAGAAATGAAAGAGACATACAATATTTCTTACGTGACAAAGAGTAGTTGGTCACAGTTTGCTAAAGGTGCTGATAACAACGACCATTGTTGGAGAACTTGACAAGATCAGAAAGAAAGTAATAATTAAACATTTTATTTCAAAATAGTTAAGAATACTGAACTTAATTACATATTATGATCGTAAGATCGTAACATACGTAAGTATTTATATTTATGAATTTCCGTTATATTTAAATACTGAACTTAAATACATATTATGATCGTAAGATCGTAACATATGTATTTATATTTATAAATTTCCGTTGTATTTAAAAAAAGACTACGATAACTATTAAAAGATACGAATTAAACTGACAGATAAATATTATTTTAGGGTCAACGTATTTATTTGTAGATTGCTCTAGCCAAGACAGCACTGAAGAGCGTTGGTTTGCCAATAAGTACCAGATTGCAGTGTTGCTTTTCTTCGTTACTACGTAGTTTTTATATACCTCTACCTACTTACTTGTACATATTACAAAGAATACTTACCCTTGGAGTCTTACAACAATAGGTTACCTTGAAAATGTCGTAGACGTTGGGAGATGTAGAATATAGAATAAAGGACGACATTTTACGTTCATTTTGTGTATCTACGCACTGTACCTACAACTGAAGATTTTTAGTCATCGAGTTGCGTGCTTCAATATATGAATAATTTTCACTAGCTTATGCTCACATTATACCTACATAATAATATGATGTATTCCAGTTGTGCCACCTAAAAGAGTCCACTTCACGACTGCTGGAAGGACAAAATAATCATTCATTGTATTTGTATGGAAGGACAACTTGTAATCATTTCTATCCGGTGCCATATTTACTAGGTGCAAACTTAACGCAAACTGGTAGTAAGGTAAAATGAGCAATGACATGTAGTAATAGGACGTCCTATTAAACCCTTTATGCGTATCCCTTTAAGCCCGTATAGATAACTTGAGCAATCGAAAGATAAGTCAGTATTTATTACAAGAGCCCCGATAAAAAATTCTAAACCTGTATGAGCGCCACCAACTGTTACATTTTGGAAACCTATACTAAAATAGGGTTTCCCTTTTTAACTTGTAAGTATTTACCTACGTATTTAGTACTGACTGTATGCGCTATGCATTTACCACGTCGAGAGTCGCTAGGTCCGCCTGTCCCCGAGGACAAGGCCCCGCCTGCGACCGAGATTATATGATAAGTGACATTTTACAACGATCTCGAGAGGCCGAGGTTGTTTGGCACATTGCGGTATGATTACGATGAGATTTATGTTCTGGCACAAGACTTAAATATTTAAGTTACCTGTTCACGGTCAAATATGATAGGATGACAGCACTTAAAGTGCCCCACAGCTACCTTTACTAGGTCCATCTTGTAGAGGTCCCGTATCCGTCCCTGCGTCTTAAAATTAATGGTTACTACTCATAGGCTCTGCTTTCTCTTCTAGCACTTATATGCTTGTCAGAATGTGACGCGTAACGTGTGACTTTTCATTTTTCATTTAACTATCGCGTTGCAAACTGGACTAGGGGTATAAGTGACATAGCATCTGTCACTCACTCTAGCATTTTGTCAAAACGTGACGGATGCTTTGTCACTTATTTATCGCGTGATAAAAGCAACCATCATAGGCCAGGCTGTTTCATTCATTGCATTCCGCGTCAGTGTACGTTAAACGGAAGAGGTACGGGGTTGAGCATAGTAAAGACAAGTGGCAACACCAGAGGTGTCACAATCACAAGTGCTTGCCTACCCGGAGGACGAAGATAGAATGCCTCTATGCTAGTAATTTCACCGGCTATCTTACCCCCACACCGGAACAAAACAATGCGAACATTGCTGTTTGGCGGTGGGTTAATAGGCAAGACGGTAGTAACAATCCGGACGGACCCTGCACGAGGCCCTACTACTCCAAAAACCGAAGCTGAACTGCCCTGTAACAGCGCTGAAAATCTCCAGGTCATCGGGTAAAAGATGAAAGGTAGCAGTGCGGGGTTGAGCATTGTACAGACAAGTAGAGAGGAGCGAATCGTGAACTGCCCGATCACAGTGCTGAATATCTCCACTACGCGTTAGTAAAAGCAGTGTAAGGTAGTCGGAGCGGAGTGTTGATCTTTAAATAACTGCACTCGATTTAAGTTGTATGTAACATTTGTACGCTTACTATCGAATTGTCCGGACGTACTACGAGATGCCTTTTAAGACAAATCAACCTTTTAAGTAAGCCGTAGTAAAACATATTAAGATCTCAGACATAAAATATTTTATTAACTTAGTTTTCCATGACACAGAAATAAAACCAGTTTTACTTCGTTAAGATTGCTAAGGGCTGTGACATAGGTAATCGGAGTTTGATTGGAAATCGGTTGATAATCACATAGGCACGTAATTTTAGAGCCTATTAACTAGTACATTCGTAAAGGCAATCTACTGAAGTAGATATTTATTTTAGCCTCACGCTCAAATCCGGATCTGTACTGGGAATATTGGGTCATTCTAAGAATAGCGGTCATTTTGATTTAACCCTTAGAGTACATTTCCACTGATGCAGAGCTGGCTGGAACTGACAGGAAAGGACCTCTAAAACTACTAATCTTACTGTAGGTACCTAATGTCGTCGTAAACTTTAATCTTTAGTTGAACTTAATTTTTATGACAAACAATCATAAGTTTGAACAACGGAATCGCGAAATATCCTTTTAAAGCAGTCGGATTAAAAACGTTAAGAAAATGCTTCTAATAATACAAGCATGTACTCAAAAGGTTCTTTAGTCATCTTCTAAAAGATGAAACCGGCGATAAAGGTTTGTAATTAAAAAGATCACGCAATTGAAGTCGCGGTGAGTAATCTAGTCAATAAAACAAATAATGGTATTTACAAATGTTTGCCTGCAGTTTTACATGCATAACTAATTTCAGCGCGTTCACTATAAACTTAATGATAATTAAACAAATGAAATTATGGTCGTAAACTAATCTAATAGTATTCAGTTACGGATATTACGGCTGGTTCTGTTTAAGACTAACTTCCAGGTAGCAGTAAGGAATGGCAGTTTGTATTAACAACCTGGTATACTGGTGTCTATACTAGTACGTACCCGTAGACAGTTTCCTTTTACATTTTATGGATGAACTTGTCGGGAATTACTAAGATCCTTTTCCTTTGCTCTTTAATCGCATTTTAACGAAAAACGAGTGCAATTTCTGATCTCACTCATTGGCCTGTTTTCAACCGACTTTTAATAAGTGAACGCGTTCACATTTCGGTTGTATGTTTTTTGTTTGTCTGTTACCTTAGAACTTCGCCATTTATCAACCGATTTGGAAAATACTTTTTTGGTTCACTAGTAGACAACTCCAAGTTGGTCCCACAAAATGTTGGACAAGACCTGATTACGTCATTCATGAGGAATCGAAGGAACTCCTCGAATATTATTTGCACATCTTTATTTTCTATGTTTATTTTATAATAGAAACTCGTTTTGTTGTCGTCGGAAATACGTTTTTTTTTCGTTAATGTTGATGTTGTTTTGTTATGCTAATTAGGTATTACTTGTCGTTCAGCAGACCAGAGGGGCCGCAGGGGACCGAAATGTATGATATTGTATGAAATCATTCCAGTTCTTCGATGTCACACACAAAAATAGACTTGAAACTAAAAATAAATAGTTGTGAAATTAGGGTTTGAAACCTCGAAATTCGGAAATTCCCATTCAGTTTGAAGTTTTTTTTTATGGGGAGTATTATCTTATTTGTGAGCCTATATACCTCGTTATCTACCCTTGATACGAGTTGCTAGCGATCGAATATCAGCCTAACCTCCTTTGAGGAAGATAACCGTTGTCAAAACAATGATAAAAACTGGCCAAGTGCGAGTCGAAGTCGCACACCGAGGGTTTCTTACAAACTATGAAAGCAATGAATATTGTTTTGACGAAAAGTTTAACTTGTTTGAGGCAATTTAACTTTGCCGTTGGAAAACGGTTGTCTCCATATATATCGACAAGGTCTCGGTTAGTTTACCAACTGCAAATAGTTAAGTTTGTTAGCACAAAACATATTATGTAAATATATTTATTGCAACATAACTACCAAGAATTTAACGATTATCGGACCTTTACCCGACTTCAAAAATGAGGATGAGGTTCTCAATTCGACTGTATGTTTTTTTTACTTGTGCTACTTAATGTTGCATCTTGCCAAATTTCATGATTCTAGGTCAACTGGAAGTACCCTATAGATTTTGATTTCCTTACCAACAAATGCAGCATAAACGCTCGTATGTTTTGCTTGCATTGTCTTAGAAGTTAGATTTTTTCACGGCTCCAAGAGAAGTAATATAATGAAATCGTCAAAATTTTGTTATCGTTATACTTAAAACAAACCCATTTTCCCTTCGGAATCTGGACTGGATCTTCTTCTAGGTAGTAAATAAAGTCAACAAATCACCCTAATCCAGAATCTGGGTAAGTATTAAAGACTCTGTTGGGTCTATACAGGTTACTATACTTTGCTAGTATGGTTAGATGAAAATTTCTCCAATTACTTATAGTATAGTATAAAGGGTGGGGATTTCTGTCAAATAGTTAAAACTGTCAAGCTATTAAACTCACGGTCAAAGCGTTTACGATGCCAAAAACATGCCCTGTATGTATAAGTAAGTAACTTCGACTTAGCCTCAAGACATCTCACTTCACTTTGTGGGGCACGTCATTACGGCGCATTTCATCATGATCTGTTTTACTTAATACAAAGCTGTTACAACAATGAAGATGGCTCATTTGTCACGAGCGGTGGCTTTCATATCGCTTCCATTCTTCAAGATCGGCCACTTTCATCTCCCCTGACTGATGACCGGACACAGAGCGATTATCGGTTCATCCTTTTGTTAGTTTAAAGGTTAAGTTCCTCGGAGTAACAATGAGGCGGCTGTGTCAAAGTGTTTCACAAGTCGCCGGCGCGGGTATGGTTCTGACATGCCAATGTCGCAAGTGTTCGTCTATTTGTTTAGTTTCCTAACAGTTAGTTGTGCCTGTATTACAATTTTCAGCGGACCTATGATGGTTGCTTTTATCATGCGATAAATAAGTGACAAGCATCCATCACGTTTTGAAAAACTTGGAGGGTGAGTGACATATGCTTTGTCACTTATTTATCACATGATAAATGCAACCATCATGGGCCCTATGATGGTTGCTTTTATCACGCGATAAATATGTGATAAAGAATCCGTCACGTTTTGACATATTGCGAGTCTGAGTGACAGATGCTTTGTCACTTATTTATCACGTGATAAACGCAACCATCATAGGCCCCATGTAAGCCTCCGGTCTCAATTGGAAGACGTATCATGGTAGTACATAGTTACCCTTATAGAGTCTATTCTTTAATCAACGAAATTCATACGTACCTACAGAGGTACCCTTAAAGGGTCTATATCATACTCATGCTGCTCATACTCATACCACACCAGCATGGTGCCTACTATAGAAAAATAGTATTTTATGCAACAGTTGTATAAGAGGGGGCAAAAAACGCGATTGGCATGGGTTATGTGAGCGTAGCGAACATCGTAAGAAAGATGCCACGAGCGTTTTTTGACCTACTTTTACAACGTTGCATATATCTGTGGTTGCATACAATACTTTTTCTACGACTCGACATTTTAATAAATAAAATGCAAATAAACAACAAAGAAAATAATTAAGTACATGTTCCCGCTCGGAACCCACAAAATTAAAAAAAAAATTGTCTGATAAACTTTTTTTTTTATCGACGTCCATCTGTCAAAAAAATATGAACTTATACCTAAAGGTATACGTTCACTATACTATACATCCATGCACAGAGGATAAAACTATTTTTAGGGTTCCGCAGTCAACTAGGAACCCTTATAGTTTCGCCATGTCCGTCTGTCCGTCTGTCCGTCCGTCCGCGGCTTAGCTCCGTGATCATTAGTACTAGAAAGCTGAAATTTGGTATGAGTATGTGTTTGTATCACGCCGACAAAACGGTAAAATAAAAACAAAAAAAAAAATGTTTTTTCAGGTACCTCTCGTACACCTAAAGTGGGGGTGAATTTTTTTTTTCGTTCTATCCCTAGTGTGTGGGTTGTCGTTAAATAGGTCTGTTAAAAATAATAGGGGTCTCTAAACATTACTTTTTGATAAAGTCAGTAGTTTTGTAAATATTTGCTTCGAAAATAAAAAAATAGTGTCCCCCCCTCTAACTTTTCAACCACGGGTCAAAAAAATATGGGAAAATACATGAAAATGAGGCCTTATAAGTACTTTCAATGAAAACTATATTGAACAAAATCGGTCCATCCGTTTTTGAGTTATCGCAAAATTTCATCTTTAAAAGGACGTAAGTTGACTTCCAGAAGGTAATAAGTAATTACAGTTACTTTGGCGTTTACGACCTTTTTCCGTCTTTCCGTCTTTGACAGTCTTGTGAAGGATGAGTAGAAAAAATATTTATCAGCATGTGTTGTAATTGTAATTTGTAATATGCTCTTTAAAGGTTATCTATGTAGTTAATTATAAGTATTATAGGTATATCTGCCTGTATATTTTGAAAGTGGTAAATTTATCACCAGGTACATAGAGCATCACAATAAGTACATACATAGATTGAATTATCTACTAAATCTAGTAATAGTAAGATAAGTTATCTTTATTTATATAAAATGGCGGCTCCGTAATTTTTGTACCAAATGTGATAAGGGAGATTACCTAGTTAGAAATAGGTCAGTCTACGTTTTCGATTAATAAAGCCATACTCTTTTCGGATTTAGTTAACCCCTCCTAGGCGTCCTATTCGAACACAAGCATACGAATACTGTCAAACAGTAGGTACCTAAGTCTGTAGTATTAACAAGCACTAAACACAAACAGTGAAAAGTGTACCTACCTCTGCACTAATAAAGCAATGTTATCTTAGCATCACGTATCTAAGTGTACAATGAAAGAAATAAAGGTAACGCTCCAATGGATAAAGGGGCACAGGCACAGTAGCTCAAGAGGAAACGATGCAGCGGATGATCTGGCCTACAAAGAATCAGAGACACCATCATGTTGGACTAGAGACAATAAAACCTTTGCCACAGTCAACACATACATACATAACATAATCGGTTAACATATAAAATACCAAGACCATTAAGCACTGGGAAGACGCTGAAATGTGTAGGCAAACTAAAGAAGTACTACCGAAAATCCAAATAATCGTTAGGTGTTATAAGAATTAACACCGCTCACGTAACAATAAGAGTGCGTACAGGGTAACCATCCGTGCCTATTACGATTAAATTCTATAAATATGAGCCTATGTACTGTACTTGATCTAATGGTTACTTGACCTGAAGCCTGACGACCACCTATCATTTCCCTCTCAATGGATCTGTAGGGTAGGGCGGGGCTTAAAGGTCCGCGGGTTAAAAGGTCCATATTTTTTTTCAAAAAGGTGTGACGTCTCCGACTGTCGACGATGGCGCTTTACACACCCAGCAGCGTCCGCTTCTTACACCAGTATCATTAAAAATGACTATAAGTACCTTACTTGTTTTTTAAATATATACAAATGGACCTTTTTACCCGCGGACCTTTAAGCCCCGCCATACCCTACCTATCGCACATTAAATATAGTCAAACCATACAAAGTGTATGGTTTGACAGTTCATTTGCTTTGAAGAGGTAGCGTGGTTTGACTCTAGGTACCATAAACAGAGTTTTTATAAGCATAATTTTAGAGCTGTACTAGTTGAAACGATTCTGTTTATTTACAAATGTAGGTCTTCTATTGAGGACAAAGATTATTGTAGCAAAGCATTGTTGGCTCGGTTCAACGAACCTTGCCTCATTATACTGGATCATATTCGCGTGATGCAATGTCGATGTCGGTCGAAACGCACGATTTTGCGCGGTTAGGTACTTCTAGCACCGGGCCTGACTGACGAAAGATGCTATCAAATACTTAAGAATATAACAAAGGAGTTGATGGCGGGCTGATTCCTGAAACTGCAACAAAACCTTTTCTTTATTTGCTGAGTTAACCAGTTAGGCTCGTTTCCACTGAAAATACGTGCTGGGTATGTTTACAATCAATCACAATCCTTGAAATACCGACTATAGTCGGTATTTTTCTGTTTGGGATTGTTATAAAACAAACCTAACCTAATCTAAAATATTCAATAGGATGACATTTTCAAGAATTCTGAAAAATATATGACTTCGGAAAAAAATATCGGCAAAGTGAAAATTCGATGAAATTAAACAATCCACGAAGACCACAGTCCTTTTAGTGGATGCATTCAGCTTTCTATGTTAATTAACATTGCTCTTTGGTGTTACTTCCGTCCGCCCGTTCTCATCGGGTCCAACGTATGCTCGTTTTCCACGCATTTCATTTCAAAAATGGGAACACGTATAGTTCGTACTACAGTCAACTCTTTATTTAAAGAGGAAAGACTCTCCATGCCAAAACACGCATGTAAGGCAGAGGGGTCACTTTTCTCTGCGACTGACTACTGCAGTAGGTAACTAACGGTTAAATGATAAACGGGAAGCAATAAAATTATCTATTTCAAATTTGCACCATTAGAATTAATAAAAGTACAGTACGCGTATTACCAGGTATATGTTTACCTATTCATCAAACGTGGTTTATGTATAGCAATAATAATTAATTATAGCTATTAAGTACGCACGTATAAATTGCCACAGCATCCGCATTTACCCTGTAGGTAGAAAGTAATTGTATGTTTAATAAAACGGCACATAAGTGAGTAGGTAATTATTGCTCATAAAATACCTATTCGTTTGGCCCAGCCCTGTCTGTATCAGCCAATGGGAGATAGATATCATTTACCAATCAACGATGGGTACCTACCTATATGCTAAAACGTTACATAGGTATTACTGTTTTGAATGATATTGCAAAAACTGAAATGATAAATAATATTTGTAAGGAATCAAGAATCATAATTTTATAAGAATCATTTATTTAAAAAAGATAATACATAGAAACAATCAAAACTAGAATATATGTATATATTTTTAGTAACTATTAATAGAGTCTGGCTAATGAAAGTTGAGACTAGAAAATAGCGGCAAATTTAAAAAATCGACGTGTTGCAACACCGTGTATAGTGCGAAAAAATAATAATGATATTTGACCAAAAAATATAAATTTCTTACTAGTATAGTCACATATATACCAGATTTGTCGCTGTAAGTTTCAAAACCAATCTGTGAAAATTTTATCTGTCTAGCTGTCACGGTTCACGAGATACAGCCTGCTGACAGACGAACGGACGGACAGCGAAGTCTTAGTAATAGTGTCCCGTTTTTACGGAACCCTAAAAACACCTTTAGGCAGATTATATAGTAGATTAATTACATTCTCATCCGTAATTAATCTATAATGTGTGTAAGAAAATATGTTTTTTTTTCCAGAAAGTGAACCAAATTCATGGATCTTCGCACATGAATTTCGTTTTATGTAAAGCCATTTGCGCTTTTTTATGAAGTTAAAGCCACTTAACGCGGAAAATGTACAGGTTATATGAAATAAAACTCAACTTTGGGTTATTGTATATTTAAGAAGAATAATTAAAATCACTCTCCAAAATCTCAATTTCCATTGAATCCTCCGAAGTGCTCGAGCTGCTACCTCCCACACTAATAATAAATTTATCTATCATGTCTTCTTTGATGTTGTCCCTCTCTTTATATTGATTTTCAACGTTAATGACGTGATTGATCATTTTTTTCCAATCATCTGCTGTTATACTTGCAAAAGAATCATGGATCAGTTTTTCTGTGTCTTGTGCAGATAAACCTATGTTCTTCTTGGCAACTTTCCTTTTTGCTTGACTCCATATTAACTCGATAGGATTCAAATCACAGTGGTATGGAGGCAGGCGTAAAACTTCATGGCCATGTTGCTGAAGTATGTGATCGGCTTCATACACTGGCTCTGGCTTGTATTTATCAACAAGTACTAACAATTCATCTTTTTTGTGATATTCTTCATAGTGAATATTATTGGCTGTAAGCCACTCTTTGATTTCGGGTTTATTTGTCTGAGTTGTTGGGGCTTTATTCTTTACAACACTGTGGTAACTGGCATTATCCATAACTACCACACTAGGTTTGTATAAATTTGGTATGAGTTTTTCTTCTAACCATTTATTGAAGTTGCTGGCGTTCATGTCATGGTGGTAATCAGCCAGTTTGGATTTCGTGCTGTAAACTAGAAGAGCATTTGGGACAAAACCATTTTCATGCCCAGCGTGCACAACAATGTGTCTTTTCCCAGATGAAATGCTTTCAACTGCACCACTTGTTCCCGGCCCTCGCCATGATTTTGTAGGTTTGTAGTTTTTGTGCACATAGGTTTCATCCAAATACACAATTTGTTTTCCTGCTGCACGTTTCTCTGCAATCTCCCGAAGGAATCTATGCCTCCATGCCGCAATGTCATAGCGTTCCATTAGAACATACCGTTCATTCTGGTTTTTTTGGAACTCATACCCATTTGCTATTAAAATCCGCCTTAGTGTTTCTTTGCAGCCAAGGAAATTTATGCTAGTCCGCAACTCCACCAGGAGGCTGCGCAGTGTTGGTACTTCCTTTTTGACAGTATAGAATTCAGTAATCTTATTTTTAATAACGTCTATGTCAAAGCTATCTAAATTTGACACTGTAGGCTTATGGGGCCGCTTTTTGCCTGGAGTATTCCACACATTATTGTTGATTCCACCTTCATATTTTATTCTCTTGAGGGTAGAGACACTAACTTCTGCAAAACAAAATAAAAGTATATGGTTACACGGTCTCATTTGATAGATATTAGATAATCAATATATGTATATTAGATGACTTGTTTGGACTAGCAGGTTGTGCCCCTCGCTATAAAAAGCTGGAAGTCCCAGGTTTAAACCCCCATAAGGGCATTTATTTTATGCGATGAGCACAAGCATTTGTTCCTAATGTTAAATGTTTTCTATGTAATTAAATATGCACTTGTTAGATTGAGATAAAGTTGAATTGTCCGAGATTGTCCCCAAATATTTATTATTAATTCGTTCGTGGTTCATTCGTCAATTACCGGTAAGAGACGACAATTCTTCAAGGTATTGATTTTCATTTCTTATACGCGACTCTTGTTCCAGGTCTTTCAAGCTTTGAACGGCATTCTGTATTTCCTCCACGCCTTCTACAAGCTCCACATTAGCCGCTGAAAGAATAACAATACATAAGTATTTTGGAAACAGTTACTATGTTAGATATGTTGTAAATAAAGTATCAAAAATTATCATGGCATACTAACCTAAGAAATCCGAAATCGTACGTAAATACGCTGCTTTCGTATCCGAAATCTCTTCCCGCTCGTCTCGTTTTTCTTTGTATTTACCAATCATGGTAAAAAGTAACTTACGCGCATTACTTTTAATAGTTTTGTTCATAATTAACACCAAAAACTGTAAAGAAAACCGCAATATTTTTCCGAACTGACACGACAGTAAATTGACGTTTGACGCAATTGACATTTAAACTGTTGTTGCCATGTAAAAAGTTTTAAATAAATCTCAGTCTCAACTTTCATTAGCCAGACTCTATATATATTTTTGAATTAGTAAGTATTCTTTCCAGTTTTTTTTTCAACATCCTGACCAGCAATTGACCTCTGGAGAAGTGACGTGGCAAATGTAGCCCGCTGGTTCAGCAACAGCCTATTGATTTGGCCCTGAAGATACCCATATTATAATTTTCAGGTAATGTACCCAACATATAATAATTCATTACATATTTGTAATAGCCTATTATTTCTATTGTTATCAGTTCTCATCGTAATCGGCTGATCATATCATGATTTAGGTATTTTGTTTCTTTAACCGACGTCATGAAACGGACGACATTTTCAGTTCATTGAGATGTTTTTTTATGTGTATGGTCCCCGCGGTTACTCGAAAATGGCTGATCCGATTTGGTTAATTCTTTTTATGTTTCATGGAGAGCATACTTCCTACTTAGTTGGTCCCATTGTCATATAGCGTTAAAAGCGATTACTTACTAGTGAAAAGTGGATCTGTATCTCGGAAAACTGCATTAGTTTACGTTGAACTGATATCGGACACAGACGGCCCCCGGAAGTAGTATTTATTTTTTGTTATAAAGTGATTATTAAGTTAATGGAGTATCATTGTATGAGAAAAATAACGGGGTCCATCCACATCTGTATTAAAAACCTGCGTCAATTGTTTTTCCTAAGGCGTATACCTTACGTATATCCTTCTTATCCATATTGCATAGTCGTTCTATTACTCCTATCCAATACATACATGGTTATCCACTTGTTTGAATTAGCACGTCTAAAAACACACTCCACAGGGTGTAGGACCGGGCCGGAAGCCCTTTGACCCTTTGTTTATTATCAGCGGAGCGGCGCGCGCCGGATATGCGCTGTTGCCGACGGAAATGCGTCGTCAGCGACTCCTAATGGCCCGTAGGGTTACCGCATCTTATAGGGTTACCACTGCCACTAGAAACCGGTTCTTACTAGTACTGTGCAGGTCTTCTGTTGAGAATCTGTTTTGTTTTTTCTGGGTAATGGTATCAGCAGCTCCTACGCATCGGCAGCAAGCAGTTTAGCGGCGAACGGTGGCTATAGGTTGGAGAGAAAGAGCACGCTCCTTCTATTTCCACCCATGGCCATCGCTCAACACTGCCTCTTGTCACGGATGTGACCTTTGACTTTTTGTTAATTATCAGTGGAGCGGCGCACGCTGGGTATCGTTGTTGTCGACGGAAATGCGTGCGTCTTCAGCGAATCCTAATGACCCGTAGGGCTGCGACCTCCTAATAGGGTTATCACCACAAACCGTTTTTTAATAGTAAGTACTTTGCAGGCAGCATCAAGCTTTAAGCATCGATAGCAAGCGATAGTGGCGAGCGGTGGCAATAGGTGGGAGCGAGATAGCGTGCTCTGATCTTCTGTTCCCTCCTATGACCGCAGCTAACTACTGCCGCTTGTAAAAGATGTCGTGGTTGGGTATTTAGCTCGACTGCTGTCCTTAATATCAGCGGAGTGGTGCACGCCGGATACATGCTGTTGCCAGTAGAAATGCGACGTCAGTGACTTCAAATGGCGCGTAGGGCTGCTACCTCCTATAGGGTTACCACCACAAATCAGTTTTTACTAGAACTGCGCTGGCGCTGTGTTGAAAATCAATTGCGTATTTTCTTATGCATCGACAACGCGGCAGCGGTAGTCGTGAATAGCAGACATGTTAAGTGGGAGCAAGAGCGAAGGTACTCCGATTTCCACCCATGGTGGCCCGCCGCTCAACTGTGCCGCTTACCAGTGCCACTGTAACTCCAATGTTATATTTTTTATGTTGGCATACGTTTGCGATATGCCCAATTCGCAGAACATCTCAACCAGTTCTTGGCGTTCTTGCCGACATCTTGCTCAGACCGTCAAGAGTAAAATAAGTGGATTTGAAAGTTCTGCGTCTAAGACTCAATTGACATGCACTGATGCCGACGGAAGTGCTTTGTCAACTACTCCTAATGGCTATAGAACTGTAGCTGTGACCGCTTCCGTGAGAAGGGTTGTGGCTGCAAATGCTAACCCGATACTGCCACTTTTTATAGCGCCGGATATCGTTTTTTGTATGAACTTTCTGGTTGTTTAACATTATCAGCAGCTTATTTTACTGCCGCAGACCCATTGGTAATTCCATTTCGACAAGTATGTGACTATTCGATTGACGATCAGGACTCTACACAATTAAGCACAATTCATGACCCATCTCGTTCAACTCTTGCCATCATCTTTCGTAGATCATCAAATCATGCCTCCGCGTATTTACCTACTTTATTGCATCTAACTTTTCATGCTTATCATCTTTATGAAATTAAATTGGCAGTAACAAAAAGAAATTAAATAATATTTTTTATACAACAGGTAGGTAAGTATCTTAAATTATAAGCAGCCATGGCCAACCGCTCGCTTTCGTTCAATCCACCATAAACACATACGCATGTTCGTCACGACCTGAATAGCAGCGACCTCTGTTGTTGATGTATGCAAACACCTGTTCATTCCAACCGATGACAACCTTACTGTCCTTACTACCCACAGGGTTTATTGGAACAAATACCTAAAGTAGGTTAGAAGGTACTGCATAGAAATTATTCGTAGATTGTTCAACCATGCTGTGTCTACACCTACAGAGGGCGACATAGAATAATCTGGCAACCCTAAGATTAAATTTTTACTATAATGAATAACTACTTTACAGTATTTAGATCATCTCAATCGAGCCTCTGCCAGTGTCATCATAGGTATCAAACGACCCCATAGCTTCCCAAAACCACATACATAACTACCATAATCATGACGATAGATTGGTAAAGAAAATTATAAAACTAGAAAATTTATATACAAGTTATTAAATACACAATGGCTCTTCAATTTTGACAGCCCTGACCCGCCGCTTTCGTTCAATCCGCTATAAACACATACGCTTGTTCGTCACGACCTGAATATCGGCGACCTCTGTTGATAATATATGCAAACAGCTCTCCATTTCGCCCGTTGAAAACCTTACTACCCACAGCGGCGTTTATTGGAACAAATAAAGTTAGTAGCGCATAAGATGAATATCCTAAAGAATAGCGGCGACCTCTGTTGATAATTATATGCAAACAGCTCTCCATTCCGCCCAATGGAAACCTTACTACCCACAGCGGCGTTTATTGGAACAAATAAAGTTAGTAACGCATAACATGAATATCCTGAAGAATAGTGGCGACCTCTGTTGATAATTATATTCAAACAGCTCTCCATTCCACCCGATGGAAACCTTACTACCCACAGGGGCGTTTATTGGAACGAATAAAGTTCGCATAGTATGGAGTCTAGGGGGAGGAGAAAAATCTACATATATTCAAAAGTGTCCGCTGAAAGGTGGTTAATTTGTGGCGCTATAGTGTTGAAGGGGAGGCCTATGTTCAGCAGTGGGCGTCCTATGGCTGAGATGATGATGATGATGATGATAGTGTTGCAAGAGAGCTAGGCTAGTTTCTTGTTCCTGACAGATCAAATCAGCTTAATTTATGAAACTCAAAACGCTGGAAACTCCAACGCTCAAAGCTCCATATGAGTTCGAAACATGATGGGCCGTTCCTGACAATTTTTACTTGTGGTTAAACTGTTTTTATGATTATTATAGATGTCTCACGTCATCGTCACTGTCTCGGGCGAAAACGGCGTACATCGTTTTAAGCATTTTAAAATTAAAGCTATTTAACATTGAGTTAACTACTTAGCCTATTGATTCCATAAAATAAAAGTGGTTTTATTTCAGTGTAGATTTTGAGAATTCTGCACCAGAAAGTACCTACATACCTATCACAAGCGTGACGTCCATAGAATCCGATTCCCACCGGTTTGCCCATTATAGCGTTTCAGCACTTTTCTCTATTGAGAAAAGGTAAGTCAATTCTGCTCCGACTTGAATTCACTTGAGATATAACTCCCCATATTTTTATTTTTTATTTTTTATTTTTATTTATTTAGAACCATTAAATGAGTAACATTACAGATTTCTCCATTGCGTTACATCGATTCTTAATCTAGGCTAACACTAATATTAAAAACTAACACAAACACAAATCCATGCTAACGTCCTTCTATCACTCTCTTCCATTCGATCATCAGTCGCGCTATCGCTGTCACAAACACATCGCACTGCGGTGACGCTGCGAGTACCGAGTTGAGCAGAGCGGTCGCGCGGGGGATGGGCGAGTGGTGGTACAGGTTTGTACGTGAGGGAGCTACTGCTAGAAGTGGCACTACCCGCCGCCTGTTGCGGTAGTCGTCGGGCACTTTTAGCTTAAGTACCTTAGTAGCCGTAGCTTAAGTACCATATAGATACAAAACACCCAAGAACAGTCCCTAAAGAACGAAAACATCACGAATTCTGTCCGAAACTATTTCAAACCCACCTTGCATTTGAATGAATTTGTACCTTGTCCTATGAACGAAGTGCTGACGGACCGCATTCCAGGCTTGTTGACCAAGCACCTGCCACCCACGGCCGGGCAAACAATACGGGAGATTACCCGACAGCGTTCCACACGGTTTATTTATCGAGCTAAGCCTTACAATGTTAGTATTACCACTCACTGCTAGGTAGTAGGTACAACAGTTTTATTATGGGTCCCCACTCGTCAGGAAGTCGAATTTCCGCTCATTTGGACGTAGTAGTCGGCAGTTTTATAATTATAAATTTACAAGGAAATGTATGCATACACACGGAAGATCTTCATATATGTAAGGGATATCTATGTCTTAGTTTCTGGCATTATTCTGATAAACATTGATCTGATAAAAATAAGTTGCTTCCATGATGATCCCTGAAAATCATTGATAAGATAAACGGTACCTACTTTATTATATAAAAAAAATATTGAAATGAGAAAAACCATTGGATTTTAAGCATGAATAACTGGAAAGTTTCTTATTAGTATGTCTAAATCATCTGATACAACATTGGCTATATACATACCTCCGATCTAATAAATAAATTCAATAGGCAAAAGACGTTTGCATCTTTTACACAATGGTGAGAATAAGAACTCAACCAACAATTTCAATGCATCTTCGCGCTATCTATCTTGAAACATTGAAACTACCCTTAAAAACCGTCCAATTATTCTCCAGACTTTAACCCGCACGTTGCATTCCCACTGTAGGCACGTAACAATCCGGATGTTGGTCGCAATTTACCTAAGAACCAGTAATAACATAGGCTAGATAGGCATCAGTCGATCACGTGAGGCTGCGTTTAGTCCCGGTAATTACGATATCACGATACGAGAGTCTCCAATTAGACGCCGCCATTGACTCGCCCATTCATGGCGACCATTCATCCCTGTCATACCGTGGGCTCTTTGTTAGCCTTTACGTGCTAATTGGGAAGAGGTTTCTACGGAGTCGGGTAGCGGGTGGGATTAGATTTTGAACTGTGTGAAGCCTACCCGGTTCTCGTCGTTCAATTTAACGCGTATTTCCCTGTCTACATCACTTCTAAAAAAATTATTAATTCTGAAGCGAAAAAGGATACCTACATCGTTATTGAAGTGAAACTTCTAATGCGACTTCCAACAAGGTTGCGTTAAACGTTTAACGCTACCGTGGAGGGGGTAGGAAAGCACTGTTGCGTTAAACGTTCAACGCAACAATCCCACGGACAATGCGACGGATTTAAGGTTATGTCAGGTACGTCTCTTGTGAATATCAATTGATTGTTAGGTTTTCTCTTTTGAAATTACAATTTCAACCCCTTCCTATTGAAGTGAAACTTCTAATGCGACTTCCAACAAGGTTGCGTTAAACGTTTAACGGTTGCGTTAAACGATTAACGCTACCGTGGAGGGGACAGGAAAGCACTGTTGCGTTCGTTCAACGCTCCTGGGGAGGGGGCATAGAAAGAGATAGAGCGAGAGTGAAGAAGTTTGTCTTAAAGAAACAATAGTTCACTAAAAATCTATTTCTACCCCTTCCTATTTTCATTTCCACATTACGAAGTTTCACTTTTTCCGCGCGGAGGGCCTCCACGCGCTATATATTTTTTTTTTCAATATGTAATATTAACGCCTTGCGAAGTTTAGTCGATTACCATTTCACAACAGATAAAGACGACGAGTAATAGGGTAACTCTGAACCCTGTCTAACAGTATAAGTAGATAACTGTGCAGACCACATACCGTAGACGTCTTACCATAGCTCATGTCGCAAAACAGACATGATACAGCCATTTCACGGCTGAACATGAAACGTTGCTATGCCAAGGGTCGATTTTCACTTGATAGTAAATGTTAATCATCTTCAGTGTTAATCATGCAACGTCTGTTTATTTTGTTCAGGATATTAAAACAAAAATATCAAAAAAGTGTTCTTCATTTATATTTGAAGTTGAATGTTTTGATGCAATGTAACGTTTCTAATAAGTATAGTATTCGTACTTAATTTGTAAGCACCTAATTTATATTATGTTGATATTTGTGAGAATAATGCAGATGTAAAAGTTTCCTTCTGCGTTCTGCGACAGATGGAAACAACATTCCTTAGGTGATAATCTTAATGAGAAGTGCATGATCGATGAGATTAATATAAACGATCGCAAGACAAGCTATAACCATTCAAATAGCTTAGGAGTCAAAACTGGTTGTCATTGTCTATTCCATGTCTATACTAATTTCATGATATTTCACGATTTCATTATTAAGTAGGCGACGCTGCAACCGTGCACATATTTCTCTTTCCCTGGTTGTCCGGTCAGCATAAAAATTAGCTGACAATTTTACTACTGGCTTCTGACAAATTGCGTACTAAAATTGACAGTTACTTTTGAGGCTGACCGTACCCTCCAAAAATATTCAATCTTCCATTGGTCAGCCATAATGGGCTTCGAGTAAACACGATTCGTAAACACGGGACGCTGTTTGCGCTAACAATAAGCGTTTCGGGTAAAGGTCACTGCTATTATCATACAATTCCGGATCTGGTACTTAATTCAAGGCGCTCTTGTTATGTTCCTTGTGTACTAGGTAACTGTTAGCTTTCGATTTATTATTTCAAAAATCGGTAACTGTTGTGGAACTGCAAATTGATAGATCAGCACCTCTAGCATAACTCTCATACGGGGCTATAATTACCCGTCTTTTTCTCTGCACTCTGCAGTAAATGCGAGAGAGTGACGGGAAGCGCTATGTCGCACGACAAGAGTCGCGAAGCATAGTTGTGCTTGACGGGCTGATAGTAAATAAATGTTCTGTAAATACTTATACGAGATTTGATTTACTGTCTATTGATGCACATTGGTTTGGATGAATTATTCCTTCCTACCCATTTATATACAATTGCATGCTGTATGAAGACAGCCGAAAAAGGTGGAACTTTAACATAATATTAAGACATGTAACTAACCCTTTTTCTGCAATAAACATTATCTTATCTTATCTAGTTTGCTTCGGTTTACTTACATAATTAAGTAAATAAAATACCTATAATTTATTTGATAGTAAAGAGTAACACAACAAATGTTTTAAGTATGACCTTCACACAAGGCTAGGCCTGACTCTTGGGGTCAATACTTGAAGAAGTTTATTAAAATACTGCAGTAAGTACCCAACATCCTAAAGATTAATGGCAAATAAATGTGGGTAAAATCACTTATTTGAGGCTGGTCATACTACGGATTTTTGGAGTTAAGAGGCATGTTTGAAAACATTATGTCATGAATCTATGCTTTTTGGTTAGACATATTTAGCATGCACCTGCACTAAACTCGATAATTTGCACCTCTCAATTTGCTTACAATGATGAATGATCTATATTGTACTATTAGTCACTTACCTATTATGATCTCAAAATCAAAAACTTCCATCAGTAATTGGATTTGTTTAAGAAACATCTCCTAATACAACAATACTTGGAAACTATCCTTTTGTGTCAGAAGCATGCAAAAGGTTCGTTCTATACAAGGGGTATATTATGAAAACATTCGCAAGACAGTCTCATGAGTCGCTGGCGCCACCGCAAGCCACCCAACTTGGTCAAGCAACATCAATAGTATTGTCTATGCATGTAGCTTTGAATTCCAGCAGTCATTACTCACCAGTACTGGATAAGGCACGTCGCCGCCGACGACGCAACCGTACAGTTGACGTGACTCAATTAATAAAAACAAAAATGTGGAGACAGCGACAAAGATGTCAAATGAATGCGATGCGACTGTAGATAAACTTGTCACAATTATAGTCTGTTTCAAGTATCAAAGGATATCTTAGTCTTTTTATACAAATTTCCAAGTTTGCTATATCTAGGTAGGTTTATTAGAGGATCCCGATATAGAACGACCTTCACCGAGATGTTTATTTGATGAAATGTATTTTATATTTAATTTAATATGTGGGCGGACTCCAAACAGCTGCTATGCTGTGTCCTCTTCTATCGTATGGGATGCTTTTGGTTGGGACCTCTCAGTCGCACACATTCACTCGCAGCAATATTTTACTTTTCAAAATTCGACAACCGGAATTCTGGACTGATTTTTCGCAGGCAACCCTATACCACCGTGTTCATAATAAAATAATCTTTAATGTTATTTAATTTCAATTCAATAATCAGACCGTTGCAAAATGCTAGTATAGATTTACCTGTTTAAACCTGGCTACCCGATAGTTGTGACGGGAAAAGAATAGGCAAACCTAACGTTTGCATATTCTATGGGCTTCATACTTTCGATTGGTATAGAATTTATCTAATAATCAAATGTTAAAAAAATATATATTTTTAATTATTAATTAAACATACCCTGGACTAAAATTTGTTAGGCAACCCATATGCAATATATTTATTGACATATTAAATTAAATATAAAATACATTTCATCAAATAAACATCTCGGTGAAGGTCGTTCTATATCGGGATCTTAGACTAGTAGTGAATATTAAACGTTTTGTATTACATGGCGGTTTTTCCATCATTGTTATCTCAGCAATGGTTGTCAAAATCTCATCTTTTTAATGAGAAACTCTTTTACAGAGGGTCGTGGCTTATGAATTGTTAGCTCTGGTTGGGTTGGGATCGTTACCTTCGCTATTCTTCTCCTCTTGTCTCTGTTGGAGGCATTTCAGGACCATTCCGTCGCAAGACATTATGTGAAAGATTTAATTAGGTATACAGGGGACCTTATTGCGGATCGTCCGCGCAGTCGCTTGCATTCTACTCGACCTCGTATCACCAAACGTTCCACATAGTTAACTTTCAGAGTGATATTAAAATTTACTTCAAAGCCCCATATTAAACCCTATACGAGCTACCAGGAGCCATCAGTCTGCGGTGTCGCTAGCCCATCGTGCTCAACCATACCGTTCATATAGCCAAGTTAGTTCTAATTTCATATAGCCAAGTTTTCCGCCTAACCAAATAAGTTTGTGCGCTGAACTGTCTTTAGTATTATCGTCACGTTCATCAGGCTCTTCAGCTCATAGAAGCCGCAATTTAAAATTGCACATCGTTATCTAAATTGATGCTTTAAGTTGACTTGACATAACATAGAGGATCATTAAAATAATATTTTAGTTCTCACATAAGAACATTACATTAGGAACGCTGTATTAGGAACCATAATAGTTTAAGAAGTACGATAAGTGACGAGATCGTATATAACGTCTGAAGACTGAATTATCATCAGGATCGTGAAGATGCAATGGAGTCTTACCTCAACGTGAATTTTAATTGTCAGACCGCTAGAACAATATTAAAAAAAGCTTGCTCCAGCTCCAGACAGTTGGAGGGGGGAGGAAGAGGGAGGGGGCTTTAATTTGCTCTACATTAGCACGGAACCGCGGTAAATAACAGCGTTAGCACACAAGATGTTAATTACGCCGTAACACAAAAGTAGATGCTTCACACTATCAGTTCAATTACAATATTTACACATACTCTGTTTGCCCTGTTCTTAATAAGGACACTTATCTTAATGCCGTTTAAGTAGTTTCAACAAGTACTTTGATAAGATAGCTTGGTGGTATATAAATGGCGCAAATGCGTCGCCCAGTGAAAGCCAAGCATTGTGGTTGCGAGTTACGACACCACCAGCCATTGCGGAAGCATTAGAGTGGCCAACTTTGCTCAAATGCTTCGATCGTTAAATGTAATACCCATGTAGGATTAACCAGAACCACGATCATACATGTGCCACAAATGAAATGAATTGCCGACGGCAATATATACAATTGAGGTGAAATTATAAATTATTATAATATTTACAGTAAGTAATAAGTTGAAAAGTCTAATTTTATTCGAATATAAAAGACACAATTATTTTAATATTCGGTCGCTATAAACAATATGTTGCAATTAAAACTTTTTCGGGTGGTTTTAATGAATTTTATGGTATAACGCGTATCCGAACTGTTCTCATTCGAGGTCGGATTCGAAAATCGAATTTCAAATTGATCTTGGGATTTAGGTAGCCGACCCCGATTGAGAATTCATTCTCTACAAATATAATGTCATTCTCTATATGGGACAAAGGCTAGGAGAATGATGATGTGTTATCCCTCTCTCTTATATACATAAGTATTTGAAAGAAACAGTAGAGTGCATCCAGATTCGAATAATTCGAATTTTATAATCAACCTATGGCTGATTAATGACAGTTCATGGCCAAAAATTGAAAAAAATCAAAACTACTTTCTACTCACGCTCGAAACTAAATCGCATTTTGATCACTGTTATCTCGCAGCAAAATCACCATGTTTGAGCTGGTGAGGTGAAAAAGTTATTTCCAATACGTTTCAATATTTATTTTAGAAGATGAACGAAGATTAGTTAGTTTTCCAATTCAAAATGGTTTGAAATTCATTGTTGACATACCGCTATATGATATATGTGTAACATAAGTACAGTCTGACAAAAAAGAGTAGAAATTAAAAAGTGTCAATACTTTAAGTGTCACCCCTTTCTAATCAATCTAAGAAATCGGGGACAACACAGTCTTGCCACTTTTTAATGTCTACTCTTTTTTGTCAGACTGTAATTGCCAATGAAAGCAGTTTTTAGTGCCACTATCTCACGGTTATACCGCCACTTGCCAGTCTATACCATCGTCATGGCCATCAACTAATTTAGAAGTAGCCACACGGCCACAGATAAATTATCTAAGTCTATAGCAATTAAAACAAAAGAAATATCCATAGTAGAATAAATACATTAAAAATACGATAAGCTACGATACGATACGTTTGCTCGTTTGCCCCCTATGACATAATAAAAAAAAAAAAAAAAACTTACCAGGTTGGAATAATTACTGCATGATTAGTCTAATAAGGAGTCGCATAACTGGGCATCGGAGCAAGTTCTACAGTCCACTACCTAATAAAACCTAGGTTTGCAGCTAATGAAAACTCGTCACATAACATGCATGGACACGTTTAGACGATCAGCTTCTAAACAGGAATCAGAACCAAGTTTTGCGACTTTAACTATGATAGGCATAGAGTTATTATTAATCAGGGGGTACGGTAGTGTTCCCGCCAAGACAAATGAAAATGAAGCGGGGCATTGTCTACCTTTTTTTGAACCGTTTCGTCTCATTTCCCTACTCCCAATCACAGAGTCACAGAACTGAACAAGGATGTTAAACACGAAGAAACGGAGAATTAGATAATTGTCTAAAATGTCATTACGTCATTAGCGCAATGACATTCAAACATGTCTTACATCTAACATATTTCGCTCGAGCATAAATCATTGCTGACAACCGTCTGCGTTAGTGGTCCCAACAAGACTAATTAATTGCATAACTCGTGTCGTATTTGATTTGGCAGTAGTAGGTAGCGCAGAAGGACTACCCCGATGATCGAAATTCGTCCGTCGTGTAATGCCGTCCCATTCACCCAAATTATAGTTTGACAGGAGATCGAGATAGACGGCTCTATATGACGATCGAATTTCGAACATCGTAGTAGCCATTCAGATGTCAATACAATTCGGGATCTTGGAGCTGATCTGATGATGGAAACGGTAGGTGACATAAGGAACTCCTATAAACATCACAAGGTAAACACGTCGTGTTTAGTAATTAACGTTTGTACAAAAAGTACAGTCGGAAATAAAAGCGTTAAAAAATCAAAATCTTTTTTTTTTATTTGGTAAACTATACTTAATTGGTACATAATATAATGACCGGTCCCTCCTTCGCGTGCGTTGTATCATTTGTTTTTGTAAAAACTTATTTGGGACTGTCTGCGCGCTGTGGCCGCTGTGCGTCATCAATCATAGGTCAGTTATGATAGAGTCGGGAGCTAGTGTTGCGAATCCCAGATTTGTTTAGTACGAGCCATCGGGATACCGTGATTCCCCATACATGAAAACCCGGGATCGGAAGCCTTAGTCGGGAGTGGTCGTGGCTCGTGGCTGGTGAAAAGACCATACAGTAACATCCTGTGTGAATCAGTGCGTGACTTCTACTATTGTTTCATCGAGCGAAGCATACAAAGCATGCGTACGACGTCGTGATGTCACCACGCCCTATTCGAAAGAAAAAAGGACAGCACGATTTATACGAGCGTATGTTTGTACAATTTTATTTTGAAATAATAGGGTAGGTTAAAGTTTTTTGAAACATATACGACACGGGTTTATGTCTGAGACTCACGGGAGTTTTCTATTACAAAATATTTTTAAACATGACAGTTTACATTTTTTTCTGGCTGAAGGGCTCTGTGCCTTTAAAACCCAATAAAAAAATGTAGAGATCCTTATAGCAAGGATTATCTAAAAAAGCTACATTGATAGGTATACATTCAACCTATTGTAAGTATCCAACAGAAATATAAAGTCGGCCTGCGTCGAAATAAGATGACTAAAAAAATAAAATTAAAATTTAAAAAACCCCCGACATGACAACCTAAAAAGAAAGAAATAAAATCTACGAAATGTGCCTTTACAATGAACAGTAGAAAAAGAATCCAAGCTTCGTTGCGTTCGGGGGACCGCTAAGTACTTACCTAAATGAAACGAAATATATTATTCAAAACAAATTTGCAAGTATGCATTTTGGGCTTCCCACTTACGATTTTCAGTACATTGCATTTCATTTACTTAGCGGTCCCCCGACGCAACGAAGCTAGGATTCTTTTTCTACTGTTCATTGTAAAGGCACATTTCGTAGATTTTATTTCTTTCTTTTTATAGGTTGTCATGTCGGGGGTTTTTTAAATTTTAATTTTATTTTTATTTCATATTTTTTAAACAAACAGAAGTTATTTCCCGAAATTTTCTTCTTTTAACACTATTTTTGTTTTACACCGTTTAAAGTCCAGGGTTTCCAGTCTTTCGTCGAGCTTGATCCTTGACTATATGTAGGTACAACAAAATCTCAAGCCAGTGGTAACGAAAGCCGTCTTCTCTAAGATTGAAATTAGGATATATTTAATTTCAATAGCCTTAAGCAATATTCTGGGAAAAAATCGGTAAAGTCAATCTAGTTAATGCTTCTAATGACAAAATGGCGAAGTTGTTAGGCAAGACAATCAAAATATATATTTTAAATGCACTGGATGATTTGAAAGAACCTGCTATTTATGGCCTAAAACAGAACCAGGTTTCTATTCTACAGGATCCAAATATAGCGGGTGGCTTACTTAGCTTCATAAAAATAGCAGTTGGTGCAAGGTAACTTGACTTAGTTTTCAAAGACCTAATAATCTATAACCCACACCATGGGATAAACCGATAAAAAAAATTACATCCCCACTTTTTTACATGTAGGGAAGGTACACATTAAAAAGTTTTAAAATTTTATCCTACCAATATGTCTCTGAGCTAAGCTGCGGACAGACGGATGGACGGACATGGTGAAACTATAAGGGTTCCTTGTTGACTACAGAATCCTAAAAAGCTGTTATTCACTTAGGCAAGAGTACTTTTTGCTAAAGCTTACGTGTCCTTTAGTAGCGTTAAAATCTTGCAGGGTGTTGCTATTTGTGACCTCAATCAAAGGAACTTGTTCAATAGTCCTAAGCAGAATTGCGAAACTTAGAAACAGTAACCCAGTACTGTGACAGAAATAATAATATGAGTTTTTTTGTCAAAAAAGTTTTTCTGAGACTCGGTTTTATTATCGACTGTACAAACGTTAATTGTTCATCAAGAACAGTCAGACGAGCCCAAATACCTTGCGTTTATCCTGTGCTGTTTAGGAGTTCCTACGGCCATCTTCAGCTCCAAGGTACCCAATTATTGTACTGTCAAAATTTTATTAAATTGTTGATTGTAACGCTAATAAAATTAACATTTAACCAACATTTAAAATTCTTGGCTTAGATCCTTTCACAACTAGATTTTTATCATGAGATCTTCATTCAGTGAGTGATATGGAAAATGCTAATAAAACTTAACATTTATCCAACATTTGGAATTCTTGGCTTCAATATTGGCTGACATCCATTAACAACTAGCTGGTCATCACGAGACCTTCATTTATTGAGTGACTAGCTTTTGCCCGCGACTACGTCCGCGTGGAACTTGGAAGTATGGAAGCAACCTCGTACAACACGATAGATATCTACCTAATCACCTTAATTAATAAAAGGGATTATTAAAAGCGCCCAAGCAAATGTAAGAGCAATTGTGCTTTTGGTCTAATCATTACATTTCATACAGGGTCATCAATGTCATCATGAATTACTTACTCATTTTTCAATCTTTTTAGGGATAATAACCAGGATGAAAATTATCCTATGCCTTCCTCGGATCTTAAACTATCTCCATGCCAAATTTCATCAAAATCGATTCAGCGGTTTAAGCGTGAAGAGGTAACAGACAGACAGACGCATTTATAATATTAGTATGGATATAAAAAATGCTATTAATATTTAACATTTAACCAAAATTTGGAATCCTTAGCTTCAGTATTGGCTAAGATCTATTAACAACTAGCTGGTCATCATGAGACCTTCATTTAGTAAGTGATAAGGAAAATGCTAATAGTACTTAACATTTTATCAAAATTTGGAATCCTTAGCTTCAATATTGGCTGAGATCCATTATCAACTACCTGGTCATCATGAGACCTTCAATTAGTGAGTCATATAGAAAATGCTAATAAATTTTAACATTTTACCAAAATTTTGATTTTTTGGCTTTAATATTGGCTGAGATCCATTAACAACTACCTGGTCATCATGAGACCTTCATTTAGTAAGTGATATAGGAAATGCTAGTAATACTTAACATTTTAACAAAATTTGGAATCCTTGGCGTCAATATTGGCTGAGATCCTTTATCAACTACCTGGTCATCATGATACCTTCATTTAGTAAGTGATATAGAAAATGCTAGTAATACTTAAAATTTTAACAAAATTTGGAATCCTTGGCTTCAATATTGGCTGAGATCCTTTATCAACTACCTGGTCATCATGAGACCTTTATTTAGTAAGTCATATAGAAAATGCTAATAAAACTTAACATTAAGCCAATATTTCGAAGTATTGACTTTAATATTGGCTGAGATCTAGTCACTTGTTCCAATTAAAGCTGAATATCTTGGAAACTACTGGTCCTATTTCCACCAAACATAGCTAAGAACCATCTCGACGGAAAAGTCTTTCGATTGAAAAAAACCGCACTTAAATTGGTCCATCCGCTTGGGCGCTACGATGCCACAGACAGATACACAGATACACAGATACACATGTTAAACTTATAACACCCCTCTTTTTTCGTCGGGGGTTAAAAAGAAGAATACGATTGATGGCGGTTGAGGTAGGTACAAAGAATTTTGAATGGCTCCCGTTTACCGGGCGATGTACCAAAGTGGACCGACGATGCGTTAAGGTTAAAGTTTAGGATCAGAGAACCGTTGGATAAGGAACTGGTGTTAAGATCCTTGAAAGGCTTTTGTTCAGTAGTGGACGTCTTTCGGATATAATGACCTTATAATAAAATATTGTATTGCTATAAGGAAGTTAAATAAAATATTGGACAAACACTACAAACTAAAGTGTAACACGATTAAATTGAAATAACATTAGGCTTATTGAATATATACTTACTGGCTATCCTTCAAATAAGAATTAAGCTAAAATTTATTCCGGTTTGCCACAGAAGGTAAAATTAAACCCATAGATTTACAAACCCCTATCTTCATTATAAGAATATCCCATAAATCATACAAATCGCTTCCTTTATGCGGTGCATCATCATAGCGGAGTAACTTGCCATTTTGTAACAAAGTTATGCGACCAGAGCGCCCAGGGCCAGTCATAAGCAGGAAATTATAGCTCGGCCTTACTGAGATAATTTGTATTTGTAAGGTCAGTACCTGCCGATGCCCTGGTGACTCCCACCGCCCACAACCCTTTTCGTAAGCTGCGGTCATCGTACTCCACCAATCATTTCGGAAAGTTGACTAACTCTTGGCGTAGGTATCTTAATGGATGTGCATGGGTTTCTACCTGCTTTTGCCTTTGTCATACCTACATACCTACAATGTATACATATGACCCAGGAGCATTTCAGACAGGTCATATCCCCTAAAACATAAGTACCTATACACGTCCATCGACAAACTTACCTCTGAAAGATTATCATAATCAGCCAAAGTACATTCACTGCTCGTCATCATCATCTGCTGGACATAGGCTTCCCCAAAAATGCTACCATGATCCCGTCATCAGGTCATCAGTTCACCTTCTATAAAGGTACTACGTCTTCCTGTCCGTAATCGCTCCTCAAGAATCTAGATTCAGCGGCAGTAGACTATACTTGACATCTAGGTAATGTATGTTTTTTTGCTTTTAATACCTTTAATAACAATTAAATAACTTTCCTCTCGCTCCTACGACTAGCTGAGACCACGCCTTGGGTTATGGCAAAGTACCTACTAAAGCAATCAACATTTTCATTTGTCTAAACGGGTATAGGTGAGTCTATGTTACATACGATTGTTCATTACGTTACGCCCACCGATCCTTCTTCATAAAGAGTGGACGAAGCGTTGGACGATCCTTTCGTTAGAATCGCTGACATGTTATTACCAGTTTGTATAGCTGATACCAATGGAACGCCGCAGTGTTATCATTATCGAGTGACCCAGTCACCAACGATAAGCAATGAAACGCCCCCCGCACAATGGAACTCATATTACTGCAGTCCGACAGCTGTTTACCTTTGACCAGTTTGTCATGCATCTGTTATGCGTCAAGATGACAGTGAACAACGTGACTGTTCAATATTGATGTTATGCTAACATAATTTTTCTAGGATATTTATTTAGTCTGAAGATGGTTTGTTCAATTGTCGAAGTGGAATTGGGCCTGTTTGATCGTGTCGGCATGAATGTTAGAAGCCGTCAGTTAACGGGATGAAAAGTTAAAAAGGAAGACCCGAGAGAGTATTGGGACAGTTGGGGTATCGCATCGGTTGAGAGCTGGAGACTATAAGGTCCCCCAAGGCCCCAAGGGCCTCCGCGACGATCAAATCGGCGGTTGAACAATTTCCCATGCACTATCTTGCTCAGATCGCCGGTTCTGGGATCGGAGTTAGCTACTGGGGCTTGCCGCACTATTTTATTCGGGGTGGCATAAAATCAAAAAGTTTGAGTACTACTTTAACTCGCTCTATTAAAATTTGTTTAAAAGTTTCAATTGTGCGACGAGCGCGAACCATTGAATAACGCACCTTAAGATTATATTTTAAGGTTCCGTATTGTATCGCTAACATTTGTCGTAAAACGGAATATCTTCCAGTCGTTTTTCTCCTGTTTGGTGTGGCTAACTACGCCTACAGCTCTAGCACAAAGTGTGACAGGCGACTCTTACCTATCTCTTTCACCACAGTACTGTAAGAGAGTGACGTGTGATACTATGTCGCGCGAGAAGAGTCACGAAGCATAGTTGTGCTAGACGGGCTAGAGATGTGCCGTTCTCGAGAACGTTTCTCGATTTGTATGGTAAATGTTCTCACATGCTTTTTCCCATACAAATTGGGAAACGCTTAGGTACCCTTACGCCTCAATTTCGTTAAACTTTTTGGTCCTTATCAGTATATGAAAATTGACAGATATCGCGTGATAAACCCAAACATGACCACCATTGGTCAGATTTCAGATATCTTTATGCAAATGGGTGCAAGAAGTCTTCATTACCATAAGTTTTATACCCAACGATGCTTTGTTTTCTAAGCATGCGCAATGTGTAGAACACCTTGAGTTGCTGGCTTAATCCTTTAACTATGAATAATAAGGAGGCGTGTGCAAAAAGAAAACTTGTACTTAGTATTCATAGTAAAATCATGCAACCGTTTTTGCCAACCAAGTAGATGTAGATACCTACCGTTGGGTGGAGGTTTAATTATTTTACAGAAGTGCTGTTGTATACAACAGATAATAGGGGAACAGTCCACATATTATGAAGAGATAAAAAAAGAACCGCTCTCTGCGTAACTTATACAGATGTATATACCTATGACGGGTAATTATTCAAACACAATTAAGCAGGTCTATGCTAAATTCAGTAAAGTACATCTCTACAGTTATGATAGAATTGCCGACTCACCATAAATATTGAGTCTGATCTGACAAAAAAACACTAAAAAAATTACGCTTTTAACCTGTTCACTACCGCCAAAATCATCATATAATGATAATGTTCGCAGTTCTCCCCCATCAACATCAAAATAATTAGTTTTCAGTTTTGAATTATGGTTAATTTTTGGAGGTACGACGTGCTATTACTGTAATTTACCTCTTATCTTGTGTGAAAAGAGAATGTCGTGTAAAGTGCTATTTTATATTCTGAATAACATTCTGAATTTAAATTGTGAGTTCATATAGGCATTTGGGCAGTTAACGGCGGGCTTAAGTATCGCGTCGGCTGGAGCAAAGGGCTTTACGGGTAAGTATAGAGTGGGTCGTGACATCGCGTAGGCCAAGGAGTTGTGACTCATTGACGGCGCCTACGTCGAAAGTCTCGCGTTCCTTAATATAGATGGAGCTGCCTTCGGCAAACTTGCGTTTGAAGGCACAGGTTTTGCTACTTTTCCTAAAATGTCAGTTTCCTGTAGTAGCCAATATAACAACAACTGTGGTTTCGTTCCATACAGAATATTAGTAATCTCATCTTGCCTGGTGGACAGCATGTAAAATTTCGTGCAGATTAATAATTTGCGAAGCAGCTAATTTGACAAATATTGAGGAATTAATTACCTAGACGGTTCTACATTAACAAAAGTGAGGTGCTCTTCGCATCAACGGGTAGACGACGCTCTAATCAAAATCCATTTATCTATTTCGAAATTGGAGTTATTATATTATGACACAAAGCAAAGCTGACTGTTAAGTGTGAGTGTGACCGGATCCTGACTGACGCTGTAGGAAGTGAAATCATACCGCACTACATATTCATATTATCAGAACCGCCACAACGCCGGCATACGCTGATATTAATGAAGGAAGTAGGTAATTGTGGTATTGTAACTTGAATCGATAGAAAAATCAAGGATTCCCACTAAGTTTAAAAGCGGGGAATAACTCGTCGTAGGTACTCGTAGTTAGTATTCCAGTGCCTTCGTTGACATTATGTATTGTCTGGGTTAGATCAACTGAAGCCATAATTTAATTAAAATCTAGCCTTTTGCGAAATTATTTATTTATTTAATCTTTATTGCACAAATAAAAACAAATCGTACAAAAGGCGGACGGAAATTATAGCTCCAGATCCAACAAATCCCTAAACCTACGTAATTAATGACTCTGAAAATAATGTTCTGAAATTTTAGCGGCAAGGTAGAATCTAACATTAGCCTCCTAAAAAATAAATAAATGTTTACACAACATTCATTCATTGGTTCATGGAGTTACCTACAACTGATTAAGCATGGTTCATAATTAGTCGGCCGCAGCCCTCCATACTGTCGCCTAAACGATGTCACGGCAATTTACTACCTATAAGTAAATGGGCATTTGCGTCCTGTTTTCTCATTGTTCTTGAACTCCATTTTTCTTTTTAGGAAAATGGAATTACCCGATCCTACAGGACAAAATTTTTGTTTTTGACACGCGTATCTGCTACATCTTGCACCTGCATCTACATCCATCTTGGAGTTCCTGACGATGTAGCTGCTTAAATCAAACATTATTCTTTCTGTCACAGCTGTAATGACAAGCGGCTCTCCTATTATGCTTTATTTTATTCTTGGATTGCCACATATGTCCACATGTCCAGGCTCTTAGACCTCGTGCACATTGGTATAGAAAACGGTATCATTGCATTTTCATTAAAGTAGGCACTGTTGAAAAAACTACTTACTGCCTACGTATTTAACATAATAATAAAAAAAATACTGCAACTAAAAGAGCAGTGAATATCACTGTCTTAAAAGCTATGGTTTCAAAAAAATGCCTTTTAGTGAGGAACACGATATATCAGTTGGGATGGGACATTAGGCCGCTGGATAGGGCCAGCGCAAAACCGGTGAATCTAGAGATCCTTATCCTTAAAATGCCTTTAAGGAGTAGTCAACGTTCCCAGCACTCAAATATTATGACGATATTGATGTCAATCAACTGTCGTGTTCATCAAATAATGAACAAGATGTAAAAGTGCAGTCATCTTCTAGCTAGAGCTACTGAAATGGGTTTGGTTTTTTATCAATGAGTGGTTTACAGTTACAAGGGACTATCTATAATCAAAGAAATCCACTAAAAGCACTATGACATCTACGACTAAAATCCTACAGGGCTAATAGCATATCTTGCCGCCACTTTGCTTGTCGCGCGAGTCAGCATCTCCTCTCGTGCTCAGACGGTATTGAATGGAAAGCGACAGCTAGTATTTTTCGCGCGACAGAGTCGCATGTCAAAGTTATGCTAGATATAGGACACGATCAAGAAATCGAGAGATGAAACTTTGCGGCTCACATTTTTTTTTTCGAGAACGTTTTTCTCCACAGACAGACAGACAGGGAACGTTCTCGAGAACGGCACAACTCTAGGTCACCCGTGTACTTACACTCGGCTTCATTCCCAAGTAAAGTAAGGACGAATATGGCAGCATCGGCGCCGCGGATTCGCTCCGCGCCCACTCGCCTTGTAATTGCCATGAGGCGAGTGGGAGGACGGCCGCCCTTCGTTGGGGATTATCTTATACTTAAGTAGGTTTAAAATCGGACCTACCACGTCACTGATTTCCTATCCTACATAAGCCTCTGTTACGGCCGATGATCGCCATGGTCACATACGTACTTATGTGAAAAATTTGAAACTGCCACTACCAGTAGTATTCCAATTAAATGAATACCTATAAGTAACTATAAATATATTTAAAGCATCTAAGTAATTATTTAAGTTACGAAACCTGTGCTGTGGATGCTGTGATATGTATTTTGCTAAGTTTTTGTCTTTTAATAAAAAACTATTTAGTTACTAGGTAGATCCCTCACAATACGTAAAGCCTACAAATATCAAAAGGCGCCATTTTTTAGCGAGTTCGCAGCGGTACAGTGCGTGAGCTGTCAAAATGCGATTCGCGTTTTATACCTGTCTCGCGCACTCTTACGCGATCCAGATAAGAACCTCTCTGTTTTCACCCCAAGCCGAATCGCAATCAGCTCACGGACTGTACAGCGTTGTGCTCCTGTTCAAATACAAGATCACTACATACCGATTCCAAAGTAGATGCCATATCCACCTACCTAAATTGGCTGAAGAAAACGACATCACCAAGCTATACAAGGCATAGTTAGTATTAAGTACTGGGTACTTAAGCGTGAGTCACCGGCTAAGCGCGCAAATTTGCTTTAATCTTAGGGCTGTCTACGCGTGGAATAATTTACTTCGCACTTGTTGAGGTTTCCATTGATATGCTTATACCGAGGTGTTTCTATTGATATTTAATTGCACACATCGCTATGCTCATTATCATGGAGTTTGTGATTGTTCCTTTAAGGTAAGACCGAAAGTTTGAAATCCTTTTGGTTGCATTATGTGGTTGACGCAAGCTGGTCCTAATATAGGATATAAGGTATCTTAAAGCGATATAACAACAATTTGGAAAGGCAGATGTATCTATCATCAATCGTATGCTCTTACATATGTAGGACAAAACTACTTGGTTTTACCTTTTATAAGAGCATAATATTATAGTATAGGTACCTAATAGTCATGAACATGAAAAACCCCCGGTTCAATCTGACCGATTGGACTTCATATTATGTACCTACTCCGCTAAGGTATCCCTAGTAATTCCAAGAGAAACCAGTTTCCAAGGATTTCTTCATTTAGTCAGTTAACGTCGGCCGATCATGAAATTCCTAGAATTCTAGGCTTTATTTGGCTATATTAAGGGTTAAATGGAATTCGCCCACGACAGCCAAATTATTTTTATCATATTATATTGGTCACACATTGGTGTGGAAAATAAACCAGGAAAAAACATGTGTTCGATAATGAAAAATGCATAGTACAAAGTTATGTCATGGCTGTGTACATCTAGGCTGCGTCGATCGAAAGCCCCTCATCTCGGTCTTTAGCTATCATCACCTCATTGGTGAATGCATCTTGGTCGTCCCGCCATCTTAGCCTGAACCCACCGCCTGTGACCGTTGCGTGGCATCCACACAAGTGGCAAGGTATCTTTGTGGATGGCCAAATTTTTGAGGATGACATTTAAATAAAATAGGCTAAAATTATTGAACGTTTTCATAAATATCTGATGTGTATGTTGATTTGTATCTTGTCGAACTATAAAAGCAGATATTTGAATGAATTACCATTTTGATGTCTATTTTACCTTACTACATTATGTTGATGAAGTTGTCCTATTTTTCAACCACTCTAAATTCGCGGAATCGAACACATACATTAATATAGGTAGGTATAGGTACCTTACTTATCTTTGATCTGTACCTAGACAGGTAAGATCACCTTCAAGTTTTCCTCCTGATGACCTAATATGTTAGAGTGTGGGCAGACTAGTATCGATAAATCTGAATTCTAATACCTATTCATATTACGTCATTTAGTCCTACGTGTCACTTACATTAAACATCCGTACACGTGCTTCTTATTAAGATTGATAAATCTGATAATAAAATGAGTGTAGAATTGTAGATATTAAAATGGAAACTGTCTACTAATGCACTCAGGTCCTGTTATGTTAGTGTGTAGTTAAATTTAATACTTAATTCGGGATTTAGAAGGTTGGAAACTATAAATGCCATGCCATTATAGCAACTCGCTTCGGTATGAGTTATGTTATATTAGGTATATTTTATTCTTACCGTTTACAAGCTTTTATTTAGTTTCACCTGTCACGGTGTCCGTCCATCGGTAGGTAATCCAGTCTTAATCTTATATTAACTGTTACACGCGACTCTTTCCCGCGCGACAAATACTATCTGTCACTTTCCTTTTAATACCGTGCGTGCAGGACAGGTGTTGCTGAATCGCGCGATAAATGATTTCCCTGCAAGATATGCTAGCAGCACCTCCCTGCCACCTCTAGCATAACTGTCATACGCGACTATTTCTCGCGCGAGATAATTACTCGTCTCTTTCTGTGCAGTAATGTGAGAGTGACGGGTAGCGCTATCTCGCGGGACAAGAGCCCTTGAGATAAAATTTTGCACACAAAAATGGTATAAATGAACTATTATTATAGGCTGGATGGAGCTGATCGCACGACAAAGCTGGAAGATGGTCAGCAGAACTCTGTAAACACAACGACCAAATCAACAGACTTAGGATCATCTAATTAATTCGTCGGTAATTGCCCTTTGTTTAAAAAAGTACAGTCGGCTATTTTTATATAAAATCTTATTTTATTAGACATTCTCTGTCACGTACCTAATCCTTTATAAGTATTACAGGTTTCAAAGATTACGTTACTAATTTCACATTTATGACAACAATAACCTTACACATAACTACTTAAACATTAACTTAGCGTAGGTGAGTAGGTACTATAAAAAGGGAATTTCTACTTCGTTTCCTAAGAGGGTTTGATAGGGCATAAAAGACGGTTAGCAAATTATAACGGTAAAAATAGATTCTTGTTATCAAATGTACTGTGGTAATTCCAGGCGTCTACATATTATGATCGCCTCTTCCTATCCGTACCTGGATTTGTAAACATTTAATAAAATATAATGGATCGAATCCGGAACACAACTCTACGCTCCAAGACCCAAATTGTTGACGTAGCTCGGAAAGCGGCCAAGTTAAAGTGGGAATGGGCTGGCCACGTTTGCCGGATGAGTTGTGGGCCAAGACCACTACAGAGTGGAAGCCGAAACACTCGAAACGGAAACGAAACGTGGCAGACCTCGCCGGCGATGGCAGGATGACTTGGATTTCTTCTTGAAGGATCGGCCAGAAATAACCTTAACCCGAGATCACTGGAAGAAAAGGGGAGGCCTTTGCCCAGCAGTGGGATATTACGGACTCAATATAATATAATAATAATATTAGTTTATTGAGTTTAAAAAATAGTTTACTTGACCTATCAGAACTATTAGAAGCCTATTTAAGATAACGACAGTATTTTATCATCGACCGGCGCACACGCAGCGCGCCAACGCAGTAGCCTTGCAAGGCCGCAGTCTATGCAGCGTCGTTAATTAAATTCCACCTTCGCTGACTCACTCAAACCATTATTGCCTTGTTAAACGTTGGATGATAAATGAGGACTTTAACTCAATGGGATGAGAGCTAAAATTGCATTTTAAATTAGGTAAAATAAAGGTTATCGCGAAAGGGTACATTCACCCGCTGCTAACATGCTACTTAAAAATATCTAAGTTCTTTGCTTTAGTTAGGTACACATGCCACATACTTTTAACCAAATACGGAAAAGAGGGGCAAATGTCAAAAAATGCCGCGAGGAGAGAGGGCGGGGGCCCCAACGTACCTATTCGTGGAGCCATGACTGGTCCATATTCACAATCTGATAGGCGTACCTATACTAAAGAACATTAGTAAATTAGGGCTGGAATCTCAAAATACCTACTGTCAATAAAAATAATAACCCATAAAAATCTTCCACTCCAAGTTAACCAATCTATCTCTAATCTAGTCAATTAAGTTGTTCTTGTAAACATGTATCGCTAAATACGAAAGAATCACGCAGCAAGCAACGTTATATATATCTTGTGCGATTGCTCGTAGGTAGCAGGCCGTGATTCAGGCAAGCTAGCGACATCTAGCGAATATCGGATGAAACTATTCAGCAAAAAAAAAACATAAATTGAAACTATAACTGGTTTGCTTATGCGAATGTTTCTGTTATGTTACTGATACATTGTTTGTAGACTAATAAACTACACAGCCGTGCAAAATGCAAACTTCCCAGAGAATAACCAAAATCTTCGCTACGTAGACAAAATCTAACCGACTTAAAGGTTTTGCCTAGCAATGAGTCACACCTACCTACCTACTAATAATGGAACTGCATCCCTTTTATTATTTTTCTTTGATAATTTCCATGTACCTTACTTACTTTCAGAAATTACATTGCAAATATTAGAACGTTATTTGGTACTTAGTTTATGTACGTTTAAGTAGACTACAGGCAAATACTACAATTCTTAGTGCAAAACGTTAAGGAAAATTTGACATTCAGTGTGTCATGGTCTACAATTCTTCGAACGATTGACTCATCGTTTGCAAAACAGCTGTGGAACTGGCCAAGACGTGCTGTCATGTCATGTCACTTCTTGCACTCAACTCGGGCACTTGATTATTCCTTGCGCGAGCTGTTGTATGAAATGATTGTCAATTGGGACGACTGACCGCTACTTACGTACTAAATAAATAAACGTTCAGCTGGGCGAGTTAAAGGCACGCGTATAGATTAAAATATCACAGGCTGGATTATACGCCTGCATTCCTCTGTGCAGTCTGTGCAATGAAAGGCTCCTTTAGCCCCTTCTATTGAATTGAAGAGATGGGTTTCTCATGGAACAGGCAAGCATTCGTTCAATCCCATCTGATGGTAAGTGACGTGATACATACTTAGCTACGATGGAGCATGCTTGTACCAATTTATTGCTTATTCATTCTCGACTTGAAGAAATCGAAATCGTTAGAGTCAGCTTTTCAAACAAAACTGAGACGCGACTCTCTGTCGCGCGATACAAATATTGCCTGTCTCTTTCGTTTCAATACCGTGTGAGCAAGAGGGGTGACGATCGCGCGACAGCTAAAGTCGCGGCAAGTTCCGCTAGATGGGAAGGTTTGTTGGAAGACTTTCAGGTACGGATGGTACAGGCTATGTAGTTTTATGGTTTCGACGTCGCCTGTCCTATCAGCATTAGGTATAATCTTCTTATCGATTCGGGAAGTACCTAAGTAACGCATGGGAGGCTCAAATAATGAATATACCTACGCGATATAATCCGTTGAAATTGTTTTATTCAAATGTGGATATACAGTCGAGGAAACCGAATAAAATATATTGGTTGGTTATAATCGTAATAGTCATAAATTTGTTATGATTATGAATCTTAGTTCAGAAGACAAAACTTAAGGAAAAGGTCATTATGGGGTAAAACCATACGGTTTTCCTCGACTCGTGTTATTGGCTGATTGAGACGCCATGTTTTAACAGCTCTGTACCTACCAGGTTCCCAATTGGATGGAATTTAAACCCATAACAACTCCATAAAGTCTATAGGTTACCACCTCTGTTGGGTTATTTTACAAGGTAACAATAAATTTTTTGAGATCCTGGGTATTCCAGCTAGAACTATGTTGCATCCTCAGAAGGGTACTTTAATTGGTGTACATAAAAAAAAAGAGTTTAAACTGACAAGTTAATGTAATTTTAGTATGAGACCGCCCGAACCGATAAGCCAGTATAGATTTAATAAGGCTTATTATTTTCGCGGCGACAGAAAAATTAAAGAGCAGCAAACTATTTGCAACTAAAATAATAACTTGTCAGCGATTAAATATTTTGGCAATCATTTATATTAAATGAGCTTTAAACTAAGGATATTTTAAAATTCAAATAATGGCAGCAACTTTAAGGTAGCAGAAATAATAAACAAGATTACTGAAATCATAGGCGAGGTACTATAAATAATGACTTGGCGACTAATATTAGCAGAAGATCCGACTCGGCCGGGTTAGGTTAGGTTGGTTTTTTTTTTTATATCCCTAAAAAGCGCTCCTTTTATTTTTTTTATGACCTTGATTTATTTTATATGCAATCTCCATTGAACAATTAGAGTAGGCCATTTTCAACTTTTTATCCACTGTCATGTTTCCGCTTAATTAGTTAATTCAGTAGCCAAAACTCGATGCTAGTTTATATTGAAACAAAGCCGAAAATTGATTACTTAGCTGCTACTTTTTACTTTATTAGTCTCCGCAATTAGTCGCCAACTTATTATTTTTGCTACCCCTTTAATTTTTTATAAATCCCTAAATCAGATTAATTTGTCGCCGCGTTAAATACATGCCATTTAATAATAATATGAATACCTAATCGACATTTGTTTTTATGAATCCCAGTAGGTCCTACCTAATCACAATCCGCATTTTTTTTCCAAAGGACATTCGTAAAATATGGGCATTTTGTGTCATTTTTACCTGACTACGGCGATATGCTCAGACACCAATATCCAATGAGATCTCTCATTCGGAATAATATAGTTGTCCTTACTTTAGCAACGATCTCTTCATATAAAGCATCAACGTCACAACAAATGTCCAACGTCCCATTCAAAGCTTCAGCGGCAATTTAGACATGATTCACCAAGCCGACCAGTCGTTCAGGATTTCGTCGGCGAGGTACAAATTTCGTATATTAATATGCGTCTATGCGTCTAAAAGCATCACAGCATAGTGTAATAAATTTCTACAGTAGGTACTGCAATAAACGTAGGTACTGAGTGGTCAGACTTGCCCAAACAAACCTCTATGCCTCTTATGCTATTTGAGATTGCTCGATTACATTAAATGTTACTTGCTCTTTGTTCTTCTGTGTTGTGACTACACATGTTCTTTTCTATTATCTTCTAAATTGCTACTTAACTGTACCTAGTAACTTTTACATTTATAAATATATATTAGGAGATTAGGAGTGTGAATTTTAAGGCCTTGAGTTTTCTTTCTGCATCTATTAACAACGAACAAAATCTACTGCAATGGTTGTTTTGACACCCTGATTTCATAAGCAATTGGGTTCGGTAAAAACTAAACCCATGTGTTCTCTCGAAATGGAAGATTCTCTGGAACAAAGAGGGACTGATACCTACTAAACAAATCCTCGCATGGCACCGAAGTCTTATAATACAATTCGAATGTTCATTCGAAATGTTCCACATATGGAAATGTTATTTAAAGAACTATAAGGATGATACCTGACCGCAAGCATTCGCCTGTAATGTAACAAAACAAATGAAATTTTCATATCATTTGCACTAAGCACCTTAAAAGTTTCTAGAAATTTCCGAGCACCTTTTGGAAACTTCTACATATGTAGGTAGCATACGCACAAGTGTAACATACGACTTGTCGCACGAGATACAATCGGCTATCACTTGACAATTACATAACAGAATCGCGTAAGCGAAGCCGCGGATATTAGCTCTCAGGTCAGACTAAAGATGTTCATTGCAACACTAAACACATTAATGTGTAATTATTTTCCAGAATATCCATACTGCTGGCTGTTATGTCTGTTGAGCGGCAGTTTGCAGCCGTCTGCGCTATTTCGGAGCGTCTAATTTAGGCCAGACGGCGGCGCCGCCTGCATAGCGAAAGTTCTTACCACGCACTTCACCTTTGTACTAAAAAAACTCTCTTTGATCTCACTTCAACATAATCAGCGAGAAAGCGTGGCGCGTCGAGACAAATTAAACGTGACATATCCACGCTTAGATATAGGTAGATGCACAATTGCATACCTAACATTAGTTATATGTGTTTTTAATTACATTGAGATGCATCTCTATATTACTTATGTAAAATATTATGGAATGTTACTACAAATTACTAACTTACTATTATTGAACGGCGCTCATGAGCAAATGCTCAGTAAATTACGCAATAAAGCACTAACCTAACCTACCCTACCAAAACTATTTTTAAGAGACATCTTTGCATAATACAACAAACACGTTTATAATAGGAATCAAGTAAAGTAAAAATAGTGGCGTCAATCTCATTGCACAGTAGTAATTTATACTGCGCAATGAGTTTGGACCGCACTTTTTACGAGAGATTTGGTGTACATAAAGTATAAACTATACAGTAAAACCCAAAAATACCTACTTGCCAACTTGATGGATAATTGAGACATGAAAATGCCGGTAACACTTAAAATGCTGTCGGTAAGTATCTCACGATCGTAAGCTAGATTTTAATTGAACCAAGCACTAAGCAATTTCTCAAGGCAAATGGCAACTTTTGTCCATGCACTAAGTATGCAATAAGTATGTGACGAGCTGCGTAGCTAAGTGAAAAACATCAAGCTAAGAAGTAAAGCTATAAAAAATATCGATCCTGATTTGTGAATATTTATTTCTTGGACTGGATACTTCATAGATGGGATATTTCTGCTGCGTAACCAATATGCCGAGTGTGACTTGTAACTGGAGCAATAAATTAAAACACAGATTTAATACCTTAATCTAAACAAAAAAAAAATCTCACCAACTTAAAATACACATACAGGTTTCAGATGTTCATAATTTTTAACTAATTAAATAGTATTTTCAGTGACGTCATCCAATATTAACATCAGCTGACAGACACTGGCTGTCACGCTACTAATTAGACATCAAATATTTCGCAATCCATTGCTTCTTTGGGTAAACAATATTTCACAAGTTATTAAATAATACAACTTGTATTATACAAGCTACTCATTTTATAAAGTTGCTATACAAATGTTGTTTAGTCTAAAGAGTAGAATCTAAGAAAAATATTATAAAAGTATCGTGAAACAACTTTAATAATTATAAAACTCGCGTGAAAATTGTCAAGAACGGCCCGACATGTTTCGAACTCATATGATCATCATCATCGTTCGAAATATGTCGGGCCGTTCCTGACAATTTTTACGTAAGTTTAAACGATATTAGTAGAATCTATGTTTTCATTTATTGCTCCTGTTACAGACCACCTCCAGTATATCATAATATTCATATTGCATTCCTTATGTCGTACGTGAATTTACTATAAATAATGCTGATAATGCTAATGTTTATTGTTACTGTGTTTCAAGAATAGCCATAATGATTTAAAAGCCTCTTAGCCCTGAAGCATCACTAAAAGATCGTAGAAATTTATGGCAACGTTTATAGCAATTTATAGCACCATTTGTACTATCTCGATGTTATCACCCTGATGCCATAGCGAAAAGCTAGTACATAAAATGGTTAGTACAAGCTGTCTAGCTTTCATAGATTACATACATGTTTCTATCCACCTGCATCCAGCCACCATACAACTATCTGACCTCAAAATATATTGTCTCATAAATAGGTAGTATTTCGAATATTATTTGACAAAGTTATTGCAGGGTAGGGCATCAGGGCTGTCAAAAACGACTTCTTCCTAAACTTGGACATGGCCAGTTTTATTTGTAAATCATTCATAAAAAAGTGCATTGCTTTTTCGGTTTACATTATTACTTATGAAATACTTAAGACTAAGAATGAACAGTATGACGGTAAAACATTGTCTCAAGTCTCTATACCAATTTACCGATAGATTATGAATAAAAGGAGGGAGCTAAATAAAACCACAGAATTATATTAAAGGACCTTAGGTTTATAACCAATATACTTCTACATAATATATATTAAAACAAATCCGAATGTTATAGTTCATTCATCTACGACTAAAATAACAAAGCTTTATAAATACCTATTCACAGCTTTAAACATGGTTCGTTACTTATGCTGGCTACACACTAGGACGAAGACAATAACAGTTGCAAAATAGGCAACATTGTGAAGACCGTAATATTAATACGTAACGGACAATGTGTCTAGTAGACTAGGTGCCGTCCTTCTCGAGAACGTTTCCTGATTTGTATGGAAATTATTCTCGAGAACATTCTTTACCTATATAAATCGAAACGTTCTCGAAAACGGCACATCTGTCTAGTTTTGTTGTCCCAAGCGACAAGTGGAAGTTTCCAACGCAACAACTCGAAAAAGCTCCCTTTTCTCGTTTGCGTTTCGCGTGTAAATAAAGGTTTCACAAGCGCGCGTTCCTTGGCCGATGATGGTTGTGTTTATCGCGTGATAAATAATTGATAAAGCATCTGTCACTGTCACACTCGCATACTTGTTAAATTGTGACGGACGCTTTGTCGCTTACGTATCGCATGATAAACAACCATCATAGGCCGAGGCGTTTTCCGGTTTGAAAGCAAACTTACACTAGTGCCTTTGGATTGAGCGTTTATTTTTTCCTCGGAGGGCCTCTTTTTCAGTAAATCTTCAATTATCTTTTAATATCGCTTATTTTTCATTGTTATTTGTTTTTTTTTTATAAGGGCGCCCTTTACCGCGAACACTTGCCTGTAATGTAACTAAAAACAAGTAAGATTAAAAAAAAAAAATGTTATATTACAGGCGATAGTTCGCGGCACTCTAAGGTAGAAACGTTTGCTATCCACCGAAACCACTATTTAATTATCTAAGATTGCATCAGCATTTTGCTTGGGTTTAAAATTACAATGGATTAGCATCGCCGTGAGCGTAGACACAATAATATACTATTAATGAACACTATAATATATTGCATTTTCAGATCATCTTGAACAAATTTTAACTATTTTCTAAGATACGAACAGTTACCTACATGCACTTACATTATCAAGACTATCACACAAATAATGTTAATAAATACGACATAATACGTATGTAAAAAAGTAGGTACTTAATAACCATAACCACATTACGACATAACAGTTGTTACGCGAGTCCCATATGATATATATTTATTGTATAAATCGTCCTATTTTTTTCTTTTCCTCTTGTGACTGGTTCAGTTACGAATATTACAGAAACGGAAACATATCGGGTGAAACATATTTTACGTCACCCTAGGCCGTAAGTGTGATATTCTGCCCGGGGGAGAAAATCTCACTTCCTGGCCAAGGCAAGACGTAAAACTTTAGACAAACACGGGCGGTAATTAGTACATTTGCATACAAACACCGGCGATGCCTACATATAAGGCAAGGAAAGTAATTTTTGAATTAAATGTAGATTCCATAGCCATGGTATCGTCTATTGAATTTTTTATTTTATGTGGTTATTATTATTGGGCTTATTCGTTAAGTAATTTCCAATTCTCGACACCGATGTCGAAATTCGTTTCAAATTACACAATTACACATTTGTAACTCGGTTGTAATACTATTATTGTATTATTTAAGTTGAAACTGTCAAGTTCTAATAATAATTATAATTATTACCTTAGCTTAGTATCAGCGGTTGGGGCTTTATCGCATTTTTTGGCATGTTTGATTACACCAATTCAGACGCATAATAAAATGATAGTTTAAAAATAAAACGCTTATAGCGAATTCATTGTCGTATATATGTCGCAAATAAAAGCTTCTACTTCAAATTTCTATTGTCGACCAATTTATTTTCTATGCTATTATAGATCAAATCAAATAGTTCATTTGTTAGAGCTATTAAAACCGCTAACGTCCACGCATCGTGTCGTCAAAATGAAATACATAAACATAATGCAATTTACTGCAATAAGGTTCTATAGTGGTCTAGGAATTAAATCGTTTGACTGTACTTCATATATACCTATAAAATATCGTAGTTAATTTTATAACGCATCAATTTCAACGTCGCCATATGTATACATCTTAATATAGTAAGGGTGCATCTCTATTAACGATCTGGGCGGATTGGACTGTGTTATAGTGTCCGAAATTGCGCGGCGACTTCAGTAGACAGTGTTGTGATTGGTCAAATCATGATCTGTGCCGCTTCGCTCCCCGTTAATGGAAATGCATCCTAACATTTTGTTTGACGGCCATTATATTTAATACAAAGCCCCGATATTGTAAATACACAATCATCACCGATATCTTTGGTTACAAGCTCACTACTATTTTAGCATAATAGTTATTAATTTTCAATCGAAACTAGAGCAATTATAAAGGTGGCTCTTGCAAAGCAAAATAACCCGTGAATATATAATATACCATTGTTAGCTGTACGTCAAATGGCTTATATCTATGTAAGCATCAAACTATTACATATATTTCATGGTCAGGCAAAGAACTTAGGAGATAGAATTATAACAATATACCTTGTTTACATGTATTTTAATTTTATACATAAAACGCGTAAAAATAGATAACTGAGTTTAAAAATCATTTTTTTTATTATGATTTACGCAATTTTATTGGCCATGTGCCATTCTCTTTTAAAATACGACATTGAATACTATATTCTTTCAATTAAAATAATCTATGGTCAAAATCGTATATTAGTGTATTACATGCATCTAAACATGATACTGATCGCCGAATTGTATCAGATAAAATTAATCTTTTATCTAAATGTGTTAGATTGTATCTAAAGATCAAAAAAGATAAAGGTGACACTGAACACAATATTTATCAATGCTTTACACTTTCTGATTTTTTTCATTCAAAAGACGGATTCCAGCATACACTACGTACAAAAACAATTAAGGAAATGAATTCTAGTATCTTAGAACCATGTCGAAATAATTTCCTTAAGTTATGACTGGCTTCGGACTTTTCATAGCACAATAGTACAGCCGCCATCAGATATATCGCAGCATATAAGGCGTTCATAAATATCTGAACACGACTCTTATTGACTGGGCGTTACAGTACATGTTCAGATATTTATGAACGCCTTATATGCTGCGATATATCTGATGGTGACTGTACATTAGTATGAGTATGATTTACATTTTAATGTTAATTGGCTCCATGGCTCTAACATCTTACCATCCTAATCCTATGAAAAATCCAAACCCTGGTATCGCTAGTTGTGAAGTTTTCTAGTGATACAGGATTCATTACCTTCATAATACGTCTAAGTAAGAACGCTGTTATTTCCAAGCAAGAATGTAACTTAAAATACCACCTTGAGGATATGATCATAAGGTTAAAAGGTTGTCTGGAAGAGATCGCTCTTTAGCGATAAGACCGCCTACAATTATCTGCGATTTTTTTATTTAAGATTTCGACTTATTTTCTTGTTGGTGTGCAATAAAGAATTTCTGTATTGTATTGTATAATTTAAATTTGTTACTTTTTTGTAGATAGCCTAATAATAAAATAGGAATTTTATATTTTGATAGTACTATTAAAATAAATAGATTTCTTATTATAATAAATTAAACATACTTCTGTATATCAAGTACACTTAATTAAATAATTTTGATAGAATTTTGTTGATTTCCAATCTACACATATGTTTAAATAGGTACATATATTAACAGAAAAAGAAATAATATAAGTACGACTACTCTTAATTAATACTATACACAGAATAAGGCCTGAAGACGGAAATCACCTGATTGTTAAACTTTTAACCGCCAATGTGTGCAAACCCCATTTTTGGTGCACGGATGTTAACACTAAGCCCTATCAACAGTCTGACACAAAATAATAGAAATTAAAAAGTGGCAATACTGTATGGACGTCCCCGTTTTTTTAGATCGATTAGAAAAGAAAGGGACGACACGACAGTATTGTCAGTTTTTAATTTCTACTCTATTGTGTCAGACTGAAGCTAGGGTAGGTGAAATCATTCGCGCACCGAAAACCCCGGAATACTGATGTGTCACAAAACTCAAAATTGGACATAGAAAAGTATGCTTCTCGATAAATCTCTCGTAATGGACGTGTACGTTGTTAATCGAGAACATTCTACACGCATCAGGGAGTCGTTTCCAAAACGCCACAACTCTATTCTGCAGGCCTAGCATATCTTGCTGCGACTTCACTTGTCGCGCGACACAGCATCATCTGTCATTGTCGCACGGTATTGAAAGGAAAGTGACAGGTAATATATGTCGGGCGACAAAGAGTCGCGTGACACGGTTATGCTGGGTCCCTGGAAGTCACTACATTTAAATGATTTGTGTAGTAGGTACTCTGATGAAAGCTGCCACTTGGTCGACACTTCAGTCGACGTAAATACTCATCTTTAGACATCGTATTTCTGGCAGTAATTGATAGGGAGTTGCTGTAGCGATAAACTCACAAATCGATGCTTTTCTCATTTATTCTATGCATACTTCAAATAATCGCCAAATTACGAGTACCTACTATAGTATAGTCTTTCGGTTGGTCCTATAGTATAGTACTTCGTTGTATGCGATCTCAATAAAGAAAACAGTACTGTTGTGTGGTATTGTATTGTACCTAATTGTCGTCCATAAAAGCGAAGCGTGCTTCATAGATAACGTGTCATTTTGGTGGATTATCAGCTCTAAGGCCTTTTCCTGACTACCTGAGATTCTAAAAAATGCCCGGTAAACGCCATTTCTATTGAAGCAATTTTAAATCTTGGCAAAGGCTTTAAGTTGATAATCCACCTAAATGACCTTATCTACGAAGCACGCTTCTTTTTATGACGGACGATAATGAGGTTCAATACCACACAACAGTACTGTTTTCTTTAATTAAATCGTACGCAACGCCAACTGAAAGACATTATACAAACCTCTTAGATATTAAATCGAAAAACGTACCTTCTTGGACTTTCGTTATGAAACAATGTTTGTCAATTTTATCATAATATAATATAGTGTCATTTGTAATCCGTGTTGTTGAATCAGTTATATATAAGTGAAAATATATATTAATTTTCATTTTCATACCAATAAAAGGATATGTTTTACAAACAAAACTTGGAGGTACAACTAGTTATGGATAAAGCATCGATGAGTGAGTTTATCGATACAAAACATCTCTATATGAAACTTTACCATTGAAATAGGTTTATTTGGCGGTTAAAAGATCAAATGCCTGCACACAGGGATGGCATTTGAGATCACTCACTCACTCATACCAATTGGTACCTTGTATTTTGCACGTAAGTTCTTCGAAAAGATTTAAAACCTAATACACGCGCGTCGATATTCAGTCCTCGGACCAATATACTACTTACACAATAATATAATAGAGTACATAGACAATGTGATTCGTTATGGAATAGTTACTATATACGGCTAACCTCTGATAGGTAACATACTTGTGATTGTGATGCTTGGTGAACCATGTTTTTGAAGGCAAGCAGTGACTTCCATCTGTAACCAAGAACGACTGATTAAATAATACGTAAACATTGAATTAAGATGGTAATATAATAATAATAAAACTAGTTCTCATTAGCCACAAGAACAATGCGTCTAGAAACTGGATTCTGGATGTGTCCCGTTACAAAAAAAATTATGTTTTTTTTTAGTATACGATAAAACGAGGATGGTATTCGAGGATGACAATTCTATTCCCGCGTTACAAGAACATCACTGTCCCGTCCAGCCCCTCTAGCACAACTGATCGACGCGACTCTTTTTCGGGCGCATATATTATCTCTGCCTTCCTATCCAGTACGGTACGACAGAGACGGGTAACGCTTTCAATCTCGTTGGCATTACATGGCAAAAACACTGGACTGACGCCAGACATAGTGGTTGTGGTACTAACTACGTGGTACTACTATGAGTAAAACGATATTATCAGCACAGTAAGGTACCCGAGTGATTCCAAGGCCAAGGTAAGTGTTTGCACCTTTGAGTATGTAGCCCAATGGAGATGTCAAACGTAACTCTCCAAACATATTTGAGGCGAGGTATACTCGTATAGCATATAATCAATATATGAAAGCACACTCACACAGACACGAAGTGTGCTGTTGTGGTAAACGTACACCCCAAAAAGAAACACATTTATAACCTCTTATGACCTAGTTGACTGATGTACTCTGGCAGAGGGGTTCAGCCGTGTTTGTCATCTCCATAGGCTGAATGTTCACAGGTTTGTCATCTCCATAGGCAAAATGGTCACAGGTGTGCAGATACCTGGAGTCGACACCAGGTGTCCGCACGGGAGGAGCACCACGCTCACCTGGATACCTGGAGTCGTCACGCGAGGTAGGCGCGCACCAGCGCGCGCACGGCGCTGCGGCACAGCGGACACGACGGCAGCGCGGCGCCGCAGCGCGCGCACGACACCAGGTGCCCGCACGGGAGGAACACCACGCTCACCTGGATATAGAATGGTCACAGGTGTGCAGATACCTGGAGTCGTCACGCGAGGTAGGCGCGCACCAGCGCGCGCACGGCGCTGCGGCACAGCGGGCACGACGGCAGCGCGGCGCCGCAGCGCGCGCACGACACCAGGTGCCCGCACGGGAGGAACACCACGCTCACCTGGATATAGAATGGTCACAGGTGTGCAGATACCTGGAGTCGTCACGCGAGGTAGGCGCGCACCAGCGCGCGCACGGCGCTGCGGCACAGCGGGCACGACGGCAGCGCGGCGCCGCAGCGCGCGCACGACACCAGGTGCCCGCACGGGAGGAGCACCACGCTCACCTGGATATAGAATGGTCACAGGTGTGCAGATACCTGGAGTCGTCACGCGAGGTAGGCGCGCACCAGCGCGCGCACGGCGCTGCGGCACAGCGGACACGACGGCAGCGCGGCGCCGCAGCGCGCGCACGACACCAGGTGTCCGCACGGGAGGAGCACCACGCTCACCTGGATATAGAATGGTCACAGGTGTGCAGATACCTGGAGTCGTCACGCGAGGTAGGCGCGCACCAGCGCGCGCACGGCGCTGCGGCACAGCGGGCACGACGGCAGCGCGGCGCCGCAGCGCGCGCACGACACCAGGTGTCCGCACGGGAGGAGCACCACGCTCACCTGGATATAGAATGGTCACAGGTGTGCAGATACCTGGAGTCGTCACGCGAGGTAGGCGCGCACCAGCGCGCGCACGGCGCTGCGGCACAGCGGGCACGACGGCAGCGCGGCGCCGCAGCGCGCGCACGACACCAGGTGCCCGCACGGGAGGAACACCACGCTCACCTGGATACAGAATATTTAAATAGTACTACATACAGAATCTACAATTTAAAAAAAAAAAAAAAAAAAAAAAAAAAAAAGAATGGACACGCACACCCCCGCACCGAATCAAGGTACCTCACCCCGCAAGGGCGCCGAGTTGGAATCGTGTTGGCAGCGTAGATAATTTTGAAAGGGTCGTGTACTGTGCATAGGGGGGCAATGTGGGCAAGTATGGTAAGCTTTCAATTTCCGATTTATACAATCTTAAACTATATGGCTATTTCTCCGCTAATTGTAAAATCATTGCCTTGATATTTTTTCGGGAAACGTGTATAGTGGCTATTTAATTACCCCTTAAATACCTCAATAATCAGTGCCTTGATTTAAGATTATTACATTATTAAAAAATGATTACATTATTTATAAACAGTGTTTTCATTTAATATCAATGTCACTTTATTTATTTTAATCAAACATTAACATTAAATGAAAAATATATCGATAAGATTGACATTTACAGGCCAATTTGCATATAACATTAAAGTCAAGATAAAAATAATGACTGCTGATTAATCATATCCGCTGAAATTCTCTAAAAAACTTATTCGTTTGCAAGTTTACCATGCAGCCATGTATTTTAGATAAAAACTTAAAACTCTTATATAAAAAAGAAAAAATTATGCTTTGAACGGGATTCGAACCCACGTCCCCACGGCATTCCGGACCAGACGGGGCATTGCCAATTATGCTATCAAAGCCACTAGCTGGCTGAATGGTGATAAAACCAACTACTTATAAGATCAAAATGTAACCCGTTCAATGCAAATAAATGACTTTGACTTTGACTAGCATGCTTTAGGGCGGTATCGTAGCGCATAACAATGCGCTACTAGTGCTACAACCAAATTTATTTTTTTATTAAAGTAGTAAACATGTTCAAAGCATAAAACATTTTCGCTTCTATATAAACATGTAGTTTAGCTAGCTAGCAGACGTTATAATTTATTTGTTTTTTTTTTATTTATGAAGAAACAAACAGTCTTAAAATAATATAACATTGGTGTTGTCATAGGACTAGAAATCACCTTAATTGTAGACCTATAGTTACGTTATAGCTTTAATACAATTTGAAAAACTTAAAACGTTTACATACTATAAACATAAACAATAACCTGAGTCAGAACCTAACACTTTCCTTATCAAGTGACCTAACACCACTGGCGGTCATAGGACAATAGGCCTGTGGTTTTACATAATCATTAAAATATATCAAACAATGGTTTTGAATTTGAAAACACAACTTTGTATTTTGTTTGTCATAATCAATCGACATAATTTGCATAGCCTGAATCCATAAAATAGCATGTAAAGGGTGGATTTTAATAGTAAACAAGAGCTTACTTATTACTTTGGCTTATTTATTATACTTACTTCAGGCAGTGAAGTTTTATATAGTTATATTAGCCCCAGCAGCTAAGTTATCCAGCACATTTCTGATAGAGAATCTGCTTGTCTGGAAGAGATCGCTCTTTAGCGATAAGATCGCATGTTGTCTACCGTTATAAAAATTGTTTGCTGTGCAATAAAAGCATTTTGTAATGAAAGAAATAATCCATCATTCTCAGCAGTTCAGCACTCGCTATAACCGTAGGTTTAATTGACAACCTATTTCAAAAATTCATTGAAAACAATTTTTATTCAAATTGAAAGTAAAGAAAACTTTAATAACAAGTTACAGTTGGTGAGCTGTCAGAATGCAATTCGCGTTTTATACCTGTCTCGCTCGCTCTTACGCGATCTAGATAAGAACCTCTCAGTTGTCACCCAAACCCGAAATGCAATCTGAGAACTAACGGACTGTATGTCAGACTCAGACTGTCACAGGTGAACAACGACCTCACTATAAAAAGTGTTTTCACCTCACTCGCTCGGAAAACCTCCGTTTATAGGGCGAAATCTGCGTGCAAAAGTCTATTTTATCCGCTAGCGTGCAAAAGTCATTTGAATTTCGAACACGACGATTTTGATTCTCTGTGGTGCATGTAACTTTTTTATATTTAAAAGGAGTCTTAAATATAAAAAAGTTACATGCACCACAGAGCCACAACGCGTGACTGATTTCATCAGTCGATAAATCTTCGAATAACCAATCAACGCTTGCTAATAAAGGGCGATCTGGTCAGGCCGGCTAAAATCATATGTACGTTTGAATACTTCTTTAAAAAAAATATACACCTACAATATCACGTCCAGAAACCTGGTTTGAGGTTACAGATTTTTAAGTTTTTATTTTTTCTACGCTTTATTTTATGTTGAATATGTTTATATATATTAATAGTAAGTATTTCAGTTTCATTTACATATTTTGAGTAGTAAATATATTAAATACATCACAAATTTTAATATTTATTTGTTATAAAAGTTGGAACATAAGAGTGTAATTACTGAACGCACCCGAGAAAAAAAAAATAATTAAAAAGTTGGAAGTTTTCACAATTCACGTAAACAACGTAAATTGGTTCTGTGGAGAATACATACTGTTGTCTTACTTTATAGAAATGTGGAAAACAAGAAAGTTAAGGCCAATTTGGAGTATTTATTCAATGCTAAAAGCCTGCATTAAAACGGAAAAGGATTTGTTATAAATAATTGGAGACAATAAGTAATTTACCGAAACTATTGGCGTTTTTAAAGAAGATAAAGCCGAAATAATCTTGTTCGGATCCCATCGTCCAATAACTTCCAAAGCAAATGTTATGGAAAATACTTCCGTGTGGCCAACTAATCCTTCCCAGAATGCCATTCTCCCACATTCACAACGAATTATGTCAAGTAGTTTCAAATACAAATATAATATAACAGTGCTTAAGAAAAACTCAACGATAAAATATACACGACGATACTACAAACTACGGCCATATTTTTAATATGTGTGTGCTTAAGAGTCCGCAGCAAGGTCCGCTCAACTCCGCGTTGAGATCGCGCGCTTACGCTTTAAAATGTTGTTGTTTCACCTAGAGGAAGACAGGGCGCTAGCAGTAAAGCGAGAGCGCGCTAGGAGCAAAGAGTATGTAATCACTACGTTTTAAGAGACGGGAGTGCCATACGAAACATACTGCCAATATGAAGCCGCAAACAATATCAGTGTCAGTGTCAACTCATGACATAATGCCAACATCAAGAACAAAATAGGGATGTCACATGTTACACAAATTATCGAATTATCGATATCGATATCGGTATTTAAAAAAAATGGTTCAGGCGGGGTTCGCATTCGCACCCGCGTCTCCAACGGCTTTCCGGTAATTTAAATCATTAAATATTTCGCTTCAATGTAAACATTTGGTTTACTTTAGGTTACTGACTTCATAAAAAAAAACAAAAGTGTGCAAATAATTTTATTTCGTTCAAACTTTGCTTGGCTTGCTGATAAACATAGACGAAAAAAGCCGTTTCATCACTCCAGTCTGTGCTCCAGGTTGGAAGTTCTGCAACACAAATAATACAGGGTAAACAGAAAATTACAGAGTAAAATGAATCTGTTTGTCCAGATGAAACCGTACCATTCATAGTCCATTGAAGATTTTTCGTAAAATATTTCTGTGACCATAATCTAACTCAAACTGGCATAAAAAGTAGTGGCTTTTGCTTGAAGAAAGATATTCCGTATTTACCCAGGTATTTTTCACTTCAAATGAAAATTATCGATAAAACTTACATACAGCACTATTGTTTACATACGTATAAGGGTATGTATTATTTTACCCGAAATACTAAGTTTTCAATGAAACTTACGATTAACATGGTTATAACACGCAGTAATTAATTATATTTTTTACTTACCGATCTTCGTCCGGTGGAAATCTTGCCATGAATAGTCTTTTTTGACCGTCCATTCGACACGTTTTCATTCTGCATATTTCGCACTTTTTCCTTTTCAATCCACTCATTTTTGCAATTGTGATTGTCTTGTGTACCTTCTAGACGACCACTACACCCAAAGAATGCAAATTATTAGATTATTTGTGAAATTTGAATTATTTTAAAAGATCGCAGAACCTTGACAAAACCAGACAACACAACAAAAGAGAAACGTCAACTAATATGGCATGGCGGACAAAAATGGCGGCTGAAGTACAACCCGCCTAAATTCGATTGTCGCCAATTATCTAATGCTTTGTAGGTTTCAACGTTCTTTCAAACTTAGATAGGTAAAAATTCACCCCCGTTTCATATAGCCGTTGTCGTTCGTTTTTTACCTTGAGAGTTGCGCGAGGCTGGCTAGGAGTAGCTATGATAAGGGCGGTGCTTACCGCCGCCCCCCCGGACCGTTCCCCGCGCTAGAGTAATTCGCTGCAGTTTCGCAGCAATTTTTTGTAATTTATTTTAAGGTTTTCGTAGTTACGCTCTCATTTTAAAACTACGAGATCAATTTTGATAAATCTTTTTTCTTATCAAACTGCATAGTTTAATCGACACCGGAAATAGGTTTTGACTTCAATCTAAACTATATTTTGGTCGTAGTATGCCGCCAAACTGAACAACTTTCTGGGGTCTAAAAATGCAAAACTTGTACTCGCTCTATTTTCTTTCTATTAACATTTCAAGAGTCATAAACTAGTTTTAGCCCTAGATATATCTTATCTCATTATATTTAGAGAATTTCATGATAATGTGACATGTTATATTAAAATAAGGACGTAACTACGTTTGTATGAAGAATCGAGCTTGCTGCGGACTCTTAAATGTTTACAAATGAAGCGAAAATTGAAAAATTTAATGACTCGGACAGGATTCGAACCGACGTTACTGCTTTAATAAAAAAACCGGCCAAGTGCGAGTCGGACTCGCGCACCGAGGGTTCCGTACAAACACTTTCCATCCCTAAGTGGTTAAGTTAAGTTTGCACCTGGTATGTATAGCGCCCCATATAAATTAGGTGCAAAGTTAGGTATTAAAAAAAAAAATTATGGTTTTCGTAATTATTCCTTTATCTATGCTATAAGACGTTGCTTCGTACCAAATTTCAAGATTCTGAGTTCACGGGAAGCACCCTGTAGGTTTTGATTCCCTTGCAAGTGTCGAAAATTTGCGGCATAAACGGCTGTATCTTTTGATTGCGTTGGCTTAGAAGTTTGATTTTTTCACAGCTTCAAGGGACAGTAGACCTGAGTAATTGATATAAATTTCAGCTTCATACCTCCACGCGTTCCTGAGAAAAAGGGTCTTGACAGACGGACAGACGGACAACAAAGTGATCCTATAAGGGTTCCGTTTTTTCCTTTTGAGGTACGGAACCCTAAAAATGAGTAATTTGGGTGTAGCACATCGTTACTATCGATTCTCAACAAATTTGAGACGATGGTGCCGACGATAAAGTCTAAATCTTTACGGTAGATGGCGCTACGATGCCACCCTAAGGCATGTCGAAGCAACTGGTTGAAAAATTCAATGACTCTGACATCTGATTCGGTGGTCCAATTGGGAGGACGCCAGTGTTGGCCCGGAAAGCCGTTGGAAACGCAGGTTTGAATCCTGTCCGAGTCATTAAATTTTTCAATTTTCGCTTCATTTGTAAACATTTAGTTTACGTTAGCAGACGTTACTGCTTTAATAAAAAATAAGTAATTTGGGTGTAGCACATCGTTACTATCGATTCTCAACAAATTTGAGACGATGGTGCCGACGATAAAGTCTAAATCTTTACGGTAGATGGCGCTACGATGCCACCCTAAGGCATGTCGAAGCAACTGGTTGAAAAATTCAATGACTCTGACATCTGATTCGGTGGTCCAATTGGGAGGACGCCAGTGTTGGCCCGGAAAGCCGTTGGAAACGCAGGTTCGAATCCTGTCCGAGTCATTAAATTTTTCAATTTTCGCTTCATTTGTAAACATTTAGTTTACGTTAGCAGACGTTACTGCTTTAATAAAAAAAAATATGTGTGTGCTTCTCTCGTATTTATATGGTTTGGATTTGAGTGTGTTAATGTTTTAAATTTGATGTGCTAAATAAAAGGCAAAATTAAATATGATTATTTTTGATTTAATTGTTTTTCTTGAACTTCCATTTTCCTCGCTGTAGTGAGGTGAAAAGTTGTGTGTTCCGCATGGCTGCAAAATTATTTAGCTTCTCGTGTCTTGAAAGCTTCGCTACGCTCAGGAATCTATCTTTGAACCATTCGCTTCGCTCATGGTTCAATCTTAGATTCCTTCGCTCGCTCAGCTTTCAATTTCAACACTCGCGCCAAATAACAACTTTGCAGCCTTGCATAACAAATAACTATTGTCACTTCGATTTCGGATAAACTTTACCTACCCTTTAAAACAAATGATGTTACTCACCTCACTATCCATACAGACTTTGCACAGCCTCGCTTCCTTTAACTGCCTATTCTCTTCTTCCAACGACAACTTCTTCCTGGGAGTCCCTTCTCTTTCTCTCTCGACTCTCTCAGCTCTGTCGACGCTGTCAGATCTAGAACTCTCAGTTTTGACAGTCTGGCTAGTGTCAGCGCGCGCGACGATCACTTCCGGTTCTTGATGGTAGGAGGATTCGTTGGGCGTTCGGGAGCGCGATGAACTTTCGGATTGAGATCTTTGGTCGCAATCTAGTGATGGGATTATTCTGGAAAAATATAAATGTGATTTAGATAATAAAAGTAAAGCTCAGGAGCGTTTTGAAGGTTTCTTGGTTTATGTCATGTTTTCACGGATAATTAACATTATTTTTGCCAAATAAAAACGTTAATTGGAGAGGTGTAGAGGCACTCAAATAGAGACCACATACCGGAAGAGGCAGCGCTTCTGCGCAAATAGCCTCCCATAAGATGGGATCTAGCACCGCGTTGACCGACGCCTTTGACTTAGGAGAACTCTACGTAAGTAATTTGTCCGATTATGGATTTATCTATCTATCTAACTATTAGTCACAGTCGTCCACTGCTGAAAACAGGCCTTCCCTATAGCTCGCCACAATGTACGATCCCGCGGCATCCATCGACTCCCCGCTACCATATACGCCAGTCGATGCCGTCCATGCTGCGCTTTCCTATACGTGATCGCCACTCTAGGACTTTGGTGCCCGATAATCCATTCTCCGAGCTACATGGCATACTCATTGCCACTTAAACCGTGCAATCCTGTAAACTTGTTAAAGTGGCAACTCCTTGCCACTTAAACCGTGCAATCCTGTAAACTTGTTAAAGTGGCAACTCATTACCACTTAAACCGTGCAATCCTGTAAACATGTTAAAGTGGCAACTCATTGCCACTTACACCGTGCAATCCTGTAAACTTGTTAAAGTGGCAACTCATTGCCACTTACACCGTGCAATCCTGTAAACTTGTTAAAGTGGCAACTCCTTGCCACTTAAACCGTGCAATCCTGTAAACTTGTTAAAGCGGCAACTCATTGCCACTTAAACCGTGCAATCCTGTAAACTTGTTAAAGTGGCAACTCCTTGCCACTTAAACCGTGCAATCCTGTAAACTTGTTAAAGCGGCAACTCATTGCCACTTAAACCGTGCAATCCCGTAAACTTGTTAAAGTGGCAACTCATTGCCACTTAAACCGTGCAATCCTGTAAACTTGTTAAAGTGGCAACTCATTGCCACTTAAACCGTGCAATCCTGTAAACTTGTTAAAGTGGCAACTCATTGCCACTTAAACCGTGCGATCCCGTAAACATGTTAAAGTGGCAACTCATTGCCACTTAAACCGTGCAATCCTGTAAACTTGTTAAAGCGGCAACTCATTGCCACTTAAACCGTGCAATCCCGTAAACTTGTTAAAGTGGCAACTCATTGCCACTTACACCGTGCAATCCTGTAAACTTTTAAAGTGGCAACTCATTGCCACTTAAACCGTGCAATCCTGTAAACTTGTTAAAGTGGCAATGAGCATGCTATGTAGCCCGGAGAAGACCTAGAGTGGCGACCTTGGTGCTTCTGCGGATATCCTCATTTTTTATTCTATCACGCAGAGAAACTCCGAGCATAGCCCTTTCCACTGCAAGTTGCATGCCTGTTAGCCACCCTATGAGCCCCGCTGTGAACATGGAATGGTCTGGAAGACACGTACAGTACGATTAAAATCAGTTAACACTTCGGCTTTTCTCGGGTATCATCGCCTAAATCCGGAGACGGAAATGACACGAAATACATTACCGCGATTTCTTTTAGGTAGCATTCAATTTGAAGTATCATAAACGCAATGTATAGCACCTGCCAAGATGACATTACTAACCGGTAGATCTAAGAAATTTATTATGCAGAAGCGACATGAATTTTAACATATATAAGTCAATATTTTACTGTTTGATGTAAGTAGTACCTACGATATTACGTCGGATTAATAATGAATAATAATCACCAAATAAAAAATTAAAAAAAACCGATTTCAACCGATCTTTGTTGATATTTCATAAACTGCTTGACCGATTTTGATACAATTTACATGGGACCATCTCGGAAGTATACGCTATCAAATACGAAAAGGATTTTGTAAATCGGTCATATCTGTAAATTGATAACTCTATGTGAGAGATGAGGGATTCACGACAATTACCGAGGTTGGCCGAAGTGTTAACTGATTTTAATCGTACTGTATAAATATTATACCCGGCAGCGGGCGCGAACTCGCGCAGCGCCTCGGCGAGGATGTCGCGCGCGAAGCGCTGATTGGGCGCCACGCTCCAGCTCTCCTCGTTCAGCTGCGCGTCCAGGACCGCGTCGATCAACGCCTCCGACGACGTGAACGGCAATCCTGTACACAAATATAAACATAGCATAGCATAGCTAGGCATATACTGCACGATACCATAAGTACTATTAAAAGCACCGGCAAATGTAAAAACGTACTTAAGTAATATTTCATAGAACTTGAATTATAAATAAGCTAATGTTGTTGTACAACCGAAGACACGGTTAACTACACATCCATATACGTTATAACATTCAAATAAAGTATAATATCGATTACAAACCGACAGTAAACGGTGTCTTCAATGTACCCTAACTAACTACAGTATTATACACCTAAGTACTTATACTTAAGATGAATTGTGATGCGGACCGAACCGCGTGACCTTGCCACTATTACATAAACCTCCCGGGTTTTCAAAAGTGGCAATATAATATTTAAAACTATGTAAAATAAAACTGTTGATTTAAATAAATTAAAAAAAAAAAAAAAAAAAACGTTCCCTTTAAGACTGCACCGAGCGCAATGTGATAAAATAGGCAGTTGCCGTTAAGTAGATAACGTCAACACTAGTTGTTTAATCCATTTCTAAACTATATATTTAGCATTTCGAAGAATGTGTTAACAACTTCTCCGTGGAAAAATTATAAGATTATTAATATTTTACCCTAGAGAACTAAGTTAAGTTGGACGAAAATTGTAAAATCGTAAGCAGGCGTTAAGTGTTTTTTTATACTTAAACAATGGTAATCTATTCTGATTTTCAGTTAAAAAAAAAGACGAATGTTTACATTACAATTTGTCCGCATCTAATATTTCAATTATTGTTTGGTATTAAAGGTCCAGATTTATCAAAAAATTGGGCAAGTGCGAGTCTGACTCGCGCATGAAGGGTTCCGTACCTATCTATATATATATATATAATCTGTAACAAGTTTGTTGTATGGGAGCCCCCTTAAATATTTATTTTATTTTATTTTTAGTATTTGTTGTTATAGCGGCAATAGAAATACATCATCTGTGAAAATTTCAACTGTCTAGCTATCACCGTTCTTGAGATACAGCCTGGTGACAGACGGACGGACGGACGGACGGACGGACAGCGAAGTCTCAGTAATAGGGTCCCGTTTTTACCCTTTGGGTACGGAACCCTAAAAAGAAGAAATAGCGGCCACATACCAGTGGTCTGGAATCTCCGCCTAATCGCCCGCCGTACTCTAGCCGCATCCAAGCCCGCTCCCAAGGCGACCAGCGCCTGTTGGCTGTCCATTTGTTCCTCCACCTGAACAGTTCAAAAATAATGAGCATATACCAAAAAATATCGGCCAAGTGCGTGTGGGACTCGCGCACGAAGGGTTCAGTACCATTATCTGTAATTTCGTTGTATGGGAGCCCCCCTTAAATATTTATTTTATTTTAATTTTAGTATTTGTTGTTATAGCGGCAATAGAAATACATCATCTGTGAAAATTTCAACTGTCTAGCTATCACCGTTCTTATACAGCCTGGTGACAGACGGACGGACGGACGGACGGACAGCGAAGTCTCAGTAATAGGGTCCCGTTTTTACCCTTTGGGTACGGAACCCTAACAAACGAGATAGGATATCTGTATCAACTTTTTCCTCTTATGTGCGAGACGCAAAAGACATAGGGATTATTTTTCTTGAAAAAAAAACGGATTTCAGAATTTATTAACTTTTTAGCTTTCGTGTTGTGACAAAAAGAAAACTAGGTTATATGTATGTAGATTGCTGAACGTGAAGTGAGCAGACAATAATCATCACCAAGTTTTGTTATTTGATTAAACTCAAACCAATACTACTTTTGAGTGCAAATGTAACGTTCCCAGGAAAAGGTTACCTCAGTGTCAGTCTCGTATATTATTTAGGTCAACTTTACGTAGGGGTAATTCCACGACAGGGCGTAACTCAAGTTATCGTTTAATTCCGTGTTTTTTTATTTTATTTATGACGTAAATTTTAGTGTCAATATATCTAGGATAACAAGTAACACTTATCTAGGGATACATTTTTACTAAAACTTTTTACACCATAACATAAATAACACACACATACCTACACGCTATGAAATGGTAACTTGCGATAAAACGAAAATTTCATGAAATTTTCCTAAGTGTTCACAAAGTGCCATTTTACTACATACAATGTTTTCAACCATACAACCAGTCGTCGACCACGAACTATGAAGGCATAAACCACAGGTATGCTATAAATCCATAGAAAAGTTAAAATTAACAAGTATAGTCCATGCGTACCTGACTTTCTGTGACTGGAAAATTAACAGATGGGTTTCGTTGCCTTCCTGATTGACTAAGAGATCTGTCGGCGGACACCTGTAACACACAAAAGTATACTGTAAGATATTTAAATACCGAGAATCATAACAAAAAATGAATGCAGTGCAAATGCAATGGTTTGACTGCGCGGCTGGTGATGTATAATTATGTATATCATCGTCTAATTTTTCTAGAAATTTCATCTCAAAATTTTGGAATGAAGTTTCGCTTGCTGTTTCTCCGGACCGATACGACCTTCAAACCTTCAAGAAATTCTTTCCTTCTTTTCCTACAGGGTCATCAATGTCATCATGAATTACTTACTCACTTTTCAATCTTTTTAGGGATAATTTCCAGGATGGAAACTATCTTATGTCCTTCCTCGGATCTTAAACTATCTCCATGCCAAATATCATCAAAATCGATTCAGCGGTTTAAGCGTGAACAGGTAACAGACAGACAGACTTTCGCATTAATAATATTAGTATGGATTAGTATGGATATACACGATGATTTTTAATCGGTGATCAGGTACCAACTTTTCTAACTCAGTAAATGATGGCGGTCACGTTGTAGTCGTAATTACATGAAAACAAACTTTTATTTTTCTATGATAATTTTAATTCTGAAACCAATTTTGTCTTAAATTCCTTGTTACCGAACTAATCTGTATCGGTGTGCTTACAACCTTTTATGAGTAATAACTTGTCATTGTCATTGTCATTACATAAACAAAGTCGTAGAAAATTTCGTAAAAATTTCCCGCCAAAGCGATGACACTTGACGTAGGTATCGTACTTCAATCATTTATGTAGGATGACCATGTATCTAGTGGTTAAAAGTTTTAATTATGTTTTAACTTTTAATTAATTTAACAGTGAGGTAATTGCGCGAGACCTCGCTTATTAAGTTTCATTTTAGCTAAATATTAATATTTTTCTACTCCTGATCACCGATTAAAAATCATCGTGATACATATAGAATGTAATGTGTGACATAGTACCGTCCTCGGCGGCGGCGGGCAGGCGCGGTGCTGGTGCACGTAGTCGACCCCCTTGACGAGCTGATATACTTAAATACATAGAACAACCATGACCCAAGCACAAATATTCGAGTTGAGTTCATCACACAAATATTTGCCCTGGCCGGGATTCGAACCCGGGACCCTGAGTCAACTGAGTAAATAATGTAATAATATATAATAATAAAAAAAAAAAATTATAAATAATGTAATGTGTGACTATATTACCGTCCTCGGCGGCGGGCGGGCGCGGTGCTGGTGCACGTAGTCGACCCCCTTGACGAGCTGATATACTTCAATACATAGAACAACCATGACCCAAGCACAAATATTCGAGTTCATCACACAAATATTTGCCCTGGCCGGGATTCGAACCCGGGACCGCCGGCTCAGTAGGCAAGCGCTTACAAACTGAGTCAACTGAGTAAATAATGTAATGTGTGACTATCACAGACAACCCCCACTAGACGGAGCATGTAAGGCACATGAAGGCGACCCGCGCGCACCAACGATATGGTACGGCAGAACATTAAAGTACCAACACGGCGGCCACCGTTTAGTTGCGTCCATGTTTATGAGGTCTCTCTACACCACTTAACACTACAATTTACCATGTTATTTGTTTAATTTCTTTTTTCGTTGACGTACGCATGGATCATAAACATGGACGCAACTAAACGGTGGCCGCCGTGTTGATACTTTAATGTTCTGCCGTACCATATCGTTGGTGCGCGCGGGTCGCCTTACATGCTCCGTCTAGTGGGGGTTGTCTGTGGTGACTACATTACCGTCCTCGGCGGCGGCGGGTTGGCGCGGTGCTGGTGCACGTAGTCGACCCCCTTGACGAGCTGCACGAACCCGCAGCCCGGGAACCAGCGCGCGTGCTCCGCCCACGGCTCGTCGCCCGCCTCCCACTTGCCCAGCCCGCCGTCGCAGTAGAAACAGCACACCTTGGGAACAAAATTACTAATTTTATTAAAAAAAAAAAAAATGTAGATGTTAGAACACTAACTTACACTATATTTTGCTATATCTAGTCAATCATAAAATAAGTGTTCTCAAAATCCAAGTATTCCGACTGCCGCAAATAAGTATGAAGAGGGTAACAACATTGACTACTTGACTTGTGATCTATGTTCTGTACCTCAGAAATGCCTAGAAAGCTCGAGTGAGCTTCAAGGCAACGTTTCCCGATTTGTATGGGGAACGAACGTCCTCGAGAATATTTCCCATACAAATTGGGAATTTGGGAACGAACGTCCTCGAGAACATTTCCCATACAAATTGGGAATTTGGGAAAGAACGTTGTCGAGAACATATCCCATACAAATTGGGAATTTGGGAAAGAACGTTGTCGAGAACATATCCCATACAAATTGGGAATTTGGGAAAGATCGTTGTCGAGAACATATCCCATACAAATTGGGAATTTGGGAAAGAACGTTGTCGAGAACATATCCCATACAAATTGGGAATTTGGGAAAGAACGTTGTCGAGAACATATCCCATACAAATTGGGAATTTGGGAAAGAACGTTGTCGAGAACATATCCCATACAAATTGGGAATTTGGGAAAAGAACGTCCTCGAGAACATTTCCCATACAAATCGTGAAACGTTTTCGAAAACGGCACATCTCTACGCTAGACAATTCTGAAAACCAGCAGGAAGATATCGATCTTTGTAAAGGTCAACAGCTATGTGTAAGTTAGTTGCACCGCCTACATTTCTTATATTTTCTTTTTCTGCTTAGCCCTAAGGGTGACTGGTAGAGAATGCCTCATGGCATTAAGTCCGCTTTCTGAACAAGTAATTTATTTTTCTTTTCTGCAATAAAGATTAAATAAACAGCATCGAACTAATTTACGACAACAATCTTGACTTGCGATCGAGGCTCATACAAACGTATTCAATAGGTAAACTTGTTAATTGCAATAAGTCTTATTAGTATCAAATATAAAGCAAAAACACTTAAGAAATACTCAATGTTATGGCAATCGCCATACGCATACTTATGTTCAATGTTTACAAACAGGTTCCCTTCAATGGTAGAGACTTACCAAGTTAACCGAGATAAATTTACATAACTTCCTCTTTAGAGTAATTTTATAAGGAGAGCATAAGGTCAAATGCAACTTATTGCATGTTTATAGTTTAGTCTACAACTGCTCGTAGATACGAGCAGAGCCATTGTGCATCAGCTAAAGCCACATTTAAAATGTCACTCCAGCGATATCTGGGTGAACCACATACCAATTTGAGGTGAATTTATCATACTGTGATATTGAGGAAGGTTTTCCTCAATATCAAAGTATGGAGCCAATGTGCAATAAGAATGCTAGTTTATAATCACACCCAGTTGGGACTCGTCATCATACCGCATGGCAAGACAGTAGTCATAATGTTACCTGATCACCCTGCCTAGTGAAGTAGACTCCTACCTCAGCTAATGCCTGGGGTTTTTGTCCTGCGCACTCGGACAAAATCGCTATTGTTCAGCTAAACTAGCCAGTGCAGGGTGTTGCACCCCTCTCCCCGTCACTGGTACACCTACTAGCACCAATTCTACATCATATATAGTATGACAAAAGTCAGAGGTCACTTGCCCGATCATCTTGTCATAGGTGTATAATAAGCTCATGTGTCCTACTCGCAGGCTACTCGGCAACCGTGAAGGATAATGAGAGAAAAATGAAAAAAACGTGAAAGGTTAGGAGTAAACATAAAGAGAAAACATTGAAGTAAATTGAGTACCTGGTGACTAATTTTTCTGCTATGCTAACCAGTGTCGGGTTTTGCACCCTTCGCCGTGCGACTCACTCCATTCCTAGTTCCATCTCCTCATGGCGCATGACAAAGACGGTAGTCGGATGTTACCTGGTCATCCTGCCCAGTGAAGAAGAGCCCAGCCTCAGCCAGTGCCTGTGGTTCCTGCGGCCTGCCCGCAGGCCACTCGGCGAACGTGGCCAGTCTTGCCACTAGACTGGCTAGAGTGGGATGTTACCTGGTCATCCTGCCCAGTGAAGAAGAGCCCAGCCTCAGCCAGTGCCTGTGGTTCCTGCGGCCTACCCGCAGGCCACTCGGCGAACGTGGCCAGTCTTGCCACTACACTGGCTAGAGTGGGATGTTACCTGGTCATCCTGCCCAGTGAAGAAGAGCCCAGCCTCAGCCAGTGCCTGTGGTTCCTGCGGCCTACCCGCAGGCCACTCGGCGAACGTGGCCAGTCTTGCCACTACACTGGCTAGAGTGGGATGTTACCTGGTCATCCTGCCCAGTGAAGAAGAGCCCAGCCTCAGCCAGTGCCTGTGGTTCCTGCGGCCTACCCGCAGGCCACTCGGCGAACGTGGCCAGTCTTGCCACTACACTGGCTAGAGTGGGATGTTACCTGGTCATCCTGCCCAGTGAAGAAGAACCCAGCCTCAGCCAGTGCCTGTGGTTCCTGCGGCCTGCCCGCTGGCCACTCGGCGAACGTGGCCAGTCTTGCCGCCAGACTGGCTAGAGTGGGATGTTACCTGGTCATCCTGCCCAGTGAAGAAGAACCCTGCCTCAGCCAGTGCCTGTGGTTCCTGCGGCCTGCCCGCAGGCCACTCGGCGAACGTGGCCAGTCTTGCCGCCAGACTGGCTAGAGTGGGATGTTACCTGGTCATCCTGCCCAGTGAAGAAGAACCCTGCCTCAGCCAGTGCCTGTGGTTCCTGCGGCCTGCCCGCTGGCCACTCGGCGAACGTGGCCAGTCTTGCCGCCAGACTGGCTAGAGTGGGATGTTACCTGGTCATCCTGCCCAGTGAAGAAGAACCCTGCCTCAGCCAGTGCCTGTGGTTCCTGCGGCCTGCCCGCAGGCCACTCGGCGAACGTGGCCAGTCTTGCCGCCAGACTGGCTAGAGTGGGATGTTACCTGGTCATCCTGCCCAGTGAAGAAGAACCCTGCCTCAGCCAGTGCCTGTGGTTCCTGCGGCCTGCCCGCTGGCCACTCGGCGAACGTGGCCAGTCTTGCCGCCAGACTGGCTAGAGTGGGATGTTACCTGGTCATCCTGCCCAGTGAAGAAGAACCCTGCCTCAGCCAGTGCCTGTGGTTCCTGCGGCCTGCCCGCAGGCCACTCGGCGAACGTGGCCAGTCTTGCCGCCAGACTGGCTAGAGTGGGATGTTACCTGGTCATCCTGCCCAGTGAAGAAGAACCCTGCCTCAGCCAGTGCCTGTGGTTCCTGCGGCCTGCCCGCTGGCCACTCGGCGAACGTGGCCAGTCTTGCCGCCAGACTGGCTAGAGTGGGATGTTACCTGGTCATCCTGCCCAGTGAAGAAGAGCCCAGCCTCAGCCAGTGCCTGTGGTTCCTGCGGCCTGCCCGCTGGCCACTCGGCGAACGTGGCCAGTCTTGCCGCCAGACTGGCTAGAGTGGGATGTTACCTGGTCATCCTGCCCAGTGAAGAAGAACCCTGCCTCAGCCAGTGCCTGTGGTTCCTGCGGCCTGCCCGCTGGCCACTCGGCGAACGTGGCCAGTCTTGCCGCCAGACTGGCTAGAGTGGGATGTTACCTGGTCATCCTGCCCAGTGAAGAAGAACCCTGCCTCAGCCAGTGCCTGTGGTTCCTGCGGCCTGCCCGCTGGCCACTCGGCGAACGTGGCTAGTCTTGCCGCCAGACTGGCTAGAGTGGGATGTTACCTGGTCATCCTGCCCAGTGAAGAAGAACCCAGCCTCAGCCAGTGCCTGTGGTTCCTGCGGCCTGCCCGCTGGCCACTCGGCGAACGTGGCTAGTCTTGCCGCCAGACTGGCTAGAGTGGGATGTTACCTGGTCATCCTGCCCAGTGAAGAAGAACCCAGCCTCAGCCAGTGCCTGTGGTTCCTGCGGCCTGCCCGCTGGCCACTCTGCGAACGTGGCCAGTCTTGCCGCCAGACTGGCTAGAGTGGGATGTTGCACGCCCCGCCCCGTCACCGGTACTACACCGAGGTCGGTGCAACTTTGCATGCCGTCGCGCGCGAGGAGACGCGTGTTGTGGAGTGCACCTTCACTGAAATTGTTGATTGTGATTAAGTACAATTTTTGCTTTGACAAAGGCTTTGACAAAAGCTTTAAAAAATTGGGCAAGTGCGAGCCCGACTCGCGCATGTAGGGTTCCGTACCTATACATATATATACTCTATAACAAGTTTGTTGTATGGGAGCCCCCCTTAAATATTTATTTTATTTTATTTTTAGTATTTGTTGTTATAGCGGCAATAGAAATACATCATCTGTGAAAATTTCAACTGTCTAGCTATCACCGTTGTTGAGATACAGCCTGGTGACAGACGGACGGACGGACGGACGGACAGCGAAGTCTCAGTAATAGGGTCCCGTTTTTACCCTTTGGGTACGGAACCCTAAAAAGGACCGAGAACAAGGTTCAGTTTACTGACAACAAGGCTATAATTTATGTTTCCCAGTTACTTCATTTCCTAATGCTTTCACTAACTAAGATCTTGTCTGTAAAATTTTCAAAACTTAATTAAAACAAAACTAACCTACTGAGGTTGTTATGCCATAAAAAGAAGGTACTTACAATACAAGCTTCACGAAAGAATGTCCATGTGTAACCAAAAGAAAGCTACACTTACCAAAACATCATTTTTAACCCTCAAATATACACAGTCTTTATACTTAAATAAATCTACCTATTTCCAAATATTACCCGGACAGAGCTGGGAATTGAAAACCAACTATACACGTCAAACAAATCAAGCCAAGTTGTTGGTATGTACTATTCACAACCAATCTCGCCCATCTATCGCGTAACTCATAACTGTGCGTAATCAAAGGTCAAGCAACTGACCAATATATTTCAACCTTTGGTTTCAACCAGTTTCTACTAACTTAAGGTTCAAAAATGAAATGGTCCATGGCGCAAAAGTGTGAATTAGATCTAAGGTGCATTGACACAAAGTCGTATAAGGTTTGGGCAGGATTTTCGACAGTGTTACTTCGTATTTTATAAGTCGATCCGTTTGTATTTATATTAGACTACAATACTCGTATACTAGTCATTTCCTATTTTATATGAATATTTAATAAACACAGCATGTCCCCTGCTCGACTGAGGCGGAGCGTAGTCGTTGGATAGATTTTTTTTTATTTTTTTTTTATCGTTTATTGTTAGTTTTAGTTGAACTTGATGTTTTTAGTATTTATATTTTTCGTTGTTTTGCAACCGACACCATCAAAGGGCTCAGTCTGAAAACCAGCGCTGGACATTTTTGCCCAGCACACGCTGAGACTGAGACCCATTGCCTCATACTTTTCTAAGAAATCGTTTTTTTTTTTTTTTTATATTTACTGTTATTATGTTAGGTAAAGAATGGTCTTTCTTTTTTTCCGTTTTTTTGTAAGTATAAATTACGTGCATGTAATTATTAGTATAAGTTGTGGCAATAAAGAAATTTCTGATTCTGATTACATATTCGATACAAAAATGGGATATTCAAGCGTCGCCAAGTCCTTCCTCCAATATGATTTCTGATACGGTAGCGGACCAGACGACGTCGCTTTGGCGTTTCGGTGAGGCAGGGAACTACAATTTCGTACAAATAAAATACAATATCGTACAGAATACTCACGACATTAGGGAATTCCGCGGGGATTCCACTTGTGGGGTCTGAGGCGAGGCTGGCGGGGATATGTTGGCGGCCCGGTATGCGTTATCTAACCGAAGTGCATAATCGCAGCGCGGGAAGTACCTGTCAAAGGGAAACGAAATGACGCACGAGTCTTTATTTTTATCGAGTCACCCTGTCAGCCCTTTCATATAATCTGAAAAGTGAGCTTACATTACAGGTGTTGACTTCAGTCGTTCCTACATAGATTACAGTTTATATCGTCTTTAGTCGTTCGATTTAGTGGTCTGTCTGTAACTGATGCACATTTTTATCATTTCAATTTAATCGCGGGAACTTTTTTAATTGTGCACATTATTAACATAGTATACAATTTCACATGAGTGTAACCGTTTAATAATTAATTAAACACTTAAAAAACATAAATGGGGCCTAGAAGTTCAACTTTAAAATCCCCAAAAAATCAATATTATCTAAATGTAACCATTTCTCTTGTTATTTCTAATTTTATTATTTAATGTCTTGTAATGTGACTTTCATGTTTGGCTGTGAGTTAAGTTTGTATATGGTAGCATGCATAAAAGGTTAGAAACATGCATGGTCAGTAAAGTGAACTCTAGTCTTCAATCAAAGCCATTGTTATTACATGCGTCATAGTTTTCATACGTACACGTATTAGTCATACACAATCGAGAACTTTTAGGAGTATAGTACTTCACTTTTCTAATAAGAAATTCATAATCATAATAATGAATCGACAATATACAAGCATTGCTTAGTTTGGGACTAGGTCGATTTGTGTAAGATTGTCTTCTTTTTTTAACCCTCAGAAAATATCTCTAAGATGAAGATTTATTTACAGCTTCACGATCTGTGGCGTTAAATTTCTTCGAGGGTATATCAGAGTAAGTTTGACTTTATTAAACCAGGGCAAGGTGATTAAATAAAGTAAAATGGGCAAGTCGGTGGTAATCGTCTTTATGCACGCCTAGATATGAGCCGTTCTCGAGACCGTTTCCCGATTTGTATGGAAAATTCATGTGACTATATATATTACTAGCTGTGCCCCGCGGTGTTACCCGCTCATCCCACGGGAACACTAAATATATTCGGGATGAAAAGTATCCTATGTCCTTTCCCGGGTCTCAAACTATCTCCATACCAAATTTCATCTAAGTTGGTTCAGCGGTTTAAGCGTGAAGAGGTAACAGACAGACAGACAGACAGACAGACAGACAGACAGACACACTTACGCATTTATAATATTAGTATGGATACTCTTTACAATATTTTCTCTTTATTGTTCATCCAAGTAACTTGCAAATACCATCTTAAAAATGTAGTTTACCTTCGGTGTATATCAACAGGCGATCCTAGCGATCCGAGATTCCTGATAGGGGCCATCTCTCCCCCGCACCACGCGCACCGGAGCCGACCCTCGCCGGCGTGGTAGAATCCAGCGCTGACGAGTGCTTCCCGGGATATCGAATTATCCTGTAACAATAAAAACACAATATTTGACATGGTCAATAATGATCTTAATAGCTCTAAAAAAATGTATTGTATTTTTGTGAGAGCTAGAAAACTAAAGTTTAACCTTTAGAACGCTTTTCCTTCCATGTCAAAATGTGGCATATACGCCAATAGTTGAAAAAATTGGGCAAGTGCGAGCCCGACTCGCGCATGAAGGGTTCCGTACCTATACATATATATAATCTATAACAAGTTTGTTGTATGGGAGCCCCCCTTAAATATTTATTTTATTTTATTTTTAGTATTTGTTGTTATAGCGGCAATAGAAATACATCATCTGTGAAAATTTCAACTGTCTAGCTATCACCGTTGTTGAGATACAGCCTGGTGACAGACGGACGGACGGACGGACGGACGGACGGACGGACGGACGGCGAAGTCTCTGTAATAGGGTCCCGTTTTTACCCTTTGGGTATGGAACCCTAAAAAGAAAGAGCGAAAATATACCTTATCTGTCAGCGGGAAAATTGCTTTGACTGCGTCCGCCATTACCCATGTAGTGGTCGTTGGCGTGGTAGGCACGACAACCCACGACCACTTTAGTGGCTTTTGGCGTTCAAAGGGTTAATAAAATTGAAAATAAAAATTCGTGAACGGACAAAAACGCCTTCGCCATTTTTGCCTTTAGCTTATCTGCGGCGTGACGTTGAATACCAAGTAAATAAAGAGAAGGGCTACTCCGATGTTCGAAATTCGACAGTCCTATAGTGCCGTCCCGCTCACTCAAATATTTTGACGGGAGATCGAGAGGGACGGCACTATTTGGAGTCGTCGGAGTAGCCCTTCAATTTTCTTCATGGGCGAAAATGGCGGACAGCGTTTTAAACATTTTAAAATACAGAATAAAAACAATATTTCCAAATTAAATTTTTTCAGCCATCTTCTATGTACGTTTTAGAACTGAAAAATATATATTTAGGTCGCGTATGCTAAATACTATACGAAATAAACATTACTACGATTTAACAAGAGTAAACTAGCCTATTGGTCACGTGTGGATCGGGTTTACAAATTTTTCGCTGCTTTTCGTCCCTTTCGCGCTTGTTTGCGCTTTTGCGATCGAGACGCGAACCCGCGAAAATATGCGAACCGTATTTACCCTAATAAATTGTCGTAATTCGCACAGGGATCGGCACGAGTGAGAAATCATAATTTTCCCTCACCACTGACCTGAGACCTCTCATTGCTAGGGTTGTCCAATATGTCAAAATAAATAAAAAAAACCTTCAAAACGTAAATCTCACAATACAGTGTTATAAACAAACGCTGGAATTTGATCTATTGACACTGTTCAGAAACATTGTTCTGCAATATAACATTCAATTAATGATTATTGTTAAGGTGACATGCTCATAAATACTACTAGACTCAAGTAACAAGGAAATAATAATCTCTAGTTTGCATTCAAGATAAGAACTCATTTGATATTATATCCAGATATAATAATCTAGATTCCATATAAACAAGTAATTATTATAAATAATGGAGGGCAGACCGCTATTAATCCTTCCTCAAAAACCAACAGAGTTAGTTTTCATGGTTCTCTCAGCCTTGACATTGTCAAGTGGCCATGGGATTTTTCCTGGCTTGCCACATTATTTCTATAAGCAAATCAACACATCAAAATTACACAGTTCACACACTGTAAACAGTACAAATCAATATGGAATGATAATGATAATGAATCATATATTAGGGTGAATCTACAGGCGTTTCAACCGCCATCAGCCCGCTATCATAAGTATCAAAGCAATGGGCCATAATATGCTTTAAATTAGATTAAGTAACACAGAAAGTACAGTTACGGTTAAAGTTTGCAGCTTGGTGTAGATCATACTTTCAATATTTTTGACAGTGGACTGACAGTGGTTGAAACGCCTGTAGAATCACCCATTAATGTGTACATTTCAAAATATTTTAACAAATCATGAGAAACAAACTATTATGCAATTAGTGACAAATTGTGATTACATTTAGTTGGCAACCCCTTAGATTAAATGACGTTTTTGTTACAAAAATAGCTTGATAATGATACAAAAATAGTTTTATCATGGATCCTGTACTGATATGATAACTAAACATTGAATTGCACAAGCCAGTCTTTCACTTAACCACCATTATCTTTCAGATAACATGATGAATCCATAAACAAACCCTTATAAGAAACAAAACGAAAATTATTTCTTAAGAATTAATTTGAATTAATTGGTAATTGATTTTGGGATAAAATGTGTCATTCTATTAATTTTCCTGTTACCTGTTTCCATTCAACTAAAAATGACTGGATTTCTTAGAGATCACTATGAACACACACATTTACACACTTGTAATGTGGCATAGCATGTTCACGGACAGGAACTTGTTTCCTTGGGCCATGGCACATGATGTCTCTTACTATACGCAAATGTGTTAATTATGTATTTCCATATGTTTTTTTTTCACATGTTTGTCTCATATTTTTCTTCAATAATGTCTCACTCACCCTCATTGGGCACAACTTCTTCAATGTCATCTCATCACTCATGTTATCCTATTACTCAGATGATGAAATCACTACCCACATTGGTAAACAAATTTAGACCATAATAGTTGAACATAAGGTTTATTTATAGATAGTGAGATGATCTACCCTTGTAATGTTATGCATATTATAAAAGGAAGTAATTTTTTTACTGCATATTCACATACTTATTGTTACTTTGTAAGATCTTGCTTTTTATGACTGACTTATCTTTATTTCCTACATTAATATTACTATCCAGATAAATAAAGTATACACATGAAAGTCTATTAATAACTTATTGCATTGCAATAGTAGTAACGCGTAAATTGCACATCTCAAACGTAAGACAACTAATTAAATAAATTATGTTAAACTACTGTATTGTTTATACTGATAACTGAATTAAACAAACAATAATCAAAACAATAAGCATACCTGCCAATTTATAAATGATAGCAGCCTCAGAGCATCACTTTTGTACATTTCATCTTCGTCAGTTGGTCCAGCATCTTGATTAGAATTAGCAACAACTTCTTCATTTACAGAAGCAGGCAATGGAGCTGTGGCTGATTGGGCAGAAAAGGCGCGATCCAAAACGAGTGGCTCGTTGCCTGCCATCTGAGGATTCACCACGAAAGGGCAATTCGGCTCCATCCGTCGATGTCGCAGCATCACCTGATCACCATAGTTCCACTGGGAAATTTTTCCGCCACAACTAAAACACTCCACTTCAGTACCCTGGCCTGTATAAAAGAACCCTCCCTTGGCTATTCGTATAGGATCCACTGGAGCTCCCATAGGCCAATTTGAAAATGTATTCAATCTATTTATCTCTGAATTCATTTTGTGTAAAATCAAACAAAAACTCCGCACTAAATTCTAGGTAGCAATGCTTAGACTTAGACAGTGTATTCAAGAAATCAACTGATTAATTAAACGATTGATTTGTATTAAACAAGGCTGTTTATAAACACAAATAAAATCGAATGAGCAATGTCGTATAAATATAAATATAAAATTAATTAAAGACTGCCAATACATCCAAACTTAAGTTGCATACACTTGAACGAACGAAACGAATGACGAATTGACGAAACGAAACGAAAGTTGACATTTCTTTTTTTTTTAGACGAACTGAGAAACTACAGACTATGCCGTCATGTTTACAGCTTAAGGTAAACGCGCACTAGGCTGTACCGGAGCAGCATGACGACGCTTAAGAATCAATACCGGCTAACTAACATTTTGACGTTTTTCACTTTTTAATACAGTTAGGTTCAGAAAAAAAAGACGAATAGCATGCCAAAATCGTCTAAATTTTATGTTATGAAATGGATGAGCAATCCGCTATGGAAATATCATCTAACTATTTAACGCGTTTACTTTTCTGCCAATACCATCTATGTGCCCTGACGAACGTCTATACTCCGCTGTTGCTTGCCCGCGATTGCAGTGCGCGACTGGCACCGCGAGTGGTGCCGAAAGTGCCGAAACATTGGCGCTGCGGTCAGCAGGTACTGTGCGCGTGTGAAAGAGACCAATAGAGCGCGGCTCAGCTATCCCGTGACGACGCCAGTGTTATTAGTATTTCAAGTTTCTGCAAGTGCGTAACGTTAATTTTCTAGTGAAAAAATAGTAAAATGTGATAAATTCATAATTTTTTGTGACTACTTAAGCCGTATAAGGTATGTTTTGGTGTATTTTATAATTAACGCATGATTATTCTTAATTTCGTGTATTTCTACAAAAAAGTAGCCGTTAGGTATATTTGAAAATTGAGATAGACAATCTTTCCAGAAGAACCGTGATAAACACTTAGTGAAATTCTGTCAATATTACATACAATTTGTAATCAAACGGCTTAATTTAGTTATGTTTTTGGTAATTTTGTTGCAGTAGAAATGTTGAACTGTTTGTACCAAGGCCTGAGGTCTATATTTATATTTCATTCAATTGTTTGATTTAATCCAGGTTATCTTTACATTAAAATTAAAATACATACAAGTACAAATATTGAAGCCAATACTGTCTAACTTACAAAAACTTTGTTTAGGGCAATGCTACACCTATGTGCCATTAACGGTATTTCAAAATATTTTGCAAAGACTTGTTATTTGTATTAATACTTTTTTTATAAGTTAAATTAAGCCAAGAATTTATAATTTCGTTACAGCCACTTATCTTACCAACTAAATAAAAACAGTCCTATATTTAAACCAATACCACCAAACTTACACAAACTTTTTGTACGGTTATATACTACAGCAGTGATATTTTCAATTTGGTATAAAAATATTTTTATCAAGGTTTTCTTATAATTAATATTGTGAAGCGTTAATAAAAACATGTTTTTGATTTTTTTTACTCTAACCACTCATCTTACAAATTATAAAAAATATAAGTTTACTTTGAAGCAATACCACCTAACTTACAAATATCTTTGTTCAGGGCAATGTTACAGAGGTGCCTCGTAAAACAATAGTTTTAGTACATTTTTATCATTTTAATCGTTTTTAAATATTTTCAATAATATTAAAATTAAATTTTTAAAACGTTTTTTACGCTTCCTGTAAAATTGTATTTTTGTTGCTTAGACAATATTGATTCTTAAGCGTCGATGACGCGCTGCTAAGTGTATATTGCATAAGATAGTTACATACCAGTACAGTACGCGCTGTATTGGTACGGAACTGCGTAACGTGGTACAGCGACTTATGCAAAAATACTTAATGCAACGGCCAAGTGGCCGTGCCAGGTCACAGCTGCATGGCTGCTGTGCAATGCGCGCGCACCTTGATGGCTCAAATGATAGTGCATACGCCTCTTCATTAAAAATGTAAAACGATTGTCAATGTCAACTTTGACATTTAAATTTAATTTCAACTCCTTTTTTGGTTTCTTTTCTTCGTTGGAATAAACAGGCGCGTTAATATAAAATATTTATGCATAATGTATATTTTAGTCGGTGTTATAATATTGGCTATCATAGTGGGTTTAGCCTTTGCTGTAAAATATTCCTCAGAAAAGCAAACTATTTACACTGATTTGAAAGATAAACATGTAGTGGTCACCGGTGGGTCCAGTGGTATCGGCAAAGCCGTAGCGATAGAAGCAGCCCGTTTAGGAGCCCACGTAACGATTATCGGGCGAAATGTTACCAATCTCAAATCTGCAGTTGATGATATAATCTCAAAATGTGCGGATAAAAACCAACAAATACAACACGCGTCCTTAGATGTCACATCTGACTACAACGCCATATCTAAATGTTTATCAGAATTAGAAACTACAGTGGGACCAATTTTTATGCTCATAAATTCTGCTGGTATGTGCATTTGCGGTCAATTCGATCAGATGAAAGTTGAGGATATTAAACAAATGGTTGACTTGAACTACTTTGGCACGGCATATCCAACACGATATGTTTTGCCTGGAATGAAAAGTAGGCGTGAAGGAATTGTCGTATTTGTATCTTCAGAAGCTGCATTGCTGGGTAAGTAATGACTTGCATATGGGTAATTCTCATGAGCGTTTGAACCGTCGTCACAACCATGGCCTCTTTATATACATACATCTTCATTGAAGACTGATGCCATTTGCGGATATTTCGGAGAACTCAGGGCCGTTTACATTTTGTTATTAAATGTATACGGCCTTTACTTATTATATTGTCAATAAAGAGGCCATGGTTGTGACGACGGTTCAAACGCTCATGAGAATTACCCATATTACTAAACTTTACAACTGATTGTCTGATATTCCTGTCGCCTTATCTGATAATCTGTTTTTAGTGGATAAAACCACTTGTGAAAATATTTCCAACTATTCTGATAGTAATAAAGACTATTCTTATTGTTATTCTATCTTAATATCTTTAAATTATCTTTCTAGATAATTTAAAACATTGAAAATACATAAATTTTTCATATTAACCTTATGGATAGATATTATACAGTCTGTGAGCTCTTAGATTGCAATTCGGCTTTGGGTGAAAACTTAAAGAACAGGTATAAAACACGAATCGCATTCTGACATCTCACGCACTGTAACTAACATTCTTTTATTTTATCATTATTTATTATTAATCAGTGTCTTAACCATACTGGCCGTAAATTGTAAAAAATAAATTTTCCTTCTAGATAAATGTGCCTGTAGCTAAAAAAAGGAGATATCTAACTTCTCTGACCGTATATTCCAGGTATCTACGGCTACAGTGCCTACAGTGGTGGAAAGTGGGCTGTGCGTGGCTTGGCAGAGTCCCTGTTTATGGAACTGTTAGGCACTGGAGTCCGGCTGACACTGGCTTTCCCTCCAGATACAGACACTCCGGGCTTGAAGAATGAAAACTTGACTAAACCTAAGGAGACTTCACTCATGTCTGGAAGTGGAGGTTTGCAATCTCCAGAGAGTGTCGGGAAGAAAATTGTTCATGATGCTATGGTAAGATATATTTATTTTTAAATAAAGACAGGATTTGAGGCACTAATTGAGTAGTTTGCTTAGTCTGTACTTTGTTTTTTAACCCTTAATTTGGTGATGTGATGAATGCCAGGATCCTTAGTGAGGCTTGATCTGTCATCATTAATTATCAAATGAAGGGTCTGTAAAATACTGTACCATGCAAGTTATATGCTAGAAGCTACACATTATAGCTGATAATTGGACAATGTTATGTAAAAACGAAACCAACAACAGTTTGTCAAAACTGGCAAAAATCATTTAAAGATAATGTTTCCAATATTTATTATCATATTAAACTTTTGGTTCAATGTATGTTAGAATACTACATAATAGCTAATAATCATAGTAAAATTTTCGTGAGATAGCTGTAATAATGTAATTATACAGTGATAACAATTTTATTTTATTATAATGTACTTATACAGTGATAACATTCTTATTTAATTGTAAACCTCGTACTTAATTGCTAATGGCTTATTTTTTGTGACAAATTGTAATGCTTGTATTACTATTAAAATAATAATCCCGGTTGATATTTAAATTGTAAAACCTTTTTTATTTCAGACTGGCAGAAAGTATTCAGTATTCGGCTTCAGTGGTAACTTGATGTCACTCTTGTTCTGTGGCTCCATTGATAGTTTGAGTCAAGTGCTGGTCCAAATCACCTGCATGGGCATACTGCGGACTGTCCTGGTCGGCGTGCTGCTGTCCTTCCACAAGATAGTTTGGGATGGTTTGAAAGAGAAAAAGGACACTCATAAAGACAAATGAGTTGTATGAGTATTACATTATAATGAGATTATAATCAGAAATGTAAGTCGTTAAAGAAAGGATATACTAATAACCTGGGAAGCATAACACTTAGTTCTATTTAAAATAGCACTTACAGTGTCATGCCTCTCCATACGGAAGGAGTTGCAGTGTTATGTATCTCAGGTATGGATATTAAAATTAACCGTCAATGCGTTTACGTATCTTAAAACAAAAAAGTAGATCCTTGTGTTTCATAATGATTGATTAAGTTTAACAATAAAATAATGTTAGATATAATATTAGCTATTTATTTAATATCCTATCCAAATTTTGATCAAAATTACGTAAACTCATTGGAGGCAGTTGATTTTTAAATTAGTTTATCTCTAGTATATTGCAACTAAAAGAAATATTTTTAATACAGAAAATATCACTCATTCCTTATGTTTTGAATTTTTTAGTAAGTTTTAATATTTAAGTAAGTACATTGTCATTTAATAAATAAGTACATATTTTATGAATGTTTCTTAATATATACTTAACTTTTTGCTCAGACAACAGTATTTAATTGTATGTTATAACTAATCTTTAAATTGCTACCTTTTTACCTATTTAGGGTTAATTACATTCAACCTAAGGGGTACATGAGTTTTGTTGATATTGTAGTTTAAATCCGCGACCGACATATCCTTCATCTGACCTGAACCACACCACTATGGGACCCGCACCGTTATCTGAAACGTTGAAAGGTTTAGTTTGATTAGGTATTCATAAACTGTTCGCTGCTCGACCCTTGTAGCACCTAACGGTACCTATAAGTAATGGCTACGGAGTAAAGAATCTTGCTGGTACAGCCTGTAGCTTAGTTAGTATGGATGCGATTTATTAAATTGAGTAGATGCGAGCAAGAACTTTAATTTAGTATCCATTTTAACCCTTAAATTCACAAAAAGAATGAAGGTCGATAGTTCAAGTCTTGTTAAGGTTGCATAGCAATCAATTCTCTTTCGAAAATAAATAGAAAAAAATGGTCAGAGTTTTTACATCCTGGTGTACATTGCCAAATGCAGTCGAGAACTTTAATTTAGGCACCACCGAAACTTGTCACATTAAAAAAAGGGTTAACCCTAAAGAGGCTTTATTCCTTTTGAATCTACCTAGTGAAAATCCTAAATCGTCGAGCCGTCGTTGAGACGATCGCCCATCGCGCAACTATGCAGTTTCTTGTGCAGTTGAATATCTCGACGCGTGTCTGTTATGGTGCAATAACTGGTATTTGTACCACCTGCAGATATGAGCAACCAGTGGCTTGGACAGTTGAATATCGCCACGCCTGTCTGCCATGATTACTGGTATTTGTACTATTAACTTAGTATTTGTACCTGTAATAGGCGCATCGAGAGCGAAGTCCTGTAACACCGAGCCATCGTTGAGGCGATCGCCGCAAAGTCTAGCCGCAGACATGAGCAACCAGTCGCTTGGACAGTTGAATATCTCCACACCAGCCTGTCCTGGCGGGATTACTGGTAAGCCGTCTGTGAACATAAGCAAACAGTAGTAGGTACAGGTAGTGCTGACAAGTAGTATTTGGGTCAATCAACTATTTTCTGCCACTCGTTGCCATGGTGATGATGTCCCCTGGGTCATTTTTTAAAACTACGATTTTCCGTGGTTATAATTAGCAAAAGCTTTGTAAATGTTTACAAATGAAGCGAAAATTGAAAAATTTCGCTTCATTTGTAAACATTTAGTTTACGTTAGCAGACGTTACTGCTTTAATAAATAAAAAAGCTTTGTAATTTAAGCAGTCATACCTAAGGCCATTCTTATGTAGACTATCTCCTGAAAATACCAGTAATATAAATATCAACACTTTTCTTAGAAGTTTAATCACTATTGTCCCATGGGTCACGGGACAGAATAACAGCAAGAAAAAGTTGATCCACCCATTTACATGATTAGAAGGCCTTTTTGACCTTTATTGGCATTGTGACCACAGCGAAAAAGGTACGTGTCTTAAATTACTTGACTGTACCTATGCATAGGTCCACGTTTAAGTGCTTGTTTCTGCCTATTTACACAGATTAGGGCTTCCAAATATCGGAACTCTTATAAATCCGGTATTAATACCAGCGGGCCTATTATGGTTCACGTCCGTGACAAAATGAGTGTGAGTGACAGATGCATTGCCACTTATTTTTGTCACGTGAAACGCAACCGTCGTAGGGCCCATAGGGTAAACACCCACTCTCAATCCCTAGATCCCGGCATTGGAAGCCCTAATACAAATATTCCATCGTAGAAGTAGAACACGCACACTGAGATCGTCTTTTAAGGGTTCCGTACCCGAAGGGTAAAAACGGGACCCTATTACTGAGACTTCGCTGTCGGTCCATCCGTTCGTCCGTCCGTCTGTCACCAGGCTGTATCTCAAGAACGGTGATAGCTAGACAGTTGAAATTTTCTCAGATGATGTATTTCTATTGCCGCTATAACAACAAATACTAAAAATAAAATAAAATAAATATTTAAGGGGGGCTCCCATACAACAAACTTGTTTTATGGTACGGAACCCTTCATGCGCGAGTCGGACTCGCACTTGCCCAATTTTTTTGAAATCGATTAAAATGAAAGGCGTTTTCGACTCTTTACTGAGCTCGCTCTTTCGTACCAATTCATAAATGTTGAGTTCCTGATATAACAAATAAAAAAACAATTGAAATAAGAGTGGGTAACTCCTCCGATTTAGTGAATACCTGCATCATAGTTGACGATCTGCATAGCACCCGCATTCGTGTATGTGATGCTGCAGGACGCTGGGGCTCGTTCTATGCACATGGCGTAATTTAGATTGTTCTGTAATGAAACGCACCTTGAGGTGAAACACGTTTGAGCGTAGATGCAAGGGTTCAAAATGTTAGTCAAATAACTGACGGGAAATAGATTTTATTCAGTTATTCTATTGCGGATATGCGGAGCACTTCGAAAATAGGATAGCGAAGAGCGTAGGTACCTATAACTCTTTTACAAATGACTATTCGCGAGGCCTTGGACCCCTCATGCCTAGAGGAAAAGAGGGCCGCGTTGAGAGATGATTGGTGGGTGTGTACTTATATCAGAATACGTTTGAAATGGTAGTAATATCCAACATCCGCACCAGTAGAGGCCTCACACGTTATCTCACCAAGTAGGATGGTGCTTTAGCTATCGACGTGTCGGACGTGACGCGGTAGTTGAATGATTCCAAATAACCATTCGAGCCTTTGAAATACTGGAGACATCCCGACGGCGCTGCCAGGTCGTCACCTGCCGTCAGCTGCGTTACCTGTAAGAAATAACAGTGAAAACAGCAACAGGTATAAACAGCTCAAGCTAGGATATAACTGCTGCAAGACAGAAGCCCCTTAAACATGCAAAAGGGCAGACAAAAGGTATACAATTGAAATTAAGTTTCAAGTCTGTACCTATACCTAGGTATATATACCACTTTCACCTAAATGTTAAAAATGAGTGCGAGAAGTATGACGAAAAACAATTACAAACTTGAGAGTAACGTTCATCAATCATCATATCAAGGAATAAATCCAGAGTTGATAGAGAGATTAGAGTTGTACCACTTTCGAGTAGGTACTTATGTAGATACTTGTTTCCTTTTTTCTTAACATTCTTGAAACTGATTTGATGATCTAGCAATAGATTTGATGGCATTAATCAATCTAATAAAGGCAAGACGATTTTTTGTCATAGGTATAAACCACATTCGATTCGGGCCACAAACACCTGCGATCTGGGTCATTTACTAATTCATCGCTCTAAGTATGCACCTATAAATAAATAATGAATAAATAAATATCGGACAACCTCACACAAACGCGTCGTCACCTATATACTATATTTCCTACCTTGATGGCAAATAAACGGCTTTCCGCAGAAGCCGTCTGGATAGATAAGGAGATCGGTCCGTCCACATCGCCGACCTCGACATAGACTGAAATATTATGAATTATTGAATGTACCTAGGTATGTAGATATCCGAGTCGTTTTCAAAAAGCATGTACTTAGTTACGGGATATAATTAATAAGGAATCAACTAAATACATTATTAACTTTATTTAATTGATTTCTTTGTGTAACGAAAGTTACCAAATATATTTTGTATGTCTATTTTGTTACACAAAGGACGAGACGAAAATAGTCACGTGACAAAAAAGCGTGAAGAATGAATGTGGAGGGAAATACGTAGAAGAATAGGAAGACCAATGAAAAGGTGGATGGATTGTGTGAGAGATGATATGGAGAAGAAGGAATTAATTGATGATATGACGAATGATAGGAAGAATGGAAGAAAAAAGCTTGCTGCGCATACCCCAGTTAAATGAGATATGGGCAAGAGAATGATGACTTAGAAGTACAGAAGGACAAACGGGTCTCTATTTCATTTTGTTTTAAGCGCGCAAACAAATGACAAACGATGTTGTTGCCGTGTAGACTCTCTAGACACCTCCCGTCTAGCACAACTATGGTTCGCGACTCATGTCGCGCGACATAGCATCATCCGTCACTCTCTCACAGTACTGTACTCAAAGAGACATGTAGTAAGTATATCTGTCGCGAGAAAGAGTCGCGTGTCACAGTTGTGCCAGAGCTGCTGTCTCTACCATTTAAATAAATACCGTGAAGGCCGGTGTTGACGCCGCACAGTATAGGCACGAGGCTGTTAGCATTCTGCCCTGATACTACAAACTGATCCTGTTCGCAAGAGCCAGCCGTTGGCGGTAATAACTGGAATGTTACAATAACAATACAATTAAAGTACTTACATGGTTAGGGAGAACGATTGCGTCTAAAGGGATGGGGTAGTTTTACAGTATCGCGTTACGCGTGCATAACACTTGCCCTCATAAGGTTGCCCCCATAAGGGTCCACTGAAACTGAACGGAGAAAATGAACTTAATTGAGTTATTTTCAAAAAACATGTACATAGTTAAAGGCTTAAATAAAAACAAAATAACGATCGCGTTACTTTTGTGTTACGAAAGTTACTTATACAAAAGATTATGGGTACCTAACTAACGTTACACAAAGGAATCAATCAGGTTTTATTTTACTTAAAGCCCTTAACTTAGTTACATGTTTTTGAAAACGGCTCAATTAACCAATCATCAGGCTGTGTCATTGTGAAGACCGAGACAAGTGCATCTAGATTTGAGAAATGTGATTGGTTTATTTTACACATCTCCGCTCCGCTCCGTTTCTGTGGACGGGCAGCCTAATGCAGCTATTAGCACTTTCCTATAGTAGTCACAGACGAGAGGGAAGTAGTAGCACTACGAAGGAGTGAGATGGAGTTATCTATACGTGTCTCACATATTGCTGCATCCCTCTCGTCAGTTAAGTACTAAGGAAAGTGTAATAGCTGCATTAGGTCGCGTAAACTCTCCATTAACCCGACTGATCTTGCCTAATTTCTAAGTCGTGGTTTGAACTCTTCGTTTGTGGTCTCGCCCGCGACTCCGTTGATATATAATTCTAATTAGGTACTGCACTTTTTAGGGTAATCCTTGTCGAATACATGAATAATATAATTTATTGTACCTATTTTTATTTTTCCATGTATTTTCCGAAATAAAAGTAGTCATAATTATGTGATCCATATTCCATCTTCATGTAAGAAACAACGTCGATCCACCGTCAAATTTAAATTCGAAAAGCATTACTTTCTCGTATTAGGCTTATTATGTATTCGTATTAGGTATTTCACTGTTGTTATGGGGGACTTCAATGCAAAGTTGGGCAAGAACAGCGGTGATGAGTTGAGAGTGGGGCAATTTGGATACGGGCAACGGAACCCTAGGGGACAGAGGCTGGCCGACTTTCTGGAGAAAGAGGAACTCTTCATGATGAACTCTTTCTTCCAGAAGCCGCCTCACAGGAAATGGACCTGGATAAGTCCCGTTGGTTCCACGAGAAACGAGATTGACTTCATCATGACCGACAAGAAACGGATTTTCAGTGATGTGTCTGTGATCAATAGGGTAAAGACCGGCAGTGATCATCGAATCGTAAGAGGCACACTGAATATCAATGTTAAACTGGAAAGGTCCAGTATGATGAAGTCTACGCTCCGACCTACTCGGGCCCATATTCAAAACCCCGAGAGCTTTCAACTCGAGCTCTCCAACCGCTTCGCTTGTCTGGAGAACTTTGCCTCAGTGGACGAGATCAACGACGGGCTAGTGGAAACTGTCCACACGGTATGGTCTAAGTTTTTCAGACCCCGCCGTAAAGATAGACCTCAGAAATTGTCTGATCGAACCTTAAACCTCATGGCTGAACGACGCTCGCTACAGTTGCAGTCTCCCGATGACGCGAGGTCATATAGGCAGCTTAATAGACGTATATCGAAGTCCTTGCGACATGATCTGCGGCTCTTTAATACGAACCGTGTTAAAGAGACCATTGAGCAGAACAAAGGCTCCAAAGTGTTCGCAAAGGACAAGTCTATTGGACAAAGCCAGCTGACCAAGCTGAAACGGGAAGATGGCAGCATAGCGTCGACCAAAGCAGAGGTTCTAGGCGAGATCGAGAGGTTCTATGGTCAGTTATACACTTCAGTCGCAAAGCCCGTTGACAGCTTGGTAGGTGATCCAAGAGCCAAGCTGTCCCGACATTATACCGAAGACATCCCGGACATCAGTCTGTACGAGATTAGGATGGCCCTGAAGCAACTTAAGAACAACAAGGCGCCGGGTGAAGACGGAATCACCTCAGAGCTTCTGAGAGCGGGTGGAACACCGGTACTTAAGGTCCTCCAGAAGCTCTTTAATTCCGTCTTGTCCGAGGGCAAAACGCCTGAAGCATGGAATAGAGGCGAGGTGGTACTGTTCTTCAAGAAAGGTGATAACAGCCTATTGAAGAACTACAGGCCCATCACGCTTCTAAGCCATGTTTATAAGTTGTTTTCAAGGGTCATCACGAACCGTCTCGAACATAGACTTGATGACTTCCAGCCTCCCGAACAAGCCGGTTTCCGAAGAAGCTATAGTACCATAGACCACATACATACGCTGCGGCAAGTTATACAGAAGACTGAAGAGTATAACTTGCCATTATGCTTAGCGTTTGTGGACTATGAGAAAGCCTTCGATTCGGTGGAAACATGGGCGGTGCTCGAGTCACTTCAGCGATGCCATATTGACTATCGGTACATTGAAGTGTTGAAGTGTTTGTATAGTAACGCCACCATGTCGGTCCGAGTTCAGGAGCAGAGCACAAAGGCCATTCCATTAAGAAGAGGCGTGAGACAGGGGGACGTTGTGTCCCCGAAACTGTTTACGGCCGTTATGGAAGACGCCTTCAAGCTCCTGGAATGGCAAGGACTTGGCATCAACATCAATGGCGAATACATCACTCACCTTCGGTTTGCCGACGACATCGTAGTCATGGCAAAGTCGATGGAGGAACTCAGCATGATGCTCGATGACCTCAATCAAGTTTCTCAACGGGTGGGCTTAAAAATGAACATGGACAAGACGAAACTCATGTCAAATGCCAAGGTTGTGCCCATCCCAGTCTCTGTTGAAAACTCGGTACTCGAAGTTGTTGACTCATACATCTACCTAGGACAAGTGGTCCAATTAGGTAGGTCCAACTTCGAGAAAGAGGTCAACCGCCGAATCCAACTCGGCTGGGCAGCGTTCGGGAAACTACGCAATGTCTTTTCGTCCGACATACCTCAGTGCCTCAAGACGAAAGTCTTCAACCAATGTGTGTTACCAGTGATGACTTACGGCACCGAAACGTGGTCTTTCACTATCGGCCTCATCTCAAAGCTCAAAGTCGCTCAACGAGCAATGGAGAGGGCTATGCTCGGGGTGTCTCTACGTGATCGAATCAGAAATGAGGAAATCCGTAGACGAACTAAAGTGACCGATATAGCTCACCGGATTAGCAAGTTGAAGTGGCAATGGGCAGGGCAGGCCACATAGCACGCAGAGCAGATGGCCGATGGGGCCGTAAAGTGCTCGAGTGGAGACCTCGGACCAGCAAGCGCAGCGTAGAACGTCCACCTACGAGATGGACAGATGACCTTGTAAAGGTCGCCGGAAGGCGCTGGATGCAGGTCGCTTCCAACCGGTATATATGGAAGTCCAAAGGGGAGGCCTATGTTCAGCAGTGGACGTCCTATGGCTGAGATGATGATGATGATGATGATTAGGCTTATAAGGCCTAGTGAGCGTAGCGGACAATGTGAGCCAATCAGGTTGCGTCTTTATGAAGTGCATTTATCTACATCTGAGGAATGTGATTTGACACAGCTCCGTTTCAGTGGACAAGCGGCCTTAGGGTGCGCCTCCACTGAAGCGAAGCGGAGACGTGCGGAATAGTCCAATCTAGTTGAAATCTGTATATCAGCTCCACTTCCCTTTTGTGACTGGTCGCTCCTCATTGACGTACCTATGTAAGATTATTTTTCAGGTGGGGCTCATGAATTTCTATGGGTAACTAATCCAAAATTCTTGGGTGGGCATGTGGTTGGGTGGGGTCTTGATAACTTTGAGCGCATCCGTCTTGAAGACCTTGACGCCAAACGTCAACTCCGTAAAACTCAGCCCAAGCCCTCCTACCACTACACTTATAACACAGATGGGGACCTGTACTGTGCTACATGCTGCCGCACTTTCAAAACCAAATTCGGGTTTGCTAGTCATGCCCGCGCTCACGCGCGTAGGCAAACGTAAAATACGTTCTTGTTAGGATGTCGCCGTCGACGGATACGTCTGGGAGGACATCATCATCATCATCATCATATTGGGGTGGGCACGGCCCACCCGGCCACCCCCCTAAATGCCAATGTCGATTCTGCACGTCTCCGCTCCACTCTGCTTCAATGCAGTCGCACCCTTGGGCCTGCCGCTGTTAATTTGACCTAAGTAATTTAAATAAGTATTCGGTAACGCTACTCACCTCGAAATTCAGGAAATCCAGTCGAATCTGTTTGACGTCATCAGAACTCTTATTGATAGTGACTGCACAGGAGAGCCGGTCAGAGCTGGGATCTGGGAAACCGGGATTAATGAACCAACCCGCCGCCGCCGCAGTGGTGTCGTCGCACGAGAATTGAACTGGAATTTGTTGTTATTGTTTGAGGAACCCTTCTTTTTTTTTTTCTTTTTTATGTCATAGGGGGCAAATGAGCAAACGTATCGCCTGATGGAAAGCGATTACCGTCGCCCATAAACACCTGCAACACCAGAGGAGTCACAAGTGCTTGCCTACCCGGAGGACGAAGATAGAATGCCTCTATGCTAGTAATTTCACCGGCTGTCTTACCCCCACACCGGAACACAACAATGCGAACATTGCTGTTTGGCGGTGGGTTAGCAGGCAAGACGGTAGTAACAATCCGGACGGACCCTGCACGAGGCCCTACTACTCCCAAACCCCTTCTGAGGTGAACAGGCGGTCAGAAAATATTGTCATTAAATTAATATTCAGTCGGCTATATTTTTAAATATTCAGTCGGCTATACTTTCAGACCATTTAGAATGGGGAATGGATGACTATAAAATACTTAATTTAAAAAACTCCTCTCGTTCCTAGACAAAACTTACCGATTTATCTGCACTTTAAATAAATTTTGTTCATGTATTTTTCCTGCCAGGTTCGGGCATCGCAATGGCAATATAAACCCCAAGTGATAGTTTTTTTCGACTTGGCCAGAGGCTGCCGATATACTAATGAGTGGTATAGAAAATGCTACTAAACTAAACATAACAACAAAATTTTGAATTCTTAGCTTTAATATTAGCTGAGATCTTGTCGCTTGTTCCAATTAAAGCTGAATATATTGGAAACTATTTACACCACACATAGATAAGAACCATTTCGACGGACAAGTCTTGATAAAGTTGGTCCATCCGTTTCGGAGCTACGATGCCTCAGACAGACACACAAATACACATTTAACACATATTAAACATGTTATAACACCCTTCTTTTTCGTCGGGGGTTAAAATTGACTTTTATTTTAGACACATTGTCATTACTACGTTATCTAGGTACTGCTGATCTACAGCTAGACTAAAGTGGCTTGCTTTTAAAAGGTATAAGGTATCAGATCATTGATAATACTTACTCACGCAACATGTACCGTAACCATCAGCACAAGTTCCCATTGTCAGTCCTCCGGTATTGACACAGTCATACTCATGCAAACAAGTCCCTTCTAGGCCACTGCTCGAAGTACACGCCACATGGTCAAACTCCACCACCTCGAACACTTCTAGAAACTTCTTCGTCTTCTCATTTCCCAATTGCTTCTTCCGTCTTGGTCGTAATGTCGGACACCTTTTTCGAATCACTTTTTTCCTGTGCTGTGTAAATTTAAACAAGTTTATGTTGTTTATTGTATTGTTGTATGTTTTTGACCTATATTTTGTAGTTGCGTCCGTTGCTGCTGGGTCCAATTCGTATGTCGAACCATTGCTGTCTTGTAAAACTTCTTTTCCCGTCTGAAAGGAGTCAAACAGAGGTATATTTCCCTCCGAAACATTCGTGTTTCTCGTAATACCTCTCCATTGATCGTTTGTTGTTTGATTTAAAAACGACGACGGCATATATCGGTGTTCTGCGTCTTGAACATAATTTGTTCTATATATTTCTATTTCTTCCGGAATTACTTGTGATTGGTTTTCGATAAAACTAGCTGAATACCATCGTTCACTGTTTATCGTTTTTAGTAAGGAAACAATCAGAATCAGCCTGTAATTCATTTGTATTAGATTGTGCACTTGTAAAGAAAAGACTGGTATGGTAAAGAGTGCAAGCTCAACTGCATTTAACGATGCACTTGACATGGATGGGGACCATGACGGATGTTAGTAGCTAATTAAATGTCTAGAAAACGCTCCGGTTCGCTTATTCGTTCCACATATCCCTCAACCGAATACAAATACCTGTCATTTAATCTAAGTTTACAACAACTAAGTAGCAATTTATGTAAATAGGGGCCAACGTCTTAAATTAGTCTCTTAAAGTGACAGGGTTCTTGTGAAAGGTCAGTACGTAGCAGTTTTAGAAGTAGTCGCTAACTAGACAGAAATAGGTGTCGGTCGGGTGCCCAGGTACAGCTGTGTCATTTTATCGAGCTAGGTAGGACTAAATTCGACATTAAAACTAACATCTATATGAACGAGATCGCTCCTCTGTATTTCTACTTTATCGATACGCGCTAATCAACCGCTACGGGAATGATGATTTTTCTCTGCTTAAGGTGATACCTATATAGGTTATTATTGGACTAGTTGGCGTATATTCGTGTTGACCACTTGTCAATATTGTTCATGTTGCAGCTCGTAATTATGAGTACCTAAGTATGTAGGTATTTCCGATACCATGAATTACACGAATTTCATTTTCCATAAATGTATATCTTGCCATAATTTTGCATTTGCCATTATTTTTTTATTTCACAAATTGTAAACTGTTCGGGTTTTTTTAATTATTAGTTTAGGATTCAGGCTTTGTTTTATAACAATCCCTAAAATATCCTGACAGAGAAAAAAATATTCATGGCAAATGGTAAATTATGGTGAATTCGGGCAAACGATGGAGTTTCATATGCGATGTAATACCGACCGTGATAATGCCGAGGTATGGCTAATTTGTAGATATAGCAAAGCTCTGTCTAATTTTAGCCTTCTGGCATATATATGTCTAATTACGCTGACGGGTTTAGGTCACATACGAGCAATAATGCAATAATAACGCTCGAGACAAGAGCCGCGCCTACCGCCAATTACACACGTGCCCCGATGAGAGACATGGAATGGGCGATCAAATACAATGCATATTATATTACCTACCATGCCAGCCGTTCTGCAATAGAATGGACGCGTGCGTAATATAATCGAATATATTAAGGTAGTGTATTAGATCAAAATCGCGTATTGTGATGTGATGATCTAAGGCTCTTTATCTGTTCAAAATGCTGATTGTTTTAGACATTTTTCTCTATGATCAAACATGTTTCAAAACATATTATCATGTTACTACTTAGAACAGGGCTATTGGGCTGAGATTTATTGGATACTAGCTTTTGCCCGCGACTACGTCCGCGTGGAACTTGGAAGTATGGAAGCAACCTCGTACAACACGATAGATATCCACCTAATCACCTTAATAAATAAAAGGGATTATTAAAAGCGCCTAAGCAAATGTAAGAGCAATTGTGCTTTTGGTCTAATCATTACATTTCCTACAGGGTCATCAATGTCATCATGAATTACTTACTCACTTTTTAATCTTTTTAGGGATAATTTCCAGGATGATAACTATCCTATGTCCTTCCTCGGATCTTAAACTATCTCCATGCCAAATTTCATCAAAATCGATTCAGCGGTTTAAGCGTGAAGAGGTAACAGACAGACACACTTTCGCATTTATAATATTAGTATGGATTTAAAACATACAGTTTGAATTTTTCATGAGCATGAAATTGCCATGTTACTTTCTAGAAACTTAGGGAAAAGTGATATTCAATTTAAAAAGTTGGTTGAAATTATCAATATATTTGTCAATATAAAAAAATATTAAAACCTTATTCGTTTTAATATTTTTTTATATTGACAAATCCTCTTAAAATCATTGTTATTTTACCGGTAGACATCACAACTATGGATGGGTGAATTGACGACTTCCAGAAACGACAGCGAAATGGACGGGTAGATTAGACCATTAATTAAAATGTAGCAGATTCGGAAGATACCTATTACACTTCGCTGCAATCAATAAAATAGGACACACCTTTGGTTCATAAAACTTACATTGTACGACAAACGAGGACAACTAATGCACTCGCCCGTGAGTAAAACGAGTTGCACATATAAATATGTAGTTGATGTTGATAACAGATTTCATAAATCACATAAATGCTCAGCTATAAAAACTTGTCGGTCTTGCCCTAGTTTGTAACGGATTCAGCACCCTTTATACATTTTTGATAAGCCGAAATACCGTACTTGCCTAAGATCGATCGAAGAATTCCAGGAAATGCGTGGAGCGGAAGCACGTACGTTTTTAGGGTTCCGTAGTCTACTAAGGAACCCTTATAGTTTCACCATGTCCGACTGTCCGTCCGTCCGCGGCTTAGCTCCGTGATCATCAGTACTAAAAAGCTGAAATTTGGTATGAATATGTGTATGTAGGTATCACACCGGTAAAACGGACAAAATGGTAAAATAAAAACTTAAAAAAAAAACTTTTTTTCGGGTAGGTACCTCTCGAATCCAGAATCTCTTGTATCCAGTTTCCGTTCCCAGCTCAAGTGGCTTCCTATCCGTTTTCGTCGTAACTCTCACATCCTTTCTCTTCTTTACAATATACTTTTCTCGAACATGCTCGGAAATGTATGCGTTAATGCCCCGATATGAGGACATGAAGTTTCTCGTTTATGGCTCCCTACATTACTTCTTGGCTTAGGCCAAAAAATTAAGTATGAAAATCCATTATTGTCCGCTGCTCTAACTTTTTAAATTTCCTTACTAACGTTAAATTGGCAAAGGAAAAATTACATACAGCCAACCACCACCGCCCTCTGTAAGCATACTTGCGGTATAAAAAAAAAAAACAAAATCTATGGTACTATATTTATGTGCGGTTAAACATGGTGCTCAAATAGCTGGATCAAATAACATATTTAAAAAATAAAAAAGGCAGCAATATGAACAACTTTTTTTCTGCTTATTCGTATTTCGTATTGATTATAATATAATTTTAACAGACATAAAAATTAGTTCTAGTGATGAGAGTGACGGGCAACTTATGAACAAAGGATATCGGGGAACTTATGAGGAGGCAAATTTAGCCATGCAAAATATGCTATGGGAAAAAGTAAAAACTAATAATTGTTTTTACTTTTTTCCCGTAGCATATTTTGTTTTGTTTACTTGATTATCTAGTAGTTATTTTAATTTTTATATTTACTCACATCGTTTGAGAAAAGCACTATACAAGCTTCGGCCGGAACAGGGATTCAGGACTCGTTCTATCTGGCCTCGTCTTCGACTCGGCCATCTACCCCAAACTCGTCCAGCAATCCCTTACTTCACGGCCTCTGCAGTAATGTACTATTTCAACCCTGCAACTCCCCGTTAGGTACCTCAAGGAGCGTTTCAGTTATCTTCGGTCTGTTAGATCCTCTCAAAATTTGCTTCTTGCTGTCCCCTCTTCCTCCTCTAAATTCTACAACAGCTCTTTTACTTTCCAGGCTACCTTGTTGTGGAACTCTCTGCCTGTAGACTTAAAACGTAGCCAATCCGTTGCCAATTTTAAAATACTCCTTAAAGAACATTATTTGTCCCTTCTTTTTTTTTTTTTTTGGTATAGTGACCGACATGAAGTGTGGTTCGTTACTAATATTATTTTATATGTATATGCCTATGTTATGTATGTTTAAGTAGGTTTATTTGTGCATATATATTTATTTTTTTGGTATCTTAAGTACTTACCTACGTTTATTTATGTATTATTTTAGTAGTTTTTTTTATTTTTTCTACAGATTCCATGATTAATTTTGCATCGCCTACTCATTTCTGACGTTTTTATTTAATTTCGCTACCCAAAGGTTGTCTGGAAGAGATCGCTCTTTAGCGATAAGACCGCCTGTTGTTTACCTCTCTTGAATGTTACTTGTAATTTGTTTGTATTTATTTCCTGTTGAGGTGTGCAATAAAGAATATTCTATTCTATTCTATTCTATTCTCTCGTAGGTAGGTACACCTAAAGTGGGGGTGAATTTTTTTTCGTTCCAAAACTAGTTTGTGGGTTGTCGTTAAATAGGTCTTTTAAAAATAATACGGGTATCCAAACATTATTTTTTTATAAAGTCGGCTGTTTTGTAAATATTCGCTCCGGAAACCCAAAAAATAGCATCCCCTCTAACTTTTCAACCACGAGTCAAAAAATTATGGAAAAGTTCATGAAAATGAGGCCGTAAGTACTTTGAATGAAAACTATAGTGAATAAAATCGGTCGAGCCGTTTTTGAGTTGTCACAAAATATAATAATTTCCTTTAACATGACGTAAGTGCCGCGCGGTGTCCTTAATCTAAACTTCGAACCACGCACGCTCCGCTCAGCAGCTGACTATCTTATTATTTGCATTTTGTGGCTAGATCACACATGTATCACACTAATAAATTAGTAGGTATAGGCACCTAAAGTCAATTTAAAACAATATCAAATACCTACTCGGGCACAAAATATCCGCGTCAATCAGAAAAATATTTGACCCTACCAAGGAATGGACTGAATTTGGGAAAACCTCATCCAAAATGGAAATGATCAAAAGATATTATAATTTCTTATAAATTACACACCTATATATCCCCCCACAAACTTACCTACATACTCCATATGTCTATTAATATGCAAAACAGAGTGCATAATTACGTGCATAAGTGCATGCATAAATAGGCCCGACACTTAATTGTCTCATATAATATCTAGAACACTAATTTATCTTACCAGTAATTTGCTCGGTAAATGTCTCCTAAATACATTAGGGTATAATTTTTTGCTATTTGTACCTACGCAATTATTGTATGTAATTGTCCATTAATCAATCCCGCTTTGTGAGTAAGGTGAGATTGTGCTTTGGGTGTCACAGGCGTAGGTAACTATTTATTCATGAATTTCATCATGGATAAATCGAACCAGAGTTGCTATAGATGCAAGATGGTGTCGGACGTTCGTGAAGGAGGAAAAACCCATAGCTCACACAATCCACTTGCGTGAGCGTAGTTGGTTAAAAAGAGGGATAAGTAATCAACCCTAGGTATCCTGCTACAGTCCGACGTCCGACCAAAAAGAGTAGAAATTAAAAAGTGGCAATACTCTAGTGTCGTCCCCGTTTTCTTTGGTTTTCTTATATTGATTAGAAATAGGACACTACAGTACCTATTGCATGTTTTTAATTTCTACTCTTTTTGGTCGGACTGTAGGAGGGCTAAAGCACACAGTTAAAGTGATGTCTCAAAAATCTCGTAATTTAATGGTTACATAATGATTTTGTTAAGAACATTTTAATGTGTTTGAGACATAAGACAAACGTGAACAGGCATCTTCTGAGTTAGAGTCAGGTGAGGACTAGCATAATAACGCGAAAAATCGGCATAATCTGGCAATATTATTTAGAACCGTACCGTATGTCCGTTCTCTTCCCCGTCCCCGTTTTCTTAGATTGATTAGAAAGGGACGACACTACAGTATTGCCACTTTTTAATTTCTACTCTTTTTGGTCAGACTGTACCAGTGTGGACTTTGTGTGAGAGTACTTACAAACCCACTGGGAATGTTTGTGCGTCATAGGAGTGGTATACTTAAGACAGTTGTTACTTATAACTTTATTATGTATGTCACTATATCATAGTCCCATGGTGGGTCAAGGTTCAACCATATCCAGTGTACCTACACATATACAATAAATCGTCCTTGTTCACCACGCCCTGCACTTTTTCCTATACGCGCAATGCAGCCGTACAATGAATTTAACCCGTTCACGTTAAATTTGGACCTGATTTGTATGCGACGCGATAGATGCCAGGTACAAACTTAAACGTAAACGGACCGTACATACCCAATGCATTACCTAGCCTTATCATACATGGCCCTTCGCAGTAGGCATGTGTTGTCATTTGCGAAGTATAAAAGCCTCCGTCGTTCAGAGGCGCTACATATTCGTACCCGAGCTTTCGAGGGTCCGTCGTCAAGAAACATGACTTTAAAAGTGAGTATGGTATATTATATTAAATATGAATATTAAATGTTTAAATTGAAGCGAAAAATTGTATGCTTTAAGCGGGTTTGACCCCAAGTCTCCGCGTGGCTTTCCGGGCCCGAGGGGTGAACTACCTAATATTCTATCAAAGCCACTAGCTAAAAGCATCGAATTTTTAAACCATTAGTTGCTTCATTAATGAATTCAAAAAAGGAGAAGGTTCAATGCTTGTATGTAGGTACGTTCTTTTATCATGCCTTAGGTTAGGCTGGATCCTAGTGCCTGAACAAGCTGATAAATCTGACTTTTTCGGCGCCATCTTCTGAACTCTAAAACAGTCTCAAATTAGGTTGAGAATCGATGGTAATGATAATGATAATACTTAAGAACCCAATATTTTATGAAAAACAGTAAGTCTGCTAGCGTAATTCAAGTGTTTATATTGAAGCGAAAAATATAAATGTTTTATTTCAACATAAAAACATCTGGTAACCGCTAGCAGTCGTGACTGCTTTAATAAAAATATATTATTATGCATATTTTTCTGTAATCAAAGTTTACGTGAGTATTTGGTGACGCGGTTGGCGCAGTTTGCAGACACCTGTCTACTGAGTCGGCGGTCCCGGGTTTGAATCCCGGCCGGGGCAAATATTTGTGTGATGAACTCGAATATTTATTCTTGGGTCACGGATGTTATCTATATATGTATTTATATATTATGTAGGTATATCGTCGTCGTCTTGTACCCATAGTAAAGCTTTGCTTAGTTTGGGACTAGGTCGATTTGTGTATGACTGTCCCATAATATTTATTTATTTAGGAACCTTTAATTTAATGTTGACCCTATCCCTATAGTGCCTATAGGAAGTAACGTTTCTAGGGTATTGTCAAATGGCGAGGTTAGCCCTCGTATTTTGTGCCTCGTTCCGGTTGTAATGAATAGGTATCCTAATCTCGTGGCCCTTTCAGTTGCACAAAGCGACTCGTAATCATATCCTCATTCATCTTACGAGTAACCTCATTTTCAGGACGCAAAGGTGTGGAATTATGTAGCCTTAGTAGGTATTCAATACAAATTACAACCCGGATATCTTTAAGGCCACATTTGGCATATATGTATATTCTGAGCATTATTCAATGCTGAAAAAACCCAAAGGTTGCCTTGCCGGTATGACATTCCGGCATTTTCTTATATCATGTTTACTCTATGAAACTCATAAAAAGACACTTCTCAATTGGGAGGTGAGTTGAGTATCTATGAGCGGAAGTCTTACTGCTCTTACTTAGATTTAATTATTAGCTTTAAAAATAAAGCAACAAAAAATCTGGTAGTATAGGTAATTCTTATTTTACTTACTTATGAGAATAATAGATTTCAATTATATACATCTTTGGAGTTTTTTTGCGATAGTAACCGATGTTTGGTTAAAATTGTATATCTAACTTGTGAACTACGTGGAAATTTACTAAGATACCATTTCAGATTGTCATCCTCGCGTGCGTCGCCTCGGTCTGCCAGGCGGCAGGCATCCTGGCTCCTACCGTCTACGGCGGCTGGAATCCTTACAGCAACTACCCAGCACAACCCGCCATCGCCTCACAGCAGTCGAATATATTGAGGTCACCTTATAACCTTGGACAGGTACGTAAAAATGACAACATTTTCCTTAAAGATTGTGATCCTCTGTTGGCCAGGCCGCAGTGATCTTAGCTCTGACCGTCTATGGCGGATGGCAGCAGGATTCCTTACAGCAACTATCCAGTAGGTACAACTTGCCATCGCCTCGCAGCAGTCGAACATATGTAGACCACCTTATAACCTCGGACAGGAACGTAAAATAGGTTTTTGTTAAATTGCCCGTAATAAAGTATATATTTGAGGGGAAATTTGAACTCCAGATTTGTAAAGTATTTAATTAAGTACAACTGAATCACTATAAATATAACCTGCCTATGTACTACCTACATTTATTATAACTTTTAAAACGACGGCTGACGCTATGGTTCCAAAAGAACTATACTTACTTTCTAACTCTTATGATTTCACCCGGTAAAAGTGAACCATACTCGAATACCGAGAATCATAATTCATAAATGAAATGTTTTACAATTTATATACTTACATTGTATTCCAGATTTCAACGTACTCCAAGGCAATCGACACGCCGTTCTCAAGCGTGCGCAAGTCTGACGTGCGTGTGAGTAACCCCGGCCTGGCAGTCGGTGGGCTTGTCGCTCCGGCGTACCACGGTCTGGCTGCCCCGTACAATAGTCTAGCTGCTTCATACCATGGTCTGGCTGCCCCGTACCATGGCGTTGCGGCTCCGCTAACGGCGTACCATGGAGCCGTGGCGTCGCCTCTGGTGTCGCATGTTGGAGTCTCTCCTTATGCCGCTCCCGTTGCTAAGGTAAATATCAGATACTGCAGGTACACATACACACATACTGGTTTAGTGGGGTCGTAGCGCCGTCATAACATAGTCTGTACTTAGATGTACGTGTTACTTGTAATAATTGTATGCCACCTGTTTGATTTGATTTGATTTGATTCTGTTTGCCCCATACCATGGCGTTGCGGCGCCTCTGTCAGCCATGGAGTTACGGTGTCACCTCTAATTTCGCATATTGGGCTTTCTCCCTATGCCGCTTCTTTCAATAAGCTTCTTTTGGATTTTGTATCGGCGATGCCAGGTTCACATAAACTAATCTTCTTTTTAGTTTTGATCAGTCGTAATAAAACGGACGGAAATAGGCTAGTAGACCCATTTTTGAAATATATTTGAAATGGTTAATAATGAACTTACTAGCTCTAAAAAAATGTCTCGTATTTTTGTGAAAGCTAGAAAGCTAAATTTTATTAATTGATAATTAGAAATTTCATGAACAGTGAAAAACGCCGTCCGCCATTTTTGCCTTTTGCTAATCTGTGACGTGACGTATAGGATTCCGCGTAAATGTTTGAAATTCGACCGTCGGATAGTGCCGTCCCGCTCACTCCAATATTCTTTGACAGGAGATCGAGAGAGACGGCACTATTCAAAGTCGTCGGAGTAGACCTTCAGTTTTCTAAAAGTACGATTCTCACTGACCGGGCGGAGTAGGCGCGCGCTCAAGCGCATCTAAATAGTTGCTAAAGGAATGTAGAGCTTCTGTACAACAGTCAGAAGACGCGAACGGAGGTGCTCGGCTGCCGTCGGGCGCTCCAGCCTCTGCTGGAACGTGGCGGCAGCCGAACCCACCCGACCTGGTCTCTGGACGCGGTCGGCCGCTGCCGGCTGCCAGAGCACCCGTTGCGACGCGGCGGCACCCGCCCTGGCCCGACCCGGTCATTGGAAATCTTAAATTACGGGACCGATGACGTCACTATCATAAGCGATAATGGCGGACAGCGTTTTAAGCATTTGAAAATACAGATTAAAAACCATATTTTCAAATTCAAATTTTTTCAGCCATCTTTTACTTTTATGAATTAAAAATATATATCCTAAGTTTCATACGCTAAATACTATACGAAATAAACATTAGTATATAAAAAATTCACATGAGTCAACTAGCCTATTGACACTCAAGTGTAAATTACCCAACGACGGCCAAGATATAGAGGGATCAGTTGAATGAGGTCGGGTGTATTTTACAGCAATCCTGGATGAATTGAGATGATCATTTTAGTTCACGAGAAGTCTATCAATTACAATCTAGGCCACACCTTCATTTATTTATTATGATTGTTACATTACAGGTGGCGACAGCTGGTGGACTCCTCGGTGTAGCATACTCCGCTGCCCCCGCCGTCTCCCACATGACCTACACCAATGGACTGGGCCTATCCTACGCGTGGTAGACTGCCCGATCAAAGCTACAGTTGATGACTTGTAAAGGATTACAGGATTAGATTATAAGTGAGCTCAAAGATTCCTCTTAATTTATTAACTGATAGTTGTAACACGATAATTTATTATTGAATATATTTATGATTATACTTACGCAGTCTAATTATTTATTTTCTCCTTTAGATTGTACATTCCTATGGACGTAGTATCCGAACACACAGAACGTGTGTCATTGTCAAAATATCCAATCTGTCAGAGTCATGTCAGAGTAGAGCAAGAGCAGAGCGCTCGATAGGCCAACTTCCACTTTCATTGCCAAGTCCCTGTTCAAATAAAATTACCTGTGTTAATCCCGTATATAAGATAAGTGAATTAAATAGAACACACATAGCCCTTGAATAGACTGTTATTTGATCACGTCTGTGTAAGTTTGCTTCTATTGACAAGAGCGTGTTGGTTTTGCGTCTACAAAAGCATTGTAGTAGTCGTTTTATTACCATTCGCTGAACATGTCTGATAATGACTACGGAGACGACGCCACTTGGGTGCCATACCGCGATAGGCCTGAGTGGAACGATGTAACACCAGTAGCTGAAGACGACGGGCCCAGGCCTGTTGTGGTCATCGCTCATTCCGAAAAATGTAAGTATTATTTTATCTATGAAGATGAGGCAGTATGGTATACGAATTATACGATCTTAGCATATCGAGCCACAGAAAAATAGGCGCAAAATTTTGTCTTACCATGTTCACAATTTGTATCAGTTCCATAGTTTTAATTTCATTTATGAATATTGTTGTAAATGAATCATCATGTTTTCGTAAAGACCGATTTTCAGTGTCATAATTGCTCTACAAAACAGTGCTTGTTATCACTAAAATATCAATTAGTACACGAGACAAACTATAAAAATAATTTATTACTTGTGATCTATTTTTATCTGCCATTAGCTTCTCAAGCCTCTCAGATTTAGTGAATTACTGACCTAGTTGTATAATTCTATGCTGATAATTTCAGTTGAAGATGTATATGGCTACTTCAGGGCAGTGCTTCGGAATAATGAGAAATCTGAACGAGCTTTGAAGTTAACAAAAGATGCAGTTGAACTCAATCCAGCAAATTACACTGTGTGGCAATATAGGTAAGGATTTATTCTGTACTTGAATGTGCAAGAGTATTAATGCTGGAATTCTGAGAATCTTAAGATTAGCTTTACACTTTCTTTATGGTTAATCACATTGTTAAGGTCAATTAACTGCTCTGCATATTTGCATATTCAGTAGAGGTCATGGTGGTGTTGAGATGTGGTGTTGGAGGAGAATGGATAGTATTAGCTGGACCGAAAAGAAAACTAATGAGGAGGTATTGCATAATGTGTAAGAAAACAGATGTAAAAAAGCTGATATCAAAAACAGATGAACTTATTTTAATCAAGTGAAGGAGAAGGTAGGTACCCTGTTGTATCAGGCCACCAAGAAATTAACAAAGAATAGGGAAGAGTGGTGATTACTCCACCAACAAGAGCGCTTAAATTATTAATGAATGGTAGAAGTCACTGTCAAATTGACTAAAGATAATGAAGAATCATTATAATTTTGCATTCTCACCACCAACCACCAGCCATATTAAATTTAACAAAAGATAATATTTACTATAATTTACTTTATATCTGTCCGTGGTTGTTACTTCATGGCTGAAAATTGTGATTATCGGAAGTCTTTAGGAAAGAACGACTTATTTCCATCAGTTTCTGCTGGTTGCCATTTGCACCAAATACATTTTATTAAGACTGTTTTCATGTGAATGTATCTAATCAATGATAACTTTCATTTTTCTGTTCCAGGAGGGACTTGTTGAAAGCTTTAGGGACGGATTTGAGACCTGAGTTAGATTATGTTGAATCTGTTATTACACTTTCACCAAAAAATTACCAAGTAAGTACTTTACAACTTTTAACATACTGTAATACTACCCAACTATAGTCCAGTCCTTACAACTATGGTCCAATTTAATCCAAAAATTACTCGTTAATATTATGACCACAAATTCTAAGCTGAACAACATAATTAAACAAACTTAAATAAAAACGTATAAAATCACTGATAGAATATGGATTTTGATAAAAATAAACGAGTTTTGTTTTGGACCATAGTTGGATGATTGGACTATAGTTTTACGGTACTTATCTTAATCTTTTAAACCTATTTAATGATACATAGACGGAATGAGACCAATGTTTTATGATGCCCCTGGCAGCTGTAAAATAGGACTCCGAACCAACAAGAATTTTTAAACAACATTTTAGTTTTATTCAGGTCTCCATAGCCACCTATGTAGCACATTAAAAAAAATCTTATTTAAAACATTTATTTTATGTTCCTTGCCTGGTAAATGTTAATGTAAATTTGTTATAAAATCTTTGAAAAAATGCAGCAGAAAATTTATTGGCCATTGAGCATAAACAAATACTATTTTTAACCACATATGAGGTTGTCAAGTCAAGATCTACTTAGTTTATATAAACTATTTATGACCTAAATGAATAGTCATCAACACTATATTTTAGGTATGGCATCATAGAAAAGTGCTTGTAGAATGGCTCCAGGATCCTTCGCAGGAGCTAAACCTAACAAGTGATGCGCTAGTACAAGACCCCAAGAACTACCATGCCTGGCAACATAGGCAATGGGCCATCAAAACGTTTGGGTAAGTTCTCATTGATAAAAAATAGTAATAAATGAATAGTACAAATCCCTTTTGACGCCTGGTTGCGTTAACTTTGCGCCTCATTTGTATGGAGCGCTATACATACCAGGTGCAAACTTAACTTAACCACTTAAGGATGGAAAGTGTTTGTACGGAACCCTCGGTGCGTGAGTCCGACTCGCACTGGACCGGTTTTTTTAGTTATTTATATTGTTTCAACACTGTCTGGCCATTCATTATAAAATATAACTTGCAGGTGTTTTTAATTATTTCTGACGAAAAAGCTAATCTGTGTAACTAATATGTGGGACTAATCTCATAGCAATACAAATGCTGAGATTAATGTGATAAAATACAATGAGGGAATTTCATCCTATACTGTGCCTGTGAATATGATAGATAAACCATTTTTTGGTCCTTAAAGTTAGCATCCAATCCTTGAGCGATCGTCGTTGTTACCGCCTTTAATTAATATTAAAAGAGTTTAAACTATTTGGACGTATTTTAGCAAAAAAGAACAGGCTTCACATTTGAATAAATAGGTCCAATTGAGTATTACCGTCAAATTTCAAGTACACGCTTGCCTTGTTTTCCTTCCAGGCTGTATGATCGTGAAATGGAGTTTGTGGACAACCTGATAACCCAGGACGTGCGCAACAATTCAGCCTGGAACCAGCGCTACTTCATCATGAACAACCATATAGGCTGGTCCGATATGAACGTGCAGAAGGAAATATGTTATACCATTGACAAAATCAAATACGTCAAAAACAACGAAAGCGCCTGGAATTATTTGAGAGGTTTACTGCTACATGATAAAAGAGGCCTTAGCGGGAATTGCCTGGTAACAGGCTTCTGTGAGGAGCTTTATAAAAATAAGTGCCGGTCGCCGTATCTCCTCGCATTTATTGTAGATATTTGTGATGAAGCTATCAAGAAGGAAGAAATAGGCTGTTTACACAATCCCACTAGAGGCGGCGCACTCTGTGAAGACCTTGCGACTAAGTATGATAAAATTAGAGGGAAATATTGGAACTATCTTGGGGAAAAATTCAGGAAAGCTAGGGATGAGCAAGCTGCTAAACTTGAAGATGGTGATAAGGTCGAACGAACAATTTAAATTGATATTTACGGAAGGAATCATATTTAAGCCTATTCCGCTCTTTTATACTACACCAAACTTAAATAGCTAAAAGAGAAAAATACTAAAATAGTCAGTTATTTCGTATTTTATTTATTAATTTAATTCAAAATACGCTATTTCAAACATACCTACCTTTGTATATTTCAATGTTTTTGGCGTTGAGTTGTCCGTGTATATGTCCAATAAAAATCAATAAGAAATCTTGTTTTTTTTATAAGTAATTATTTCAAAAAACTTCCAAAAAGAATTTAATATTTCAATTGGGAAATTTCCTGACATTAATAACATACATAACTTGCAATTTCGGAAACTTAACTTCGGCACATCATTATTAGTCTAAGCGTCCTCTTGTTCATGCTTATACTATTGGCATTGGCATCTGGTTAAGTCGAAATATTTGTGAACATTGGCTCGAAGAGCGCGCGTCACTATCGTACAATCGCAAGTGTCGTTGTAATGTTTCATCACACTCATCAAGTCCTGTGTCCATTCAGTATCTGGTTTCGGTTCAGGCTCGTTGAGACAACACGGCAGACATTTCGTTCTGTGACATGGACACGGCTTCGTTCCGTGAGAACATTTTTCGGAGCGGGAACTTGAACCCGAAGCGACTTTTGTCGCGTTTGGACACCTCTTGCAGGTGCAGGTTTTACAATGGCAGGTTAGCTGAAATCAATATTTACAATTAAAATAAATTTATACCTAAATGTAAATAAATTATATCACAAGTCCAAGTCCGAGAACCGTTGCGTTGCCGTATAAATTCATTCATTCTCATAAAGTTTGACTCGCTCAGTGAGGACTGACCAGCGCTGATACAATTCAAGTAAAAAAAAGTGTCGTGGATTTTTGCCACAATGTGCCACCATGGAATAGAAGAAACAGTGGAAGTGGCATACGCTTCAATTACTAAGTATTATAAGTCACATCGCCGAACGAGCTTGACTAATCAGCGTATGTGGTTATCATATACGGTACCAATTGTCTCAGTGACGAATTACGTGAATTCCACGGACAGTTAATGTGTTGCAGCGTAATTAGGTACCTATACAGTACCTACTTAGCGATATGACCACGTGGACGTTATTGTTGAAATGTGTAATACGATATGAATGAAAAACATACGTCTGTGTTTAGGTTTTCGCATGGACATATCTAAATTTTTAACCCCCGACGTTAAAAGTTATAACATCCCTTATGCGTATCTGTGTGCCTGTCTGTGGCATCGTAGATCCCGAAGGGATGGACCAATATGAGTGCGTTTTTTTTATCGAAAGACGTGTCCGTCGAGACTGTTCTTAGCTATGTTCGGTGGAAATAGGACCAATAGTTTCCAAGATATTCAGCTTTAATTAGAACAAGTAAATATCTCGGCCAATATTGAAGCTAAGAATTCCAATTTTTCTAGTTATGTTCAGTTTTAGTAGCATTTTCTATATCACTCATTGATTGAGGGTCATGAGCAGCTACTTGTATTGGGGTGTTTTGGGAAAGTACCTACCATCAAATTCCTTTGAATTACTAACCGATTTCACCTTAACGGGTCTGATAGTATGCTTTTTAAGTTTAATAATTTGTAAATTACCATAAGGTGTTAAGTAAAAATAGTAAGTTGAAGTTATACGTTTACTGTTGAAAAGCGGCTTATCAAATTACTAATAGGTACAAATTAGAAGTCTCACCTGTTGTAATGGCTTGGCTGTTGATTTTGACATTGGGTGATTGAATTATTATTAACGCATAATTTTATGTTTCGATTAGGAAATGAAATGTTTATTTACCATTCGTCTGATACGTCAATCAAAGAGAATATAATCACTACGTTTTAACGTCAATGTCGACAGTGATTATAATTATTTTTAATGTACGTTGGCTACGTAAGTACGCTGTAGGGTACAATCGGTACAATAAATACTTTAAAAAGTTCAAAGGTGTTATTTATTATTAGGTATTAGGTACACTATCTAATTAGATTTTTGTTACATTATTCTTGACAGTTGTGGGACCAAAAACCAAAGATGAATATGTGTCAGACTTCATCAGCTTGACTTGAAAATGCCAAGGGTTAAAACTCAAGTTAAACATTTCACCCAAAATGCGTGATAGTTTAATATTTAATTATGTGGACTGATCAGAATTAGACAGTGAATTAAAACCCGGCCATGGTATCATAAATAAAAAAAAAGACAGTCCGTTACTAGAAGGATACACACGATGTCAAAATTATGCAAACCAGTGTTCCATCGACCGAAGCATTCCTGCAAGACAGCCTGCAACCGCGAACCGGACGAACTTCGGGAGCTCAAGTACAAACTGGCGAACATAAATTGCAAATGTGGGACATGTGCGACACCTAATGTAAATAAACGAATGAGATCCGTGATCAAGCATTCGAAGTCAGCCACGGATGTTCAAGCTAATCGAACAAAATGCTTGCCCCATAAATTCATCCAGATTGCTCCTAAAACTGCTTCAATGGAACCCGACACAGAAACGCTACATATCGCTCGAACACATATAAGGAGACCTTCGTGCATGAATGAACATATACGGTCAGGTACAGGATGTCAAGCTGATCAAATAGACTGTTCCGCTGATACATTCTTCCAAGCTTCTAACAATACAGCTCCAGTCGACTCCAGTAGACAAACAGAGTTCGCTCTAACACATTTAAGGGAACCGACGCATATTGGGTATACGTCAGGTACAGGCGTTCAGGCTGACCGAACAGAATGCTCAGTCGATAGATTCATTCAAGCTTCTTCCAAAACTGCTTCAGTGGATCCCAGTAGACAAACATTGCAGATGGCTATAACACATCTAAGGAAACCGATGTACATAAATGGATATACGTCAGGTACAGGCGTTCAGGCTGATCAAACAGAATGCTTAATAGATAGATTCATTCAAGCCTCTTCCAAAACTGCTTCAGTGGACCCTAGTAGACAAACATTGCAGATGGCTTTAACACATGTAAGGAAACCGATGTACATAAATGGATATACGTCAGGTACAGGCGTTCAGGCTGATCAAACTGAACGCTCAGTCGATAGATTAACACAAGCTTCTTCTGAAACTGTTGTAACTGACCCCAGCACGCAAACATTACAATTCACTCTAATTCATGTAAGACAACCTTCGTGTGCGAATGAATATAATTCAGGTATACCCGTTAAAGCTGATCAAATTGAATGTTCAGTGGATAAATTCATGCAGGCTTCTCAAACTGCTTCTATAGATCCCAAAACACACACTTTACAAAGCGCTTTAACCCAGCTATGTAAACACAATGTTTTATGTCCAACTTGCGCAGTTGCATTCAATTTTCTACGCGGAGAACTCTCTAAAGTTTACAAAGACGAGGAATCAGCAACGGCTAGAGAAACCAATTGTGATAAATCAACTGCATATGACGTAACCTCTGTGGATAGAACAACGTCAATGAGGCTTTTTGTTGAATCACCAAACCTTAGTTTGTCAGATTATTTTACAAGTAAATTGTCAAGTGGAACTTCGTTTGGCCATCGCTCCAGTCGTGTAAGGTTTAGGGATGAGATCGATCAACACTATAGGATGCGACAAATATATAATTTAAATTTTATGTCCATAGATAGTTTTATTGATTCTATTAGGCCGCCTTTATAGCTTTCTTGAATACAAATACATCTTCAATAGATTAGTAAGTCGGTGGAAAATATCAGAAATGAATAATTTGTTCTTTAGAAATAGTGAAAATAAAAACTAAATTAATGTATAGGGAATAATGTCAAGGTTTGCTTCATCTCTGCTCTGAACTTGACAACGTACAAAATGTTCGATTTAGTTTCACATAGGTAGTCTATTTCTAGGACAAATGAAAGTATTCGTAACTAATTTCTACCTTAGTAAATTCATACAACTCGATAAAATAGTTTAATAAAAACAAAGATTTTTAATGAAGATAAACGAATAAGAAAAAAATACATAAATCAAACAACGAAATTGGTTTTATTTTCATAAATTATGAAACATCGAGGCATTTAAATTATTTGGCAGCATAATGCTTTATGAAGCGGGCAGACGGATCAGAGACTTCTACCCACTTAGGCATCCAGTAGTAAGGCGTGAAGTTATATTGTCCCGGGAATGATTTTTCAAAGACATGACGATAATACTTCGCCTCAATCGTAGTAGGCTGAACGCCTTTATATTGAATCGGCTCTACCTTAAACCTATCTGCAATAATCTCAGCTATTGTAGTGAATAGAGACTTCTTCACCGAGGCTACGCCGTCAGAGAAGGCCTCCTTATGCCTCCACAATATAGAGTCTGGTAACAGATCCTTTTTCGCTAAACTGCTTCGCAACAGATGTTTCTCTACTCCGTCTTGAGGTTGCCGCAATTTCGCGTCTACGTTCAGATAGTGATGAGTAAATTCAATGTCTAAGAACGGTACGCGAAGTTCTAAACTGAAAGCGCTTGTCGTGCGGTCTGCTCTTAGACCATCGTACAAGTAAATATCTGATAGCAATCGCAAGCTTTCCTCATGTGCTGCTTCTGGAGAAGGCGCGTCTCTGAAATATATGTAACCTTGAGCTACCTCGTCAGCGCCTTCACCGCTAAAAACTACCGTTGTATCTGTCTTCTCTTTAATATACTTTGATAAGATGTACATAGGTAAACTCGCGCGGACTGTGGTGATATCAAATGTTTCCAGATGATAAATAACGTTGTCTAAGGCTTCTCGTACGTCATTTTCGTCAAATTTGACTTCGTGGTGTTCAGTGCCTAAGTGATCTGCTACAATGCGAGCTGCAGCTAAATCAGGCGAATCTCCCATTCCTATAGCAAATGTTTGTATTTTGTATGGCAGTTTGTATTCTTTAGCGAGTCTGACCACCAAAGCAGTGACGAGCGATGAGTCTAGTCCGCCACTGAGGAAACACCCGATTCGTCGATCGGACATCAATCTCTTGCGACATGCGGCTTCTAATAAATGTGCTGTTTTCTCATAAACATTCATTTTTTCTAATTCGTTTTCAGGGACATACGGTTCATAACTCAAAGACATTCCTGGCTTGAAAAATTGTTCTCTGTGATCTAGTTTGACCTTACCGCCATCTAGCATGCTCCACACTTCGAAGTGGCCTGGAGGGAACGGTTCTAAGGTCGCGGTTTCGCTGGCGGATTCTTTGAGACCCATTAGGCCTTTAGCTTCTGAGCAGATACCTAACGTGCCACTGTCAGGATCGTGGAGTCTGAACAGTGGTCGGACGCCGTAGGGGTCTCGCGCTAAGTAAACTTTCCTTTGCTCACCATCGACAAGGCAGAAGACGAACTCGGCGTCGAGCATTCTCACGGTCTCGGCGATACCGAAGTTGTGGTACGCGTGGATGATGGCTTCGACGTCACAGTTGGTTTCGTAGGGGAAGTCGTGTTCCTTTTGCAGCAAGTCACAGTTGAATATTTCGCCGTTACAGATGAGCGTGGTGCGGGGGTATCTGTGCAGCTTCATAGGCTGCATACCGTGCAGTCCATCGACGATGGAGATGCGGCTGAATCCAAGTAGAGCCCCTGGTTCTCGAGCATCTTGTTCTACGCGCCACGCGTCGGGCCCGCGATGCGTGATTGCTGCGAAACATTTGATACACTTCAGGTTTACACCGTCCTTAGCGCCGAATATCGCCCAAATGCCGCACATCTTTGCTGTCTGAAATAGAATAAAAAAAACAATGTACTTGAGAACGTAACACACTGCTTCCAGATTGAACAATTGAAAGCAACTGGAACAATTCAATCTGAAAATTTCTGCGAAATTCCTAGATTTTATTAGTAAAAGGACTTATAAAGTGAGGATATTAAATTTTAATACGCAAATGCAGAATTAGACAATAATTCACGGAAAACCTGCTTATGAGATTGTATTCCGCTTAAAACAAACACATATTAGTTGGAACTACGCTTAAAAACTGCACTGTATCTTTAGTAACATATTATAATTGAAAAAACTTACTTGTAGTCAGAAATATCCCGAATTTTGAACTAAATCTTAATATAATAATTACAGTGTTAACGTAGCAGCCGCCTGCAAGGGCACGTCAACGAAAACTAAACGTGGATGGAAACTCGTTTTCCTACTAGCTCATGTCAAATTCGCCGTGCAAAACCCGACGACTTGGGCATCGACTACTACTTTGGTCCTTATCATACACAGGCGAGAGAAACGAGACAAGTTCGTGATCGAACGCGCAGTTGGCAGCCGGCGGTCATCAAGGTTGTCCCACGTGTCTGAATAATTTTAATGTAAACACATGTTCTGAACCATATTAAGGACGTCATACGACACTAAATGACGCTACGCCAGACAATGGTCTGTTAGACACAGTGTAAAATCCTGGGGACTCAGAAATGCGATACTGAATTTGTTTTATGAGACGCAAATATACGATGCGGCGCGAACGAACGAGCTAGATGATTAAGCGAGGTATATTGGAGTTAGCCGGGTTGTATTCTGATTCTGACATCGCTGCGTTGTATTGCATCATCGTATTGTACCGTGTAGTATCCAGTTGAAAAGAGCTTGCACCTGGGGTGTATGAGGTTAACTAAACATAATGTGCAAACTTGACTCAACTGGGATACACGAGCATACTGCGCATGGCAGTAGAAATGACGGGTTACAACTTTACGGGGCCGGTTTTAAAACCATGTTTTAGTAATTCACTTAGATTATATAATAGACATAGATAGAGCGTTGATGACGTCACAGCGTAAGGAGCATAAACGTCAAGATGGGCTGTATCGGTCAAATGCGGCTGTAAATGTCAAATTATTATGCTACCATATTAAGTAAACGAGTAAGCATGCGATGATGACAACCCTGACAATCCTTTTCAACTTAGTCGCATTATAACGTCTGTTTTTGGCGAAAAATTTGTGTTTTTAAACGAAAAAAAAGTGTGAAAGTGCGTGCAAAACTTAGAAAATGTCGGGCATTGTGCGCGGATGCAATTCGCATTCTGGGAGAGAAGAAAACTTGGGTGAAAATATAAGTTTTCATTAGTAAGTAATTCAGTATTGTTTTTTCAGCAAATGTACCAGAAATTATGTTAATATTAAAACTATAAGCTTAGAAATAGGATTATTATTGCACGCAAATGATATCTAAGTAGGCTACAATTAAAATAAACATAGAAATAGTGATAAAAACAATTATGTTAATTTCTGTCGTGAGGTTACTAGTGACGTAGAAAAAGTTATCGATAATTTGCGATTCTGTGAATCAGTCACTTTGGTCAGGTGTATATTTAAAAAAATCAATGACGTTTTGGTGGACATTTTTGATACCGTATGTTATATTTGTTTACATACATATAGGTTAAATTTAAATAAATATTTTAGTGTGTCCACGACGCCAAGCTGTCTAGATATCTTTATTAATTTTCATCTGTTAGAAATATGAAATGTTATCAATCTTATGTTTAATCAGCAAGGTGAGAGAAGGGAAGACTGTAAAATAAATGTATTATAAATGTATAACAATTTCAATTGTTTTTTTTTTGGTTCATTCCGTTAGTTTGCATAATAATTTTCTAATAACCACAGTCTAGTTCCATCGTCAGACGTAACCAATATACTAAATTTCAGCTTGATCGGTGCCCAGAAGAGTCAATTTTAATCTACTTTTCCCTTTTATATTTACACGATCAGACAAAAAAAATGCCTAAAAACCTACAGAGTTCGCTAGCCGTGCAGTGCATAATTGATTATAAATGGGTACTTTACGTCCATTAAGAATATGAGTGAATGTCGAAGGAATTATTTGTATTGTACGATAACATCGTATCTGTTATTAAGTAATCAGAGCTTTGACTTGGCTTTTTATTGAATCTTCAGCTAAAACAGCAGTCAAGTGGCTTAGAATTATTTTCAAAGTGAGACTCAATTTAATCGCAATACTTAATCTTGTTCTTTTTTATAATGCTCTGTTTTTCATATTCTCACGAATATAATAATAATAACGGTCTTATAGCGAACAGGCACGACAAACATCTTAAGAGACTAGAAGGGCCAGATACAGAAGGCGGTACCTACTCCTGGACACGGCGCGCGGTTCCTGTCTCTGCAGCCCTAACTACCAGTAGCCCGGGCCCCTCCCCGCTGCCGGCGGCACCCTAGGTTAAGTTTTTTTATAATGTATTAATATTTTGTAATAAAATATCGCGATAGACCCGGTTCAATAATTCTTAATTATGTGTTCAAACCGCGAGAGTATAGTGTTACATATTTTGTAATAACTGTGTATATTTGTGTATTTTTATATACCTAAATTTATTGTAAAAATACTTAACCTAAGATATTTAATGGATTTACGAAATAATAATATTTAAGTGAAACCAAAGCTACGGACATAAAAATCACTTAAAAATCCGTGTCAATGTTTTTCTTTTCATATAATCTTCAATGTAAAGCCTTAAATTTAAAGACGTAATTTTTTTGGAATAGCATCAAATCAATCCAAGTTAAAGCTGTTTATTTATTTAATAAGTTGATAAAGTTATTAACTTGATAACTTTATCAACTACATAATTGTAGTTTTATCGATATCGGTACGATATCGATAAAATGTATTCGGGCATCACTACAACGAAAATTTTGACACATGGGCTTGTACATTTTTTTAAAAGACGTAACTGACAAATATACTGTCATCTCGTTTTTTCTTGCGGAAACTTGACGTGCTTTACAGAGATAGCAATATTGTCGTAGGTTTCTACTAAGTAACACGCTCTCTATTAATTATTCCTTACTCTAAGGTAATTCATGCTCTTAGGGTGGGTATTCATTTATGGCCTTATTTTAAAGAATCTTGTGAACTTTGAGCGATTACAGAATGTTTATTTTTGGATGATTAATTTTATGTTAGGTATTTTAGGTTTTTAATTATAATAGAACCTCATATAATTTTTGGGGCTCCGTACTCGTATGAAATAAGGTACTTAGGTAACCTATCTCGAACACTAAAAACCATTGACCTAATTTTATTTGTCCGAAAACTATTCGAATTATTGTCGTTTGTCCGATGTCAAGATTAGTACATTTTTCTTTTCACCATTTCACATTTAGTAGAATTATCGTTTGTCCGAAAAACTTTTCCCGTCATATTCACTTGCCCTATGAGTTGTTACGTATTTTGTTTCGTAGCCCATTTTTCATTTACCCAATTATACTTTTGGCACTGCATACATTTAAACAAATTTTCAGTTTACCTTTTAACTTTTCCCGCCCCATTCACTTGCCCTCTGAAGTGAAACGTCTTTTGTTTAATACCCTTTTTTTCATTTACTCAAATGATATTTTTGCCATTACATAAGAACTGCGACTACAACAGCGCGCGAGACGAACCTACCGTGCCACGGCAGCAGCCGGCAAAGCGCCAAAACCGACCTGGCTGGGTTAGGTTAGAACTGCAATCACAACAGCGCGCGAGCCGAGAGAGCGAAGCTAGCGTGCCACGGCAGCAGCCGGCAAAGCGCCAAAACCGACCAGGCTGGGTTAGGTTAGAACTGTGACCACAACAGCGCGCGAGCCGAGCGAGCGAAACTACCGTGCTGCGGCAGCAGCCGACAAACCGCCAAAACCGACCTGGCTGGGTTAGGTTAGGTTAGAACTGCGACCATAACAGCGCGCGAGCCGAGCGAGCGAAGCTAGCGTGCTGTGGCAGCAGCTGACAAACCGCCAAAACCGACCTGGCTGGGTTAGGTTAGGTTAGAACTGCGACCACAACAGCGCGCGAGCCGAGCGATCGAAACTACCGTGCTGCGGCAGCAGCCGACAAACCGCCAAAACCGACCTGGCTGGGTTAGGTTAGGTTTTGTCGAAACGAAATTCGGATTAACGTTTTAGTGTTTCAGATAGGTAACCATGAAATGAGTATGACCTAAACCGGGCAACCCTTTTGTATAATATAAATTGGTGCATATATATTAATGTAACTGGATGTTTGGGCTATGTCGTTTTTAGCTCATAGCTAGTAGGTACAATCAAGTGCAAAAGTATGTGTCGAATTAATCCTGTCGAAAATATATTATGTACTAAAACTTTATTTCGTCGACTAAGATAAGAGCGATGGTACATATTTTTGGGACACATACAAATACACTTGACTGTACCTTAACTTAAAAAGTAATAAATGGGGCAGAAAATCTATTAGGTACTTATTATAAATTCGGAGTCAATTAGGTACCTTACTGTACTTAACTGTACGATTTACCTGTGGAGTAGGTATCTACAGTGGCGGCAAAAAATCTATCATACGAGTATTCAAACATATTAATTTTTAGGTTAATGGGATCCAAGGATAGGATCCAAATGAATAAAATTTCTAAAATCTAAATAGGTAGATAACAAATATAAAAACACGTATTTCATTAGTATTGTTACAACTATTAATACCTACCTACATGTGGAATACCATATAAAAAATATGAATCGATAAAAAGATTCTATACAAATATATAAACATTTATTTGGTAACGCAAAGGAAAGGAGTTAAAAGGCTCTGAGGCCTGACTCAGGTGCCTTGTCATTATATTATACTTATCAACTTATCTTACGATACGACGTATGAACATGCACAGAATAGCATACTGGCAAAGTCGAGAGTCCTTCCGCGAATATCTCCAAACAAATCAGAATCAGAAACGTTTATTTGTCACACTCATTTAAAATAAGATAGAGCGCGCCTCGTCTTATACGTATATTAAAGGAAAAGGCAGGTCAAGAGATTCCAATTAGAGATGAGACGTTCTTTCCCCATACAAATCAAGAAACGTTCTCGAGAACGGCACATCTCTAATCCCAACCCAAAGTCGACTAGCTGGGAACGAGCAAAATTGTCCGGATTGCATATGGATGTCAAATAGCCGACATCGAGCCGACGACGCGGTCGACGCAGTCGTAGTGCAGCTGCCTACTGAGCCGGCGATCCTGGGTTCGAATCTCAACAAGGGCAAATATTAACGAGCTTGAATAAATTGTTCCTCGGTGATAGACGGTTTTTATGTAACATATAACTTAGAATAAATACGCCTAGAAACCTCAGCGATTGAAAGTGAAGCCAGTTTTGGCTAACCGCGGACTATGTTTCGTCCGTGTACAGTGCATCTGCAACGTCAAGCTCACAAGCAACACGTCTCTATGATTGGTTCGTAGACACGCTCACATAAAACTAAAAGCAGCTTCATCTCTCGCAAATTTCTTGTATCCTAGGCGTATTTATTCTAAGGTTTCTAAGTATATATTTATCTACATACCTAATAAGCAAGTCTAGTAGGTAGGTACTCATAACAGTCATAACACAAGCCTACAAGAACTTATTTTGGGACTAGGTGGATTTTTGTGATTTGTCCGATATTTATTTATTATTTATTACGATGACGATGAGCACTAATACCAAAGCCTCCTTCCGTTATAGCCATGATAACGTTATTTCATCTTCAACAGGGGGACTATCACATTTACTTTAAATTTCTAATACTGCACAAAAAGTTATAATTAAGTAATTATTAGTTCCCTAGTAGAGCAATTTTAATAATTAAACGCGAGCTCGCTATTCTAACGTCAACGTTTTAATTTAATCATAGCTAGCGCAGTTCTGTAATTAAGTAACGGCTCCCGCTGAAAATTACTTTTTTTTTATATTGCTACAATGATACCTATGCATGGAGACCTGCCCCTCTAGCACAACTATGGTTCGTGACTCATGTCGACATAGCATCACTCGTCACTCTCTCACAGTACTGTGCAGAAAGAGATAGGTAGTAGTTGTCGCGCGTCAAAGAGTCGCGTGTAAGTACAGTTATGCTAGATGTGCACCGGGCAGTAGTAGTAGTAGCAATAGATTGGGTATTTACCCGGTATTTATCGGGTATTTACCCATGAGCGCCCATCTCTAAATAGTACATACAAAATACAAATTATCTTTCACTTGGCATTAAAAATTTACAATCCGCCCAATAGTTTTTACAGAAATTGAAAAAACGTTAATTATGCTGAGGTGGTCCGATTTCTTTGCACCCTAGTGTAGATGTGCGGTTCATACTAAACTAGTGGCCCGATGAACTGTAGGTAGGTACTGTAACTAGACTTCTCGATCACTATTCGAAATCTCTGTTTTATAATGGTATATATTCTGATCGAATCGAGGTACTCACAAAATTTCATGACGATTCGGCTGAGAAATACGATCTCTAGGCGAAAATAACCGAAAATGCGACCATCCGGACAACCGATTTTTTTTGGCTAAGCTGATAGGAAGTCGCTTCGCTCACTCGGTCAATAGGGTTTAAAAACTCCAGATCTTTAATTTTTCCTCGACATGGTTATTTAAAATATATTTTTTATAAACGTTCAGTTTGCTCTTTGAAAACCCAATAAAAAAACTGGTTGATGATTGACACTTCTCAATGCCACGGTTTGACACTGACATGTGTCAAAATTTAAACGGTTTGAATATATTTTTTTATTTGAGTTTAATATCCTAACTGACCTATTATTTTTAATTAAAACAGTAAGACGCATGGTATAATTAATATTTGATACTTGTACCACTAGCACTTACACCACACAACTAACATGCCCTAAGCTGTGATATACTCACAGCTCGCTGGCACAAGTTCTAGAATTAATATTCAATTAGACACCCTGGCTTAGATATTAAAACGGCACGTTTAGACCCGTTATTTACTGCAGCACTAAACATTATCTCCCTAACGGATGTATGTATTTGCATACTGGTGCACGCTTTTGTGGTCTCAAACAAAGACCTACTCGTAGGTATTCACAGAACCGAAATTTGTACTAATTTTCCCAATTTCGTAAATAAGCATACCTACACGATGTTACAAAACAGTCTAGTGGTGTAAAAATAAGGTTCATTTTCAGGCAAAGCCGAATTGAATTTTCCAATCGCTATTCCAATGAGAAAATCCTTCGTTTTCTGAATGGGGGTTTGGCTGAACTGCTAAATTACATTGTCGTTCACCTGTAAGGAGCTTTATTTGGATCTCATAATACGTAATCTACAAGATACGAAAATGTATTGTATACATTTTCGCTATATAATAGACATCTCCATAAAGTTATACGAGTGCATTTAAAAGCGTGATCATGATCATGAGTAATGCAAGTTTCTCAAAGAGGGTGCTAAGGTACTCGCTAGCGACTGCGTAGGTAAATGATTTGTAAGGGGAATCGGACAACGTCACACAAATCAATCTAGTCCCACAGTAAGCTCTAGTAGGCTTGTGTTATGGACACTAGACGACGATAAACATATATAAAGCCAGACCAGAAATATATGAGGATGCGCCATATTGCGGAATTTCACTGGAACTAATTTCTTACACTGGCAATGATTTTTGATGGTTTGTCAACAATGTCAATGTCATTCGTGGTGGTTTATTTAAGAGACAAATATTTAAAAATATCCAAAGAAAATGCCTAAAACCATTCATAGTCGTGAACGTAATATTATAAATAATGTGTATACGTGTTTACTACACGAAAAACAGTGCATTCCAACAAATTATTTTACGAGGTTACCATAGGAACTGACAGGTATTTAAACTAATGTCATTATAGTGCGGTTGCGATTGGTTGCAAAATTGTTGCCATATAAATCTTATAAATAGCGCCCTCTTGACAATCCTCATATATTTCTGGTCAGGCTTTATTTATATAGATAAATACATACTTAAATGCAAATAGCATCCATGACTCAGGCACAAATATTCGAGTTCATCACACAAATATTTGCCCTTGCCGGGATTCGAACCCAGGGCCGTCGGCTCAGTAGGCAGCTGCTTTAACCACTGCGCCAACCGCGTCGTCAAATGTTTTGAAAATATTCAAAATGGCGCGTTATGGGGTTGAATACGTAAAAAATATTAATAATAAATTTCAGCAATTTCGAAACGAACTTGGGAGGGAGGTCTACACAGCTCACAGATCCACTAGTGGTATGTAGGCTCCAGCCTTGCCTATGACTTCGTTTTTCTAAGGGCCGGTACAGACGGACAGCGTTTGAACTGCAACTTACCTACCAGCAAAATGGCAGTTCGAGTGCAGTTTTGCGGCAGGCAGAAAACCGACTGTGCAGTCCGCTTACAGTTGCCGTGTCGTAATGCAGTTGTATTGCAGTTTTGATCATGGTCAGCAAAACTGCACTTGAACTGCCATTTTGCAGCTAGGTTGCAGTTCAAATGCTGCCCGTCTGTACCGGCCCTAACAATTGTACCAATAGGTACCAATATACAGACAAAACACAAAGACATAAACGGTGCAGCAATAAGTTTATCGGCATGAAATTTCTCATAAAAGTTCTATTAAGTACAAGCATTACATTTTTGTTTCAAGATTCTTATATAGTACATACCTTATGAGAATCTTGAAAATTCATATTTTTCATAGCTAATGAGAGTCTTGAAAATTCATCTTTTGAAGCGATACACTGACTGGTTATCAAATACTTCTACATTTTCTCTATTTCAAAGGCTTGCAATGGCTTTATGTTAATGAATTTCATTTTCCGGAATAAAAATAGGTACCTAAACAATTTTGAATAGTTTTCATCATTACGTATATGATATACGAAGTAATTTGGAATAGCGTTCCGACATCGACAAACGAATGGATAGCAAAAGGATGAAAAGAGTTCTTTTAACGACGACGAAATGTACGGAGTTCTAAAAGTGGGATAAATGGGCTGAAAGTGAACGACATATAGTCTCTTTTTCATAAAAGTAAGAATTGTCATTTGTTAGAGGCAAAAGGGATCCTAAAAAGAATAAAAAGATGGTATATATAATAAGCTAAAAGTGAAGTATCTGTTTGTTTGCTAATATCAAACATTATTTGGCATTATTAAATCGTGTCTCTGTAGCGTAGGTTCTTGTGAGCTTAGGGATTTTTCTATGTTCGTATACTAGTAGGATACTTAAGACATAACGTAAAGGGTCTTTTTACCGTACAATCGTAGAGACACAGCAACCAGTGGACATAGCTTTGTTTTTTTTGGGCACAGCGCGACAGCAATCAATGTTGCATAGAAATTTTCTCGCCATTAGTGTTTCATCTTAAAGATTATATCACACTAATCTTATAAAGGCGAACGTTTCTAAGTGTCTTGTTTGTTTGTTACATTTTCACTATGGCTAGACCAATTTTTATAAAATTTAGTATGGTGGTAGGGGCTTGTGCACAAATCACGTGAGGTTCAATAGGATAGGGCGCCCCTGGTCACGAAAAAAATCACGATATATCACGTTGGGGGAGGGAGGGGTATAAGGAGACCTCACGTGTATTTTTCTACAGTGAGTCAGTGAACGAACTAAGAAAAAAAAGGATATTTATTCTCGGTTTCGTTAAACATAAATCTTCACTTGTTAAATACTTGAAATAGCGAGTCTATTTTTTCGAGTGAGGGGGAGGGGGGGTTACCAAAGAACCTCACCAAATATCACCAGGGGGTTAGGGGGTCAAAAAGTAGCCGAAAAACCTCAAGTGATTTGTGCACAAGCCCTAGCTGGTAGCATACACGCTGAATTAGCAGGCACATAGGTTACTTCTTATCCCGAAAAAGTGAGTGAGAGTCCCGTGCGAAGCCGGGCGGGTCGCTAGTTAGCGATAAGACCGCCTGCTGTTGTTACCCTTTATTATTTTAATATATTTCTTTGGTGTATTATTTTCAATGTGGTACACAATAAAGAGTATTATTATTATAGCATAGGTGCTGAAAAAATCGTCATCGTGATTCTAATAATGCCAGTGAATAATCTAAGTGTTCGCCGCAATAAATAGTTAAAATGCTAATTCAACTTACCTTTCTGAATATGTTTGTGAAAAAGTGCCTTCTTCCGCGTACCTATCGTATACCTGCCGGAGTGAAGCTCTGTAGAAATATTTATTGCGTTGGAACGGATTTCATTTAGAGATGGGAAAAACGTTAAATTTCCATGAGAAATGGATGAAATTTTTCAAAGAGTGAATTATTTTTTATTGGCATTCCCGATAGTCCCACTGACTTCACGTCATACTGGACTGTAATCAAATAATATTACCCTGATTTTGTAACAGGTAGGTACTTATTTACCTATTGCTTGCTTTGTTTGATGGTCTCGAATGTAGTAGGTAATTTAACACCTTTTTTTTTCAAACTGACCGGCGATTGACCTCAGTATCACCTGATGGAAAGTGACTACGGAGTCGAGGATGTAGCTCGCCGGTTCAGTACACCTTTTCCAGTAAATAAAATACACAATAGTACCACGACAGTCAGAACATACAATGTATCACTAGACGGAGAAAAAGGCCAAATGCTCTATGTAATAGCTAAATATATCTGACGCGTATATCTTTTTAGGGTTCCGAAGTCAACTAGGAACATTTATATAGTTTCGCCATGTCTGACAGACATTGTCTGTCTGTTCGTCTATCCGTCCGCGGCTTAGCTCCGTGATCATTAGTACTAGAACGTTGAAATTTGGTATGAGTATGTATCACGCCGACAAAACGGTAAAATAAAAACTAAAAAGAAACTTTTTTTTCTAGTACCTCTCGTATATATCTAAAGTGGAGGTAATTTTTTTTTCGTTCCAACACTAGTGTGTGGGTGTCGTTAAATAGGGCGTTTAAAAATAATAGGGGTCTTCAAACATAATTTTTTGATAAAGTCAGCAGTTTTGTAAATATTCGCTCCAGAAATCCAAAAAATAGCGTCCTCCCCCTCTAACTTTTCAACCACGGGTCAAAAAATTATGGAAAAATTCATAAAAATGTTGCCTTATAAGCACTTTCAATGAAAACTATAAAGGCTGATTTAGACGATGCCAATTTTGAGACGCCTAAATTACGGCGCCTCGAAAAGGCACCGTATAAACACTTTCCGCGCCATTTTTTCGCCGCATGCCAGCGCTGGCGCGGAATAGAACACGAGCCTATTTTTTGGCGCCAGTGACCCCCCCTCCGCGTCTCTCGCTGCCACTAATGACTGGTACTGAAAAAAAGCACTGTGTAAACACGACTGGCGGCGAGATTTAGGCGGCTGAACATAGTCATTGTCTAAACGGTCGGAGGTGTGCTGTGCGGTAATCACTGGCGCCGTAATTTAGGCGTCTCAAAATTGGCATCGTCTAAATCAGCCTTAATGAATAAAATCGGTCGAGCCGTTTTTGAGTTATCGCAAAAATTCATAATTTTCTTTAAAATAACGTAAGTGCCGCGCGGTGTCCTTATACTTCGAACGTTACACATATTAGTTAAGTGCCATACTATATTGAAACATTTCGCTCAATCTGGCGCGTATAATCGATAACTTCCAGAAGGTAATAATTAATTACAGTTACTTTGGCGTTATTTTTATTTTATTTTTTAGATCTTGAAATCTTTCTCGTAATTTAAACCTCGGGCTTAAAACCGCTGTTTTAAGCCCGAGGATATAGGAAGGAGGTTGTAAGGATGGGCAACTACGGAACCCTACACTGAGCGTGGCCGTGATAAAACGTGACTGCAACGTGGTTCGTCCTTTCTGACCAGTAACAGCGATATTTTTTGGCCGGTCACTGTGACTTTTTTATCGTGGCGATAATTACTTCACAACCCTAATTTAATTAATGAAACATGTTTGTTTCGGACATGTTTCGGACATGTTAGTGGACCGCCTGTCCTGCCAATGCCACAGCTTCTGTAATGAAAAAAGTATTGACAACTTTTATATTGGTTACATACAGTTTGGTAATTTTTTGGAGATCCTTTTTCCTAATAGAGGGAACATTGTAAAAAAATAACGACCTGTTTTAGGTAGTAGTGTTGTTTGTCAATATTACGTCTATTTTTCTGTACTTGGAAAAGTATGATAATTTATTATTGTCGAAGTGAGTTGTGATAATTTCAATTAATCTATGTCCATCATAATATGATGGACATAGATTAATTGATACATATTATGTGACAATGATTCCATGGTCATGACTCATGAGAAACAATTTGAATTTCACATATTAGACCAGTGTTCATGATGGTTGACATTTGGGCAGATTGGCACTCTCATTCACTTTTTTAAACCCCGACAGAGAAAAAGAGGGGGGCTGTGTATCAGTGTGTCCGTCTACCTACTCTACGTCTGTGGCATTGTAGCTCCCTAACGGATGGCCCGGTTTGAATGTGGTATTTATTAATCGAAAGCCTTGTTTGTCGAGGTTGTTCTTAGCTATGTTTGGTGGGGTCAACGTTTTTTAATTTAAATTTTAAATTTATTAAAATACTTAAGTTGAAGTTCCCATTGTGACGGGACTCCACTAATTTATTCCGTTTAATTTAATCGTGCGGCGTATTTACATAAACATTTCAAAGAAACTTATGACAATAATCCAATTTAAATATAAGTCTACATTCAGGGCCCCGAGCCACGAGATTGCGTATAATCCTTTGACTCTCGCTATAATTGCGCAACTATTCTTAAGATAGAAATATCAACTGCAAATTATATCTAAAACAATACAAAGCTGAAAATTGTACGTATCGGTTAGTTAATTAACTCGCTGTGATATGCCGAGATGCAAGTATCTAATTGAGCTCTCACGCTCCAGGCAAGCAGACATCGGCTTTCAGACACACGATTGTGAATAAATTAACCTACAAATATATGGGAGTCTTGAATTGCTATAGGTACTGTTGTTAGTGGCTCTGTGAGCTGGTAACCCTCGCGTTAGATTTTCGAAATGGCTGAAATATGTATTTTTTTACGTTTTCTTCCCGCCACAACTCCGCCTTTTTGTTTTAATTTTTTTTAAACGTACTCGTCACAAACAATCTCTATAATAATTCAACTTGTCGTATCATATTTTTAAGACTAGATGTTTATTACTTTTCTGTATTCCGCTTAGACCAGTCAATCACAACCAGTCACCATGCACCATCTTCATCGTCATGTGTGCGATGATGCACTCAAATTCTCTTCTGTTCTTATAGAACAGCCCGTAGCACAACTAGATACGCTTCGCGACTCTTGTCGCGCGACACAGCATCGCCCGTCACTCTCTCACAGTACAGGGAAGAAAGAGATAGGTAATATTTCTCGTGCGAGAAAGACGCGTGTCACAGTTGTGTTTAGAGGTGCTGAACAGCATCGGTAGGTATGTAAGGTTGGCCTTTATCGTTATAGGCATACCTACATACAAACATTCGGTCGGTTTTATGTAGGTATCTCTTGGATTTGCACAATACGGGTAAATAAAATGTATTGTTCACAAACTCATTTTGTGGCTATTCATTAATCACGTTGCATTCATGATTACGATACCATATGCTTTGGCTGTGGCATATATCAAACATTCGGTCGGTTTTATGTACCTAGGTATCTCTTGGATTTGCACAATACGGGTAAATAAAATGTGTTGTTCACAAACTCATTTTGTGGCTATTCATTAATCACGTTGCATTCATGATTACGATACCATATGCTGTGGCTGTGGCATATATCATTGACGGTGTTGAAACTAGAATTTACATCTGTGCAAATTACACATTGCGGTAATCTATAGAATGGGATTTGTTGCCGTAATCCCTTGGTACGCTATGAAATAATTAATATTAAACGATGAGTTCGGCTCAACTAAGCAATTTGAGGCAATTTAATAATAATTGTATTTTGCGACGTTACAAACTTGCCTGGTGACAATCAAAACTCACTAAAATTTCTGTCACTACTACTCTTCAAAATCTTTTATCTAGTTTGTAGGTTGATACTGAGATACGGTTGTCAACAAAGCAAAATAAAGCTTGTATGTCTCAGTATCAATCTACAAATTAGATACGAGGTTTTGAAGATAAGTGACAGAATTTTTAATGAGTTTTGGTTGTTAATTACCAGGCGATATATTCCTATACGTCATAAAGTATTAACATTTAAGATATATTTCATAAAAAATGACAAAAAAACGGTGTGTTTTAACGTCTAGCCGCGTACAAACTGAGCGAGCCGCCTCGCGAGGCAAATTCTCGGTCAGTCAGGACATTGGTTTATGTATTATCCAACGTTTCGGCTCTGATTCAGGCGCCATGGATGCTCATAGACGGTACATCAGCGAGATTCTATGAGGAAATGTATGTTCATCCAATGTTTATCTAAATAAATTTACGTGAAATACAATAGACGACGGGAAGGAAGAAGATCAGATTATCATCCACATTAAGACATTCATATTATGCACAAACCGCTAGAACACAAAATAAATGTCTCATGGCCCCTCTACACAATTGTCCATGGTGTAAGTATAAACGTGTGGAGAGCATAATTGTCTGTCAGTGGCCATCATCACTTGCAATCGTGAGTATTTGTTGTTAATACTTAATAATAAATTGTCGGTACATCAAATGAATTTGTACCGATGATCGTGCCTACTGTCCACACAATCGGCCGTCAATCAGTCGCACGGTCGAGTAGTAATTAGTGTTTACGCGACATCAACCACCTTCTTTTCCTCCTCTTCTTTTCACGTTCCGATAATGATTATACGTACCCAGCAAATATATCGTCGTATTATATATATCCGCCAAGACGAACAAAAAGAAGCGGGGCCCTTTCTCGAACCGTTTCGTCTCATTTTCAAACCCTCATAGCTTCGTCCCAGTCACAAGAGAGCGCCCAAATTCACAAGTTAAGATAAGATGCAGTTAGGGAACGTATGAAATGTACTAAATTTAATTGATCTACCTTTTATTCTTTAGGTTTTATCGGTCTAGTGTATGGCATCAACTGGATTCAAGCCCCTAAGCCCTGAGTTTACTAACCCTACACTTTACTCTATGCCCCACTCTATAAAAGCTAAGCTATACTTTTGAAACCAAGGTGTAGGGGTAGTAAACTCAGAGCTTAGGGGCTTGAAGTCAGTTGATGCCATACTTTTTAAGCCAAGGTGGTAGGGTTAGAAAAGTCAGGGCTTAGGGGCTTGGCTTTTCCTGGGATCTGATATTTTTTTTACAGCGAAAGCGTTATGAGCATGTGAGTCTTGGCCGCCAATTTTACATGAAATGTTTTTGGTGGGGTGGGATATATATATTCTTCACGGCCACTATCGGCCACGACGACTGCTGTTAATACTGATTTGTCGCTGATGAGAACGCATGTGGCTCACGTAGCCTTCCTTATTGATGAAGCTACGCGCACACTGCGGACATGTGAGCACACCATGGACATAATTATAAAGTACCTACTGCCACAGGTGGTCGGGGTTTTACGTGATCACGTTTAGTGTCCAGATCAATGCGCCGATGCTTGGTTCTCAAAGTCATAGACTTTAGAATTTACGACAGCTCTCCGTATTTATAGCAGCAGCCGTTATCACTTCGACGTCTATTTAATTTAGCTATCGAGCTACTCCAAGGAAAAGTGAGCTCCCTCAAAACAAATAATGCTACAATGTTCTCCGACTATTATGCTTATTGTAAATTTTGGTTGCGATATAGTGTTACAAAAGCGGGTCGAACCCACTAAATTGTCCTTTGATGCCTTGATATTTAGTAAACGTACCATCATTATTTTTAGAACATCAAGGCTTGATCCATTTAGTTAAATTTTTGATTAAGTAATAGATTAATTAGATTGAGATTAATTTGATATATATATATTATCGCTGTTCTTAAAAAATATCGACTTACTGATGTAAGTATTCGTTTGTTACTTATGTGTTTTGATACTTTTAGTAGGCAAGTTGAATCCATACTTAGTTGGCACCCTTAATCTAAAATTAGAGAATTGACCGAGCGAGCGAAGCGTCTCTGTTTCAGCTTCGCCAATATTTTGTTCGTACTTATGTTTGGATGTTGATGATAGTGCTTTTCAAAAATATGCGCTGAAAACATCGAACAATGAAATCAAAATCACAACGTGAAAAAAATAATTTGACCACCAAATGTCAAAACTTTTCTTTATGAAAAAAAAAATGCGTATATTTTTTTAAGAGCGTGCCAAACGGCGTAATCCGATCTGATCAGATTAAATTAAAAAATGTCTGAAGATTTTTTGTTTCAATGTTTGAACGTTGTGTCAAAAATGTATAATATAGAAACAAAAAAAAAGGTGGCTTTCCTGGCTAGGTGCATGAAATGTTGGTTTAAGTATCATTAAATGCTTCCTTCGTGACAACCCCCTCGCGACCCCGAAAGTAATCCCAATTCTGAATACCGTAACTAAGTAAAACCTTTTCATATATTTCCTTTCTTAAAACGTTTCCTTTCGGTTTATTTTTTCTCCGGTCGCGGTATGTTTAAACGTTATCTTCTTCAGTATATTTCTCAACAGTTTCATCATTTTTATCGTTCCGAATACCAGGGGACCTCGGATCCGGTACTTTTTACTTTAATGTATATTTAGTTACATCAATATTCTGCGAAACAGATGCGTCCCAAAGTTGCTCAGGCTCTTGGGCGGGAATTTAATTTTGTATCTGATAAAAAATATTAGGCCCGATTTTACATTGAAATACTTCATAGAGGTCCGTAATGTTTAATATTAATATTTTTCATCTATTAATGCTGACCTAATGTAACGTTTGATACCTATTTAACACGTTTTCTGAAACATTTTTTTTCTTAAGCTTCTAACCTAACCAACCTTATCCCAACTCATCTGACAATTTATAAATTGATAGATTTGAAAGAAAAAAAAGTTATATATCGATCGTTTCGGGCCCCCAAGACTTTAATGAGTTTATGAAGCAAACACTTAGGTACTATTACTATTACTAAACGCTATACATAATAAATGAAAAAAAAAACGACAACCAAATATAGCTAAGAACCATCTCGACAAACAAAAGGCTTTCAATAAAAAAAATAAAAACACATTCAAACCGCACCATCCGTCTGGGAGCTACGATGCCACAAACAGATACACAGGTTAAACTTATAACACCACCCCTCTTTTTCATGCAGCGGGAAGGGTAGCGACGTAAAAGTACGTCAGGACGGCGATTGCGGGACGTTTAGACAAGTTCCAAGCTGACTAGGCGGAGGCGGCGAAGGCAGGATGGGTTAAGTTTTTTAATATAAGATCTAACGAGTAAACAAGCTGTGCTAAGATTACGGGACTCGTATAGCCTTTGTTCGCCATTCGGGTGTGTTGTGTTTGCTTGTTAGTGATAGTAATTCGTATAACAAAGTAGAAGTCTTAATCTAGTTTTCATAATAAAGTAGGCACTACTGTGTACAAGTGAAGCTGTTGGTCTATAACGGGTAGCAAAAAACCCTCGGCAAATTATTAACTTGCAACTTCATGAAGTATGATGGCGTTCATTTAGCGACTTAAGGTTTCTTCGCTCTCTGAATTCTGTGTAGAGTAAATTGCATATAGGTATCGCTGACGAAAAAGACGTAGTAAAATACTAAAACAATCATTACGTTTCAATCTATACACGTAGCGACGTTTAGAAAAAAAAACTTCAAAACTCATCATCAATAATGGGCACGGCATCTTCTTCCACCGATAAGGTACCTACTAAATAATAAAATGAAATATCAATTTTTTTAATAAAAAAAGAAACTTCTATGTATAAAAAGGAAGATGATGACTACCATATGCATATACATAAATAGTTTTAGAAAATATATGAAAAATATTGTGAGTGCCTATAAAATTTTAGGATTCCTTCGATTCCTCCTGGATCTCATCATCCGATCTAAACCAAAATTTTATGGGACCAACCTTGAGATGTCTATTCATGAACCTAATAATAATTTTCCAAATCGACTCATAAATGACGGAGTTCTAAGGTAACAAACTATAAAAAAAAACAAAACGAATTGAAAACCCCCTCCTTTTTTGAAGTCGGTTAAAAATTGTGGATCATATTTTTCTATGGTCACCCCTGCGTCCTGTAGAAACACTCGCTGCCACCTGCCAGGTTTTACTTGAGACTGGGATTAGATTGAAATAATGCGGAAACACGATTTTTCTAACAAATGCAATTTCTAACAAGTACTATCTAGGTATGTAAGTATTTGTATATGAGTCGCTAACAAAAAACATTAACCATTTATAACTTTTGTATGAAGAAATCGACGCCAGTCATATTGTTATTGATTTGAAATTAATGGCTGTTCCGAAATAAGGAAATGATGTGTAGGAATTCGGCACGATATTACAACGCAAAGGCTTACACGAAGATGATTTATGAAGTCGCACAAAGGAAAGTTTGGTATCTTCGCGATGTCTGAGTTACTTCGAAGACGAAAATTGTAAGTTCAGACAGTGTCACTCCTCGGTCTCGTGTTGACCTATATTTGAGTGAGCGAGACGCTAACGACGAACATCGAGTTTCGAACATTGGAGTTACCCCTATAGGCTCATTCAGCACTCTGTGACCGCAAAGTTTCCTCATTTGTCACCCAACGTTCACATACATTTCTGTAAGCCTCGCTGACATTCAGAAGTCATCATTTGGAGGAGATCTGTGGCATTGTTATTGCTGGGAATAAACTTATCAATGTGAATATTATATAAGTAGCTATGACGACAGCAGTCCCTTTGATATTTTTTGTAAAGATATAGGTTTTTGGGGTTCCGTACCCAAAGGGCAAAAAAACGGGACTATTACTAAGACTCCGCTGGCCGTCTGTCTGTCTGTCTGTCTGGCTGTCTGGCTGTATGTCCGTCTGTCATCCATCAGGTTGTATCTCATGAACAGTTGAAATTTTCATATATGATGTATTTCTGTTGCCGCTATAATAACCTATACTAAAAACAGAATAAAATAAATATTTAAGTCGGGCTCCCATTCAATAAACGTGTTTGGTTGCGTTAACTTTGCACCTCATTTGTATGCGGCGCCACCAGGTGCAAACTTAACTTAACCCGGCCAGTTAAGATGGGAAGTGTTTTTACGGAACCCTCGGTGCGCGAGTCCGACTCGCACTTGGCCGGTTTTTATTTTTTAAGCAATTGTTTCTTGTAGCTCCAAAATTAATACTATAGCATAGCGAGTTACGTGTTCAGCTTACTCGCAGATATTTACGTAAGTCATAATTTCAACCCGGCGGCTGTTATGAGCACGCTTGCTTGTAAGTAATATTATCAGACGCTGGCGGCTCTGGCGTCCAGGGTCATGGTTTTTTAAATATTATATAAGTGCATGTAGGTATTAGTCCCCCTTATCTTATCCTCAGCCACGTCGTCGACGACATGGCCGTTACCGATTCCAAACAAAAAAAATATTATACCTATTGGAATGTTCCATACAAGCACAAGGCGACGCTTGGATATTTTTTTTATGGAAAACGTAGTAAGCGACGCTGCCATGGCTTCCCCGTGGGACGTTTGGTGGGCGTTTACCTATAGGAATTAATATCTAAGTGCAGATACAATTTTTTATATACCCTTATTGACCGAGGGAGCGAAGTTTCTGTTTACAGCATCGCTAAAATGTTAGATAAGTAAGTAAGTAGGTAGGTATATAGTTTTTTTTGTCGATTTACTTTTTCGAAATTGTCCAAAATGGCGAAAACTTAAAAAATAAAAAATAAACCGGCCAATTGCGAGTCTGACTCGCGCACCGAGGGTTCCGTACAAACTTTCCCTTATCCCATCTTAATTGGCCTGGTTGAGTTAAGTTTGCACCTTAAATGTATCGCGCCGCATACAAACGAGGTGCAAACTTAACGCAACCGAGATCTCCAAATATGATGTTTGTCATCGGGAAGTACCCTATCAATTTGAATACCTTGAGTGTCGAAATGTACGTTTTTTCGACATAAATGGCTGTATCTTTTTTTCACGTTAACGTAGAAGTTTGTTTTTTTTACAGCTTCAAGGGGCTGCTGGCAGACCTGAGTAGGTAATGGACACTGCACCAATTATGGTCATTTTTTTCGTTGATTGAATTTATTAAGCAACTGTGCCAACATTTTTCAAATGGCAACACTAAAGCATAACCAAATAGACTTTTTGAGCTGTCATTTTGACACACGTCACCAAAATCGGCCATTTTTCTCTCTTTTGGCTGCGAAGTGAAAGCTCGTTGCGCGCGGTGGTCATAAAAATCCGTTTTTATTGTTGAAATCGTTAAGGAGGTGAGTACATATTTGTGCATGGTGTTATCTTGTGTTGTGTTGTAATGAGATTTGATGTTATTTATACTGAACTGAATAATACTATATTGCAAGTAAATTGAGCTAAGTTGAATATGTCCAAACACAGCAATAAGTTTTTGTGGGGTTTGTTCATTACTGGATTCGATATTTTATGAAATTCAGTAATGGACAAGTGTCCATGCTTAAGTTTTTTATTACTTTCTTAGTTTATTGTATTAAATTATTTAATTTGTTGCACTAAACATTTGGGTTGAGTTGATTTTGTGATTGCTCTTTATTTTCCAATAATGGACGATGTCCATAATTGGGTATTTTTAATTGTCCATAGTTGGGTTTTTTGTTTTGTCTTAGATGGCACCAAAGAAAAATTACACCCCCGATCAAATGGGGAGAGCATTGGATGCTGTAAGGATGGGAGAAAAGATTGTGATGTTTTTTTTAAATATAGGGTAGATTGTTATGATTATTATTTGTCTAGTTTAGAATATTTTAAATATTGTAATAGCAACACTGGTTTTTGGCGCCAATCCCTTTCTCTTGGAGTGGGGATGGGCGACAAAAACCAAGTGCCAGGACGGACGAGGGCGATTTTTGCGTCGATCGTTCGTCCGGAAGGTTCAGTGCAGTGATACGAGTGCTTATTGTGATTATTTGTAACTTGAACTATGAAAAAATAAAAGTGTGCTTGTCTTGAATACGGAGTTTTTATTATCTCCGAAGTGGTACGAATCAAAGACGCCCAAAAAGAAAACGTGAGTACAAAACAATTAGTTTTTATCTATTACGTGGTTTTGAAGCTATTGGTTTAGAGATATTCCTATTGAATACAATATAGAATAAAAATGTAATAACTATAATAATTTTGCAAAGATGTTCCGTTTTGTTCGTCAACGTCGACGTAACATTTGGTTAGGGTACTCCCTGACATTGTTTCTCGACGATTTAAACTATATGAAATACCCAGGGCACTGCCCAGTGATGTCTTATAGTGAAGTAACAAATAAAAACGGAATATTCTGTCCTGTAGCTTTCCGTTCGTTTAAAAATTTCAAGATAACATTCGGTCAGGGTACCCCCTGATATTGTTACTTGTCAAATTAATCGGAGGGAACGTGTGGCCAGGGTACTCCCTGGTAATGTTCCCCTGTAAAATAACGAGCGGAAGGTTGCGTACTATCTAATGATGAGTAACTGTTTTCAAATATTTAATTATTTAAATTGTATTTTTGAGCCAATAGTTTCAACACTAAGTTATGATTAGGTATTACTTATGACAACGTTATGCTACAAGTATTTAAACATGATTCAGCCAAGTGCGCTACTGATTAGGTCAGCTATGTATGCTGTTTAGACTATAGACACCTATTAGACCAGCTAAGTATGCTGTTTAGACTATAGACACCTATTAGATCAGCTAAGTATGCTGTTTAGGCTATGTACGCCTATTAGGTCAGCTAAGTATGCTGTACGGGCTAAGTACGCCTCGTAGATCAGCTAAGTACGCTGTTTATATCATGAACGCCTCGTAGTACAGTCAAGTGTGCTGTTTTAGGTTAGTACGCCACGGAAGCCTGAATGAATTTTGATTTAGCAGTTTTTCATGCACTATTCTAACAAATAATACATACGTGTGAATGATACAAGTGATCCACATTTACATTATATTCCAATTTACTATCACAAACTAGATAACTTTAATATTTTCGAGTAGTATTATAACAATTTTCATATTCTATCGGATATTCTGGTTTATTAATATCCAAGTTCAAGTCAGTGTCTATCCGTGCTTTCAAACAGTTTTCATTATCACTACATAGTATAAAACAAAGTCGCTTCCTGTTGTCTGTCTGTCTGTCCCTATGTATGCTTAGATCCTTAAAACATTGCAACGGATTTTGATGCAGATATGCATAATTTGTCGAGGTTGCACCTGTGCGAAGCCGGGGCGGGTTGATAGTTAATAAAACACTAACATCATACAAACATTTATTTACAATTAGTTATTACAATAACAATAGGTTTTTCTACAATCTCTTACCATCACTCATATAATATATTTAAATAATTTTATTCGAGTCATTGATATAAACGTGATTTTATTCTGAAATGATAGCGCCACGTGTGCGTTGAGCGGCACAGTGTCAAATGAAATATGAGCAAAGTGTGATACAAATGAATTACTCCTTACAGTTAGACCATGACATCAGACAATGAACAAACAGATGCTTCGTCGCATACACCACCGCTTAAGGGTAGGCGCCGTAGAAGGAGATCTTCGACTTCATCCAGCGAGGACGAGACTCCAAGGAAGTCAAGCCGAATGTCAACGGAGGACGTGATTAAGCTACTAGCTTCGTGGAAGAATGAACCAAGTAAGAATTCATTGATCCACAGTAATAGCATGAACAATGTTATCCCTGAGTTTAATCCTGCCAATAGGGCACAAAGTATCGAAAACTGGATTAGGAAGGTTAATGAGTGTGCTCTTATATACGGATGGGAGGAGCGACAAACCATTCACTTTTCATTGCAGAAGCTAAGTGGGCTTGCAAAAAAATGGTATGAAGCTCTACCCTCTGTTGTGTATACTTGGGAGGAGTGGCAACATAAACTCCGGAAGGCTTTTCCTAGTGAAGAAAATTACGGGCGCCTTCTTGAGGAAATGTTGGCACGCACCTCTCGAAACGATGAGAGTTTTCGTGAATATTTCTATGACAAACTAGGACTATTGAATAGATGTGAAATCACAGGGAAAAAGGCTGTTGATTGCGTTGTACACGGAATAAGTGATAGATCAGTTAGGAGTGGCGCCCAGGCACAAAACTGTGCGGAGCCAGAAGATTTGCTCAATTTTCTCTGCTCTCAGCGCGCTATATCGCAACCGCAATTCATTCATAATAGGACGCGAGATCGTAACATAGTCAGGAATGGTAATGTTAGTAATACTGGGAGTACACCAACCACTTCGAATGAGACTGCCATAATTTGCTTCAATTGTAAAACAAAAGGTCATCCATTTTTCAAATGTCCTAAACCTTTAATTAAATGTAAAAAGTGTAACAGGGTTGGTCATGACAATGAAAACTGCAACCTTGAACCACTGAAGTCTGATAACTCTCAGCGGTATAATAACACATCCGATAAAAAACCCTAAAGATAGAAACTGATTGCAATACAAATGATAAGTTTTTCAAGACTATTAATGTTAATAAATCGACAATGTCCGCATACATCGATTTTGGCAGTGAATGCAGTCTCATCCGAAACACTGATGCAGAACGTATAAATCTATACAAAGTATATGACAACCTCCCCATTGTCAAGGGTTTCGGGAACTCTACTATTACCCCGCTCTATAAATCTGTTGTTGATGTAAAGATTGATGAAGTAGAAGCATCCATCGAGGTACTGGTTATACATGACTCATATATGCAAACCTCTATGCTAGTTGGACAGAACTTTACAGAACTACCGTGCGTCACTGTGTTGAAAGACAGTACACGGTTAGTCTTTTACAGAACTCCTGTCGATGTCTCTTCCGATGATCATAGTAGAGCCCTAAAACTTTACGTTACCGGTACGACCCCTATTGCCCAGACTTGCACTGTACCCATTCACATGGACGATCAGACTTTTACCGGTGATATTTTAATTGAAGGTTATAATAAAGTGGAGCCCGGGAAAGAGTATAGACTGCTTTCCGGAGCCTATCACATTACCCAAGGTAAAGGTTCTGTTGTAGTTACCAATCTGTCGCAACGACCCTTGGAGATTGAGGCCAATACCATGATTGCAAGATCTGTCCCTTTTGTAGAAACTGAATGTTGCCAAATTAACCGTATCAAGGTGGATGTGTCTACTCTAAAGCCACTTAATAAATCTGAAATTAATTTTGGTCAGGAATTAAGTGAGTCTGAGACTGATAGGCTGTATGGGTTGCTTCAGAATTATCGTGACTGTTTCGCGGAAAACTTAAGTGAGATAGGATGTGCAGTAGATGTAGAAATGAAATTGGATGTCTTAGATGACAAACCTGTCGTATACCGTCCTTATCGCTTGTCTTTCTCAGAACGCGAAAAGGTTCGTGAAACCATCGAAGACCTAATGCATAACGATATCATCGAAGAGTCCAATTCTAATTATGCCAGTCCTATACTCATGGTGAAAAAGAAAACAGGCGACCAGAGGTTATGCGTGGATTTTAGAGCCCTGAACAATAAAACTGTTAAAGACCGCTTTCCATTGCCTTTAATAGAAGATCAAATCACCAATCTCAGCGGCAACATGTTTTTTACCACGCTTGACCTCGCGTCAGGTTATTATCAAATCCATTTGGCTCCTGAAAGCCGACACTTAACAGGTTTTGTAACTCCAGACGGTCATTACCAATTCAAAAGAATGCCTTTTGGGTTGGCAAATGCTCCGGCTGTATTTCAGCGGATGATTAATAAAATGCTCGGTAATAAACGATTTGAATATGCCTTAGCCTATCTAGACGATATCCTTATTCCCTCAAGGGATACAGATGAAATGTTTTCCCGCCTGGAAAGCATACTAAAGCTGTTGCGAGAGTTCGGATTGACGTTGAAACTAGCTAAATGTCGCTTCTTCGACACCTCGATAAGTTATTTGGGTTATGAAATATCATCCGCTGGTGTACGGCCTGGGGAGACAAAGATAGTGGCGCCAATCCCTTTCTCTTGGAGTGGGGATGGGCGACAAAAACCAAGTGCCAGGACGGACGAGGGCGATTTTTGCGTCGATCGTTCGTCCGGAAGGTTCAGTGCAGTGATACGAGTGCTTATTGTGATTATTTGTAACTTGAACTATGAAAAAATAAAAGTGTGCTTGTCTTGAATACGGAGTTTTTATTAAGATAAGCACAGCTCTGCTGCCCTCCGGTTTGGGGTTCCTCGAATAACCTTGCACAACAAGGTGACAGACAAAAGTCTTTTCGAACCTTGTGACCTAATGTATGTGGTCCATTGATATGAGTAAAATAAAAAAAATACATACACAAATTATTGAAAAGGAAGTGGACCCAAAGCAAATAGAATTTGTGAAATACTTTGGAAGCTGAGATAGTTGCTGTTTACTCAAGACAAAAGTTAGACTTGTTCAACGCATTATATCTCAAAGACAGGAGCACCGTTGAACTTAATATATACCAAGGGATGATGAATCGCTGTTTGTTATCTGGGCCAAAAACAAACAAGAGTCGCTTAATAGTAAAAGGTCTATTTCCCAAATAGATTCGGTAGAGAATCAGCTCTCCACATCAGAAGCTGCTCCAGATAACACAGAGAGTGAAGTGCAACAACCAAATTCGACGGCTATTTTAACCACGGAGGGTTTTGTTGGAATCTCCGAAAACATCATCTCTCAAACCACTGGAATGCACTGAAATTGAACCATGCCGAGATTCTTTAGCTTCACCTACAATAAGTGAATTACCTGACCAAATGAAGGAACCGCAACATGAGCAGACAAACCGAATTAGTGTCGAAAATCAAGAATTATCCTGTAGTACACCACCTACGCAGACCCAAACATTCCCAATAAATCAAGCATTCGAAAACCAAATACCGGAATTTGTCCCAAGAACTAATAACACGGAAAGCCCATCAGCAACACCCGAGAGTGCGTCAGAAACTACTGCCAGAGTCCCTGTACCTGGCGTGTAACTCCTCAAAAACAACATTTAGAAGCTGCTTTAGGTGTAGTGGTTCCATCACCTTTTAAGAAAAGCCTTTTTTGGCCCGAAGAACCGAAGGAAAAAAAAAGAAAAAGAGAAGGTACCATTTGCAGTGACTAGTAAATCTAGGCAAGAATATCACAGAAAAAAAGAAATAGAAAAACATTATCTACAACAAGAAAAAGAAAAGAGAGCCCTAGAAAGACAGCAAAAAAAATATTAAGAGAAGTTAATATTATAAATATGAGAAGAGAAGTAAATATTAAAATATTGCATCTCGGTGAAGGTCGTATATATATAAATATATTTTTTCGTATCACGGTGTTGAATTATTTAATGATAAATACGATAATAAAACATTACATAAACAGTTAAGTACTACGTGCTTTTGTTTTAAAGCTGTGTTGTGACTAAATCTTGCGTTTCGATTCATGTGCTGTTTCTGGAAATTGGTAGAAATCGATTACATCGATAATTTTTTATAACCTGAAGAAGGAACAATAAAACAAATTAGTATTTTACATAGAAAGCTCCAGTGAGTCCAGCTCAGTCCGACGGCTCGTAGCTAAAAAAAAATGTTGATATACACAATTAACAAAAATATAATATATGCAGATTCGAATTAAAATTCGTCGGTAAAATCGATTCAATCAACTTTCATAATCGTTAGATTTGACATACAAAATGTCTTTGCTACATCACTACAAACATCAACAATTCAACAGCGAAGTGTCAAATGTGTGTTTAAAAAAATCCGACAGGCATGGCATACAGAATACAGATTTATTTACCTCAGCAGCCAACCATGGTGCTAGCAAATAAAAGAACTGACTTTTTGACTTTGATAACATGAACTGAATAAAAATAGAAAGTATAGATTCTTGTAAAACCACTGTGTCATTGCATGTTTTTTTTTATGAAATTCAATAGGTCATTCAGATTTACGTTATATGCGGTCTTGTCAAGTGTCAAATATGTGTTTAAAAAAATCCAACGGTACACGGCTTTATTAACTCAGCAAATTCAAAACGGCAGGTTATATTGCCAAACTACAAATAACAGGAGCGAGCAATATATCTAATAGGAGTAGGTACTACCTTCGAATCTATATCGGATTCCCTTAAACTATTTGTCTTCTTTTTGCTTTCCCTAATATATCTTTTGTCCTAATGATTGTGCCCTGATATTTTTTGTTCTAATTTTATTTGTCCTAACGATTAGTACATATCCTAATTTTATATGACATATACATCAAAAACACCATTGGGCAATGTATTATTAACAATATATTATTGCACTAATATGGCCGAAGGTACACGTATGTATATCCTTTTAACGCGACGGATAAAAAACTCTGTGGCGCTACGCCAGCCGCTGCCGCGGCACGCTCGCTTCGCTTGCTCGGCTCGAGTTGGCTCGAACGCTGTAGAGTCGCAGTTCTTCCTAACACTCCTCCTCGCTTTGCTCGTCGTCGTACCTAACGGAGACCTAAATCACGTATTTCATATTTACGACTCATAAGTTGTATGTCGAGCAAACATAGGTATTCCAATATTGGGGTGAAATAGTTTCGGGCATAAGAGTATCAAGGTCATTGATGGATATTTGGATTTTGACTTTCAGGACAAAAGGGCGTTATGACATAAGAGCATTATGGCAAATAAATGTTAGGTCGAAAGGTTTTAGGACGAAGATGTTAGGGCAAATTATTTTAGGACAAACGTTGTTAGGGATTTCGAAGGAGACCCCTGTTGTACAGACCAGCAGGATTCTTCTCTTGGTTTCAGAACTTACTCGACTATGATAAAGAAAACAAGAAGGCCATGATTATTTGTAAAAATAAATAAATATGTAAATATTGGAAGCCTCATACAAAGTAATTGTATTTTATTGTATGTTGTGATACCTAGAGACTTTATACATCTCTGGGTATATTTAATATTTTAAATTGATCGTTAAATTTTTATTTTGATGTTCCTACTTAACATTGATTTGGAGTATCTATACTTCTCATTTACATGTAGATACCCATGTAATTATAACACAAATGTAATGTAATTGTTTTAAATATTATTTACGAAAAAATGACTTACTGTTGAGTTTCTTTCGGCTTTCTTCTCAACAGCGGTCTCCTCTTTCGAAATGCCGGTAGATTCATAATCTGACTTGTACAAGTGTCCCTGTGGCCTACTTACTGAATAAATTATTTCATTTCATTTAATTTCAATCTGCTCCCTAATAATTTGTTTTCTACGCGCGAACAAAGTTGCGAACGCCTTTAAGTGTTACTCAAATATTACGAATAATACGCTAACAAAATAAAAACAATGCTTTAGGCATAATGACGGCTTTATTGTGCTAACAAAGCTTGACGCCGAAACGGTGATTGAAAGTCCGGTTGATTTCGCTTTCATACGCACTCGAAGAAGCGTAACAAGAATAAATATTTCCCGGGATTCGACAAAGGGAAAAAAGAAAGTATTTGAAGGCGAAGCTTTGTGTTTTGCTAGAAGTTATACCCACCAGCGTTTGGAAGGTTTAAGTACTTCATCAACAATGTATCAACTGAATCAACATTAGTCCCATTATGTTATTTATCCCTTAGTGCATAGGGATATGGCAGATAATTTCGCCTTTATTGAGTGAAGACATTTTTTTATATATGTGGCAACGGGTTAACGTTATTTGTAAACTTGTACGGTGACAGCCAGAGACCATATCGGACTCGGACTTGCGCATTAAGTTAAGAGGCCTTATTTCTTTTAATTTTTTTTTTCATATTATGACAAATATATTGATAATTTCAACCAACTTTTTGAAGTGAATAATACTTCTCCCGAGTTATAGGTAGTACAGCTATTTCATTTGTCTTAATATGAAAAAAATAAATTGTAAAAGGGATAAAGGCCTCTTAACGTAAAAATATACAAAAACGTATACCTATTTCGACACTCTAAAAGGAATCAAAATTTATAGGATATAATATCCGGTGGCTTAGTCTTGTACTACAAGTATAGGGATAAATCTGATAACAGTGATAACTGTATATTTGTAATTAAATCATAAAAAAATAGTTTTAATTTTAAGTCTGTAAAACATTTTTTAAATTGTTTGAATTTTTGGCCAGTAATTGTCATTTCTTAGAATTGCAGGTTAGTTATAAAATTCGAATCATTCGATCTTACTGCTGTACTCTCTCTCTTTCATATATATGAAAAAGAAAGTGACAAAAAATATATCAATTCGAAATACGATTTTCGAATCCGGCCTCAAATAAAAACACTTTCCGATACGCGCTATACCATAAAATTAAAAAAAATACCAAAACAGATTCAATTGCAACATACTGTTTATATAAAACAAATAGATTATTGTTCAAATAGGATAAGGTTTTTCTACTTTATACTGTAAATATAGGTAAGTAATGATAATTTATCATCGATGCAGTTCCGAAACGTACTTTCAGTTCGAATTAAAATTGTTAGGTAGTTATTGTTTTCTTTTATATTTATTTTGTTTGGTGCTATATGAGTAAAAATATTATTAATAATAAACACGAAATGTATCTGCTAAACCTTCCAATTCGGTGGTGGTGGTTGTAAGGGAGGAGGGTTTAATTTCAATTAAATAATATTGTTATTCCTTTTTAAACAGCAGGTGTCTATTTTCTACTTAATCATTGAAATCAGAAACAAACTATAAACATACCTACACTTGAATGGTTGGAAGAACAAGTGCAAAAAACTTAATATGTTCTCACTGTTGAGGTGAAAAGTTGTGTGCTACACAACTCGTGCTGTTGAGTCCCTCGCTACACTTAGGATTCTAACTTAGAATGCTTCGCTTGCTCGGGACTCAAAATTTGCACTCGCAACAAAAAACAACTTTGCTCTCTTGTTTCACAAATAACTATGTCTTGCTTGATGCTTTGTTGTAAGGATCACGAAAAGACCCGACGAAATTTTTTAGAACTATTGCACTAACATCACATTAAAAATATCGATTTGTCAATGTCACTTATTGCAACTCGAATAACAAAAGTGAAGGGGGTTCCGGTCCGTGACTTAAGATGGCCGCATGCGTTTAAGTTTTGTTGTTCGTTATTTATTCATTTTTGTTGTTCAATGTGTAGTATTGAGAGCGTATTGTGCAGTGATCAAACGAATGTGTACGAATGAAGAATTCAACTTGAAGCGTACATAGCCCTTCCTGGGTCAATGCCCGATAGTCCTTGTGAAAAAATAGAATAGAATAGAACAAAAGTGAAAATATGTAAAATTTTGAATAGGTATTGCAAGGGAGTACCTCAACCGACTGCCAACCGCAAGTACCGCAACGCCGCTCAGGTAATAAATCTCGATGCCTTCACGGCTTTATTAACTTTACAAACCAAGGGATCGACCGTAATCGTGACCTAACGTAATTACAAGGGAAATAATATCCCGGATATTAACGGAATACCCTTTTCCGTTTATTCCTGTTATTAGATGTAAAATAAACCCTTTTGAACCGACTTCCAAAAAAGGAGGAGGTTCTATGTTTAACTGTAAGTATGTATGTTTTCTTTTTATGTATGTTCACCGATATCTCCGCCAATTGACAACATTTCATATTTTTAAGACTACAATATTATTACTTTTCTGAATTTCTGCTTAGAAAGATGAAGTAATCTCTGTTTTTATATTTTTTCTGAGATAACTATTTATTTTATCATTAATTTATAAAAACTTACTCATTTTAAAATGGGGCAACACCAAAACTATGACTCAGTGGAACGATTACTTTAGGCCGATTTCTAATAAATAAAACAGAATGACGGTGAGGTTGACATTGACATTATCAAAATTCAAAATTGTCGGTTTGGTTAGATTCATATTACTGATACCTGCGTAATTTGGATCGGCTAAAAGACACAATCTCCTTTATTTTTATGTGGCACATGAAAGAAATGTTTATCGAGTGTTTTCGTCGAATCGTTTTTGCAGTCCGGCACAAAATAATACTTGGTGTATTTTGGAGGAGTAGGTATATACCGCATCAACTCATTAAGTAACACAGTTAGTTTTTAATTTGAAATCTCGTTAATAAAATTCGGTATGCATCTGTCATCTGTCAACGTCAAATAAAAAATATATATATATAATTATATATTTTTTCGCTGTTTGGCTAAGACGACATTCAGGGCTAATTGTCTTAGATTGCGGTAATTTTATGTATTTTCTTATATTTCTTTAAATACAGAATAATAAATTCAATGATTTTTTGCGCGTACACGACACAAAACCCTGTCGATCTCTATATTCACTTGCACCTGTTAGACAAAAAACCCTATAGGGTTCTTCCCGCTGAACACTAGAGTAATGAAATTTAGCAAGAAGCAATATCATGTTGCGCAAGTAAATAAAAAAGTTTCGTAAGTATGTGCTCGGTGCGCCAGTCCGACTCGCACTGGGCTTTTTTTTCAAAATGGAACATTTGGAAACTGGTTACAGTCACGTTATCAAAAAAAATTGGGCAAGTGCGAGCCCGACTCGCGCATGAAGGGTTCCGTACCTATACATATATATATAATCTATAACAAGTTTAATGTATGGGAGCCCCCCTTAAATATTTATTTTATTATATTTTTAGTATTTGTTGTTATAGCGGCAATAGAAATACATCATCTGTGAAAATTTCAACTGTCTAGCTATCACCGTTGTTGAGATACAGCCTGGTGACAGACGGACGGACGGACAGCGAAGTCTCAGTAATAGGGTCTCGTTTTTACCCTTTGGGTACGGAACCCTAAAAACGCACACCATTAATCGATACACTATAAAATCTTTATGTTCTGACGATACTTCGTTTTTGTTTTATTCTGTGCTTCAAAACAAAGTAACTTATCCTACTATCTCATTAGTTGATAAAACCCAGCTCAAGCGCGTCGTATTTCGTTATAAAGTAAGTTACTTTTCTCAAAAATTGCATGTAATGTTGCCTTACCATCGCTAGATAGACTACAGTAAGTGGAACATACCGAAGACTTTTTAGAAGTGTCCAGTAAACAGCGAGATTTTAAATTTGGAATCAATATTTGTCCAGTAAGTAAGTATGTAATTCCTATTACATATCAAGATATTTGAATATCGAAACACGATTTACATCGTCACCGACCTATAAAAATTGGGCAATTGCGAGCCCGACTCGCGCATGAAGGGTTCCGTACCTATACATATATGTTGGGTCAGGTGGCTGGGTACCTGAAGTATCCAAAGGATTATGGTAGACGCCAGAGTCCTGGTGTCCATCATCCTTATCATCGTCCATTGCTACAATTAAAACAGCAGAGTAATCACAAGACTTTTATTGGTTACGCTTTAGCATAAGACAACCTTGCGCTCCGACGGTCCGAACAATAATGCCCCAGTTTGAACCGGCAGGCGCTTTTATACAGAACGAAAGCGGTGGGGAAGCCACCTGCAGGGCACAGGCGCAGCAATCGTAAGCCGCACCTGCGTCTCGCCCCATCAGTGACGTCACCACCACCTGCACTCTGTTACGTTAATATCTAATTCTTTAAAATCTGGAAATCCGCGCCGATACGGCCATTCTGAGAGGCGGTGCGTGCTCTGCGCCAGCCGTTTGTAGCGGACCTGAAAAAGGGAGTTTCCTTGAGCTAGTAAACTGTAGCCCAGGATGGATGTCGAAGAACAATTCAAGCTGTTCTTTATAATATGTTTTAAAACAACTATAATAAGGCAATGATTTTGCTTGTAATGTGCTTCGATCACGTCTGTACACATATTTAATTTAAAGATGAAGCTGTGCTCTGGGCGGTCTTGTACGCCGTGGTACACAGATAATTCACAAGGTTAATTTATCACTGGTTCTCGAAGATAGGAATGAGGCTGTGCTCTGGGCGGTCTTGTACGCCGTGGTGCACAGATCATTAACTAGGTCAATTTATTTATTAGTGGATCTCGAAGATATGAATGAGGCTGTGCTCTGGGCGGTCTTGTACGCCGTGGTACACAGATCATTCACAAGGTTAATTTATCACTGGTTCTCGAAGATAGGAATGAGGCTGTGCTCTGGGCGGTCTTGTACGCCGTGGTGCACAGATCATTAACTAGGTCAATTTATTTATTAGTGGATCTCGAAGATATGAATGAGGCTGTGCTCTGGGCGGTCTTGTACGCCGTGGTACACAGATCATTCACAAGGTTAACTTATTAGTGGTTCTCGAAGATATGAATGAGGCTGTGCTTTGGGCGGTTGTACGCCGTGGTATACAGAGGTTAAAATGGAAATGAGTAAATCTCGTATTTGTGCATATTTTCGGGACCATACCGAAATAAATAACTGTAGGTATTGCTTTGTTTGAGCTCACCAGATATTTTCAGAGAGTTGCAGCTGGTTCAGTACTTGACGTGGACGGCACAGGTTGCTCTGCTGGGCCGCGAACTTCGGGTTGGATGCTGATCTCGTCTTCCCGCGCCGATACGGTTTCTGGTTCGCCCGGTTGAGGAGCACGTCTAAGCTGGTCGTGTGCCACTTTTTGTGTGTAACCTCTACCTACTACTTTCTTGACAAGGTAGCGGTCGTTATCTAGAACCCGTAGAATTTCGTAGGGTTCGCTAAACTTAAGGTCCAGCGATGTTTGGTTGCGGGGATTGTTTTTAATCATAACGTAGTCCCCTCTTGAGAAACGACGAATTTTTGCGTGATGTTGGTTAAAACGGCGTTTGTTTTGTTCTGCGGCCGTTGCCATTCGTTGTTGAACTACATTATCGAGTTCACTTACATCAACCGTTTCTTCTTCGAAATTAACTAGTCTCAACAGCACAGGTGGCACACAGTGCCTGCGTCCAGTTAGTAAAGTGAGCGGAGCCACTCCAGTGATTCTATGAGTAGTGCAATTCATTGCTAATTGAAGATCGTCGAGAGTATTCTGCCATCTCTCCGTTTCATAATTTTTAATCATTTTCAAGGCATTTTTGAGCGTGCTCATAACCCGTTCAATTTGACCGTTCGCTCGGCTAACTCCTGGAGCTATTGTGTGTATTTCGATTCTAAATCGGTCACAATCAAAGTTGCTGAAAATGGGACTATTTTGCTGTATGTGATTGACCAAAATCGATGGCTGATGCACCAGCTTCGTACCTTCAGAAGTAATCACCATTCCGAGGCTTGTAGTACCGTTGATCAAATTCATGCCAACCAAGATATCAGTTGTCATGTCTATATCAGGCAAAATGAAGAATTCCAATTCTACGCTTATATTGTCAATCACGCAAATAGTTAATAAGGTAGTAAGTGATAACACTGGATTCTGCCCAATACCTTTCAAATAGTTGGCTTTCTGTGTTCTCCGTCCAGGTATTTTGTCAGCAACACTGTTACGTATCACTGAGCATTCCGCGCCACTATCGAAGATTGCTTTGAATGTGCTTGAACCGATTTGAATTTGAATTGGCGTCAAATTATTACTTTCAATGTGGTTGACATTTGATGTTAATGATCGCTGACGCTTAAAACATGCCTCGTAAGTATGACCTTCCTTGTTACAGAAATTGCAGATCTGTTTCTGTGCGACATGTTGTTTTTGAGTGCTGTTTTTGTCCGTAGTATCGTTGGTTGTCTGTTGTTCTGCATTCATTGCTGGCTTGAATCTACAATCCTGGGAAAGATGGTTAGACTTCTTGCAATACTGATAAGCCATAGTAGAAGAACGATCATCGCTGAATCGTGATCGTTTACTTGGTATTACGTTGCTGGCACTGGTACTTGATCGTTTGGCTCGAATTGATGATGCAACGGATATGAGTTCCGGTACGGTAGTAGCTCTAGCATTTAGTAGCTCGATTCGTATGCGGTCATCGTTAACGCATCCTATGACGGCTTCCACTGCATGTTCGTCATTAAGTTTATCCTTTGTTACTCTTTTCCATAGAACCCAAGCTTTGGACAAAAACTCGGCGATATTTTTGGTAGGATCGTAGACATGCTCTCTGAACTTAACGATGTCACTTGAGTATCTATTTTCCGGTTCAAAAGTGGCGATGAGCTTTTCACGGAGTTCTTCCCAAGAAGAAGTGGTTACCATCCAGTCATCAACCCATAATTTAGCCCTTCCTTTAAGCAGGCTACCAACCTTCATACGTACGTCATAATCATTAAGCTTGTACGTCTCAACTGCCGTGGTCACGTGTTGACACCATTCAAGAACTCCTACATTCATGTCAGGGTCATAGGCTGGTAAAAATATTTCATTTATTTTCACCTTTGGCTGCGGTGGAGAGCAAAGGCGATCCGACATTTGCTGCATCATCTTCATCATGTGCATCATGAATTCCATTGGCATAGCATTCCCTTGCAATTGCATAACTTCAGCCGATGTTGTTACATTTAATGGCCTTGGCATAGTAGGCTGTGGGATGGAAGTGGGAGTGAATCCCACTTCTGATGTTGGGTCAGGTGGCTGGGTACCTGAAGTATCCAAAGGATTATGGTAGACGCCAGAGTCCTGGTGTCCATCATCCTTATCATCGTCCATTGCTACAATTAAAACAGCAGAGTAATCACACGACTTTTATTGGTTACGCTTTAGCATAAGACAACCTTGCGCTCCGACGGTCCGAACAATAATGCCCCAGTTTGAACCGGCAGGCGCTTTTATACAGAACGAAAGCGGTGGGGAAGCCACCTGCAGGGCACAGGCGCAGCAATCGTAAGCCGCACCTGCGTCTCGCCCCATCAGTGACGTCACCACCACCTGCACTCTGTTACGTTAATATCTAATTCTTTAAAATCTGGAAATCCGCGCCGATATATATATAACCTAAAACAAGTTTGTTGTATGGGAGCCCCCCTTAAATATTTATTTCATTTTATTTTTAGTATTTGTTCATCACCGTTGATGAGATACAGCCTGGTGACAGACGGACGGACGGACGGACGGACGGACGGACGGACGGACGGACGGACGGACGGACGGACAGCGAAGTCTCAGTAATAGGGTCCCGTTTTTACCCTTTGGGTACGGAACCCTAAAAAACTAAGGGTGTGAAGGCGATGAGGTCGTATATAAATGGAAAAAGGATGCATTCCACAAATTGTTTTAATTATAAGTACCTACAGTGCGACAGCAAATTGTAGAAATTAAAAAGTGGCGTCCCTTTTTCATAGATTAAATAGAAAGAGACGACATTGCAGTATACACTTGCAATTTACACTAAGAGCAAATGTAAAATAAAAAGAGGTTAGCACTATTGGCAGTATAAACGTAACTCAAGATGCATATTAAAAAAAAAAAGTAGCGACAAGGTTTAGTGCGGAAGTTTGTATGCAGCGTTTAGTTCATAATTGTGCTGTGTAAAATGACAATGATATTTCGAAATTCCTTCCTTTTTTGTGTCGTTTAGAAAAAACCTCGGAGTTAAAATTGAAGGTAAGCTTTATGATATGAAAATTAGTTAGAAAATACAACAATGTATAACAATAATTAAATTTTATCTTTAAGACTTAGATTTGTAAGACAGTGCAAATAATTAAACGCAGTATTTATAAAAAAAAGATTTTAAGGCGGGATTTAAATTAAAAGACAAAAATTTCTAATTTGTTTGTGTGATCTATTACAATAATTCAGCAAAAATGAGTTCAGACGAGTCAGATTCCGAATAGACGGCACTCCTCCATACTTAAAAGCGGAGGCAGAGTTAGCTAAAATAATTTACTTCCGACTAAATCCAAGGAGATATAAAAAAATACAAGAGATTCAATAAATGGAAGGAAGAAAATCAAGTTAATAGTTGGTCAGATAATGTGTGATAAGGTCTGAATATTTCAACAATCTTTCTGTGACAATCGGATGGCTACAAAGGAAAGAAATCACAAATATTCAGCAGCAAAATATAGAAAAGTTCTTAAATCAAGCTCTAGATGATAAACAGTTTGGCGATGAAGGTAAATAAATGCTGCCACTATTTGATAACGATATAACTATATCTTTTATCCAAGTATAAACTCATAATTATATTTGTTATAGGTTGTTATCATGGGAGTTAATGGTGCCTGCGACGACGAATATCACAATGTGTAATAATAAAAATGGGATATAACAAAAATATTCATTGGAAAATGGCCGAATATGAATGTCACCTACAAAATATAATTTTAATCTAATTTTCTTGTTTAATTTTTGAGAAAAGCAATATACTTGCTTCGACCGTAAGAGCCATCCTGGCCTCGTATTATATCCGGACCTCGCCTACGGCTCGGTCCGTCTAATTCCTACTCGGCCAGTATGGCCACAGAATAGATAATAGTACAAGGTATGGCTTACTTACTGGTCTCTGCCGTAATGTACTATTCAATCCCTGGATAAAATTCTTTCACTTTAAGACGTGACTTTTTCCGACTTTTTAAATATAGGAAGGTAGTCACGGACATTTTTTTACCACAATAAGTCGAGAATATTTAAGAATAATAGTTTCGTGAAAGTATTGTTCGTAGTCTTGAAATTGACGCTAACTATTCATTCTACACGTAGCTACACGTCCAAGCTCATCAACGTAGAGCCGCTACAAAAACAAATAAACAGAACTATAAAAATCTAAATAATGGCTGAATTTAAATTCAAAAATATCTGAAAATTGCGTACGCATTGTTTCAGAAATGCCCCCTATGGCATACAGGGTGAAAGATATGTGAAATCATGACCTTAGAAGTCCTTCAATAAGTAACTTTGTCAAGGAATTGACCTATAAAACTCTTTTCTAGTCCCTAGCCCCGGTTGATTTGAAAAGAGACTTTTGATCTTTGATAGCCATGAGATCAATAAAAAAGTCCGGTCATTCGTTCGGCATTTTTTAAAAAATAATTTCATCGGAATGACTGTAAAACCGCTTATGCCATGGCAGGATAATAAAAATACAATTATACTTTTGTAACGTTTTTTCACATCAGGCTTTTTCATATCGGGGTGCACTGACCACATAATATGTACCCCGCTTCTTTTTTGTTCGTCTTGGCGGGGGCACTGCCGTGCCCCCAGATTCCAGCACTAGATCCTGACAAACTAAGTCTGGATAAATAACGCGGCAACCCCATGTTACGTTCGGTCACATTGAAGGTTACGCATGTCAGGCCACTTATAAATAATTGAATTGCGAAAGTTGCGTTCTAAAAAAGAACAACATCATTTATTTATTGGAATGGAATATTTTTGTCTGGAAATTGGTTTTCATTGATTTTATGGCTTTCTGAAGTGAACCAATTCTTTGATTGAAAATCTATTACAATATTTTGTCCGTTTTGCGTTGTCAGACTCATAGGCCTCATAGCAGAAAGAAGATAGGTATCACAATTATTGCACAAATAAGTGTGCAGCAATTCAGATGTGAAGCATTTGAACTTCATAGCACCCTGTCTCTTTCTGATCTTTATACATGAGTGACGAAAGAGGCCAATTCGAAATTCAATTTTTGAATGTGCTCTTGAAGACGCGTTCGGATACACGGAGACCAGAAATTACAAAACCATCGGTAACGATCGTGTTACAAATGATATGATAGTTTTTTTTTTTCTTTAACATAATTTATTATATTTCTTACAATCCTTAATAAATGAGATAAGAAAGACAGAAGCGATGAATAATATATAAAAAACATGTTCAAATTTATATACACAAAAGATAAAAAAACATGACTGTTTAGACTATTTCCATTGCTCGTACGAGCAAAAAATATTGCAAGTACCATAAGCTATGAGCAGTGTAATAAAAAAAATAAAAGGCGGGAATTAAAAATTTGATGATAGTGTGAGGTTAATACGTTTCGATAAGTACCTATTTAAATTGTTATTTTCTAAATTGAAAAGGTTTTCTACTATTGCGAAATTATCGATTTAATAATGCTGTCGCCTGAAGATCAACAAGTACAAATATGCTTACTGAAATCGAATTTAGAAGAAATCGAAAATAACTTGATTGTTCAGGTAAGTTTAAGAATATATTTCGATCACGATAATAATTAGTTGTATTGATGAATTACATGGCCTATTTAATCAATACGTACCTATAGGTATCTCAGGTACGTTAATGTACCTATGCATGAAAGTTGTAGGGTTGTATTACACTGTTTGATTTATTATTCGACTAGCGGCCCGCCCCGGCTTTGCACGGGTGCAATGCTGATAAATTATGCATGTATTATACTTAAAAACCTTCCTCTTGAATCAATCTATCTATTAAAAAAACCACATCATAATCCGTTGCGTAGTTTTAAAAATCTAAGCATACATAGGGACAGACAGACAGACAGCAGGAAGCGACTTTCTTTATACTATGTATGTAGTGACTAGTGATTATGTATGTACTTACTGTAAAACTTTACAGTTCATAAATGTAGTTCAAAAGTGCATGCATCTCCTTTTGTTTTCGACTGTAGTTACACCGCATACTGCCTCTCAGGCGTGAGTTACACAAAAATAGGGAAATACACCCGTATTTTACATTTGAAAGAGATAAGTACACTTTCATGCAGGCAACAGGAAACAGAATTGAACCAAGTATTTGGTACAAAATTGCTTCATTGTACACGTACCCCCAATTCCAAAATCTTTGTTCCTTATTTGAGAAGACTTATTAGTATACGATTCTGAGTAAGACTAGTAGATACAGTTTACTATTCTGTAATAACGTAAATATGAAACTTTTTATACAAAGCTGCGGCCGAAAGTTGAGGCACTTTTTATTGTTTTATTAATTTAATTTATGAATAAGTATGCCGTAACACACAAGGAAAGAATCTTTACTGGAAATATTTTCAATGATACTATTTTCTTTATTTTTACAAATATAGGTACAGTATGCTTGTATGTATTCACAATAATAAAATGCCAGTCTAACTAACCCTAGATGAAATAAACATAAAGCGGAGTTAGATTGAGTTAAGAACTCTTAGTACTGGTTCGTGGATAAGTGGAATCTAAATTATTTAGTTCGGAAACCTCAAAGTAGCTTTGTAGTGTAATACCGTATACTAAACTTTATCAAAGAGGGTACTTACCAATTTAATAAATTAATAAGAGATGGAGGCACTTTTTTAATTAATTTGCATATAAAGTATTTAATAATATTGGTGTTATTAGAATAAGACTATCGTAAAAACTCTTCTAAGCTCGCTCGGGTATGGATTGCAAATAAAGGTTCAAATATATACATAACTCATACATAAGTATGTAATTAAAAAAACTTATTGATGTTCAGTCCCGTCATTCATGACGCCTGTCGATATTTTCCATTACCTTCGATGGCAAGAAGCTTTACATTCTACACGTAAAGGCCATATTTTTCCAATAGGACAGCCCACTTCCTTGCCTCCTACACGTCTATGAGGCACATTCTATTGGAATGGAAGTAATTATTTTTATGATTTTATTGGAATAAGACGTGGCCCGCTTAGATAGATTAATCAGCAATAGGTAAATTACTTATTTAAGCAAATCATGGCTAAGTTTGCACTTGAGTTAGTCACTGTCTTTAATACACAAATGCAAGCATTAGTCGTATGTGAGGCAATTTGGCACAGAGCACGAAATCTTCTGTGACACTCCTCTGGGAACAATGACCATAATTTGTGACTTTTATTGCCGGAACTAATTTAATTTTCATTAAATTTTACAGCGCTCAGCCCTGCCAGAGCTGGACGCGGAAAATGAAGAGCAGTATCGCGAAACGATGACTGCGTTGAAAGTGTCGCGTGCGCAAAACGAGCAGATAGAGCGACTTAAGCAGGAGAACGGTGAGCCATATACTTTGGGGAGCAAGGGGTCGATACTAACCACCTGTTGCAGAGAACGAGTAGCAGTACCGAGGGAGGAGCTCTGTGATTGTCGCGCGCAGAAGGAACAGGTAGAACGACTCAAGCAGGAAAATGGTAAGCGTACTAACGTTAATGTAAGGGCTAAGGCAATAGGTCGAGCAAATTAAGCCGAATATGGGCAATCAGGGGAAATAATTCGTGTAGTTTTGAAAATTGGTACATTTATACCTTCTGGTGTCTAGATGAACATACTAAAAGTCCACGAGGGTGGGGGGTGTGTTGAGAGTGTAAGGGTGGTTAAAGGTACTTTTTTTCAGATGTTTGCTCATATCACGAATATTTGTAGAAATAGTATTATAATTAATTACGAAGTAATTATTCAGACAAAAGTTTCTACACAAAATTTCCTACAATTTTGGTAAATATTTATTTTTACTCTACGATCAATACTTTGGGAGGTACAGGGTGTTTAAGTTAACAAAAATATAAAAAAATAGTATTTCAAGGAAACGTAGTTTTTTCGTAGTTGATAACACTAGTGTTGTGCAGTTGAGAAATTCCCGTTACCAGTAAATTCCCATTTGGGAATATTTCAAGTAAATTACCATTGTTCCCGGGAATATACGAGCTCGGTGGATCCATTCCTTTGTTATTTAGTTTTTAGCTAATTGATTGAATACAAGCAACCCGTTTTCGCTTTTCAACTCATCCTGAATCACCACGTAGAGTCAGTATCATAAAACTCACCCGATGATGGACCCTGGAACTCCATTTTAACTCCAGAAGGTGTAACTGTACCATTTTTCAAAACTATACGAATGATTTATATTTATTTTATTTATTCGCACGGGCCGCAAACTGTTTGGCCTAAGTGTATTTCGTTCGTGGGAGTGAGAGTAGACCGTACTCCGACTTTCCACTCTCTCCTATGACTGCCGCTCACCGCCCATAGGTTTTCGGGGCCCGATAGTTAGTGTGTCAGTGTGGATTACCGTGGCAGAAACCTGCTACAAAACTATACCTAGTAGGCCATTATATGCTGCGTACATGAAATCTTAATAGCTACGATTGCTATTTGTATTTTTTGCAGTAGAATTAGATTTTGTTTAGGTATTTCTGATCGAGAAAATGAGGATTATCGGCTTATGTTACTATGGATATAATTATACTGATCTTTTAACGCCGGCTAACAATATTTTTACTAGATGTTGATAGGTGCGAAGTTATAGTTATAGTAATAGGTATACCTAGCCTGTCTGTATATATCGGTATATACTAAGTCGCTCACAAAAAAAGAAAATCCATATAAATAGCTTATGTAGCTAATAATCCCACCAAAAACAAATGTTAAATGAGAGCCAAGTTCAATATCGCATGCCACGTTGTCGACTTCGCCGACAAAAGAATTGAGATCTAAATGGGTGCCAAGTTCTTTGCTCTCTTCTCTCTCTACTTTGGTGGGATATCATTACTTTTTGTACAGAAATTATTATGATGTGTAAATTACTCAATTATTATTTGTTAATAACTTTATTTTCCTACGTTTAACGACACACCGTTGGCCGGTTGTTTAGCGCGTATTACAAGTTTTTGTATGGGGACACCACTTATTTTTTGACTTAACTTTATTTTGTATTTTTGTTATATAGCAAATCTAATAATACATATATTGGGATAGTTTCAAATATCTCCTCGTAACGGTTCCAACGCTACAATATTTTTTTTTTGTATTGGGACCCCCCTATTTTTTATTATTTTTTATTATTAGATTTTTTCCTACGCTTACACGCAATTACCGAGCTGGATTCCAAATTTCATCCTTCTAGGTCATCTGGAAGTAGGTTAGATTTAGGTACTGTACAGTCATTCAGTGCTAAAATTTACGACTTTTTGACCTTCATATCTTTATAACCGTTTGAGCTAGCTTCATGAAATTTGGGCTTCTAGATGTTCTTATGGGCATTTCTCAGGAGTGGCATTTTTAAGTGTCCGGGCTTGAAAATGATTAAATTTACCATCGAATATTTCTGAATAAAATCAAGCTAGTACCTAACGGTTTGTTTTGTCTGGCGAGCTATGTAAACATTTCATGATAATTCATTAACATGACAATAAAAAAAAGTTGTTACAAAAATTGACGTTCACTGGGAGCGTCCGCTTGCCAGATTTGTTGAAATAAAAAATCATAACTGGATATTGGGTCTGGATACTATGATTTCAAATGTGTTCCCGTATTCAGCATTAGTTTATTAATAATTTTGTTCCTATAGATATAATTTATCTGCTAAACATTTTAAATAAAAACTATTTTTCGGAGCGTCCGAGGGTAACTAGTGATTTCAGTGTAAACTTTAAAACACGTCAGCACTGCCTTAAAAGAAGTATACTAGAAACCCGCAGCTCGCAAGCAACTAGCTTCAGTTGTGTTCTCACCGCCGCCGAGAGTAGACGTCGGCTCAATGGCTTGTAGGTAGAGTTCGTGTGGGTTCGTTTGTCATTCGGTGGATTTGGTTACGTGTTTTGTTGAATTTGGTGGAACAATTTGTGTTGTTCAGTGATTGTGTGTCTGCAATTTTATAAGTGAATAAACTATCTCCGGGAGAATGTAAGTCCATAATAATTTGTTCGTGTCTATATTACTTTTAGTATTCCTTAAATCGATAAAAAACATTAAATTTTGAAATCGGTGGAATTGATTTCCATTGATTCGGTGTAATTTTTGACCACTGAAGTCAATAAAAATTGCCACCGCTATCAATTTTTACGATAAAACCAACTGATTTTACATTATTTCTATATTGCCATGCCCCTCAATCGGTTCTTCAATGCTTATAATCGTGATTTTGTTAATGCAGCATAGTTCTGACTGTGCTTCTTTTGTTTACTAATTTCGGTGGGTTGCTGTTCGTTAGGCTGCTTTCACCGGCATCTCATTGGCATTCTAGCACATGGTTTACCCATCTCGTTGAACTGGTGCATCAGGGTATTATGCCTCAACAGCCTGACACTACAAATATTCCTAAGAGTCGTCATTTCAGCGAGCTACACATCGAAAACTCTGAAGTATTGAGCCTTTGATTTCGGTGATTGTAAAATCTTAAATATCTTATGAACCACTAAGTTCAGAAGAGGGCCTTTGCTACCAATATTTTTTAAAATTAGGCCGTTTTTATATATTAAAGTCACGAATCAAAAATATGAAAAATAAAATTGACCACCGAAGTCAAGCAAAATACCTCGGCCCGGAGAATCGCCCTTATAGATATATTAAACACACGTTACACACGTAGTTTTATGTGTTTACGTTAAAGAGGTTTTGAGTTATAGAAGGTTCAAAAGTGGCACCAAGTGGTTCGTGTAATATTACACTCGGCGCTGGCTAGCCTCCTTTGCTTGAACTTGGCTTGACACGCTGCCGCGTGTCTAGATCTCGTTGGCAGTGTGGCGCAAGATGGACCTATTTAAGTTACGGTCTTCCCGGATTATCTTTTTCGTTAGCAACATACAAACTAGACGACTTTTATTTTATATCTGGGTATAGAATAGTGAGCAAAACCAGCTTTCAAAGTATTTTCTTTGATTCTTTAATTCCTGAAGAAAGAGAGTACAGTTATGACTTTTTATTATTTTTGTTTAATCCAGACAACAGTTATAAGTTGCAAATGTGTATCGATTGTAGTCTGTTTGCGATATAAGTAGCTCCTAAGCGGTTTTTTTTGCATTCGAGGTTATTAGGATCAGTTTATTTGTTGCCTTCATAGGTAAATTACATTTTACACGTTTCCGCTATGAAACCCTGTGTAGGACACCGAAACGTTTAACAGGAAATTTATTATACAGTTAACAACTAAGTCTTGTAATATTATAATGCTATTATGAAAATGTATTGACTACTCGTGCTTTAGATACTCTCAGACTCATGAATTAATTTAAAAGAATTTGTTTGGCAGTTCGTTTGACCGCTTCACGCACCCAGCTGAAACGGCAGTGCTCGGCGCTGGAGTCAGCGCTCGAAGCGGCGCGTGAGAACAGCTCCCGACTCGCGGATTTGATCAGGGAGGAAGATCGCACAACAGAGCACAACATGTAACGTATAAGCATCCTGTTTGACAGTTCGGTTGGCCGCTTCCCGCACCCAGCTGCAACGGCAGTGTTCGGCGCTGAAGTCAGCGCTCGAAGCGGCGCGTGGGAACTGCTCCCGACTCGCGGATTTGATCAGGGAGGAAGATCACATAACAAAGCACAACATGTAACGTATAAACATCGTGTTTGACAGTTCAGTTGGCAGCTTCACGCACGCAGCTAAAACGGCAGTGCTCGGCGCTGAAGTCAGCGCTCGAAGCGGCGCGTGAGAACTGCTCCCGACTCGCGGATTTGATCAGGGAGGAAGATCACATAACAAAGCACAACATGTAACGTATAAACATCGTGTTTGACAGTTCAGTTGGCAGCTTCACGCACGCAGCTGAAACGGCAGTGCTCGGCGCTGAAGTCAGCGCTCGAAGCGGCGCGTGAGAACTGCTCCCGACTCGCGGATTTGATCAGGAAGGAAGATCACATAACAAAGCACAACATGTAACGTATAAGCATCGTGTTTGACAGTTCAGTTGGCAGCTTCACGCACGCAGCTGAAACGGCAGTGCTCGGCGCTGAAGTCAGCGCTCGAAGCGGCGCGTGAGAACTGCTCCCGACTCGCGGATTTGATCAGGGAGGAAGATCGCACAACAGAGCATAACATGTAAACGTATACACATCGTGTTTAACAGTTCAGTTGGCAGCTTCATGCACGCAGCTGAAGCGAATATCATTATGTATTTATATGTAAGCTTAACACTGTACATGAAAGGGACTATTTATTATTCAATTGTACCTATTTACTGCACCAGTTTCATGTGCTAACACAAAGTAAACGCTAACCGTTTACAGTTCGCATTTCTTTCCGTAAATGTTTCTATTGGCAACACGGTATAAGTTTATTTTATACATTTAGACATTCAGAAATAAATATTGAATCATAAATTAACTCACTTTTTTTTTGACAGACGTACCTACGAAGACTCATTGCGGGCCAAGGCCGAAAGATTTAGACTGACTCGGAGTTTTTATGTAAGTTATAATTTGTACAATTATGTTGCGTCGCCTTTTGAGGAGTAGTGTATTGCGTCCGGAATGCAATAATTTTAATCCAATTACAGATTATTACATTAATATTTTCACCATGTCAATGTAGTTTGCAAGTATTTCAAAATAGTAATGCCGATACTGAAATGATATTAACCAGTAATTAAATTTTACCTGGTGTGCACATTATGTATTATGTAGTTATTGAAATTACGCAATTAATTGCTATTTGCTCTGTTCATTCACTTCGTACAAAAACACATGGATATTAATTTAGAAAACAATGTCGCTCTTCATTATGCTCTATTATGAATGTAACAAACTTTAGTGGCTTCTATCGATAATACTTAACAGGTAATAATTCATTATGAAATATAAGAAAAAGACGAAGTTGGTTCAGGACGTGTCGCCCTGGCCTAAAGAGGGTCTAAATTAAATGTTTAGATTTTTGCATTTCTAATATAAGTAGGAACTTAATAAGTTAATAATATTTTCTTCAGTTTCCGCGACTGTCACACATTTAAATAAAACTATTTAAGCGGGTTATATCGCATATAGTTTTTGAGCCTCCCGGACGTTTCGGTAACTGACCAGTTACAGTTGTCAAGGTTGACAGAGTTAAACATAATCTTTCTCTGTTAAAGTTACATTTGTGCAAACTACCCGTTTTATAAAAAAAATAAAAACAAAGGTAAAATAATGGCAGATGGGCCTAATGTGTAAAACAAAAGTATGTGTAAAAGTAGTACCGTAAAACGGGGTTACTTTAAAATGCAGGGGCTACTTTGGAAAAGTGTTTTACGCCTTATCCTTATTTTTTTTTACTATCTGTGGCAATACAATACCTACTTTCAACTTTGAGTATTTATAGACAATGGAGGTGTCATAACGTAAACTCTTCGAACAAATTTTTTCGCCAATTTTAGCGGGGGGTGAGGTAAACACGTACAGCACACCACCAAAAGACGAATAACTCAACAGACACAAATTTTGCTGTTGCGATAAACGCACACTACAGCAAAATTCAACACATCAAAAATGACATGCACACAGATACTGTTTTCACGTAACTGTGCAGCATACATAAGAAAAACATAGTGATGGGACACATATGAAGAATGAGTCAAATCATTTTAATGAATGAACTGAATTGTCTTATATACGTAGGTACTATATATTGTGAAATTTGAAAACTGTAAATTCTGTATATTGAAGATGTTATCCAATAAATATATTTGTTTCTATGTATATCTGTCTATATTTATTGTGTCCTTATCACTCTCGCATAACTAAACTGTAAAATAAAACTGTCGCCCGCGGTTGTTTCGGAATTAAACAATCACGGACTTCTAAAACAAGTACACTCGACTTCATATTGTCGTTGCTAAAATGAAACCATTTCATTTTCGCCATTTTGGAGCTGATAGCTATGTGCAAGTTGTGTGAGCGCCCATGAGTCTAATATTAGAGATTCACAGATCGTCGCAGATCAAAGAACGGTTTGCCTGAAATGACAATTTTAGTAGACGTTCACGCAGGATGCTTTGAATGGGCACTGAAAACGACTGTCATTCCCTATGGAACATTTAGTCCAACGTGCTTGTAGTTTAGAGGTCAGTGAATATAACCTTCAGGAAAAGAACATACGCCCATCTAAAAATAAAGGTGATTAATATGAAACAACATATAAAGTGATTTAAAGATATGAGTAAATAATGAGTAAAGAGAAAACAATAAAACAAATAGTTATTAATTTAATTAGAATTACCACATATAAAATAAAATAAAAAAAAAAAGTTATAATTAAGTAAATATATTCATCTATCAGCCACAGACGTCCACTGCTGAACATAGGCCTCCCCAAGAATCGTCACAACCCTCGCTACGCTGCGCTTTCCTATACGTGGTCGCCACTCTAGCACTTTGCTGACCTAACGGCTATCGATTCTCCGGGCTACATGGCTTGCTCATTGCCACTTCAATCGTGCAGTCCTGTGAGCTATGCCGGTTACCTTGGTTCTTCTACGGCATATCCTCATTTCTCATTCTATAAAAGAAAAGAAGAATAAGGAAATAAGGAGGCAGCAGTGAAGATGGAAAGAATATGAAATAAAGTCTATAAATAATAGTATATGAATAACGCATATACTCATAGCCCAGCATTAAATGTTCCTTTTATCTAGATATACTTTTAGCAAAGAATTATTTTCATTTTCATATTAAATTTCAACATCGTATGTCTAGAGAAAGGTAATATTTCTAATTCTCCTTGCAATTTAAAAATAACATACATCTATACCTATTATTAAATTCAATCACTACATCGTATAGAACAAAGTAGCTTCTTGCTGTCTGCCTGTTTGTCTGTCTGTCCCTATGTATGCTCTTTCTGTATGTATGATCTTTAGAACTACGCAACGGATTATGACGCAGTTTTTCTTAATAGATAGAGTGATTCAAGTGGAAGGTTTATAATATGTATAATACATGCATAATTTATCAGTTTTGCACCCGTGCGAAGCCGGGAGGGTCGCAAGTATCTAATAATACACTAACTATTAAACGAACTGCAGTGATCGAATGAATGAATGATTCATTCAAATGTTGAGCCGTGGTTTTGACTTTGTCACATCCCTCGCCCCTGTACCACCGTTTTATGTTTACATTTTTCTGTCGTTTACGTATCGCAACGGTTTTTTCTTTCAATGGAGATTGTACTTCAATACACATTTAATAGTTAATAAAAACACTTACCTGTGATAGGAAACGCGATCTTGTGGCGAATTTGAGGTGTCGGATCGTCTTTTACACGAAAATACTGCACAATTCACCATTTTTGAAGAGAAATGTCACGCGACACGGAATGATGCAAAATGACAGTGAAGTGACTTTAAGTAGTTTTATATAACGTGCTTGACCATTTGACCAATTATTTTGCCGGAGGGGGTCGCCCATGCATGGCATCTCCTGTCTAAATATAAATACTCAAAGACTTTCAACAATGACCTAGCCTTTTACTTCATTTGCTCAATCGCACTATGAATATTTTCGTGTTTATAACCATTTTAAATCTATCTAAGTAAGCCCCAAATTTTCCTAATACGTGTTTTACGGTATATGTCTTTGTTTTCAAAAGACTCATTTGCAGCACGTTTCCGTTTAAATTGTTTTGTTTAAATTAATAAGTCTATGTCTGCTGTTTTGATCCTTTTTGTTGGAAAGGGGTTGTATGAGGGAATCGTAAACAATGGAATAGGCAGAGATGACGATGTTATTATGAAATTACAAGCCTTCATTTGTTTAAGTACTTGTTTCATGTTGCGGATAGGATGAAGAGTACATGACTCGAGAGTTTGAGAAAATAAACAACGAGAACTCTGAGCTAGAGAGCGAGGTGTCCCGGCGGCAAAAAGTCGTAAGCGACTTGAAGTTGAAACTTGGGGCTCTGGAACCTGATGTGCCGGAGAACTTGCCTGCCATAGTGTGAGTTAAACAGTTATGCACAAAATAATATATAACCTACTATCAGTTTGAAAATAGTAAAGCCTACCGATGAATATTAGTAGGTAATGTATAGCCCTGCAAGGGGTTTTACAACCCACGCCATATTGCGGATTTTCAGTGGTACTTAATTATAATGGCAACGCCAAACTTTGGTACTAACTGACGTTGAAAGCCGGTGAATATTAGAGGAAACAGGACTAAACTATCCAGTGATGAAAGTTTATTTTTTTCAATAGGATTCAGGAACGAAGGATTGAACATCATCCCGGTAAACAATGTTTTGAATTTTGATAATGACAAATCCTTGACTGGCGTGTAATAATGCAAATACGACGTAGCACATTATTGCCATTTGAAAGCTGTTGGTAGCGCCATTATCCTTGGGCCGGACCGACGCTTGCTATATAATAGTAGTATTATACCAACGTACCTAATAGTAGCGAATTTAAGAATGTTTATTCGCAAATTGTACCTCGTTTTGGTAAGAACTTACTTTTAAGTGTAACCTTTTCTCGCAATTCTTTCTAGATCTTCGGTATACCTATGCCTGTTTTATCCTCATTCATTAGGTATTATTAAATACTAGAAGACGCCCGCAACTTCGTCTGCTTTTTTTTTCTTTACCACAGTCGAGTAAAAATCATTCTACATCTTTGGATTTCAGCTGTCCCTTTACCAAAGTTGGTGAAAATGCGGTTCAGCTGTTATGCCTTGATCACACGTACCGAGACAGTGGGCGAGACAGTGATCTCGTCCCTGTCACACACAAGACAAACGGGCGAGACAGAGCACTGTCTCGCCACTGTACTCGGTAGGTGAGATCAAGGCATTACGGCGTGATGAGATGACAATAAAAATTTTACCAACAGATTGCGCTGTCATTGCAGTACTAATGACCCCTCTCCAAAGAAAACTGATTTAAAACAAAATTTTGAATTCTATAATATAATTAATAAAAAACCGGCCAAGAGCATGTCGGGCCACGCTCAGTGTAGGGTTCCGTAGTTGCTCATCCTTTAAAATAGACTTAACACGTTCACTGCGAAACAGGTCATTTTGACCCTGTTCTGAACTTTCGCCTGGTGCGGCGACCGAAATACGCGACTTTGCACTGGTGCGAAAGCCATAAAGTTGTGATATTTAATTTTTTTTATATAGTCAAGTATACATTTAGATTCGTCATTTTACAATCTACCCGACAACATATAAATTAATTAACAGGTCACATATGACCTGTTCGCACCAGATTAAAACTTTTGTTATTCAGTGCGGAACAGGGCATATATGACCTGTTGTGTAGGGCCTTGTCCAGCACTGCACGTAAGTGCAGAGTGCATTAGTGTTGTTACCCTGCTATTAGTACGCACGATTGTTTCTGTTTATACGTAAACATGAATGGGTCTAAAATGCGGTCTCGTAGAATGTTAGACAAAATTTTTAAGAAGCTGGAACAAATACAAAGTTCGCATATCGGAACATGATTCGGTTAGAACCTCCACGTCCCCGAGTGGCAGTCAACCATCGTCGGCGGTTCATCTAAGTACGGAGAACGAAATTGAAATACCCTCAAACGCATCACAAAAATTACGTTTTTACATGAGCCCATCATCTGGTTGCACATGTAACAAATGTAAAAAAAAAGTAATACATTGTTTCGATATATTTATTTGGTTTATCTTTCCCATCACTACTAAATCATCGACATTTTTATCTGTGCCAGTCCTGGCTGTGCGTTACAAGTCAATTTTGACCTGTTAATTAATTCGTCTATAAAATCTCAACGAACAGTCATCAACTTCGGCGAAGGCAGTATAAGGTAGACTCATTATTAAACTAAACATTGTTATAATTAAATTTCATATAAATGTATTTAGTAAAGACATTTTAGGTAAAATATAGAACCCTTCTTACAGGCTGTAATTGACTTGTACCGCACAGCCAGAAAGTTCAATACAGGACTCTCATGGGTTGTAACGCACTGAGAGCGAGATCACAAAATGAAGCTTCGCATTGAACGTGTTAAGCTACGAGAAAGATTTCAAGCTCTATAAAAAGGTTGTAAACGCCAAAGTAACTGTAATTACTTATTACCGGCTGGAAATCAACTTACGTCCTTTTAAGAAAACTATGAAATTTTGCGATAACTCAAAAACGGCTCGAGCGATTTTGTTCAATATAAAGTTCATTGAAAGTAATTATAAGGCCTACTTCATGATTTTTTCCATAATTTTTTGATCCGTGGTTGAAAAGTTAGAGGGCCTTCCCTGTAACTTTTCAACCACGGATCAAAAAATTACAAAAACGCTATTTTTAGGGTTCCGTACCCAAAGGGTAAAAACGGGACCCTATTACTGAGACTTCGCTGTCCGTCCGTCCGTCCGTCCATCCGTCCGTCCGTCCGTCCGTCCGTCCGTCCGTCCGTCTGTCACCAGGCTGTATCTCAACAACGGTGATAGCTAGACAGTTGAAATTTTCACAGATGATGTATTTCTATTGCCGCTATAACAACAAATACTAAAAATAAAATAAAATAAATATTTAAGGGGGGCTCCCATACAACAAACTTGTTATAGATTATATATATGTATAGGTACGGAACCCTTCATGCGCGAGTCGGGCTCGCACTTGCCCAATTTTTTTTATTTTCGGAGCGAATATTTACTAAACTACAGACTTTATCAAAAAATAATGTTAAGAGACCCCTATTATTTTCAAAAGACCTATTGAACGACACCCCAGCCCCACACACTAGTGTTGAAACGAAAAAAATAAACACCCCCACTTTAGGTGTTCGAGAGGTACCCGAAAAACATTTTTTTTTTGTTTTGTCGGCGTGATACATACCCGTACTCATACCAAATTTCAGCTTTCTAGTACCAATGATCACGGAGCTAAGCCGCGGACGGACGGACAGACAGACAGACAGACAGACGGACAGACGGACATGGCGAAACTATAAGGGTTCCTAGTTGACTACGGAACCCTAAAAACAGCAATTTACATTAAGAGGGCTTATAAAAATTTTATTTTTTTCAATTACGATAAATATATTGATAATTTCAACCAACTTTTTGAAGTGAATTATACTTTTCCCCGAGTTAAGTAGGTATTAGCTATTTCATGCTTTCATTGAAAAAAAATCGGTTGTCTGTAAAGTCGGTTTACTGACGATAATTCAACGTGACAACGTCATAAGAAAATACTGATACTGAACGCGGAGGCCGATTGTGCCTCTTTGTCGCTCGTTCCGCGCTCTCGCTTGCACTTCAAGCCTTAAATGGAATGCCTCAGAGCACGGAGTATATGGAGATGGCATTCAGCGCAGTTTGTTCTAGCACCGCTGTAGCCGACTTTTACACGCACACAATTATATTCGTATAAAAATAAGGTTTTACAACAAACAGAAGTGAGTTGACATTGGCTGAGCTAATGTGTGCGATTTTCGTGTTCATACACTACGTCGATCAAAGTATCGAGAATTTTAGCCCTTATATGCATATCAGACAATGCATTTATTTTTATTATAACTTAAATAGAAATAAAATAAAAGGCAAATGTAACTTTATGATTCAGTACGACAAAGTCTCGAATTGACACGAAATTGATTTCTACTTCCGTCAATTCAGTAGTGTCACTTTTGATATTAACGCTGGTAAAATATCACAAGGTTTTATGTTACAATTTTAAAACATTTAAAATTGAACCTTATCCTTGTAACACGGGGTTTAATTTTAACGACCCAGAAAATGTCATGTAAGCTCAGCCAGCGGTATGCATCTACTGATTCTAAAGGTTAAGGGCGTGATCAAATCAAAATAGTCGATATCGATAAAATAATCATATGTATAGGTTTATAATATAATGCACGTTGAAAATATTTATTATGTATGGTCGTAAATTAAATTATCAGACCTTTTAATTTTTGACGACGAAATCAAATGGAAGCGTCATCTCAATCTTTCTATCGTTCAAAATGCTTACATATAGTGATATATGAATAATAAAAACATCACCTTACAACATTTGGGACAGGTAGTAGGTAAATTATAAACGGAGTAGATTTATTTATTTTATCATATAAAATGTAAACAAAATAATTAAGGGACTAGCCCTGACCTTATACTAAGCAATGCTTTTAATATCGGTACTTACTAGACGATGATATAAACAATATATATAAATACATACATAAAATTCACATCCATAACCCAGGAACAAAAAAGTTCATCACAGAAATATTTTCTCTTGCCGAGATTCGAACGAAGGACCGCCGGCTCGGTAGGCAGGTGCATAAAAACTGCGCCAACCTCGTCGTCAACTGACTATAGCACGTTATTATATTGTGGATTAGCAAAACAATAATACGGTTTTAATCTAAAGATATTGTCACCCACTGCTATTGATTTCGCTGTAGGTAATAAAATTACTTGTCTGAATTAAAAAAACCGGCCAGGTGCGATTCTGCCTCGCGCGCCGAGGGTTCCGTACCTACAAACTTTCACTTATCCCATCTTAATTGGCCTGGTTGAGTTAAGTTTGCATCTGAAATGTATGGCGCCGCATACAAACGAGGTGCAAATACTTATAAAAATTATGTAATAATTAATGTAATTTAATCTGCAAATTCTGAGTTTTAGTAATTATTTTTGATATAGGTAAGTAACAAAATTGAAATATGTAACAATCAAGTTATTTGAATATTGTTTTATTATTATTGCATGCCTTTTTGGTAGAACATACGCAACACTGTATATACCTGTATCACCTAATTTATTACTATGTTCTTGCAATAAACGAATAATTTGAATCAAACTTAACGCAACCAAGTTCTCCAAATATGATTTACCTATTTATTTATTTAATTAATCTTTATTGCACAAATGAAAACGTATCGTACAAAAGCTGGACTTGATGTTTGAAAAGGAATATAGTTTTCAAGATTTTTATTAGTATTTGTAGTAAGTATGTGGCGATTCAAGTAGTACTTGCCAAATTTCATAGTTCTAGGTCATCGGGAAGTACTTTCCACTTTGATTCCCTTGAGAGTGTCGAAATGTACGTTTTTGGCGACATAAACGGCCGTATCTTTTTTTCACGTTAACGTAGAAGCTTGATTTTTTTTCACAGCTTTAAGGGACCCTAGACCTGAGTATATATACATATAGTGTTAATTTCAACTCGATACCTCCACGTGTTCTCGAGATAAAGGGTCTTGACAGACAGACAGGCAGACGGACGGACGGACAACAAAGTGATCCTATAAGATTTTCGTTTTTTCCGATTGAGGTATGGAACCCTAAAAACAAGGTGATTAAGTGTAAATTATATTATTAAAATGGAAAAGTTAGTATGAAACACGAGCGGCTCACATTAAAACCTCCATACAGAATATCGACAATTTATGGTTTAGACTTGTTCCCCCGCACTAAATTGTCAGACGGACGTATACATTGCGTGCTCCTAAAGATGTTGCGTGAATAGTTGCCATGTCAAACTAGTATACCGAATTTTATTACTTCCCAGTGAAATAAAACTGTATCAGGTATCTTTTTGAGTATGCAGATCTCGCCTGTGACGATTATAATGGCACAATTCGGCATATTTCTAATTTTTTGGCACATAATTACTCAAGCACGTTCGTACGGTAACTAAGTGACTGTTGACATCACGTTGACATGTATTTGGCGATTTCGGCTTAAGCTCGGTTACGCGTGCCCCGCCCAATACCCAGTCTATAGTATTCTTATGGTCTGTGCCTCAGAGCGAGGTAACGCCGCATGAGTCATGTTTTTTCGTGCGTGCAGCCGGCTCCATCGAATTATAAGACGTTGTCACGTCAAAAATTTATTTTTCCGCGTGAATTTTGACAATTTCGAGTAGTTATTGAAGCAATAAATTATCAATGAAAAATCAAAACTGTAGGTTTCAAATGTATATCAATAAATCCCAATAGCTGTTCTAGGTAGTTACATCAATTATATGTTAAGAAACATGTTTGATCATAGAGAAGAAATTCTAAAACAATCCAATCAGCATTTTGAAAGGTATTAAGGCCTCTTAACAAAAACAGCATTACTTTCAGATAAGGATGGTAAAGTTTTATATTGAGGTTCAATAATAGAGGACTGAAAGCAAAACACGCAATTACCTTCTACATTTTAAAAGCGTTTCTAATGGAATTCGCATTTTTTCACTAAGCCATTGAAACGTAAGATTCTTTGTTATTTCGAACCAATGGCTCGGCGAAGTTAAGGATGTTTTTTTTTATTGGTATCTGTAACAGTGACTGTGCACAGTGTTTGATCTTGAGGAAAATACTACAATGTATTTAACGGATAAACAAATATAAGTTTACAGTGCTAAAACTTTTAAATATGTATGCCGGGCAGGGATTAAAAAAAATCTTCATTTTTTTTCTTCTTTTTCTTACAAATATGGCATTTTGTCTAGTCTATTGAGTTAGACTAAACACAATTCAATAATGCTTTGATTTTAGAAAATAGAAATGCTTTACGGTGAATTTTTATAGTCTATCTACTGCCTCTCAGCCTTTCTGCCGCCGTGACGCACACTGAAACTTTGATGTAGAGTAATGAATTTTGGATTGTACCTGCGAGCAGGAAGTTGTAAAGCTTCCGAAACGTTGGGAACTCCAATAGGTTAATATACGAGATATGTATAATTTATTATAATTCAGTATCGTGTGCCCGAAGAACCATATAAAACCCCCTTCATTATTCGTTTAAGGCATTCGACCAAGCTTTTATTTCAAGAATAACGCTTAGTCTGTAAGTAATAAATAATTGACATTACTATCCGAGACTAAACGTTATTTTTGGAATAAATGTTTGGTTAAATCTAACCTCTGTGTATGGCTTATACGTCTTAGTAGTTGATATACTACTCGAATGACTATTTATATGTCGCCATAGAAATTCATGTATCCGGATCAGTATGAGCACTCTTATGATTAGTGATCATCAGGCATCAGATATTCCAATGCTTTTAGGTATACTGAACTAAACTTTACGCTGCCGACATTACTCGTTCCGTGCTACATGGAGCCGGACTCTTACTTTTTAAATAAAAAAGCAAACTAAGCAAGAACGGCCGGCAACGCACTTGTGACTCCTCTAGTGTTGCAGTCGTCTATGGGCGACGGTAATCGCTTCCCATCGGGCGATCCGATTGCTCGTTTGCCCCCTATAACATTAAAAAAAAACTTCTTTCAATCCTGAGTTAAGCTTCAGAATATCCGATCCCTAACGATCACAGAGACGAATGTTTTGCTTTCGAAATAGTAATGAAATTACGCTTTATTCGTTCTTTTTGCAGGGGCAAAATGGAGCTTCATGAGAAACTGAAACTGCTCACGAATAATTGTGAAAAATTACGTCGGAGACTGAATGAAAACAAAAAATAGGCACCTGTAACAGATATTTAGTTAATTTTGTGCATATTGTTCATTGACATCGTAATGTACTTTTAATTTGATATTTTAAGTTCTACTAAGAATTCATTATCCTGATATATTTTGCTCTAAGGGTGCATTCAACTGAACTTTTATTCCAAGAATCTTTCTTACTGTTGGATAGCAATGTCAAAACATAATAATAGTTTGAAGTTACTTTCCGATAATAAGTGTTATTCCTGGATTAAAAGTTTCGTTAAATACAACCTAGGTATACTATTTTGAGGGGTATATTTTGCTTTTAACTATCCATAGGTCATTGTCCTGTCTGTTGTTTCTTCAAACTCGTGGTTATAATTTTCCTCGTTATAATAATTTTACCATGATTAAATATGTAACAGAAATTACTGAAATGTTTGATTACCCAAATTAACCTAGCTAATTAAAATCTATATCCATACATGAAAAAGCTTTACTTGCACTGATGATACCTCGAAATTTTTGTGGCAGCATAAATAACTATGTGACCATAATAAGTATATTGCATTACATACAATATAGTATGCCTGTTCTCTGCCGTCATTGAAAAAAATTACAATTGTAAGTATTTGTTTTGTTCCTTTTTGTAGACTTTTATTGGTGTGCAATGGAGTATTATTGTATTATAAAAAACCGGCCAAGAGCATGTCGGGCCACGCTCAGTGTAGGGTTCCGTAGTTCCCCATCCTTCACAATAGTCGAAAATTACAAGAAAGATTACAAGCTCTATAAAAAGGGCGTAAACGCCAAAGTAACAGTAATTACTTATTACCTTCTGGAAGTTATCAATTATACGCACCAGATTGAGCGAAATGTTTTAATACAGTATGGCACTTAACTAATATGTGTATCGTTCGAAGTATAAGGACACCGCGCGGCACTACGTCATTTTAAAGAAAATTATGAATTTTTGCGATAACTCAAAAACGACTCGACCGATTTTATTCAATATTGTTTTCATTGAAAGTAATTATAAGGCCTCATTTTCATGAATTTTCCCATATTTTTTTTATCCGTGGTTGAAAAGTTAGAGGGGGGGACACAATTTTTTTTGCTTTTGGAGCGAATATTTACAAAACTGCTGACTTTATAAAAAAATAATGTATGGAGATCCCCATTATTTTTAAAAGATCTATTCAACGACACCCCACACACTAGTGTTGGAACGAAAAAATAAATCACCCCCACTTTAGGTGTACGGGAGGTACCCGAAAAAAAGTTTTTATTTTACCGTTTTGTCGGCGTGATACATACACATACTCATACCAAATTTCAGCTTTCTAGTACTAATGATCACGGAGCTAAGCCGCGGACGGACAGACAGACAGACAGACAGACAGACAGACAGACGGACATGGCGAAACTATAAGGGTTCCTAGTTGACTACGGAACCCTAAAAATTGGTAATTGTAGCGGCCTAACGCAGGTGGTGGTGGTGGTGGTGGTTTTTAGGGTTCCGTACCCAAAGGGTAAAAACGGGACCCTATTACTGAGACTTCGCTGTCCGTCCGTCCGTCCGTCTGTCACCAGGCTGTATCTCAAGAACGGTGATAGCTAGACAGTTGAAATTTTCACAAATGATGTATTTCTATTGCCGCTATAACAACAAATACTAAAAATAAAATAAAATTAATATTTAAGGGGGGCTCCCATACAACAAACTTGTTATAGATTATATATATATGGGTGATTCTACAAAAAATGGGTAACTCGCTGTCATAGGGCAATAAAATAATGTTTTGTTATATTTTGTTTATATTTTTAATTTTATTTGAATACTACTAAAAGCCTTTTATTTGGTCACCCAATTTCAGCTATTCATTTTAAATACAAATTTGTGAAACTCCACAATTTATCCTTAAAACGTCAGTACTTTGGCATGTCACAACCTCAAACGTGGGCAATCAAATGGCTGTGTATTAAATATTACCTCTAATGTAAGAAAACTTACTGTTTCAATACAATCTATGATGTATTTAATAATGTATAACACTACTTTCATAATATAATATTCTCACTGTTGTTGTAAAAAATATAAGAAACTTTGTGTTCAGTTTTATTCGTCAGTCCGCTGTCTGTTGTTCGAGTTGGAATTTCGCGCTAAATATCGGCGACTCAAATTGAAATCCGCGTTAAATTTCAAGGTTGATAGTAAAGTTAACTGCAGGTCGAGCCATTTTACGGCCACTATTACTGAGCCTGTACCAGAGTTGTGGTTATCATGTGAACACGTGCCGATCCAGTCAAAAAGTCAGTCCTATGGTAAGTCGTTATTTCCTTGTAAATCTGTGTTATACTTGAATTTATACACAGTCAACTTTGTTTTGTTAAAATGTAGCTAGTTGATGTTCGAAAATATCAAATTAAATGTTGATTCTAAAGATAACCCCAAATTCATGTCTTTTTCATCAGTCCGTTGGTGCCAGTCCTTTGTGTTATATTGCGCCAAAGGACTGACGGGTTTCCAGGGTACTGACATTTGTAGCGTGTTGAAGCTGTATATTTTTACTTATTTCAGTTTAAACCATCGTGCCGCCTCTTAAAAAAAGAAGGAACAGGGGTAAAGACATTTGTTAAGGAAATAACACCTTAGGAGCAACGATTAGCCACAAAAAAAAAGAAAAAAATCATGTGAGTACACGCAAAAAAAAACAACTTCTGAATACTACTTATATCTTTGTTCGCCAGAACTAATGACCACGAAGCATAATCAATAGATGGTGAACAAATTACCTATTATAAACGACGACCAAAGAGCAAATGAAGCGAAAGACAGAAAAAGTCCAGAAATAGCAATTAAAAAATATTGAACCAAGCAATTGTTTCAAAACTGAGAACTAGACTGAAAAATCATCGACCAAAATATAGGAGAGTCAAAAAGCAGTCTAAGTCAGTTGTAAAATCTATGGAAGAAACTCCATAAAACAGAATTGGAGAAATGAGTGAAGATATTACTAAAAGGAAAAGAAGGAAACAGTGAAGAAGGGCCTTTGCGGAAGTGTTATTTAAATTAAATTAAAAGAAACTACATAAAGAGATAAAAAAGTTCGAACAAGCTACAACAAATACAATATTATAGAGAATACCAAAAATAGCAGTGACTTATAAAAAAACAGGGATGCTTACTTAGAAAATGTATACTGTTAATCTACCTTAAAGTAGTAAAGCCAATTAAAAAGCTGTTTGAATGGTGGAGATAGATCTTTCTCACAGTATTACACGTTAAACAGTTTTTTAAATTATTACTTCAGTGAATGAAGACTAAGAATAAGACTAAAAACATAAGAATAAGACTAAAAATAGTTTCTATCGTCTGCAAATCGAAGGTGAGTGAGGTACTCGCCGTTAATGTTGATGCCAAGTCCGTTCCAATCCAGTAGCTTGAAGGCATATTCCAGTGTAGCAGTAAACAGTTTTGGGGAAATTACGTCTCCCTGTCTTACTCCTAGCTGCAGTTGGATAGGCTCTGGTCTTGGATTCGGACTGACATGGTGGTGTTTCGGTACAAACACTTCAGCACTTCGATGTATCGATAGTCGATACGGCACCGCTGGAGAGATTGAAGCACAGCCCATGTCTCGATCGAATCAAAGGCTTTTTCATAGTTCACAAACATAGTGGCCGGTTATACTCCTTTCTCTTCTGTACAACCTGCCGCAGTGTATGAATTTGGTCTATGGTGCTAAAGCTTTTCGGAATACGGATTGTTCGGGAGGTTGGAAATCGACTGTGCGCGAGACGATCGGTAATGACTCTGAAGAACAGCTGATGAACATGGCTCAGCAGTGAGATGGTCCTGTAGTTCTTCAATAAAGGCTATGCTCGAAGTTTCTGAGCGCGAAAGAATCAGAAATAAGGATATCCGCAGTAGAACCAGGGTAACCGACACAGCTCACAGGATTGCACGGTTGAAATGGCAATGCGCAGGCCATGTAGCCCGGTACATGAACGGCAGTTGGAGCAGCAAAGTCGTAGAGTGGCGACCACGTATAGGAAAGCGCAGCGTGGGAAGTCCCCCGACTAGATGGACGGATGACCTCCTGAGGGTAGCGGGGAATCAATGGATGCGGTCTGCACGGGATCGCACTTTGTGTCGAGTCATGAGGGAGGCCTATGTTCAGCAGTGGACGTCTGTGGCTAATAGAAAGATTAGTTCCTAAGAGATTTATTTCTAAATTTTAATAAATATCAAGCATATGTTATGAAGTTGTGTATTTTGTCAGTACTTTGTCAGCCTCGTCAGTCCCCTGGCAGTCAAATTCAGAAAAACCGAAATTTCTCCGGTTCTACTTAAAAAAGTGACTGGCCCAATCTCGAGCAATATATTCATTACATTACCTATCTTATATACCCGAATTTGTAGCATTTTGATTAAAAAACTATCATAAACAAAATATCCCGAAAAGTTACCCAACTTTTGTATATTCGCCCATATGTATAGGTACGGAACCCTTCATGCGCGAGTCGGACTCGCACTTGCCCAATTTTTAGCTTTACCATGAGTAAACGTGACCGGTAGCGACAGCGTGAATGATTTGTATGCAGAGTAGTACAGCGCCCCTGGCGGTTACTTCGTAGAACTACAATTCTCCGTACAAATCCTTTACGTAGTCGCTAGCGAGTACTGTCACTGTAAACTCATGGGAAGGGTAGATCTCAAATGTCCAGGTTTCATTTTTCTTATTATTATTTTTGTATGCTGGGGGGGTATTCGACCAATTTTAGAGATATAATGGAGATCTCTCCTTTTCATCGCCATCCGTCACTTTTGACGTGTGCCTACTTGACAAGTGGCGATATCCCTAGAATATCGCAACTTCATCAATTCGGACGCGCTAAATTTTCATTTCCTTTGTATGTGACGGCATAAATAACAGGCGCATACTTTAAATTGACCGCGTAGTACGTGAAATTAGTCCGTTACGTTTCATTCAAAACAGAAATTCATAATGCATGAATAACATTTTTGACAATCTCTATTAGATAACTGTTATATCGCCGTTGAACTGTCATTTAAATGCGATGAGCTTAAAAGTGACATATCTCATCTCAATTTTGGAAATACGAAGGCGATAATGATTGTCAAAAATGTTATTCATGTATATAAATTTCTGTTTTGAACGAAACGTAACGGACTAATTTCACGTACTACGCGGTCAATTTAAAGTATGCACCTGTTATTTATGCCATCACATACAAATAAAGCGAAAATTTTGCGCGTCCGAATTGACGAAGTTGCGATGTTCTAGGGATATCGCCACTTGTCAAGTAGGCACACGTCAAAAGTGACGGATGGCGATGAAAAGGAGAGATCTCCATTATATCTCTAAAATTGGTCGAATACCCCCCCTGATTGCTGAATGGGCAACCTCTATAAACGAACTATAGGTGGCAGCACTGTGTGGATCAAAAACGTAAAAAGGATCAAACATCGAACCTCGGGAATAATGCTGACATCGAGAATTGATAGGTAATAAGGTAATCGACCGAGCGAGTGAAGCGCCTCTGTTTAAGCTTCGCCAAAATGTCTTGTATGTTTGGATTTCAGATATGCGGCTGTTCTCGCCTACAGGTCACACTGCTCAACCGATTCTCATGAAAGTTTGTGAGTAGGTTCGATTAAGTATATAGATTTTTTTGTCGAGTCAGTTTTTCGATTTTTATTCAAAATGGCGTAGATATTATGGAGGTTAAAAAGGTTTTCATCCTCCATATCTACGCCATTACAATTACAAATTTCTGCCATTTCAAAGCGATCTCACGAGGTCTACTACAGCTCACTGAGCCACTACGAGTATGTAAATGAATGGTGATGTGACTACATTGAAAGTAATCTTATTTTAAACATTCGTGAGACATATTTAATTGACAACATTTCATATTTTTGATACTACAATTTGATAAATTTTCTGTATTCCGCTTAAAAAGAGGACTGAATCCATGTTTTTTATATTTTTCCTGAGGTTACTAATTATTTTATTATTAATTTATTAAAATTTACTAATTCTAAAAAGTCGAAACTATGAAGCAATGTACATAGGTTACTTTAGTCTGGTGTCTTTAAAAAAATTGGGCAAGTGCGAGCCCGACTCGCGCATAAAGGGTTCCGTACCTATACATATATATAATCTATAACAAGTTTGTTGTATGGGAGCCCCCCTTAAATATTTATTTTATTTTATTTTTAGTATTTGTTGTTATAGCGGCAATAGAAATACATCATCTGTGAAAATTTCAACTGTCTAGCTATCACCGTTGTTGAGATACAGCCTGGTGACAGACGGACGGACGGACGGACGGACGGACGGACGGAAGGACGGACGGACGGACGGACGGACAGCGAAGTCTCAGTAATAGGGTCCCGTTTTTACCCTTTGGGTACGGAACCCTAAAAAACTAATGACGTTGAGCTTGACATTATTGAGAGTTTGTCTCTTTTATGGATAGGTCGAAGACTACGACTACGACTCTATGCAGGCATAGTTGTCGTAAATTTTGATAATTTTATGCATTTTCTTATTATATATCCTTACAGTCAGAAAAAAATAATTCAAATATTTATCTTTGAGCTCTCTATTAATTTCCACCTGTTAGAAATATGAAATATTGTCAATTATCGTATGAAGCGGTTTAAACTCACATGAAATTGTCGAAACGGACTTTTACTCGTACACCGGCGTGGCAACTTTGTCACTCAAGTCCCTGATGAAGAGCTCCATACGAGTTCGAAACATGTCGGGCCGTTCCTGACAAGTTCACTTGAGTGTAAACCACTTAAGAGGCCTTATTCCTTTTAAAATGCTGATTGTTTTAGACATTTTTCTCTATGATCAAACATGTTTTTTTACATATTATTGGTGTTACTACCTAGAACAGGGCTATTGGGATTTATGAGTATATATTTGAAACCTACAGTTTGAATTTTTCATTGATAATTTTTGTTTCAAAAACTACTCGAAATTGACAAAATTCACGCGGAAAATTAGTTTTTTCAACTTATTTTCGACTGCACGCAATGAAAGCATGAAATAGCTATGTTACGAGTATTACCTAGAACTCGGGGAAAAGTATTATTCACTGCAAAAAGTTGGTTGAAATTATCAATATATTTGTCATAATATGAAAAAAATAAATTTTGGAAGGAATAAGGCCTCTTAATACAATAATTAATTTCAACATGGCTCCACTTCATCTAAATGTCTCATGAAGTCAGATTCAAAGTTATTATTTCTGCAAGCTGTTACTGTTGGCTCACCGTACTGTGTTTGATTTACATTTAATTAGAAAACTAGATTTAGGCGCAGATCAACTGTTTAACATTAGTGCCTATTATCTTAGGTATCTGCTTTCCTTTCTCCTAGACTGGAAACATCTGAATAACTGACAAAACGAGCGAAGCCTCATTGTTTCAGCTTCGCCATTTGTTTCGTACATTTGGATGATCTGATGTTCGGATTTCCAACTGTTCTTGCGTATAGGCCATATTTTTCGACCGATTCTCATGAAATTTTGTGAGTTGGTTCGATAAGTAGGTGTTAGAATTTTCTTGTTGTGTTAGTTTTTCGTTTTTTTTTTTTTCAAAATGGCTGAGTTATGGGATTAGAAAGGTAAACAATCACAAATGTCCGCCATTTCAAAACAATCTTGCGAGGTCAACAGCTCCTGAGAGTTATTATTTAATACCAGTGGCTCTTTAGCCAATAAGCTTAAGTTTTTCTTCCATTAAATATACAACATCGTATATGAACATTATTAATTATTCTTTAAACAATTACCTACGTATTATCTTTTAATTTTCTACGTCTAAAGATTAACCTTGCTAGCTGAAAATTCCGAAAACTTTTCCTTAATCCCTTCTGAATTCCGCTTAGAAAGAGAACGTTCTTATATTTTTGCTGAGATTACTGATTAGTCATTTATAAAAATGTACTCATTCTAAAATGTAGTAACTCTAAAGCTATGACATAATGAAGGGCATTTTAGTCTGGTGTCTTATAATTAAAAAACGAATGACGTTTTGTTTGACATTGTTGACAGCTTGTTGACATTGCGGACAGGTAACTCTATCCACGGTAACTCTATTCATGCAGAGTTGTCGTACATTTCGGTTATTTATGTATTTTCTTATACCTACATATTTGGTTACATACAGAAAAATAAATTCAAAGAAATATTTTAGCGTGTACACGCCGCAAAGCTCTCTCGATCTCCATATTAATTTTCATCTGTTGGAAAAATTAAATGTTGTCAATTATTTACACCAATCCAAACAAACCAAATCCAATATATTAGATATTTATATTTATTTCTTGAGCTGAACGCTGCGAGACCAAAAGCATCTCTTAATGTTAGCTTCATTGTGCAGAGGTGGATTCCTTACCGACTTACTAAGAACAATTGAAATTACACTGAGTCGAGTGAATAAGGAGAAGAACATTTCCCATCTTTTTAGGGTTCCGTGCTCAAACAGACCATATTACTAAGCCTCCGTTGTTTGTCCGTTTGTTCGTTTGTAACGTATCGACTTCAAATCATCGCATTATGTATTTTAATGTAAACAAAAAATACAAAAAAAATAAGTTAGGTGCCATATAGGTATACAATATATATTTCTTTGTTTACTTTGATGGTACGGAATCCTTCGTGCGCGAATCTGAATCGCACATTTTCCTTATTCTGCATTTCAGGACTGAATGGAACTGTCAAGAAAATGTATGTTTAAAGAAACTCGTGTATCATGTCAGTGGCTGCTGGAGACATGTGAATAATATTTATTACATTGCAAAATGATTACAGAGTTGTATTGTAGGCAGTTGATTAATTACATTTGTGAACCAACAGACTTTTTGTAGATATAGCTGTTTTTGAATTTAATATGCAGTTCTCATTGCAGAGTTTTGTGGAAAACTATAAAAACAAATTAGTATTTGTATAGAATCTTTTTATCGATTCATATTTTTTATGTGGTAATACCACATTTCTATTTTTATAAATAATGACACAAAGGTAAAATTAAGAAAGAAAAATTGAATGCGATCTACTACAATCGAAGCGGGGTTTGAACCCGCGACCTCTGCGTTTCCGGCGCATTGCTCTCCCAACTGAGCTATCCGACCGCTACGTCAGTCACACCAAATCTTTCATCCCTTAATGCTTTACGCTACTGGAGCGCCCTCTGCGTCATATATGTTTTGAAATGCTTATTGCGCATTAGGGTTCAAACCCCGCTTCGATTGTAGTAGATCGCATTCAATTTTTCTTTCTTAATTTTACCTTTGTGTCATTATTTATAACAAATTAGTAATAAACAGAAATCGGAACAAACATCGGAATATTGAGAGTGACAGGTAGGGATTTCCATATCGATAAACTCACTGATCGACAGTATACCCCTATAAGTACCAGTGATTGCTCTAAGTTTTGTTTATTAAAATTGAAGAAGTAGCGAAAGCTAATTAATCTCTTTTTACAGTTACAGGCTGTCTCATACTTGTATTATTTTCAATTAACTCCATACATTGTAGGAAAGTACATAATACCAATTAAGAATACGAAACGGAAAATTAAATAGGATCAAAGATGAATCGTATAAAACTTCGTTTTCCTTTTCCTCTTTAATGTTACAAGTATTCATATTGTATAGGTACTTAAATAAACCCAGGTGGGCCGTATTCCTACAATTATCCATGGCTGATGGAACAGTATGTAGGTTTGGACAGGTTGAAACTGCGACCTCACCAGAAACTATAATAAGTACTGGTAGTTAAACAGGTCACTGCGACCCTCGGAACATAAATGCCAGACATAACAGTAGGTCAGGGAACAACTGCGACCCCTTGTTGATGGTTCACAGAACAGACGGTTAGGTTAGAATTGCGACCTTACAGCGAGAGGCGAGCTAGCGAGGCCAGCGGTCCTCGGCAGCGTCCGGCAAAGCGCCAGAAACGAATACATACACATAGTACACCACACATAATACATTGACATAATAGACTGACATAACAGTAGGTTAGGTTAGGTAATTGCAATCCGCAAGTGGAACTGGATCGGCCACACCCTCCGAAGGGACCCTGATCACATTCCAAGGCAAGCCCTAGACTGGAATCCCCAAGGAAAGCGGAAACGTGGTCGCCCTAAACAGACCTGGCGGCGGACGATCACTGCAGAAGCGAAGGCGATAGGAATGACCTGGAGCGAAGTGAAGCGCGAAGCCCATGACCGTTCGGGATGGCGACGTACTGTGGACGCCCTCTGTCCCATCCAGGGGACATAGGACATTAAGTCAAGTCAAGTCAGGTTAGGTAATTAGAAATTCGACTCCAAAGTGCGCGAGCCGAACGAGGGAAGCGAGCGTGCCGCGGTTAGCGGCCGGCGAAGACACAAATTGTTCCTAAAGATCAATACATTTGACGAATATAACAATGACATCTTAAAACGTTGAGTTGGCAAACAAAACTTCATCCAAATAAAAATATAAATGAATAGTAGCAATAGTTCGGAAGTTAAAAAGTTGCCAAAAAAAATCGCTGGAACATTAGTAAACCCAAATGAAGATATTTTGAAAATTACATCGAAAATATGAAACGGACTGACCTAAAGATTTTCCACTTGATTGTCTAATAGTACCTAGAGTTTCGTCAACATACTCGTATATCGTATACCAATATAATTTATTTATCTGATCGATTACAGGCCTAGTACAAGATTAACATGATAAACAATTTCAAGCCTCCGAGCTCCGTGTAAATAACCCTTTAGCAAGCCATAGTTTGATAAACTTCTTACTTCGCATTCGAAAGTAAACAGATCCGCAGGATCGGTCAATATTACTTCCCAAGAATCTGTACACCAACCTAATCTCGTAATAATTTGTTATGTTGTGTGCTCATAATTTATTACGATCGCGCCTTGTGAGACGCGCCTAAGGGATTATAATTATTTATGGTTGCTTTCGTCAGAATTTAGGCATATCCATTTTATAAGTATAGAAATCATTTGTTTGATCAGGTATTTAAGGCCTGTTTACACTTCAATTATTTGCTGCAAGTGTGAGTAGCAAATGTTTGAACTCGCACTTTACTCTAATTCAAGAGTAAACAACCCCTAAAGTGGGGCCTGAGGGATGACCAGTATCACTCACGTATAGAGAAACACGAGTAGATACATGACTAACTACTTACCAAAAACAAAGGACGTGACAAACCTATTCTTGCTGAGCACACAAACTAATAGCCTGGGATTCGAAGATACTCGCGTGACCCCTGAGCAATTCTTCCTGTCTACATAGGTACATTCAGTCTCATGAAAGCATCAGTAAGATTTCTTGGAATGAATTTAATCGCGTTTTTTATCTTTTCGTCGTTGTATTTCTGTAAAATTAAATGAATTGACTATGTTATCAATGCCATCAAATCAAATAAAAGAATCTCTAAGGAAATTATTATCAATGCGGCGGCAATCAGACAATTTAAAAAATGCAGTCTTAACTGGATTTTATTGAAGATGAATATTTAACAACGAAGGTAAGTCGATAATACTTAGCTACATACGTATAAGTAAATTCCAAATTTGCTTATATTTTCAAGTTAATCCTTTTGATTGAATTGTCTTGAAATTTCTGAAACAATGCTAACAGTACAGAATGTAACAACAGAAAATAGAAAACTTTGTATTAAAGAACAAATAATAAGGATTATGTTTCTGTCTCAATGTATAAGTTAAGTAGATATATCAATATTTGCAAGGATTAATTTAGTTATTTGGTTTCAGGTCGCCCTTATAATTAGAGTAAAATTTGTTTTCTGAAATATCTAACGCCATGTCTTCTCAATTTACTCTGCTATGAGAAATTCGTGTTGTTAAACCTATAGTCTAACCAGAAATATATGAGGACTGTCAAGAGGGCGCTATTTATAAGATTTATATGGCAACAATTTTGCAACCAATCGGAACCCACTATAATGACATTAGTTTAAGTACCTGTCAGTTCCACTATATTAACCTCGTAATATCATTTAATGAAATGCACTCTATTCCTCACTGTTTTTCGTGTAGTAGACGCATGTACACTTTATTTATAATCTTACGTTCACGACTGTGAATGGTTTTTGGCATTTTCTTTGGATAATTTTAAATATTTGTCCTTTCAAGAAACCGTCCCATTGTTGACATTAACCGTCATAAAATCATTGCCAGTGTAAGAAATTAGTTCCAATTAAATTCCGCAAAATGGCGCATCCTCATATATTTCTGGTCAGGCTTTATATTATATTTTATTCCTCAATTTAAGAAGGTACAAACGCCGCACCTAATAAAAGTATTATCACAATGATCTGGACAAATATTAAATTGTAATAAATATTGTAGTTACGTAGTTTTGTGTTATAAATGTTTTGGTATTGACTGTTATTATTACTTTTGTTTTATTTTCTCCCAAGTGTGATAAAAAGTCGTACGTGACTCTGGTGGTAAAGGAATTCCAAACTCGTGTCGTTAAAGCCCTCGCCTTCGGATTCGGGCTTCTAATAGACACTCGTTTCCAATTCCTCGTTTTCGACCCTTGCTACGTAATGTACTATTTTAGAGGAAAGCTAAATTGCGCATCCAATCAACGTTTACCTATTGACAAGAAATCTGTGAATCAAACAAAGGTTTCCCTCGATTGCTCAATTGCGAATGCTAAAATGTTTCGAGCACGTCAGCCGAAAAACTTTGGTACGAACGTGCTATAAGGTCGAGTGAAAGGCAGGCCATCGTCTGCCCTATCTCCAAATAGGCGGCTAGACTTAGAAAAATATATCATACCACTGTTCTGTAACCGAATCTTTCCACTCTACGCCCAGTCGACCACTCTATAAAAAAGTGTTCGACTGAGAAAAAACCGGCCAAATGCGAGTTTGACTCGCGCACCGAGGGTTCCGTATAAATACCTACTTATCCCATCTTAACCAGCTGGGTTAAAGTTTGCAGGTGCAAAGTTAACGCAACCGGGTTCTCCAAAATATGTTTTTTTAAAACGATTGTTTTATAAATAAAACCATTTAGACGAAATTATATCGCGTATATTAATTATTTGAGCCTCGCCGACGTTTATGTACCTTTCCAGTTATCGTTGTCAAAGGTTCTCTGAGAAAAACACAATTTTTCCCTGTTCAAAGTTACAATGTGCAAACTACCCATTTTATAAATATTAATTAAAAATAATGTCATCATGTTAAGTCAGTTACATATGTGCCAGAAGCCCTTCTTATTTATTTATTAACAATTTTATTTAAAAATATCTACCAGCGGTTCAGGACTATATTTTTTATGATTTAATAAAAAATGTATAGTTTTCAAATTTTTCCCTTATTATATTTTTGTAGTATAAGGCGGTAACGGAAATATCCCATAAATATCGATCCCTTGAGAGTGTCGAAATATATTTTATTTGCATCATAAACATCGCATCTTTTTGAACGATTACCTAGAATTTTTATTTTTTTCACAGCTTCAAGGGACTGTCGACTTGAGTATATGGTTTAAATTTCAACTCCATACATCTACGCGTTCCCAGATAAAGGGTCTTGAAGTCTTGACAGATGGACGGACGAACAAAAAACGTCGGCGTTTTGGACGTGAAATCACCTAATGAAATAAACACCTTCTTAAATGCGATTAATTCCCGCTTTGTTATAATAATATGTGAAAATCGATTAAGTTTAAATCAATATAGAACTTGGCATAGTGTTTGCTGATTGAAACAAACTCTACTACAACATTACGAGTACTTATTAACCTTTTATGTTACTCGTTCTGATTTCTATTAACGTCCTAATTTCAATAATTGACATTCAAACTTATTTCTCTCGGCTATAATATTAACTTTGAATATGACTAGAAATTATTAAATGAAATCAACTCCACACCGTAGTACAACACAAATAGATTATATGATTCCTTAAACGGCTTCCATGTTAACAAACTCGTATAACCGTGAAAACTGCTCATCATTAAAACATTCTTTTATTTCATTTACCATCAAAGGATACCCTCAACCCAAACGTAAGCCCTCGTTATTTCAAGATATGAAAAACCAGGTCAAATGTAAGTCAAACTTGCCTAATTAGCTTGTTCTGTACAAAAAAATATTCGGAATTTCTTATAATTTAAATTATTTAGATTCCTTATTCCTTTAGTATCTTAGAGTAGTAAAATAACAAAACCTAAAAGGTATAGAAATATGTAACAAAATACAGTGCACACCCGACATTCACCAGATAGTAATCTGTTGCATAGTTGCAGACAGTAGTTGTACTAGACAGTTAGTCCTCTATCGAACGCCTGGTCTGGTGGCGGTTTACCCTTGTTTGGTCTAAAAATGTTTTGTCTAATTCTGATTTGCCTAATTTTTTTTTTCTAAAATTACTTTGCATACTTTTTCAGTTTGCCTAGTATTAAATTTGTCTAAAGTCTAATGATTGTTTGGCATAATCGTGTTTGGCTAATTTTTATATTGCCTAATTTTTAGGGTTCCGTAGTCCACTAGGACTCCTTATAGTTTCGCCATGTCCGTCTGTCCGTCCGTCCGTCCGCGGCTTAGCTCCGTGATCATTAGTACTAGAAAGCTGAAATTTGGTATGGGTATGTGTATGTATCACGCCGACAAAACGGTAAAATAAAACTAAAAAAAAACTTTTTCTCGGGTACCTCTCGAACACCTAAAGTGGAGGTGAATTTTTTTTTTCGTTTCAACACTAGTGTGTGGGGTGTCGTTGAATAGTTCTATCAAAAATGATAGGGGTCTTCAAACATTATTTTTTGATAAACTCAGCAGTTTTGTAAATATTCGCTCCGAAAATAAAAAAAATTGTGTCCCCCCCCTCTAACTTTTCAACCGCTGGTTAAAAAAATATGGAAAAAATCATGAAAATGAGGCCTTACTTATAAGTACTTTCAATGAAAACTGTATTGACCAAAATCGGTCAAGCCGTTTTTGAGTTATCGTAAAATTTCGTAATTTTCTTTAAAATGACGTAAGTGACTCGCGGTGTCCTATATACTTCGAACGTTACACATATTAGTTAAGTGCCATACTGTATTAAAACATTTCGCTCAATCTGGCGCGTATAATTGATAAGTTCCAGAAGGTATTAAGTAATTACAGTTACTTTGGCGTTTACGACGTTTTTTATAGAGCTTGAAATCTTTCTCGTAATTTAAGCCTCGAAGCCCGTCTAATTGTGAAGGATGGGCAGATACGGAACCCTACACTGAGCGTGGCCCGACATGCTCTTGGCCGGTTTTATTGTATATTATCATTTAATTCAATTATTATAATTTTGTTTCATAAATACTATTTTGCCAACTACATTTTTTGTATAATTTCTGTTCGCTTAATTGGCCTGGCGCTGCGGGAGGTGCACTTATCGCCTTTGCGAAACAAATGGTATATAGGCGCCCGTGCGAGCAAGAGCGGCTGACGCTGGTCACCGGAGGCGACCAACAAGCCGAAGCTGCGGTGGTGAGCAGGGTGAGGTGAGCTCACCACGCCTCCGGCTAGGGAATAACACTCTAGGGGCAGGGCAGACAAGTACCACGTAGATTCGGGGTTCGGCCGTAATTATTACATTACAATACAAATCCACTGTATTGCACACCTCAAATACACAGGGTTACCAAACATGAGAGATATACAGTAAAAAGAAACAGGTAAACAACAGGCGGTCTTTTTGCTAAATAGCTATCTCTCCCAGACAACCTTTAGGTAGCGGAGTAGACTAACAAAAATAAGAATTGAGTAGGTGATGCAAAACAACTTTAAGCCACAAAAATTTACTACTAAAAATAAAAGCAATAATCATTCATAAATAAGAACAAGCAGATATATCTACATATATTACGAGTACTTGACATAATAAATACATATAGCAGAGTCAAATAGATAGCAAACCAGAGTCAGTCGCATAGTAGGAGGAGCTATTTTTAATGTAAATTAAGGCAGAGATAAATAATGACGTTTAAAGTGTGATTTAACATAGCGAGAGATTGTGCACGCCTTAGATCAGAAGGTAAAGAATTCGACAGAAGAGTAGCCTGGAAAGTGAATGAATTATTTTAAAACTTGGAAGAAGAAGAGGGGACAGTGAGAAGATAATTTTGAGCAGCGCTAGCAGAACGCAAGTAACTGAAACAATCTGTAAGGTAGAGAGGAGTTTTGGGATTAAAGAGTGGCAGCATTCCCGCGCTGGATAGCAATGGCTAACCTTTGCGCGAAAAAGCTGCCCGTGCGTCGATCGCCTGTCGCCTCCCACAAGCGCTTGCTGAGATATTTGACTAGGTGGCGTGCCCCCTAGCCCACAGAGCCGAATGCATCGACAAACAACGCCACAAACTCGTATTGGGCACCGAGACAACCATATTTGGCCATTTGAGTGCTTACGGGCGTCCGCCACCGCACCAGTTTTGCTGGTCGCTGAAAGGTAGGTTGCCACCAGCGTATCAGCGCAGGTGGCGTCCCAAACCAAACCAGCGTGCGACCCATTCTCCACGGGATCAACAATATCCCGTCAGGGCGCTTTCCATCGCCCCGGATGATCTGGGGTTATTATTAAAGATGTCTCAGGATAGTTTTAATAAGATTAGAGTAAATTTTGTTGTCAAAAGACAATTTTAATGATATGGAGTGTGGAATGCAAGGAGCTATTGCTCTTATATCTGAGAACCATAATTATGTACTCCATAATTGATCAACGGGAAGGTAAAGTTGCCACAATTGACGTTGTTTTCAAGATGGAATTGAAGGGTAATAAGTTACTTGTGTTGTTCGTTCTCGCCGCAAGCGCGCTGGAACCACAAAATAAGCAAAGTCTACCGTTGGAATAGTTATTTGTTATGCAAGGCTGCAAAGCTGTTATTAGGCGCGAGTGTGGAAATTGAAAGCTGAGCGTAGCGAGGCATTCAAGACACGAGAAGCCAATAGTTATTTTCACCTCACCAGCTCAAACATGGTGATTTTGCTGTCAGATAACAGTGAACAAAACGCGATTTTGTTTCGAGCGTGAGTAGAAAGTAGCTTTTTAACTTTTTCAATATCTGACCACGAATTGTCATTCTTCAGCCAAAGTTTAATTATAAAATTCTAATCATTTGAATCTCGATGCACTCTGTTTCTTTCATATGTATATAAAAGAGAGGGATAGAAACTTATCAATTTGAAATTCGATTTTCGAATCCGACCGCGATTGAGAACAGTTCGGATACGCGTTATACCAAAAAAATCATTAAAAACACCCGAAAAAGTTTTAATTGCAACGTATTTTTTTTTTCTTTATTATATTTTTATTTAACGACCGAATATTAAAATTATTGTGCCTATTATATCAAACAATAGATCATTGCTCAAATAAAATAAGATTTTTCTACTTATTACTTATTGTAAATATAATAATAATTTATTTTTATAAATAATTTCACCATTTATCATAGATGCATATTCGAAACATACCTTAAAAAATATCGAGTTCATATTGTAATTGTTATTTTCTTTTGCATTTATTTTGTTTGGTGTTTTAGGAGTAAAAATATTAATCAATTTATAAACAAAATCTCGTAATATAACATGTATTTATAAATAAACACGTCATGTATCTGCTAAATCTTCCAATTTGATCAAATAATGACAATAACCGTGTTGGTTGGTTGATTATAATTTCAATTAAATTATACTGTTATTCCTTTTTAAGCAGCACCTATCTATTTTCTGATAAATAATATTATTGAAATCAGCAACAAAGACTATAAACATACGTTGGAAGGAAAAGCACAAAATGTCGAATATGTATGTTCTCGCTGATGAGGTGAAAAGTTGTGTGTGCTACACGAGAGCAAAGTTTTTTGCATCTCGTGCTGTTGAGTCCCTCGCTACACTCAGGATTCTAACATAGAATCACTCGCTACGCTCGTGATTCAAACGTAGAATCCTTCGCTTGCTCGGGACTCAAAATCAGCACTCGGAACAAAAAACAACTTTGCTCTCTTGTTGCACAAATAATTTTTCACTTCACTCGCTCGGAAAACCTCCGTTTAAGGCGAAATCTGCGTGCAAAAGTCTATTTTATCCGCTAGCGTGCAAAATTATTTAGCTTCTCGTGTCTTGAAAGCCTCGCTACGCTCAGGAATCTATTCCTGATTCCTTCGCTCGCTCAGCTTTCAATTTCAAACTATTGTACGTGAGAAACAAAATCGAATTTTGTTCACTGTGATCTTGCAGCAAAATAGCCACGTTTAAATATTAAAGTCAAATTCAAAATAATTTATTTCAGACCGTGGTCCAGAAAACTAAACTGCTGGACATAGAAATTTTAACTTCAATATTAGAAAAAGTAGGTATGTCCTAGAAAATTTAATAAACATATTCTTGCAAACATTACTAATATGGCGTACTCAGGGATTAATAGGTTTTCAGACTGGTTTACGACTAAACCCGGACAAACGCAGGAGATTTGAATTAGAGTGGCATGTTGTTTAAAAAGGGCGTCATTTACATGTGAACCAATTTAAATGGGTCCTAGTATTGTCTGTTTATTTGCCTATAAACTAGTAGTACTTTATATTTTAAACCAGTGCTCATTGCACTTCGTATATTTTTATCGCCAAATCTATACATATTAACGGAAAAGTCCTGACTGACTGACTGACTCATCAACGTAGAGCCGAAACTACTGCACCTAGGAACTTAATATTTCTAGAATAGATCAAGTATACGATGCAGGCAAGGAATTAAAAGGGATATTTAAAAATTGGGGTTGGAAAGTTGCATGGAAATCGTCTAATTTTTGAGTAAGAGATAAAAAAATGGGGTACAGATTTTCCATCTGATAACAAGAAATCCAATTTCAGAATTTTGAAAAAATCATCCTTTAATATGGTTAAATGGGAGGTAAAAGTTTGCATGAAGAAGTTGGGATATTCTTTGAGTGAGCCACTAAAACTACTTTTAGCATTTTTGTCTAAGGGGGAAAGTAGATAGTTTAATGTGAAGAATATTTTCGTGTGTATTGTATAAGCTCTGCATTCTATTTTGGAAATTTATTTCCTAAAGAGGTTTACTGCAAGGCGAATAGGTGGTGAAACTTTGTATGAAAAACGAGGGATCCTCGTAAGTAGGATTGACAAAATTTCGTGTATTGGGCCTGCATGAATACGAAAAAAAATGCATTTTTATGAAGTGAGAATACTATTGTCTAAAACGTTATCGGAAATGTCTATCCTTAAAAGGATTAAACGGAAAGCCAAGCCAAGGTTTATATGAGTAATGTCGTATTTTTTTAATAAGACTCGAGTAAAGGCGCAAATTTCAACGTTTCTAAAATAAGTAAATTCATGTACTAAGTTTTTGGTCTCCATTAGATATGACTTAGTTAGTTAGGTATCTTGCGATCACAACGCACCAAGATTAGTTCAGTTAGGTACTACGACGAATATATCCACTATGCTCTACGATCTGTATCTACTAAATAGAGCAAATTGTACATTTTCCTCCAGTTTGCTCTACGAGTTTTACGGATAGAGCAATTTGAACTGTATTTTTCCAATTTGCTATACTAGTTCTACCGATAGAGCAAATTGGAGAAAAACAGATCGATTTACCCTATCAGTTGGGAAAGTAGACGAACCTAACTTTTTCTCTCCAATTTGCTCTACCATTAAAATCACCCAGATGATCGTGCTGGACATGGCATCCAATAGGATCACCTGGGTGATCCACTCCGGTGATCCTATTGGACGTCGTGTAAAAGTCGCAATCCACAGACGTGGTGCTGTGTCATATCACCATACCATACATAAAGTCGACGTACATACTGTGCGTGAAAGCATTGTTCGTTTGATTATTCTAAGGTTTCACGATTCACGCTTAAAAATAAACTATAGTTTTTTTTTTCAATTACACAGATTTTCAGCGAGAGGGGTGAAATATAGCGATAAGAAGACCCCATGTTTGCACCCTAGCCGCCACCTTTCCCTAATATTTATTCTAAATACCCTCAGAAGACACTGCTATGACACTATGCTATGTTAAATAAATGCACTTATAGCGATATGCTTGTTAGGTACGGAATCGATAACTCTTGAGACATGACAATTTAAAGTTTTTTTTTTTCTCTTAATTGCGTTAGTTTCATCGTAGGTTTCATAAAATGTGAATGCCCTCAGGCATAATTCTAAAGTAATGGATTTTTAAATTAAAAACTTGTTGGTATAGGCCAGTAAGAAAAGAGTGAAATAGAAAGTCAACATTTGGCAATTCTAAAATCTTTAAATTTTGGCGGGTTGATAAATATGATGACATTAGAAGGTTGTTTTCAAAAATGTAGATATTTTTTGCTTTTGGATTCGGAACAATGGAAATGTTTCTTAATGTTCCGCGTTTTTTATGAAAAGAACAAAATATGTAATTTTATATGGTAAACATTAAGAACAATTTCTAAATTTTCAGATACTTACCTACGAAAAAAAATTATAACTGCCGCAGTTAAATGCAATGCATGTTGCTAATATATTTTTACAAAAGAAACACTGCATAGGTGTACCTGTGGAGTGATTAGACGGATTTAAACTGCAAACTGCTCACTACCATCTCGCCAGGCAGTAGGGGAAAAAAGTAAAAAATAAATGAGAGTACATCTTCTAACTTCTTATATTTAGCTCCGACTTAACATTCATAATGCACTCAAACAAAAATCGAAGACTTTATAATTAGCAGAGGCAAAGGTTAAAACGGTTAGAAACCGGACACAGTATTAGAGCATAAGATGACGTAAATATAAAATCGAATCGAATTAATCTTACGGATTAAAAACACTTACAGCACATTATTTTATATTACAACTATTGTCATATTCAGCGGAAATAAACAAAATTCAGTTTCAAAACCTTTATTGCATCATAAAAGTGTTAAAATACTCACCAAGTCAAGACACTTAAGTTCATTCTACTTATATTTACTTTTTCATTAAAGACACTGATAATAAATATAATACACCTAATGCGCCTCGAAGCTAAAAATAACTGAAATATATTTTCCCTATAAAAATAAGGTCAGTTTCTCTTCAGACATATGTCTGACATATAAATGAATAGCATGTGCAGCAAACAAAGATATCATATCCAGTTCGCTGACATTTATCAAAAGCGATGAAAAGCCTTGGGGCTACTCCAACATTTCTACATATAAATGTGAAGTTCTTATTTTTGCATCCTGCTCTCTCAATCTCCTCTCTCTTGTATATCAGGAGAACAACAGGGACCGCAGATGACGAAGTTAGAATTTTAAAATTTGGTATACCTCCTTACAGCGTTGTAAGTCGGCTGGATTTCCTCTGTGTAATAAATAGCCATCCCTGTCTTTTAGCGTGGAACATAAGAGACGACAATACGGTGTTACATAGAGTCGAGACGGTTGACGATAACTAATACTCACTGGACACAGGACAGTGGCCAACAAAGAAAAGTGGCGAAGTGAGTTACAATGGAATTATGAACAGCGTCTTTGGTTTGTTTGCTCGTTGCATTTCCAAGCATTGCAAAATAATGTTTTCCAGTAGTTGGCCAGTTTATGGTTTTGTAACTGTTTTGAGTTAGGTTTTGGTTCTTTTGCTTATGGTTCAAAATAGTGAATTTGACCATGATATAGTACGAGCAGCTTATCCTCTACTTCTACACAAAATATGACGTCTATCCGTTTCTGACTCATAAAAAATAAATTTAATAAATATCGGACTACCTCACACAAATCCATCTAGTCCCACAATAAGCTCAAGTAGGCTTGTGTTATGGGTACCAGACGACGACACATTTATGTAAATACTTATATAGATAAACAGAAAACATCTATGACCCAGGAACGAAAGAACGAGAATGAGAAATGTTCGAGCTCATCACACAAATAATTAATTGCCCTTGCCCGGATTAGAACCCAGGGCCGCCGGCTCAGTAGGCTGAACTCCCACTGCGCCAACAGAGTCGTCATATAAGCACAGTATAGATAATGTTTAGCATTTAGTTCTTAAGGCAGTCCCAGATCTGCTGAAAACCGTTACGCACGTTAAGCGCTGGTCATCAATTTGACAATGTTTTGTTTGCACTAATAATGTAACTAAATAGCAATGGTGTGGCGTTTATAAAACCTCTTTCCCACCGGCTTACCCATTTTAGAAAATGTTTTCGGAAAAAAAGTAGGTAAGCTAAATCGATCTCGGTTTACCCAGGGATTTTGTTTCACGAGGTAGGTAGTTTAATGGGGATGGGGAGTAAATTTATTTATTACAATTTTATTTCACAAAACAAAAGTCATTAAGGTTGTCTGGAAGAGATCTCTATTTAGCAATAAGCAGATATGACCACCTGTTGTTTACCTCTGTTTATTAATTTACTGTAAATAGCTCATGTGTTGTATCCTTGTGTATTTGAGGTGTGCAATAAAAAGGATTTGTATTGTATTGTCAGTACAAATATCATTTTGTTATAATAGTGTGTGAAAATCGTGTAAGTTTAAATCAATTTCATGCTAATACTAGTCAACCATAGGGCCAAACAAAGATAATTAAAGTGGATGCTACGTTATGTTACGGAGCACAATGGTGCACTGCTAATATGTATTTTGCTGTAGCAAATTCGAAGCGGTTCGCTATTCATCATCAGGAGGTCCCATCAGGCGCGGTGGCCAATCGAACACTGAATTCGGAACTCCTGATGATGAATCAAGAACTGATTCGAAACATCTTGACCGATATTCGATTTGAACGACGTGAGTCAACCCGTTCTGTGTTCATGGAAATTTTCGCAGTAACGACCGATTAAATATTACCTCTGTTAAATTTCGAAAGATGTTCTTCCAAAGCGCTCCAGTTCCAGATCAGTGGTTGAGCGAAGATTTATCGCCAGACTTCCTAAATCGTTTTAACCCTGCGCAAGCCAATGAAAATTTAATTTTCTAATGGAAACTGAGACCAAAAGCGGGGTAAGTGAAATTAATGAAATTAACAATATTTTGAGTGTCTACGGACAAAAGACATGCGGGATTTAAGACGTTCGGAATTTTCGATCGGTTTCTCGGTCAGCAAGCCATATCTCAAAAAGTATCTCTGTCTGTCTGTCATTATGACAGACAGACAGAGATACTTTCTGGCGGTTACTACACTGGCGCCGCATCCCGCGGACGGCAATAGAAAACCGTCCGTACGGAGATGCGTAGTCAGTAGGTATGTTGTACAATTATACCTACTAGTACCATGCGGTATTTGTATAAAAATCAAGATTCTACACTACAAATAAAAAAACAGGCCAAGTGCGAGTCGGACTCGCGCACCGAGGGTTCCGTACAAACACTTCCCATCTTACCTGGCCGGTTAAGTTACCGCATACAAATGAGGTGCAAAGTTAGCGCAACCAATCACGTTTGTTGTATGGGTACACTTTAATATTTATTTTATTGTGTTTTTAGTATTTGTTGTTATAGCGGCATTAGAAATACATCATCTGTGAAGATTTCAAGTGTCTAGCTATCACGGTTCATGAGATACAGTCTGGTGACAGACAGACAGACAGACGGACAGCGGTCTTAGTAGGTAATAGGGTCCCGTTTTTAACCCTTTGGCCTTTGGGTACGGAACCCTAAAAACCGCAGTTCGCACTTCGCAGCGGGATGCGGAGGCAGCGTGTAAACCGCCTTATATACATTTTTTTTTTTTTATTTAACTGTCGCTTCCGGTATTTCCGAACCGATACGACATTAAAATTTTCAACGACAGAGCGTACTGCCATCTGAAAGGCCGGCTATGTACTCGAGTAGTTAATCTGTGGTGTTGATGGTGTCCATGGACGAAAAGAAATTTAACAAAAAAAAACTAAAAAGACAAATATAACCCGTTCGTGTACAGATTACGTTTGAATCACATTTTGAAGTCGGTGCCAAACCTCACGTAAACTTGTTTATCGAACAAAAATACTTGTAAATACCAAATAGTAATCATTATCTGGCTTCATGCTTGGCATCAGTTTTCATAGTAATAATTGGGTGGTTTGGCATGGACATGGAAGTCTCTTTCTTTCATGGGCATGGACTTAGGTTCTTTTTTGTTTAAAATGTTTTTAATAATAAACAATATTTTATTTTATTCTATTCTATTCCATTAATGAAATTAATATCATTAACAGTGAAAATTTACAATCTGTTTGTAATTTTAGTAAAACCTCCATTGATTTTTAAGTTAACGATGATTGTGACCAGTTTATGGATTGTTTAAAATATGATTAAGGTAGGTGGACCATGGAAGGCCACTCTAACGAGTAAACACTTTTTATTCGTTTATTTACTGGATAAATTAAGGAAACAAATTATTAAGTAATATTTTGTTTTATTGCGCACCATATAATTGACTTTCTTTTTACCTAACTTTAACCACTATTTATTAAATTTAAGTTTTATAAAGCTCTTCCAAATGGCCTTGCAAGGAACACGGCTCCAAACAAGGCCAATATTATACATCAGTCGTTAAACTTAAAAATAGAGTGGTAACAAAATATATATCTGCTTTTACAAAAACTACATAATAAGCTCCATCATTTAAGCGAAATATTAAATGCTCAATGTATTTTAATCATCTATAAAAAACTTAATGAACATTACTTGAACACCATCGTGTAACTAAGAATATATTAATGGAAGTTATTTAAAAATAGTATTATTAAGTATCATATTAGCAACAAAGAACTTGCCAACGTGTTTTATAATAAAATTCAAAACTTTTATTTTTATCCAAAATGGCCTTCTTATGGGTCCGTTCTTTGTAAGGCCACAATGTTCCTAAGTTGAAAAAGTTATAAACGCTTAAAAGTAAAAATGTTATAATATAAAACACTGTTTTAACTGTAACGGTACGTACTTATTTATAACTAAAAAGTAAATGTTCATATGTTAATGGTTTGTGAATGGTCCTTGTAAGGCCCATGTACCATAGCAAGGCCAACGGTCAAATTTTCGATTGGCCTTATAAGGAACCACCGGCCATCCTAGGAACACTGCCAATATTTAAACTTAAATCGAGTTAAAACCATGTTTTTATTCTTTAGAAACCATAAACATAACCTTATACAACAATATACAGTAAAAAATATGAGATAATAATAAGGTTATTGACTAAAAAATTACGTTTTGCTAAGCGCGCGAATAACAACTGCAACATCGACGACCGAAGTCTACGAAACGTGAGCTCGCACTGCCACAATAATGGCGCAGTCGTCAAGCCGCCGCGTTTGTGGACTTGAGTTTGATGGAGCTAGTATTTAGTAAAAGGGATGTGTCTTTACATGTCGATAACTAACGACTTTTTAATAGTTGGCCTTCAAAGGAGCGTGGCCTTCCATGGTCCACCTACCTTATGCATTAGTCTCCAGTCTGTTGAATGGCGGGGCGGGGATACTCCCCATATCATTACTACAAATTTGCCGATGAAGGTGCACATTTTCAACTTTCATTCTGAGGGTATGGAACCAGGCCATACCTAATGCTCACGGAAAGTATCCGCAATCGCGATAATTTCCACATTAAAATTTCTAGGAAACTCAAAATTTCAAATAGCAAATGGAAATATAATCTTGTAAAAATTCCAGAAACGTCTGGAAATATTTTTCTGGAAATATTCTCAATTTTTTTAGTAACTGCAACTTGCCCAGCTATCTCACAGCGATATTAATGGGCTGAAGTTGAGCATCGATTAAAAATCAAGAAATAAGAAGTTAGGTACATTGAAGACTAATAGATATAAATACGACGAGTAAATATAAATTATAGACTAGAGATTATATTAAATTCGAAAACCCGTAATTACAGCAATTGTGTCACGCTAGACACAGCTGGTGGCATTTTGCACATCATTTGCTAAATGCTTGTTAATGGCCGCTCTTTGCTCGACTCATTCACTTTCAACCGTACGTGCAGCCCCATTTTCCCTCCGGAAGGATGAATAGCGTGAATAAAACATGATACCATTATTTTGAAAGCAAAATGTTTTCCTTTTTACCTGTTCTTGTATCAATTATAAGAACGTTGGCTCGAACGAATCCGAGAAAGTACTTTTCGGATTAGAGCCAAAACACGATTTCTCGTTCAACCGGTGATGCGACGTGAATTTAAATATTTATATTGTAGCCAAAAACTTAGATAAAGTAAGAATCTTTACGGTATTTCCTATGATGCCAGCATATAAGAAATGAGGCATCCGGTTGAATAATTTAATGGCTTGGGCATAGCTTCGATAGCCTAGAGGCCCGTGATGCGGTTTCGAATCTCCATCGAACCAAATTTCATCGCTATTAAGATTGATTCTGAAATCATGACCCCTCTCGATAGAAAACTTATTTTCGATACAAATCTAGAGTTTTATAATAGGTAGTATAAATGTATGTTAAATTGCAGTGTATCTACGGGCCTTTGATGCCTGAAATAACCAAATGAATTTGAATAGGTGGACGGACGACCCCGTGAGGTTCGCGGGGAGTCGTTGCATTCGATCTGCGCAAGATCGCAGTCTGTAACGATTTATAAAGGAGGCCTATGTGCTACATTGAATTTCCAAGGCTGACAGATGGTAGATAAGTAGCCATACTAATATTATGTCTGTCTGTCTGTCTGCTACCTCTTCATGCTTAAATTACTGTAGGTAAATACCTATCGACCTAGTTATCATCCCTCGACAATGAAAATCTTCCACGATTGCAAGGGATTTGAAAAAATTCAATCCCTAAGGGGGTTAAAAAGCGGATGGAAGGCTGTATTATTGGGTACAAGTAGGCGTTAAACTTTGTAAAAAGGTATTTTATTAAAAAACAAGAAAACATTTCAGCGTTCTTGAAAATTCATCCCCTAAGGTGGTAAAAAAGGGGTTGAAACTTTGTATAAAGGCATATTATTCGAATCCAAGAATTTATAAACGTATTATTATTAAACTCATCGAATTTAGTAAAGCTATTCGTTTGTAGATGTACCTGATTTCCATAATAATTCCACGTTATTAGGGCATTTTGGCGAGAAATAAAACTAAACCCGGACTTCTTATCATTTTCTCATATCTATCTATACATAAATGTTGTAAAATATCATAGAAATTGTAAAATAGCATTGTATACCGGTTGATGATGATGATGACACTTGCTTTAAATTTTGAAGGAAAAGAATAAATAAATAAATAAATAAATAAATAAATAAATAAATAAATAAATATTAAGGGACAATCTTACACAAATCGACCTAGTCCCAAACTAAGCAAAGCTTGTACTATGGGTACTAGACGACGATATACATAATATATAAATACATACATAGATAACATCCATGACCCAAGAACAAATATTTGCACAAATATTTGCCCCGGCCGGGATTCGAACCCGGGACCGCCGACTCAGTAGGCAGGTGTCAGAATAGTAGAGTTGCTAAGCCGCGAAATTGTGCGCATCGGGTTACAAGCATGAAATTTCTACCACACATAGAGCGTTCCACGGTGATTATTTTCAGATGTGAAGGGAAGTCAGATTCGTCCCCTGTGTGGTGAGAGAGCGGGGTGAAGAGGACCAAGTACTGCTCTTTTTCTTTTTTTTATTACTGATCAGTTAAGGCTATTAGGGCTTGTGCGACATCGTTTTCTTGTAAAATAGATAGGGCTTGTGCACAAATCACGTAAGGTTTTTTCGGCTACTTTTTGACCCCCCCTCTCCCCTGGTGATATTTGGTGAGGTTCTTTGCTAACCCCCCCTCCCCCATACTACCTCACGTGTATTTTTTTTCCGCCAGAATTTCGTAAAGTAGACTCGCAATTTTGAAGTATTTAACAAGTGAAGATTTATTTTTAACGAAACCGAGAAAAAATATCGATTATTCTTAGTCTTCGTTCATAGTAGAAAAATACACGTGAGGTCTCCTTATACCCCTACCTCCCCCAACGTGATCTATCGTGATTTTTTCATGACCCCCCTCCCCCCCTATCGAACCTCACGTGATTTGTGCACAAGCCCATATCAGCTATTCATTTTTCATGTTATTTAAGTATAGTTTCATATAAAAATTTGGGTTTATAGCCGAAAAGGTAAAAATCACAACAAGTTTTTTTTATTTAGAACGATAAATTAGTTATCTATCCTGAATATTTACAATTTAAAAAAATATTTCTAAACAGCAAATTTAATCTTGTTTTTAAAAATGTATACATATTGGGCACATCTGATACAAAAAGTACCTTGAAAAAAATGTTGATGTTAGCCTGCGTGTTCTAGTACATTTTGCTAAGTCGCGAAATTGTGTACATCGGGATACAACCACGAAATTTCTACCACAGATAGAGTATTCTGCGGTGATTATTTTCAGATATAGGGAAGTCAGATTCGTCCCCTGTGTGGCGGGAAAGCGGGGTGAATAGGAAAAAGGAGTCCTCTTTTTCTTTTTATATTACTGATCAGATAACGCTACTAGGACTTGTGTGGTGTCGTTTTCGTGTAAAGCAGATATCAGCAATTCATTTTTCATGTCATCAATAGTACCATATAAAAATGTGGTTGTATTTCCGAAATTGTAAAAATTACAACAAGTTTTTTTTTTATTCAGGGAGATAAATTAGTTATATTTCCTAAATATTTACAACTAAAAAAAATATTGCAAAATAGCTAATTTAATCTAGTTTCTAAAAATATATACATATTGGGCACTCTTCATACTAACAGTAACTTAAATAAATTGTTGATGTTGAGATTAGCCCGTGTGCTCGTGATACATTAGCAAAAAAATATTTTGTTTTAATTACATTAATTTGTTTTTCTAGGACGTATATAGTAAACATTATATGTAAAAGCATGTTAATAATCATTATTGAATGTATTTAATGAAGCGAAATAGGATGCGTTCGGAGATTTACGTTGGTTACGCCGGCGTAAAGATATATTTTAAGCTACTTTTTGTATGAAAAGTGCCCATCATGCATATATTTTTAGAAACTAGATTAAATGAGCTTTTTAAAATAGTAATAATAATTTGAAAATGTTCGCGAAATTGAACTAATTTACCTCACTGAATAAAAAAACTTGTTGTGATTTTCACCTTTTCGGCCATACACCCATATTTTTATATAGCACTATAGAAAAATAACATAAAAAAATAATTTCTGATATTTGTTTTACACGGAAACGATACCAAACACGTCCTGGTAGACTTAAGTGACCAGCAATAAAGAAAGAAAAGAGGGATACTTGGCCGTATTCACTCCGCTCTGCCGCCTCACAGGGGACGAATCTGACTTACCTCCACATCTGAAAATAATCACCAAGGAACACTCTATCTGTGGTAAAAATTTCATGCTTGTAACCCGATGCGCACAATTATGTTAGAAAACAGCGGACTAACAACTCTACTAGAACATCCAAGTGAAATAAATTATTTACTATACGTATCGTTGTTTAAAAGTAAATAAAATCGTTTAAAAAGATTTTGACATTATAAACTTTCTACTATAGGTACTTAGCATTGCTTAGGCATTTACTAATTTTAGTAAAGCTTTTCATTCATAGATAGCGCTAGCGGTTCTAATTTATTTATATACTAACACGTTCATTTTATTAAATTAGTATAAAAAAGTGTATGCGATATTAATGGATGTATACAACTATTTGAATTAAATTTAATCACTTTTTATCGTGTTTATAAATATACATATGCGGTTAATGCGTAATGGTATCAAACTCATCGAATTTAGTAAAGCTATTCGTTTCTAGATGGCACTAGCTGTACCTCATTTCATAATGATTCCGCGTAATTAGAGCAATTTAGCCGATAAAATAACTAAAACTTTTGTTGATCTTGTTGATTTCACTACTTTATTTTCCTTTAACTATAGGTATACAAACATGTTTTAAGTGATGATTGCGGTGTAATCCTGAAGTGTTGTGTGTTTGTGTATGGATGAATATTTTGTACTAAGTGTAAGTAAAATAAATACATCTTATCCTGTAAACTATTTCACGTACTTACTATAAAAGTTTATACGGTCAAGGTTACGTGGATGAAAGATAACATTAAAGAAATACTGATGCAACTGAGCTCCATTTGGCAACGTTTTCGGCTTAGTTCAACTTAGTGCGGGCTAGATGCGGGTCATATCTTTCAGGCTGCAGTCATTTTAACCGTAGTTACATTACGAACTGTTGTAAGGTAAAAAAAAAATATATTTTGGTAATGCGGTAGTCTGTTAGAAATAGGGTGCGCTTCGAGTTTTGTTTGAGTTATATATTCGATCAGTATGGTTTAATTTTCAGTCTGCAATTGTGCCAACTGTTCTAATACCTTACGAGTATATAAATGATCCATGTTTCGTTATACAGTACATAACAAATACAAATACAAATACAAATACAAATACTCTTTATTGCACACCTCCAACATAAAGGAATATACAACACAACATGAGATACATTAAAATAACAGGCAGAGTTAAACAACAGGCGGTCTTATCGCTAAATAGCGATCTCTTCCAGACAACCTTCAGGTAGCGGAGTAGTTGAAAATTAATGTTTGAAATAACAATAAACATAACAATGACTGTATTGATCTGACTCGGACATTGTATCTTTGCAGTGCTGTAGGTCTACTTGCCATAATGCTTAGAATTTGTGTTCCTGTTCGTGTTTTAGTAGTTTATGTGTTTTGTGTAGTGTTAGTTATTGTTTATTGTCGCGCGTGTAGGTGCGTTTCTATTTGGTCTGTGTTTTAGGTCCACACCCTTACGCCGCGGTTGCATCAGCGTCGGCATCCATATTTTTCTCTAGCGTTTGGATATTGGCCGATCCTGCTCTCTTCTCTTCGTGTATGGGTGTCTTTAGTAAGGGATTATTTCTATCCTCTGTTCTGTCCTTCTTGCTTTTGTTTTCGTCTCTGGACGACTGACCCCTACTATCCGTGCCCGAACTTTGGTGCACGCGTAGTAGATCATCCTGGTGCACGTAGTTCACCCTGGTGTATTGGTATTATGCTACCTTTTAGTGCGAGGAGGGAGCTCGGGAGCCCCCTAAGCCCCCCTTCGTCCGTTCTCGTCCTACTTGATCTATTACATCACATGGGACCACGGCGGAACATCGCATGAACATAAATTTAAATATTTCGTGTAAGTTGTATACTCAACAGACAACATTTTTTTGACATTTTGTACGTTCACAATCTAGAAATTCAGATATGTTAATTTTCTTGGTTACTTGCTTGATAAACGTTACCCTTACCGTTATAAGTAGGTATATTATTTTAAAAGCTTTTATTTAACTTGCAATGTATGTACCTATGTATGTAAGTATGTTTGTTCGGGCGGAATCTTGCAACTTAATTTTGAAGCAGATATCGTCAACCGATTGAGCTGAAATTTTGCATACTTACTTAACTTTGATGACAATACAATAATATGGTACCATGGGGCTGATCTGATGTTGGAGCCGGAAGGTGGCTATATGAACTCTATATTAGAAAAAGCAATCCTACCGAGTTTGGGCTCTTTAGAATCGTCTCAGTGAGCATTTGATGGATATCCAAAGAAAAGTACAGTCTGCTATTAGAGCTTGTCACTAAAATGATTTTTTTGACAGAAACTTTTTTGTTATAGGCTGTAGGACTTACTTCTAACCACGTTGGTGTTAGGTCATGACATGACTAAAATAAAAACTGCCATAAAATTGGGGAGACTCCAACGTTGAGTAATTCTTCCACTCCTGACTTTAACTTTCAATTACGTCCATTTAATTTTATAGAGAGCGAATGCGTGCGGAATACCCCAGCGCAATAGAACCGGCGATAAAATATAATTTATGACTGCGGCCCGGGTTTTTTCAGGAATCACCCATAAAGTAAGGAATGCGTGACGTTAACAAAACAATTTTATGGGAATATTTTGAGTTCACATATCCATGCAAATATGGTCCAATACACACCTATTCCTCAATGCTCAAACTGTCTCACACGTGTCTAGTTGAAGGCATTATAGAAAACTTTGTAGCTTTTTTGCTCCCGAAGATATAATAAACACGAACATATAATAAGCATTAAACTACAATTTTAAATTTACAGTAGTCATATCAAAGTACGAGTAGCTATAATTAAGTGTCCCAAGAACGATCAAATCTTGATGTGTCTTCAAAAAACATACACACTCACATCCATCATTCACGCCGTCAAATAATAAAGAAATCAACCACTTAATCGCTTGATTGTACTTAAAATAACCACTCAAAGCGTAAAACCAATTTCGGTCTCTTGTTGAGTTATTGCGCAAATAATATTTATGATAGATTCAGGGAGTTCCCTGAAATATTAGTTACTTATTTTTAGGGCTGCCTTTCACGGTTATTGTTCAATATTTGATTTTATGTATCAATTTTATTCAATTTAATTTCAATAGACGTAGTATAATACATATTAATACGTTGAGTAATTACTCACAAATTAAACTGCCAAGTTTATTTCACCAAAAACATTTCGCAGGGTAAACAACATTCTACGTTCGGTGAAAGTGACATGTTCTCCCTGGCTATCCATTATTATCCTTCTTTAATTTGCCGAACAATCGAGTTTCTCTCAAAGTATTTTTCCCTCCCAGCCTCCAAGCATTAGGGCTGACGTTAACACGATTTTTAAACTGCTTTTGACAGAGGGTCGACTTGGGCCTCAATTCGATTAAAACTGATCTGGCTACTATGTATATTTTTACTTTAGCGATATACGTTGTCGTAATGAATAATTCCTTTCTCATAAATATATATATATGAATTATTTTATGAGCGTAAAGTTGAAAATGATGACACATAAATATCGCTATAATAGCAGACAAGGGGCGTAAATGTGTCTAACTTGACTATTTCCTATAAAATAACAACTTGTTGATGTCACTCAATGCGGCTCCAATCGCGAAAACCAGAGAGAGATATTGCTAAAATGAAGATTTCGCAAAGCTACCTCGAAATAGCGCTTAGAGGTCAACTGAAGCGTTGGCAACTTTTGTAAGCGATAAAAATGAGAATGGGCTTGTTTTCGCCCCCCGAATTTCTGTAATGTCACGGAAGGTATCTGGATACTTGAATGGCCAGATTTATTACAATTTGAGCTCACGAAGCACCGTTACGTGCAGAACAATGTACTTGACAATGCTTTGGCAATTTTCTTCAGTTTTGTAGCTTTAATTTCATTCGCGGGGAGGAAGAGGTTTTTATAACCGCAGTGATGTTGATACTCCAAATACTTGGTGCATCAAAGTAGTTGAAACGAGGTCACAGACAGACCGTGGATTAAATTTAAAAATAAAGATTTAGAATGAATGGTATGAAGAATGGCGTCGCATTGTAAAGCAGGCCACAAAATCAACGACGTGATGGCCACGACCACTCTGGCAAGAGTGTACCACCAAAGAAGAAGAAGAAGAATATAATGAGTGAATTGAAAATTAATAAGTTTACCAAACGTAAACAAATAAAAAATAAAACAGAAACGATTCTGTCCAAATCAATATAAAAGTTATTTTGAACTTACAATCTTCTCCGAATAATAAATATGGTATGGTCTCTAAAAAAAAACGTGCGTCTAGAAGTTGTTGATTTATCCAAAATTAATAATTATGTCCATATTTTTATTTTTATTATTATTGTGCTTTCATATAATTTTAATTCTCATTAATATATTTTGTTTTAAATCAAACATGTGATTCGGACACGAAAGTTTATTCCTTTTCCTAAAAAAAAATAAGTACGAAGTGAACTTCATGGCACTGATATATTAAATACAAAATGTAGATAGGTGATTATTTCCAAGCATATAGATTCGTATTATTGAATTCTCATCCACGAACGAAAATTCAAAATCATACTCATGCACGAACTGACTTTTCCCTGCCTCTGCTCTGCAGTAATGTACTATTCCATAAGTTGTAGAAAGTGACAATATGTAGCTATTTCATGCTTTCATTGCGTGTAAACTATTATACTATATCTATGGTGTAGTCGAAATTAAGTTGAAGAGACCAGTTTTCTGCGTGAATTTTGTCAATTTTGAGTAGTTTTTGTACAAAAATTATCAATTAAAAATTCAAAGGTTTCAAATATATACTTACCAATAAATCACAATGGCCCTGTTGTAAGTAGTAACATTATAATATGTTAAGAGACATGTTTGATTACAGATAAAAATGACTAAAAGAATCAGCGTTTTTTAACGGATAAGGAGCCTTAGGTTCAGGATTCTGTTTTGTTTCGCTTGTTTGTTTGTTTTTGCTCATTTCCAGAAAGCATATAAATTATTTACTATTAAAAACATTTAAAATTGTATTGTTAAATTCAAACTAATTTTATTGATTTATTATCACGGAATCCAAAGCAATCCTTTTTTTATTATACCAACTGGTTTAAGAAATAATTAGAAAAATCTGAAAGAGACATTATCTACACTCACCTACCTCACCTAAAATGACGTCATATGGTGAAATAGTTGACGGTCAAACGCACAAGAAGAACAACAGTATCATTTCTCAATTCCCATAATAATATATATCTTTGAAAAAAAAATAGATTTTGTATTTTATTTAGAAGGAACTATTTTCGACTTATCGGGTTTGAGCACGCAACCCTTGATAATAGGGCGTTTAAGGTGTGTGTTTGAAGTTCATCAGATTAACACGAAATTTAATTGGTCGCTCGGATATCATTAATTATAATTTACGGCGTCTTCCGAGAACGATGACTTTGACATTTTAATTAAATTTAAAGTATAAATTATGGTTTTAAGGAATGGAGATTGAAATATATTTGTCTTAGGTGATTTATAGTATGTCCATCTTTGCTTTGTGAGGTAAGAAATTCAGACGGTTACATTTTAGATGTTAAAGCAAATTATACCTCCAATGTCGATAGGACTATTAATTAAAGCAGGCTATAATTAATCATTGTAAAGTTGGTAAAGTTGTAATTGATAGAACCTCTCTTTTGATTGAACCTCTCTTAATTTTGGCACGGATTAGGAATAGTTAAGTTGTTAAACAGTTAGATTACAGGTGCCGTTCTCGAGTACGGTTCCCCATTTATACGGGGAGAGTAGTTTGGAATTAAATATAACGCACCCCGAATTACCTATACAAAAGATGAGTCGAAGAGTTAGTCATATGTTATTTACCTAATCAGACAGTAGGAAAAAAAAATATTCGTGTTATTTAATTAAGAGTCAAAACTGTGTATATCAAACGAAGAGGTTGTTTTTGCATTGCGGCCGGAAATATTCGAGTAGCATTCGTTACGGACCTTTTTAAATTAATGATATTTAAATTATATGAAAATCTTGCTCTTTGATCCGCCATAATGGTTTTTATCCTCTGCAAATTAAAAGCTTATGAGTTTGTGGTCGTGATACCATCATTTGAGTGTAGGTACATGCTCGTGTAGTGAAAAACTTTTGGTATCATTTCAGTTAGCGTTGCGTCAATATTTCCGCCCAACTATAATCCGGATCTTTTAAAACCGGAGAGAGACACAATAAACCTATTTTTGGCGTATTCGCTTTGTAGTGGTTTAATATTTAAGCGAAAAATGATTTAGTATAGTTGATTTAATAAATCTTTTTGGACCAATACTTGCTGTCTTGTGCACTATTTATTCATACATTGAATATGTATTTTATTTAAAAAAGAGACGTTATTTAGAATATAAATGGGGTTTTATCACGTTAGCTGTAGAAACACAATAATTAATTTTTATTTGGTGCGGTGGCGGACCATATCGCCCCCTGCCTGCTATACGGCCACATCTCAAAAAACCATTTTTTCGAGAAATCGCTTGTTAAAGTTTTGGCAGCGTAGTGCGTGGTAGTAAAACGGGGCTTACTCTTTGAGTTTTGGGTCAATTCATTTTAAATTTAACTTTTTTTACTCTACATTATATAACGCTTCTCATGAATACGTATTTTTTTTATAAAACGTGTATATTTTTTAAGATACGAGGCCTTTAAGATAGGTACTTAGAGTTGTGGCCGTATTGCAAAAACATTTTGTTGAAATTTTGAGATGCGTCCAAAACCGAACAAGAATTATTGGAAAATGGTAACGTGAAAATTATTATACAAACACTAAAATAATTAAAATACCATTATTAATCAACTTTTGTTACAGTATCAACATCACTGTAAGCGATAATCCGTGCATGCAGCTTTAATACCAACTTTCTAGATGCAGATATCATCATCATTTTGCATATAATTAATGATTATCTGGTACTTTCCCTTTAAGGCACTTGTATCTTTAATTATCGTGTTAACATGTTCCATAATATATGGTATAATACCATATATAGGTAACATATACCATGTACAAGGTGGCCCCATAGTTTTAGGTTTTAGCGTGGACTAGGTTCCCGTTGATATTAGTGTACTGTTTTCCAGAATTCTTCAACTTCTTTACAATATTAACTTTTCATAGTGCAGGATAAGCTTTTCGTTTTCTACTTTTAGGTTTAGCAATACTGGATGAAGACTGGTTCGAATCAAAGTCCCAATTTATGTGAGTCGGTATTTACAACGAATTTTTAGAACACCTTGGCCCAAGATGTAGGACGTGGCTCTCACAGTTCTATTTAGACATAGTCTCGGATAATATAATTCCACCTAAGTTCAACTGCTCAAATATAATAGCCACACTCAATCCGGGTAAGCCAGGCAACGAACCAAACGGTTACCGATCTCTACTACTTAGTTGCATCAAAATTTTTTGGAGAGGCTAATCTACAATTAAATCGAACCTTTTGTCGACAAAATAATTCCTGTGCAGCAGGCTGGATTCCGTAGTGGTCCGAACTACGTGGATCAGGTAAATGTCGCGCACAACACACATAGAGGCTGATTTTCAAAGGAGAGAGAAAACCGTGGCAGTATTTTCGATCTCTCAGCTGCATTCGATAGCGTATATAGACAGGAGCTTATCTATAAGCTCCTGACCGTAGTGCAGATGGTGGGACTAATCAACTCTATGCTCAGCAATAGGGAATTTATCGTCTACCTCGGAAGCACTCCGAGCAAAGTCAGAAAGCTGAACAATGGACTACCTCAAGGATCGGTCCTGGCCCTGCTCCTGTTTAACCCATATCGTGTGTGTATAGGTTGAACAGGAGTGGGTCAGGACCGATTCCGAAAACAGAGAGTAGGAAATTTATGTATGGTGATGATATCGTCATCACAAACCAGCATGGCAAATTTAAATCCTCGAAGGAAGCTCTTACTCGCAATCTGGAATGACATTTCTGATTAGGCTGCCCCAATGCTAGTAAAACAGAAGTTGCGACATTCCATCCTTGCAACAAAGAAGCAAATTATGAGCCAAATATATGCTTCAGAGAGACTGCGCTTAAATTAAATCCTACACAAAAGTACTTGTGTCACTCTAGACCGCAGTCTTACCTATATGCGAAGAAGCTACAGACGCCGAATTACATACTCCACAGACTAAGGGGAACTACTTGGGGAGCAACAACTGATGTGCTACGCACTACCAGTCTTAGCCTAGTTTACTCCACAACACAGTATTGCGCGCCAGTTTGGCTCAACAGCGCACAATGACGTTTATTTCGCTTATATTTAAAGGGATTCATCGTTATAAAATACTAAAATATACGTTATTTCTATGAGACGCAACTCAAAAAAATATTACAAATTTATGCTATACAGCCACAACTGAAAAGTGGCTGTCTTGCAGGGAGTCAACTGACAATTTTTGGTCAGATCCATAAGGCCACTTGTGGAAAAAAGGCTCTTAAGGACACTTTTTCTTATGGCTCTCGAAATAAGGTCGTAAATTAACCTATTCTGACTACGAATCTGCAATAATCCGAAAAAAAATTTTTTTTGAGATGTGGCCGTATAGCAGGCAGGGGGCGATATATTGTATCATCATCATCATCTCAGCCATAGGACGTCCACTGCTGAACATAGGCCTCCCCTTTGGACTTCCATATATACCGGTTGGAAGCAACCTGCATCCAGCGCCTTCCGGCGACCTTTATAAGGTCATCTGTCCATCTTGTAGGTGGAGGTCCTACGCTGCGCTTGCTGGTCCGAGGTCTCCACTCGAGCACTTTACGGCCCCATCGGCCATCTGCTCTGCGTGCTATGTGGCCTGCCCATTGCCACTTCAACTTGCTAATCCGGTGAGCTATATCGGTCACTTTAGTTTGTCTACGGATTTCCTCATTTCTGATTCGATCACGTAGAGACACCCCGAGCATAGCCCTCTCCATTGCTCGTTGAGCGACTTTGAGCTTTGAGATGAGGCCGATAGTGAAAGACCACGTTTCGGTGCCGTAAGTCATCACTGGTAACACACATTGGTTAAAGACTTTCGTCTTGAGGCACTGAGGTATGTCGGACGAAAGACATTGCGTAGTTTCCCGAACGCTGCCCAGCCGAGTTGGATTCGGCGGTTGACCTCTTTCTCGAAGTTGGACCTACCTAATTGGACCACTTGTCCTAGGTAGATGTATGAGTCAACAACTTCGAGTACCGAGTTTTCAACAGTGACTGAGTATATTGTATAACCACCCAGTAAACTCTTGAACCCAAGTTCTTCACGGTATTTTGGGCCTTGGACCTGTCTTGTTAATGGCGTGGCGTCTAACTTCTGTGACGGTAAGATTTGCTTGAAATACTGTAAAATAGGCAACCAGTGGGATTCGTGTTATATGGATGTAATGATATATATCTATACTAATAAGATATATTGTGTGTGTCTTTGAGGCATTAATACGCCAAAGTGGCAGGACGGATTTCAATAATTTTGGGTACCTACATGTTGCGACCTTCTAACCACTGTCATGACAAGATACCTAAAGTCGTATTATTAAATAGCCGGAGTAAACTGACGCAACTTTTTACGAGCGCAATTTGATTAAGTTTAATTTGGTTTCAACACATCACTTTTCATCAATAAAAGTCAATCTAATATCAGCCATTACGTGTTTTCTCATTCATTGTATAAGAAATAATTTCTGAATAACGAAAATATAAATTACGACATCTGTCAAATCACTTTGGCTAATTAAAAATTCAACTTTACGTGAGATGGGTCAGAAAAACATGTCTTACAGGTTAAATGTATCCTTCCTCAAAACGAGCATCTGAAAAATGTTAATGTCCTTCTTTTCTATTTTTGTCGTTTGTCAGTACCTATTAAAACCAATGTTCTTAATGCCTGGGCGTGGATAAGGAGGAATCCTTCGCACAATGAAGTCCACGTTTTAGGGCCAATTGAACAATCGGCCCTAAAACGTGATTGAACAATCACCAGATAAATTTATCTGCCAGTTAAAATTATTGCTATCCCTTTCTCCCGTCATATAAAAGAAAAGTGACAGCCAACATTTATCTGACAAATATGTTTTATCTGGTGATTGAACAATCGGCCCTAAGTCTAGTAAAAATAGTGTTTTAACCTTTAATCATTCAGAAGTCTTAGATTTTTGTTTGAGTGCAGCATTATTAATGTTGATTTAGAGCTGTATCCATGAAGTAAGAAGATCTATCCTTTTGTCTACAAATTCCAGGTTAAACCTGTGTAATATAGTTACACCTGTGCAGCTGTGCCGTATTTCTTTTGTAAAAATATTTATTTTATTGCAGTTACTGCGGTAGAGTTATATATTTTTAAGTTGATTATTATTTTCACATATTTGAAATACATTTTTAGATAGTTTTGAAATCGCAAAATGTAATAATCATTTGGTGCATAGGTGTACCAAATGATTATATTACATTTTGCGATTCACAAGAAATCACAAAATGTTACAATCATTTGGTAGGCCAAAATGATTGTAACATTTTGTGCTTTCTTTTTTCTTAAAAAAAAAACGAAATACCACAATTATTCACTCACACACCAAGATCTGGTCGCACAAAGTCATGGCATCTGCTTAGTAGTCACCTTGCGTGGATACGCAAAGATGCTATATAAGTATTAGATAATAGCGGTAATAAGGCCCGATTAGCGGAGTTTCGTCGACCGGCTATTAGAATTGCAAACCAAATACCAATAGTTTAGGGTATGCCTAGGCGTTCAATTGACTAGACCTAGACGATTCAAGTGTAAGAAACAATTAAAGTGAAATAGAAAGCCTACGACAGTTTTAAAGTCTTTGAATTTTGCCCAGTATTTGTTCATAACATCACATTTGAAAATAACGTGGGTAGCTGTCTCCTCTACCTCCATGATGGCTTTGTAGAGAGCTTTATGCAGTTTCAGTTATCTCTCTAATTGCAAACTGGGGTAATTTGTCAAAAATCATCTCTAGTTGCCTGCAACTACTTAAATAAGACCAGTGCTGATGTTCTATTCAAGGATTTTAAAACTGTCGTAGGTTGAGTTTCTATTTCACTTTATTGGACGGTACTAATAGCTGTACTTTTGTTCTCATTGGTTCTCGCAAATAAATATATTGGATTTAGTGTGAACATTTTCCTAACACGAACGCAAAGGGATTAGGGAGTTCGTCGGCACTTTCATCTACCATAAGTCTAATCCTGGAACGTAGAAATTAAAAGCAGATTGTTGTGTATTCTGCGAATAGCTCTACAGTTTGGCATAAGCTGCTGCCATTTTATCGAAGAAATACTATTTGCTTAGTGTAATAAATTATATAAATAAAAGCAGTTATTTATTTCAAGATTTTCCAGTTATATTTTGTTTTTTACGAGAATTATGATATACTTAGTGAAAATGTTAAATTTCTTTTGAGTAAATAAATGTCTTTAAACTACAGAACCAGAAATGCCGTTATGTTTTTTTTTCCATTTGATAGGAATGTTAAACTTCGAGTAGGTATAAATACAAGCATAAATAAATAAAGTTTCTGACATAGAAAAATATCGTGAGTCTCAGACATATTAAAATACTTAAACCTTACGACGTGAGTAAACCCGTTTAAGTATTTTAATAAAGTTTCTGACTTCAAACAAGAATTCATAATTAGGTTTTCTGTGACCGTAGTCGCTATAGCGACAGCGTAAATTATTTGTATGGCGAATAGTACAGTGCCCCTTAGCGGTTACTTTGTAGAACTACAATTCTCTATACAAATCCTTTACTCAGTCTAGCACTGTGCGGTCATGCTAATGGTACTGGTATCTTACACTACAATTTAGTAAATATAGTACAATATAGTAATTGATTCACAGGAAGTGTTCATTGTGATTAAACCTTAATTTATAAGGTTTATTAAAATACATACGAAACAACATTGGAAAATTGTGCCACTGACGCCAAGGTCGCCTAATGACGTCACATTTTCAATAATCAAAAACTTTGCATTCAATCCGCTACTAATGTTTTTCAATCCCTGTTGATTTTAGAGCACTTCTTAATGTGTTTGCTATGGTGTCCATGGCACGGTGAATTGATTTATCGCTTGGCGTTCAAAAGGTTAGGTAATAAAGGAGCAAGTGCAAGCTTCGCACCCACGACGCTTATTACATACATCTATTTACCTTCTTATTTGCTTGAACATATTGCGGTGTTATATCAAGCTAAAGTATAGAGTTACAGCAGCCGTAGAAAAATATTGTTAACAGGTGTATTCCACCAACGCACGCCATGCCTTCTCTATTCCTTTCAGAGTAATTTCAGGGGATATAAACGTGAATTTACTTGTAGGTTCGTAATAAAAATCGGGAAGGAGACGCGTCGACAACGTTTTTGAATAAAGAAATCTGAAACAATACTCACAATTAAAAATGATTGGAACGAGGATTCTCTTGACGTAAAAAACATAATGGCCATTATTAAAAGTTGCTTTCATGATCTGATGAATAATTATTTTCCAGAATCATGAAAAGCTCGACCTTGAGCTGTAAATATATCAAGTAAATTTTAAAAGATCATCCACTTTTTCAAATTCAAATTCAAATTCAATTTATTTCACGAACTTTATTTTTATTTTGCTGGAACGTAGTTCCTAGTTACATAAGAAATTCGTAAATCCATTATTAGGAATATCATCACTCTTCACGAAAGTGCGGGATGCTTTATCGCTTGAAAAACGCGACTACAATAGGTTCGCAACAAAGACAGGGGTTAATAAGCTTTAACACTTTGCACGCCGTAAGTTATAATCGGTACCGCGCTCCAACAGCTGATCACGAGCACCACTCGTGATGCTCTTTTTCCCAAGAACGCCGCGCATTTTTTAAGGCGCCACCTATGGTTCGCCGGCGATTTTCGGTGATATTGTAAGATTTATAAAATAATAATTAGCGTAGATACAGGAATATATTCTTTTTTATTTAAGAGGTGTTTTAGTATTTTATAATGATAAAAATAAAACAATGTGTTTATATTATTTATTTTATTTTAAAACTGTCGCTGAAAAGAACTCGTTTTATGAAAAAATAAAAACTCTAACATGGATCTGTTAGGTAGCCCGCGCAGCGCACTGACGAGGCAGCGCGGGCGACGACGCATCGTCATGCCGTTCCCCCAACCCTCACGTCAATAAATTGTATGTGTGCGGGTAGCTAAAACGTTCTTCTACACGTTGCTATTAAGCGGATCACGAACTGTGTTCGATATTTTAATACAAACAGTATGAAATCTGATCACGAGTACTATTCGTTATCCGCGACTCTAAGAAAAAAAGTGGCACGAGTGGTACTCGTCATCGGCGAGCTAGACATGGCAGTTATTAAAATGGCCGGCGAATTAGAGAAAAAATGCGTACCGAGTGGTTCTCGTGATCGGCGTGCAAAGTGTTAACTTGTAGGTAGATTTTATACCTAACAATAGATAGAAATGATGACTGATGTTGAATTCTACAGGATATTGTAGTTAGGCGCGGTTTGATAAGTCAGTGACTTTAAGTTAAAAAAAAAAACTTTTTCACAAACGAACTTTTTTATTCTAATTCTTAACTCTTTGGAAATTCTTTCTTTGTTTGAAAGATGTACTAGAATAGCATATACACACACACACACGCACGCATGTACGCACGCAATAAGACCGCCTGCGCACAAAGCGCACGTTATACCGCCCCTAGCAACATTACAATAAACAGAAAACGTGTAAAAAAAATTGCAGATAAAGTTAGAGAGGAAAATAGCACAAAAAAGAAAACTATACGTATACAACGCAAACGTAGGAAAATAAAGTAATCAACAAAGAATAATTAAGTAATTTACACATCATCATAATTACGGTACAAAAAGTAATGATATCCCATCAAAAACATAAATGTTAAATGAGAGTCAAGTTTAAGTCAGAGCCAAGTTCGTATTTATCAGGATGATATTTACGGTATCCTGTGTTGGGGTCCACTTTGTACAGCATTAACAATACGTGCCTATGTACAGTTCTATTTTACAAAACCCTACAAATTGAGGAAAGGCGGGCCTTCTCATTGTTACGGTTATAGAACATTATTGAAATATATGTGCGGATTCAGAGGACTAACGTTGTATTGTAGTATAATAGATGAATTCCAAGCAATCTTTTTTTATTGATAAAACTGACACTTACGAACAGAAAAGAAAATCTATCACATGCTTCGTCAAGTTAATAACCTAAATTAAATTTAAAACAACCCCGACACAAGTTGCTGGTCATCACGAGACCCCGTTTTAATGTGTGATATAGAAAATTCTACTAAAATTGAACAAAAACAAAATTTGGAATTCCTAGCTTCAATATTGGATAAGAGCTAGTCGCTTGTTCCACTAAAAGCTGAATATCTTGGAGACGAGAGCTCTGATTTTCATCAAACAAAGCTAAGAACCATCTCGACAAACCAGGGGGGGTATTCGACCAATTTTAGAGATATAATGGAGATCTCCCCTTTTCATCGCCATCCGTCTCTTTTGACGTGTGCCTACTTGACAAGTGGCGATATCCCTAGAATATCGCAACTTCGTCAACAAATGAGCAAACGTATCGCCTGATGGAAAGCGATTACCGTCGCCCATAAACACCTCCAACACCAGAGGAGTCACAAGTGCTTGCCTACCCGGAGGACGAAGATAGAATGCGTCTATGCTAGTAATTTCACCGGCTAGCTTACCCCCACACCGGAACGCAACAATTGCTGTTTGGCGGTGGGTTAGCAGGCAAGACGGTAGTAACAATCCGGACGGACCCTGCACGAGGCCCTACTACTCCAAAATATAAGGTTCTACTCTACTTTCCAAATTGAGCTTGTTATGATAAAAAAAAAATACAGATGCGTTGCTTTGCAAAATTTGCATAGAAAAAATAGTTCAGACTGAGAAGTCATTATAAGCCCCATTGTGTCATAGGCACCATAAGAGTAGGTATAAAACGGTTCTCTGCCTTTTCGCCGAATTACGTTTCGTCAAACGTTTCATTTCGCCAAAAGCATTTTTCACTGAAACTGTAAACTATTTCGAATTGTTATAAAACAAACCTAACCTTTGCGAATGAAACGTTTGCGAAACATAATTCGGCGAAAAGGAAGTACACCGTATAAAACAGACACATATGGTGTGTGGTATGTGGTATCAATAATTATATTTTCACGCTAAGTATTTTTTTCCCTAATATGGATGAAAGCTACTTTAAAATATGACGTCATAACCGGTTACCTTTAAATTTCAAGGGTTCTCGTCAGTTTTTTGAGACCTAATTACGTGGTAAAAATTGGGTGCGGCATTAAATTTTCAAAATATGAAAAACTGATTTAAAAAAAAAACATTAATTTTTATTTGAAATGTACTTTGTTACGTTAGGTACAAAGACGTCACTTCCTCACTTCTAAATGTGCTCTCAAGACCATGCCATGAATTGTTAGGCAGATAAGATAGGATGCGAAGGGATATGCGATGGAGCTCCACGAAATTATGGTGATTGGTAATGTCGTCGTAAATAAAATCATGAGTTTCTCAACCAATCATGTCGTGTAGTTTAATTACACACAATTAAATATGCATATCGGCAGTGTCAGGTGACCGATTAGGTCGGATAACTTTTACACTATCACATGGTTAAAATATTAAATATAATTATTAAGTTATGAGGCGACTATTTGTAGAGCCATAGCGAACAAAGACAAAAAAGGGAAGCGGAAACAGATCAGATAGAGGAATCTATGTGTTGCCTGTAATAATTAATATAATAAATGTAAAGGGTACGTTACACTATGTTCAACATGAATAACGCTCATTATAAGTTCCTGGGAGCCGTTCTGATTGAAATCCAATCTTATATCATGCCGCCTTTTGCTCAAAGCCAGCCTTACTTGAGAGGGTATCAAAGCGAAATTTGGGTTTTGAACTTCAAAATATAACTACGTATTTCGTATTTAAATATTTATTTAATAGGGACTTATAGTATAAGTACATAAGTAGGATACAATAAAAAAATAACGAGTTATAAATTCAATATGTACTTATAAAAGTACTAAAACCTAAAATTATAAAAACCAACTGATTAAAAATGTAAAAAAAAAAACTGGGGTCATGGTCCCGAAGACGCTAGGAGTATTTCGCTCAAGGCAATGCTAATGCGTTGTGCGAGGAAGACGAGGTAAGAAGGATTAGTATCTTTATATTTTATCAACAAACGACCATTTTGGACATGATCAAATTGTCTAACTTACCCTTATTTGATTCGTGAGGTATCTATTATCTATCCCATTACCATTAAAAACTCTTCCTGCCTTTAACTTCAGAAACGTAATAAAGTATTTTAGACATAACCAAATTGTTTAACGTATCCTAATTTGATTCGAGAGGTATTACCTGTCCTGTTCTGTGAGGTATTGTCCTGATCCTTACGAAGGATGTTAAATTAGCCATCAAGAAGATGTCAAAGGGAAAATCCCCAGGGGACGATGGCCTCAGTATCGAGCACCTGCGATACGTGGGTACTCATATGCCAAGAGTACTTGCTCTGTTCTATATTCATTATAACCTGTGCTTGAACCATTCGTACCTTCCGCAGGACATGCTCGAGACTCTGGTGGTACCTATTGTGAAAAACAAGACAGGGGATGGGTCGGATAAGTCAAATTATCGACCCATATCTCTGGCTACGATCATACCGAAAGTGCTTGACAGTGTGCTTAATTCGTACTTGAGAAGGCATGTTAAGTTACACGACGCTCAGTTTGGGTTTGTTCCCGGAATGTCTACCTAGTCTGCCATACTCACTGTAAAGCACACTGTCAAGTATTATACTGACGGAGATACGCCGGTTTATGCATGTTTCATAGATCTGTCGAAAGCATTTGACACCGTATGCTATGATATTCTTTGGCGTAAACTGAAAAATATTGAGCTACCCCCCGAGTTGATCTCGGTTTTTAAATATTGGTATTTAAATCAGGAGAATCGGGTGAAATGGGCGGGTGTGTTTTCAGATCCATGCAGGCCGGACTGCGGCGTTAGGCAAGGAGGGTTGAGTTCCCTCTTGCTTTTTAGTTTGTATGTGAATGCACTGATCGAGGAGCTCAGTAGCATGCATGTCGGGTGCTTTGTGGACGGGATCTGCGTCAATAATATCAGCTACGCGGACGACATGGTGTTGTTGGCCCCCTCGGTCAGTGCATTGCGTCAGTTGATCGCTATCTGTGAAGCGTATGCGGCATCCCATGGCTTGACTTATAATGTAAAAAAGACTGAGTACATGATCTTTAAGGCGGGAAGCAAGTGTCCTTTCTATTTTCTCCCTATTAAGTTGAATGGTGTTCCCCTTAGGAGAGTGAACCAATGTAAATAAGTACTTAGGACATTTGTTGACTGATGACTTGAAGGATGATGTAGACATGGAGAGGGAGCGGAGGGCGTTGTCAGTTCGTGCTAACATGCTGGCACGCAGATTTGGTCGATGTACTGAAGCAGTTAAGGTTACATTGTTTAAGGCTTACTGCACATCGTTGTACTCATCAAGTCTGTGGACCCGTTTTACGCAACGGGCTCACAATGCTCTCCGGGTCCAATATAATAACACATTTAGGGTGCTGTTCTGGAGACCGAGGTTCTGTAGTGCATCGAAAATGTTCGTGGAGGCGCGCACAGACAGTTTCGATGCTGTCTGGCGCAAGAAAACTGCCTCGCTACTAGAGAGGGTACGGAGGAGTAGTAACAGCATCCTAAATATGATAGCGACTAAGATTAACTGTCCTATAATGTGAAATCTCAGCCAGAGGACTAAAACCTTGTTAATTATTAAGTACCAACATAGTTTTCCTAAGTCTACTAACACAAATTTGACCATTATAGCTGTCTGAATTAAATAAATAAATTACATTACCTTTAAAGAGTCTTCCTGTCTTGTACCGTATTCTCTCTGCCTTCTACATCTAAGAACATATATAGCACTAGGATACATTATGTATAATATTCGCAGTGTTAACAGTTAATCACTTAAATATTCTGCTCTAGCGGAATGACAGGAAGCACCTCAGTTGCAGCCATATATCTCACTAACTCACTACGGTCTTGTATAACAACTTAAAGCGATATATTCGAAGCGAGCATGCAACATTTTTCTTTGGCATTGTTCTTTATTCTTTACAATATGTCTTGACGTTTTGGACATGGCGTTGTAATCTAAGATTTTTCCTGAAAATAAATTACATGTTTGATGAATCAATCCATTTTAAAATATTATAACAGTATAAAAGTAGTATACCTATAGGTACAGTGTTTGGAATAACAATGTTAGGACCTTTGGGAGTAAGCGTTTGAACCCTATATATGTCTTAGTCCGATTTGTGTACTTAAAATTGTCATGAAAAGTCAAATTGAAATAAATCACAATTCTTTTTTTCTAAGAACATCTCAATAAGTTGATGAACCAATAAAAAAAAAATCACCCTCCCACTTACTACATTCCTCTTAAAACGCGCTTTTGTTGCTCATCATAAGTGATTTCTGCCAAAAAAATGAAATATCAGGCTTTAAAAAAATAATTTTCAATAATTAATTTTCAACTAATTTAAAAACATGCTAGTTTTTAGGGTTCCGTACCCTAATCGTAAAAACGGGACCCTATTACTGAGACTTCGCTGTCCGTCCTTCCGTCCGTCTATCACCAGGCTGTATCTCAAGAACGGTAATAGACGGGAAAGGTACTAGACAGTTGAAATTTTCACAGATGATGTATTGCCGCTATAACAACAAATACTAAAAATAAAATAAAATTAATATTTAAGGGGGGCTCCCATACGAAAAACGGAACCCTTCATGCACGAGTCGGACTCGCACTTGCCCAATTTCTTTAACTGTCGATACACACAAAAACTACAGCACAATTGCGACAAATAATAAATCGAAATCGGCGTTACTGTGACGACGGTACACGTTCCGCGTTTCTGAGTATGAGAGGTTAGGCAGAACAACCGCCATTTAATTTAAACGGAGATCGTTGTAGCCAGCAGCAAATCATGTCAGCGGAAGATCGTGCTATCCAACTTGCGAAACGCAGAAGTAGTAATGCTTCGGGAGAACATGAAGTTCCCTCCGAATCTATTAAATTTTTGTTATTGGGACATACTTAGGTTAAAATATTCGCGTTTCTATTCCTCCGAATTTATTCAGTTTTTGTTATTGAGATAAAGGTTAAAATATTCGCAATGTTCTTATACAAAAAGACGTTGTAATGTATATATACCTATTTATCTAGCGTGACATAAAGGCGGGGACGCGAGCTAGCTGGGAATATACTGCCTTAATGCTACGAAGTTACTCGACAGAGACTGATAAATTGTGCGAGAGTTTTTATATCGTCTCAAGTAGATAAAGTAATAAAAACAAAAGAGAAACTGCTGTGACACGCGGTGTACATTTTTCTATGCGCAATCATGCCCTGTAAGCATGAGTCGTGACATTTCTATTCAGTTGTCACATTGCTCATTCTTGACCTCAGACCAATGATCTATAGACTTGACGTCAGCGTACACCCGTAAGGGACAGACATAGAATACGTCATATATTCGGGGTGGCCATGTTGATTCAACTTTCCCCATAATTTTATATTACTGACATGCCATTTTTCAATCATGGTGGCTCCATATAATACTTAGCTTTTGGAACATCTTATCACTAAAAATGAGGATGGGGTTTAAGGTTAGATGAGAAATCAGAAATGAAACACATTCAGATAATGTTACCGATATTTTAATTTTTATATACAAATAATACTACTGAGCGGGCGGTCCTGGGTTGAAATCCCGGCCAGGGCAAATATTTGTGCGAAAACCTCGAATATACGTTCCTGGGTCGTCATGTGTTAACGCCATCGTCAGCGTCAACATAGTGTGCGGGCACGCACACCAACACACCGTGTGAGCACGGTGTCGCCGCCCTCCCGCCACCGGCCCGGCAGTCGCCTGCGGCGCGCGGCGCGGGCGCGTCGCCGGCGGCTCACACTCTCTGCATCTCACCATCGAAGGACAAGCGCGTCCATATTTAGCAAATCATTATTGTAATTCCTTGAGAAACGGGAATAAATGTATATACTTCAAATCCTGTTGTCGACTACATCATTTAAGGAACCTGCGCCAACAGTTTCGAGCCGGATATTGTTTTGCTGCCAACGATCTAAAGGACAAAGGAATATCGGCGCGGTCCAACAAGAACAAAGGAAGTCGACAGATGGACGCGTGGCATTCACAATCTCCAACTCAAGAAGATCTGCGGTCACTATCTACAAGATCCAGAACTAAATTAAACCAGGAACAGGGTTTGTGGGTGATATGCGTGTGAGTTCGTTCCAATATTTAAAATATAACCTCAATCTAGTGATTTAAAAATCTTTCTCCAATTTCTATCCATCAATCTATTTAACTATCAAGGTTTTTAATCCAAAGTTGTTGCTTAACAACGTACGTAAATCAGTTTTCCAAATTTAAAATTTCAATAAAAATAAAAACCAATCTTGATTTTTTGGGCAAATTGCTTCAATCTTACTCAATTTAATCATTTCAGAGACCTGGATTTTCTGTATTGCCTCGGTTTGAGCCGATACAGTACAACATTGATTGCTTTTCTAATTTTTATTTCGAAAATTCCAGAAATCCGCGTGGGGTCAAAGTCCGCGCCCGCGCTGACAGATGCCTACGTGACTTGTCACACTGCACGAACAAAGGGTTTTGGGCGTGGTTTTGAGACGCGGTGCTTGCTTGACTGAAACTTCTGCCTGCTTTTTCACGCTTCACAGAATAATTTAAGTATTATTTCATTTTTTTTCACCCTCTTAAATTTCACTTTTGCATTTTGTGTGTGTTAAAGTGTTTCATTTCAGCTGTGACAGTTTGTGAATTGTTTCGTTTTCAGTTTGAATAGCGCTTATCCTTCATAACTATAATGGATATTAAAAGTTTAAAACGCACAAGAGCGGGTTATAAATCAAAATTAACAATTTTCAAACAATATCTAGACACATTACTTCCAAGCAATCAAATTAACAATGTTCAGGCTCAAGAGCTTACCCTTCGCAATGGAAAAATGCTTGAAATGTACAACGATTTTGATTCTATACAGAGTGATATAGAATCATTAATGGAAATTCCAGGTGAAGAGTACGCGGAGCGCGCTAGCTTCGAGGAAGCCTACTTCAGCGCTGTGGCTGCTGCGCAGGATCTGCTCAGCAGGCACGCTGCATCTGCCGGTGCTGCCTCTGCGGAGCATGATGGTGCATCGGTGGCTGGCTCGGGTGCTGCCGCTGCTGGATATACAGGTGGGCCAAACATAAAACTACCCACTATACATCTCCCAACTTTCTCTGGTCGATATCAGGATTGGTTAGAATATCATGACACATACAAATCACTCATACACGATAATCCGTCCATACCAAAAATTCATAAATTCCACTATCTAAGGAATTCATTAAAAGAGAGTGCGTCATTAATTATTAAATCTTTAGAATTTACTACGGGTAATTATGACGTTGCCTGGGACTTACTGTGTGATCGGTTCAACAATAATCGCATACTAGTTAATAATCACATTCATGCCTTGTTCAACATACTGCCGGTTACACAAGAATCCTCCAGGGCTTTGCGGAACATGGTAGATTGGGTGAACAAAAATTTACGTGCTTTAAAAACGCTAGACTTACCCACTGAACATTGGGATGTTTTAATTATCCATATGATGACTAGTAAACTTGATGTAGTCTCCATCCGCGATTGGGAAACTGAGCGAAATCACATGAAACATATTCCCACGCTCGATGAGTTCACACAATTTATCAAAAACCGTGCAGACCTATTAGAGACCATGGAGGAGGCCCAGGCACAATCTAAACCACTGCGTAGACACAGTGATGTAACATATAACCGTCCCAAAGCATTTGTTGTCCACGAAGCTTATAAACAAAAACAGTATAAGTGTCCAATTTGTAAAAACCTACATTCTATTTATCAATGCCCCAAGTTCAAAGCAATGCCCATCGAATCTCGCCTAGAAAAAATAAAACAATTAAACTTATGCACTAATTGCTTGAGAGCTGGACACGATGAGCAGAGTTGTCGGTTAAGTTCATGCCGCTTATGTACAAAGAGACATAACACTATGTTGCACTCTCTGCATCTCACCATCGAAGGACAAGCGCGTCCATATTTAGCAAATCATTATTGTAATTCCTTGAGAAACGGGAATAAATGTATATACTTCAAATCCTGTTGTCGACTACATCATTTAAGGAACCTGCGCCAACAGTTTCGAGCCGGATCAACCAACACCAGTCACTCTGAACCAACGGCTAGCAAGCCTTGTTCTAAAGGTGATTGTGTTGTTCTACCAAACTTACAGGAACAATCACAACCTGGTCCTAGCAATGTCACACTATCTTCAACGCACCATAGCCAGGTTCTCTTGTCCACAGCAATAGTTACCGTAACAGACCATGCCGGTCAGTCACATAACGTACGCATTCTACTCGATAATGGTAGTACTTCCAGTTTTATAACTGAATCTTTACAAAGGCAATTAGGAATACCCAGTTATTCTACATCAATTTCCGTCCAAGGACTAAACGGACAATCTTCAAAAATCACAAAAAGATGTGACGTCACAATAACATCTCGGTACGATAGTGATTATACTGCAGATGTTAATTGCTTCATCGTACCCCAAATCACCCAGTTGATTCCTACTACACCAATTAGCTGCAATGCACTCAATATTCCTGCTCACATCCACCTCGCGGATCCATCATTTTCCGTACCCTCAGAGGTGAAGATGCTATTGGGCGCCGATCTATTTTGGGAAGTTCTAACTTCCAATCACATATCATTAGGCAAGAATAAACCGAACCTAGTTGAAACAAAAATCGGTTGGCTTGTCTCGGGTTCAATACAAGTACCTAACTCAAAACAAACAAAGCAATCCTATACAACTACAGTCCACTGCCATTTCGCAAACGATATTGAGCTTGATAAAAAACTAAACTATTTTTTTGAATCTGAAGCCGCTCCCACCACTCAACAATTGCTTGAAAATAAGGCTGAGAGTGAGTGCGAACGAATCTTCACCGATACTACAACACGCCACCCAGATGGCAAGTTCATTGTAACTGTACCATTAAAAGAATCTCCTGAATGTTTAGGTGACTCGAAGCCACAGGCTTTAATGAGACTGTACTCATTAGAGCGTAAATTTAAAAGAAATCCTAAATTCAAGCAAGAATATGTCGATTTTCTAAAAGAATATTCAGCATTAGGCCATATGTCTGAAAACACAGCCCCACAAAATGATACTGTTTCCTATTTCCTACCTCATCATGGTGTATTGCGTGAGGATAGTCTGACATCGCGTTTGAGGACAGTATTTGATGGTTCCATGGTCACCAGTACAGGAATGTCCTATAATGACATACAACATATTGGCCCTACAGTTCAAGACGATCTATTAAGTATTTTAATTAGATTCCGACAGCACAAGTTTGTTGTAACCTCAGATGTAGCTAAAATGTACCGACAAATTTATGTCAGAGAAGATCAGCGTAGTTTGCAACAGATTTTGTGGCGGTCGGAACCTACACAACCAGTAAAGCAATACAAACTTAACACTGTGACTTATGGTACTTCATCAGCAAGTTTTTTGGCCACCAGATGCTTAAAACAGCTAGGTACAGATTGCACTGATGAACAAGTTAGCGAGACTATATTACACGATTTTTATGTCGATGACTGCATAACTGGAAACGATGACGAACAGACACTAATAAATACATGCAAGGGTGTAATCACTGAGTTGGAGAGCGCTCATTTTCACCTAAGAAAATGGCGATCTAACAAACCATCAATAGTAACTCAAATAGTTAATGAAAACTATAATAATAGTTTATTGAATCTAAGTAAAGATGAATATGCCAAAGCTTTAGGCTTACTCTGGGCCTGCAAAAAGGACACATTATTGTTTTCATTACCTGAAAGAGAACAAACCACTAAAACTAAACGCACAATTTTGTCAACAATTGCTCGAGTGTATGATGCTCTCGGTCTAATAAATCCTTGCATGTTACAGGCAAAACTCATCCTTCAGGCACTATGGGCAAAAAATGTCTCGTGGGACGGTAAGCTGCCGGCCGAGGTTGAGTTGCAATGGAACCAGTTTATCAAACATTTACCAGACATATCACAAATTGAAATTCCTCGTAGAGTACTATGTGACAATTATGTAACAATTCAATTATTATATATATATATTATGTATATATTATGTCATCTAGTACCCATAGTAAAAGCTTGATTTGTGTAACATAGTCCCTTAATGTTTATTTATTAATACATATTAGATTAAATTATTTCCGTTGGCGATTCTAAGCCGTGGAACCGACATCCTCATTTAATCTTCACAATATTTGTTTTTTTTTGTTATTAGAATAGAAGTATGATTTAATACCCCTAAATATATGATATTTTCATCTGGTATCCCTAACATGATTGTTATGCAGCTAAATTAAGAACACATTTAAATATGACTGACAGCTTATCATAAACAACCTACGTAATTTGGGCGGACATGTCACGTACTTATTTGTTTGCCACAAACTCGATTGTGGCAGCGGTGGAAAAGTGAAACTATGAAAAAGACAAAAAATAATATACTTCTCATATGATCATCTCCTTCTGTAGTGGTATTATTATTTGGTTGTCAAGTCTATAGATCATTGGTCTGAGTTCTTGACTTTTACTAAACTAAAAAAACTAAACGCTTATTATCATTGTATACTAGCTTTTACTCGCGGCTTCGCTAACGATGAAGTCGAGGGATGGTTTCTTACGGGAGCCATGATTTTTTAGGCATAAAAAATAGCCTATGTATGTGTTAAGTTGGGGTATAAATAAACTGTCTGTTCTAAATATCATGCAATCCGACATGCCGTTTCTGACTGAAGTAAATAACATATGTATGTACTCATTTCAAACTTTCACTTTTATTGTATTCCACGGCTTCCGGAGCCTTAAATCGATTTGAAAAATTTACTTGGATGATAAGTGTCAAGATCGACGGATGTCAACAGGCAGGCAGGCGTAATAAAAGGTTTTTATTTAATTTAATTTGCGGATTAAAATTTAAAAAAATATTTGCGTTGGAGCTGAACAGATTTTGTGAATTTCAAAATTGCTTTGAAAAATACACACAGTAAGCACAAAAAATAGGAGATTTGTACAAACGTGTACCTACTACCGAGGATAAAGTAAATGAGGTTTATATAGGAACGTAATTTTTTTAAAAAGTTTTGGTTTTTAACTAGCTTATTAGTCCACTTAGTCTCAGTTATTAGTTTATTGATTATAGTTTTTATTAATATCTTATTATGTTTTTATGAAATAAATAACCATTTCCTATAAATTAATTTGACCAAAAGCGTCATTTCATTACCTACTTCGAAATCGAATTTTCATAACTTCGAAAACGATTTTCATTAATTGATCAATTGATTTTATTTGTCGTGAATGTTATTTTTCAGAATAATTAGGTTTGGCTAAGGTTGTATTCCAAATATATGATATTCCAAAAAAAATATAATGTTGAAAAATAAAAACGTTGTTTTCCAAACTTATGCAAATTAGGAATAATAATGAAATAACTCCGGAGTTATTTAGGTTAGTGTCCTACTTAGTCCATATTTTATACCTGTTTAATTATGCCACACAACACCAAAGTCCTCTGCCGTGCAATACTTAAACAACAGTAAGTGCAAAAAGTGAGTTTCGAGAAAAACGCAAAAAACCCTTTAAAACCGGTTTTTTTTTGGTGTTCTCGGTGATTATTTACAAATACTTGAATATCAAAATATAGCACGGAATACATGAAATACGAATACGTGAACATTTTTTTATTTTCACAGTAATTGAATAAATTATTGCTATTTTAATTTTTTTAATAGTTTTACTGTACTCTCGAAGAGAACTAAAAACACAATAAATGCAGAATAAAGTGCAGTAAAAAAGCGGATTACTGCAAATAACCCTCGTACACTAATAGCTACTTGAATTAATTGCAGACTAAAGTACAGTATTCGTAACAATTTACTGCAATTTACTTAGTATTTATATTGATTGAGTTCTTCGAGATACCAACACGTACCTAGTGGTACAAATAAGGTATGTTTATAAATAATACACATATATTTGGCCAAAAATTGTTTTCCAAAGTATCACTTCCCAAACTGTTTCATTTCCCAACTCACGATTTTCTCTGAGACCATATTTTTTTCGGATCTTTCATAAAACAAATCTAACTTAACCTACTGTATTCTATAAGAGCATAAAAAATACCCTGAGATTTTTTTTTGCTTTAAGAGAAAATCGTGAGTTGGGAAATAAACAGTTTGGCAAATAAATCACTTTGGAAAAATATTTCGGCGACAAGGCAGGATACCAATTTGTGACTATGTTACATACAAATTCAAGAAAATTGAAATTTTTATCTTGTCGTCTACATGCTGTAGCCTTACCACGAGGTTGACACCGACGTGACACTGAAATGTTCGGGTAAGGCTACTGAATAAAAATATTAGTAATAAAAACATTCACAGACATCTAAGTATTATGTAATGTAACTTACACATCTTCACTCTGTCTTCAAACGCAAAATCAATGGTGTGCAATAAAGAGTATTTGTATTTGTATTGTATTTGTCAAATCTTCTTCTTCACCTGAGCCTGCAGTAACAGGTATTTTTCTCCAAAACAAAAGTCTATTTAAATAGACTTGGAACTATTATTTTACTTAATTTGGACATCAGTTGCCATAGCTTTTTAAAGAGATTAAATTTCTTCATTAAATTGACACCTTTAGGCACAGTTTTCATTTGTGCATCAGGTTTTTTTTTTGATTTCAGACATGTTAATTTGCCGTATTCTTGCGACTCGAAATAAACAATATCTGCCCCCTCTGTACCATGGTTTCGACAATGTCTTTTAAATAGACTCGATTTCCACGGTTATGAATCATTCAACTTCTGTAGAGAAATGTGCGATTTGAAATCATAGAAATCGAATATATTCATAGATTTTACCTGTACTTTTCCTGGGGTTACAAGCTCGAGTAAAAACTCCAAAAACGAACACTTTTCGCATTTTTTTAAGTAAATTTTGCTCGACATTGTGTTGGAAGGAGTCATCAGACATGAAAGTGTGGCTTGGCTCAAAGTATTTTAGAACCATTTTATGTTTGAAGAGCAAAATTCAACCTAATCTAAGTATAGTAAATTGCTGTCATGTTTGCAGTAAACACATTTAAAAATAGCCAAACGACAGTTTAAGTCACAGTAAGTGAGCTTAGTACTGTACTTTAGGTTGTATTTTGCTCTCTTATTTACGACTGTTAGACCACTTAAATTATAGTAAGGAAATACTGTTACTGCATTTTAAATAGTAATTATGCTGAAAAATCATTAAAATACCAAACACAGTACAAATATTTTAGAACATTTATATTGTACTGTATTTTAAACAGTTTTTGGCGTAAGTATTATCTTCTGTTTACATGTTAATTTACGATTGACAGGAGACTTTTACTGTATTTTAATCAGTGAAGTCTAAAAATTCACAGCCGACAACTCTATTACGGCATTTTAGTTAGTTTTACCTCAATAATTTACTAAATTCTTCTGATTTACTGTACATGGAGGCTTCGATTTTTATATGTTCCCATTGTCATAATCGCACGTGGACTATATACATGTGTGCGTCTTGACACGGTCATCTACGATCAAGAAAAAACAAAAAATCGCAAAAGTAGCACTTACTGTTGTTTAAGTATTGCACGGCAGTCCTAATCATAATAATTACCACTTCTGAAATTAGCCTACCAATCATATTTGTCAATGAACTGCTACCTACTGCTACTGCACGGTTTTGGATACTACTTCAGTGGACGAGAACCAAGCAAATGACGTAGTGTGTGTGATGATGAGGGTAGATTCTCGCCTCCGCTGACGCCCGCATCTAGCAGCCGCGCGTACAGAGCGTTGGCTTGGTTGGCGCGCAGTGTTCGACTGAGGAGCACGTGATGATGAATCGCGAACCGATTCGAAACAAATATGTCGAGTAATATTCGTTTTAAACGTGAGTAAGCCAGTTTCATTATGTATTTTAATATTATGGCCGAGCCTCACGGGAACGCTAGATGCGTATTTAACGAAAACTTAACAAGAATTAGTTGTAATCTTTTTATAATTATTGTATTAAGCGGTTTACACTCACGTGAAATTGTCAGGAATGGCCCGACATTTTTCGAACTCGCATGGAGCTCTTCATCAGGGACTGCTACCCGTACACCGGCGGCAACTATATGTCACTGATTGTTTGATCGACGCTCCGCTCTAATAGTAAGTGTAAACCGATTAATACAATAATTAAAATAATTGGTTGCGTTTATTTTGCAAATAACTTGCCTAAACTGAACCTTCAGTGCTACAGTGTAAGGATAAATTAAAGCCATTATTGTAAATTCTCGTAGACCTTTAGTGCTTTACTTTGGGGAGCGTTTAAGAGAAGGGAAGTCATATTTTCTGCGTCCATTTATTATGTAGCTGACACTTCGGGAGATAAAAATAATAAGATATTATTTTTCATTTGGGTATCATCTTTACCCAATGTTGTATCGGGCTGCAGTCAAAACTGACGTAGGTACTTTGAAATACAGCACCAACAATAACTCAAAAGAGTTTTCTTCATAAGATCTAGGTAATTTTTCAGAATGTATTTATTAATAGAATTACATTTATTTAACGGACCGGCAATGTTATCCTCCAGGCCCTAGAGGAAAGGAATGTATAAGGTTAGGTTACCTTAAACTATTTTTAATATTTTTTACTCAAACATGCAAAGAAATGGCGTCATAACGTGCGTTATAACAGGCTTCGAAGTGTCACGTTTTGGGCGGAACAACTCGAGAGAACTGTAAAGGAATATCATACAAAATTGAAGGCCTATAGGCCGTGAAGTATTATTTTTTACACATGGCGCCTGTGTTTATGTACAGGCTAAACAGCTGAATTATATTTGTTTTCAGTGGTGATTTTTTTTATTTCATTGCATAATGTTTGAGAAAAGTACTGTGGTGAGGTAGGTATAGTACCTACATAAATATAAATGTATGTGTTAGAATAAGTTGATTAGTATTAAACGTATCGCCGAACAGTATGGTTGTTTGTACTCACAATAGTCCCCCGCGTTCGCCCCACATCAGATGGCGACCCTGCCGCTAGCGCGTTGTGCTTGGTGCTGATTAAGGACTTTTGACATGCACGTGTAATAAAACGAAATCATGATGCAATCGCGATTAGAGACTCGTCCAGCGGTGTCACGTACGATTTGTGAATACGATTTTAATAATAAACTTTCTATCTTTAAAAATAACAATGGGCAAGGAGTGTTCCAAGTGTGTCTGCGATAACAAGGAGGTGGTTATTAACCAGCACGGAGCAACAAATGACACAGGAGCCGATATAAGCAGTCACACAAGTATAAACAATATTTTACGTTCGGTTGTACTGGTTTTATGTGGGGCAGGAGTCCTATTTATTATATATAAGAAATACAACCATTGCCATAGAAACCTCGTTAGGAATGAGATACGAGAGAACGCATTTCGAAGAATTCGTCTGAGGCTGTCGGGACGCGGTGACCGTGACCGTGACCGTGCCATCGGTGATCGTGACCACATCGAGGACCAGGAGATACCGGCGGCATAAGCGGCATGTACGGAAATAGTCGGCGATATAATAGTATGTAATTTGTTGTATTTAGAATAATATTAGTAGTCCTTACAATAATTTCAAAAAATATTTTTTATGGAAGATCTAGCCAGTGTATTAGAAAACTTACAGAAAATACAAGTGGCATTAAGAAAATTAGGTAAAAAAAGGCATTTGTATCCATTGAATGTAAGTGAAAAAATTAAAAATGCCAAGGCCACATATGAGCAGTATAAATTAGTTCTTGTAAACTTAAGTAAAGCAGACTTTAAGTTAGAATATGCAGAATATACTATAGAAAATATAATAGATAATATAGAACGTACTTATAAAAAGATCTTGCGTTATCAATGTAACGAAACACCTGAGTGGTCTAAAAATAGCTGTACAATAACCACTACCATGGACAAGTTCGAGTTAAAAACGGCTGCTACTTTGCTACCTATAATGGATGGATCGGAGGACAAAACAAATACATTAATAGATGCAATTAGTATGTACGAAACTTGTTTAAAGGAAACAGCTTGCAAACAGTTATTAATAAAATTTGTGCTAGCCACTAGACTAACAAAATCTGCAAAATTAAAACTTAAATCACAATACAACACTTGTGAGGATTTAATTGCGGACATGAAAAAATATTTGTTAACAAAAAAATCTGCTAATGCATTGCTTATCAAACTCAACAATATTTCACAGGGTGAGATGTCCATTTCGCAATACGCAAACCAAATAGAAGATATTTTTGTTAATCTAACTATATCACAGGCCAACAACAATGAAAGTGCTTCTGAAATTCTATAACCAATAAATGAGCAACTAGCTATAAAAAAGTTTGCTGACGGATTGCGTAATAGACGTCTCAGTACAATTAGAGCTGCTCGAGATTATACAGATTTCAAGGATGCGGTGCGTGCAGCACAGGATGAGGAGTCAGCACAACCAGGAACTAACACGATGCTGAATTTAAGAGGTAGGTCATCCAATAGGAATCCGCACTATGGCAACGGCTACCGAGGAAACAGACCCTACAGAGGTAGTTTTAATACCTCGGGTCGAGGGCACCAGTATAGAGGTAATTTTAACAATCCAACTAGGGGATACCATCAGTACAGAGGTAGCTATAACATGCCATCATATTATAATAGATACCAATCTCGTGGAAACTATTCGAGATCGCGTTCGAATCGCGGTCAAGGTACCCGTGGTAGGGGACAATTACTTGCAGCCACGGAAATAAACAATGAGACGACTAACAATACTACACAGCCGAATACGAGTGAGTTTTTTCGTGCCTAAACAACATATATTAACTTGCGACAACAATATCGGGTATGTATTTTTAGACACAAATCATACGCAATATTCATTTTTAATTGACAGCGGCGCTTCATTATCCGTCGAAGGCGTTATCGGAACATGCTGTTATATACAATCAATATAATTCGGTACGCGGCGTAGGCGGTACATTACAATCCTATGGATAGACGTACATTACATTATATACTCAGGATGGTTATTCTGTTAACCATAAGTTTCATGTTTTTGACTATTTACTTATACAATCGGATGGAATTATTGGGTTCTATTTATTAAAGAAAAACAAAGCTAACATTGACTTGGATACCTTTAAATTATCATTAAAAAATCAAGAAAAAATAACCACAGTACCAATTTATGGATCAACAAAAGTTAGTCTAAATTATTTATCGATTCCCGCTAGAAGCGAATCAATTCATTATATAAAGTTAAATAGACCTCTACGAGAGGATTGTGTCGTATGCCCCCAAGAGATACAGGAAAATTTACTTTTAGCAGGATTAATAGTGAAACCAAATAAAAATATAATTCCTATTAAACTTCTCAATACCAGTGATAATGATATAATAATACCTACGTTTAAACCAACAATGTATTTACTAAGCGACTATCAAATGTGCTCATTTAGCAGGTGCGACTCAAGTTCCGTTCGCGCTAAAGAGTTGTTATCGTTATTGAAACTCGACCACTTGCAACATAACCAGCGTGGAAACATTGAAGCTATTTGTTCCAAGTATGCTGATATATTTCATTTGCCCGGTGATAAACTTACAACTACTTCTGTGTGTGACCATACTATAACGGTTAAAGAAAATTGCAGTCCAGTGTATGTAAAACCTTATAGAGTACCTAAAAGTCAACAACAAGAAATACAAAAACAAATAAAACGGAAGATTGATGATGACATAATCGAAGAAACGCGAAGCGAATGGTCTAGTCCAATTTTATTAGTGCCAAAAAAAGGAGAAAATAAAGATAAAAAAGACTGGAGATTAGTTATCGATTATAGAAAACTCAATGAAAAATTAGAAGACAATAAATTTCCTTTACCGAATGTGACAGAGATCTTGGACTCACTATCTGGAGCCATATATTTTTCATATTTAGATCTTAGTCAATCATATTATCAAATTAATCTTACACCAGAGTGTCGTAAATACACAAGTTTTACAACAAATACAGGACAATACGCTATGAAACGATTGCCAATGGGGTTACGAACTAGTCCTAGTACATTCTCGAGAATAATGACAGTAGCAATGTCCGGTCTCAATTTTGAAAAATGTTTCGTTTACCTTGATGATCTCGTTGTATTTGGACGAAATTTAGAAATTCATAATAAAAACCTTTTAGACATTTTTGAACGGCTAAGACAAGTCAATTTAAAATTAAATCCTACCAAATGTCAATTCTTAAAAACAGAACTTCTTTACTTGGGTCACGTGGTGTCAGCAAAAGGAGTTTCACCGAATCCTGAAAAAATTAAAGTTGTAAAAAATTACCCAATACCAACTAATGCCGATGAAGTAAGACGGTTTATAGCATTCTGTAACTACTATAGAAAATTTATAAAAGATTTTGGTGAAATAACGGTACCATTTTTGTGTAAAAAGAACGTTCCCTTTAACTTCACCAAAGAATGTCAACAAAGTTTCGAATACTTAAAAAATAAACTTATTAACCCACCTATATTGCAATATCCGGATTTTAGTGAAGATAAACAATTTGTTTTGCAAACAGACGCATCAGGAACAGCAATAGCAGCAATTTTGTGTAATTACGATATGAGACCAGTGGCTTACGCCAGTAGGCCATTAAATCAACTGAAAAAAATTATCCCACAATACAAAAAGAGTTACTCGCCATAGTCTGGGGAATAAAATATTTGTGATACTTAAGTATATTGTCTACATGTATAAAAAAAAAAAACATTTTTTTTTCTTTTTCATCAACCCCGGTGGTGTGGTGAGGTATAGTACATAAATATAAATGTATGTGTTAGATTAAGTTGATTAGTATTAAACGTGTCGCCGAACAGTATGGTTGTTTGTACTCACAATAGTCCCCCGCGTTCGCCCCACATCAGAGTACTATTATACATGCCTTAGCCGTGAAAAGGGCTTGCCGGCTTCGTATCAATATCCGGTCTATACCTACTCACCCGGTAATACCTTCTTTCAAGGCGTCTGCAGTAATGTACTATTATTAGCTGTTCATCCCAACGTACCTTATTAGGGCACCCCTGCGGCCGTGGCGCCGCGGCTTCAGGGACGCCTGTCTTGCTCGCACAGTTTTGACAGGAAAGTGACAGACAGTATTTGTCGCGCGACATAGAGTCGCGTGTCACAGTTATGCTAGACGTTTTGGTTCGAGCGCTCGTGGCGCTCAGTGCGCTTCTGGCATCAGCACCTCTAGCATAACTGTCATATGCGACTGTTCCTCGCGCGAGATCATTAGCCGTCTCTTTCTGTACAGTAATGTGAGAGAGTGACGGGAAGCGCTATGTTGCACGACAAGAGTCGCGAAGCACAGTTGTGCTAGACGGGCAGCATCGGTATGTGATCTGTTTGCATGGAGTTGGGCCGCTGCGTGTTATTGTCCATGTTTGAGATTCTGCGAAGTGATGGATGTTAGACAATCGTTAGACAATTTTGTACGCTATTAGTTACAGATTCTGATGTAGTTAATAATACTTTTCGTTTTAATATTTCCATCTCAACTTTTTCACCAAAAAGTTGAAATTAGTTTTCTTATTTTTTGATAAGACCTTTGTACTAAGTTTCTAATTCCTAACTTAGAATAAAACATACAACATTTCATCCTTTTTATAACCCCCTTAGGGGTTAAATTTTCAAAAACGCAGAAATTGATTTTCTTCCATTTTATTTTAATACCTTTTTACGAAGTTTCAAGTTCCTAGCTTAAAATTAAAATTGAACCCCGAGACAAACTTTCATCCCCCTTTTAACCCTCTTAGAGGTTGAATTTTAAATAACGTTTAATAATCGTTATTTTGTTATTGTTATATATGCCTTAATAAGAAGTTTCAACGAATTTGTAATGGATTCAAACTTTCAGCCCCTTTTTAACTCTTTTGGGAGACGAATTTTTGAAAACGCTGAAATATTTTTTCTTGTATTCTTATTAATGCCTTTATACAAAGTTTAAAGTCCCGCGCTCAGAAAAAGGTTTGATCTCCTTACAAACTTTCAACCACTTTCAGGGATGAATTTTCAAAAACGCTGAAATTTGTTAACTGCATTTTATTTTAATACCTTTTTAAAAAGTTTCAAGTTCCTAGCTTAAAATTAAAATTGAACCCCGAGACAAACTTTCATCCCCATTTAACCCTCTTAGAGGTTGAATTTTAAATAACATTAAATTAATGTTGTTTTATTTTTTATTAAAGCAGTAACGTCTGCTAACGTAAACTAAATGATTACAAATGAAACGAAAATTGAAAAAAATTTGAGACGATGGTGCCGACGATAAAGTCTAAATCTTTACGGTAGATGGCGCTACGATGCCACCCTAAGGCATGTCGAAGCAACTGGTTGAAAAATTCAATGACTCTGACATCTGATTCGGTGGTCCAATTGGGAGGACGCCAGTGTTGGCCCGGAAAGCCGTTGGAAACGCAGGTTCGAATCCTGTCCGAGTCATTAAATTTTTCAATTTTCGCTTCATTTGTAAACATTTAATGTTGTTTTGTTATTATTTTATATGCCTTAATAAGAAGTTTCAAAGAATTTGTAATGGATTCAAACTTTCAACGCCTTTTTAACCCTTTTAGGGGATGATTTTTTGCAAACGCTCAAATTACTTTTCTTGTTTTTTTTTTTTTTTTCCTTTTTTTTTATGTCATAGGGGGCAAACGAGCAAACGTATCGCCTGTCTTGTATTCTAATAGTATGACTTTATACAAAGATTTAAGTCCCGCGCTCAAAAAAATACTTGATCTCCATACAAATTTTCAACCCCTTTTTTACTACCTTAGGGGATGAATTTGCAAAAACGCGGAAATTAGTTTTCTTCCATTTTATTTTAATACCTTGTTACTAAGTTTCAAGTTCCTACCTTACAACCTTTCATCCCCATTTTAACCCCCTTAGGGGTTGAATTTTTCAAAATTGCTTCTTATTTCTTGTTCACTTTATAAATGCAATCTACTGTGCAAATTTTGTAGTTTCGGCTCTGCGTTGATGAGTCAGTCAGGACACTTGCATTTATATATATAGATTACATGAAATAAATAAATAATACACGTTCTACAGTATTACTTATTACGTTTAATTTTGTTACAGTAACAAAATTAAACAATTATGTTTAATTTTGTTACAGTAACAAAATTAAACCTTCACTGTTCCAATAGACTTTTAAAACCGGAAACCTTACCCTTCTTATATAGGGACGGCTTGCGGTTGTACAAAATGGACAGGAAGGTTAAACAAAAGAACATACATGTACATATATGTACAATATGTAATGTAATGCTGTTGCCCTTGTGTATTGAACACTTGACCCATTTTAAACATAATGTAATGAATATTATTATAGTAGGATATTTTTTTCATAAAAACCTAAAAACATGTTAAGATAAAATGCTTCCAGTCCTTCGGTACGAGTACGACGCGTCGTTGAGGATAGCTTCGCTCAGGTCACCAAACAGATTTATTTAATTCGGTCCCATTGTACCCATATTCGTTTGATCATTTACATCTGTAGCATATAAACAAGTAATGATTCATTCTCTCCTTAAACTGAACTGATTGCAATCGATTAATCATCGTTAATGGGCACCAAATTAAAAAAAAATTGGTGAAATGTAATAATCGATTTTCGTTCGTTCGGCTATGTGTTAATTAAAATGTAATTAAATGTTACTCTCAAACATAAGAGAACTCACTTGACTAAGCTATACTGCTCTTTGTAGCACTGCAAAATCCCAGTGAAATAAAAGCCGAATATAAAACACGACGGATTTATAGGTTTCGAGTTGAAAGTTTTTATTTTATCTCGCTCCATCGCTCGTGGCTCGTAACACATTTTCAGGAAAATGAGATTTTTTTTACGATCGTCGCGTCGGGTGGTATGCCGTACCGTACCTGACCCTCGCGGTATTATCCATCTGAAGGTAACCATTAATGTTTAGCGCCCGCATATTCTAGTTTGATGATACTAGGAGAATGCCTCTGACTTTGTCCGCGACGAAGGAACAAGATAATTAGTTAAGCAGCTAAGCTGCTAATTAAGGAAGCTGCTGCAGCTTCCTTAATTCTTAAGCCATTAATATGAATGCGAAAGTGTTATTATTACTTTTTGCTTAATATTTGTACATGAAGATCTATAGGTAAACAAGGTATAAAATGCACCCATTTGACTCGAGATAATAGTTTGAGAGTGAGATTGGTGCCTTTTATTCCGAGTTGAACATACTACTTTTAATTTCGAAGACTTATGAGAAAAGTAATAATGGTAAAACACATTTTTTTAAATACTACACTACACGCGTAATTACTAATTGGGATACGTTCGTGTGACATGGAATAACCATAGGTATCTATTGGAACATGGTTCAAGTGCTTAAAAAAGTAATACGACGTCTTAATTTTTAGGGTTCCGTACCTCAAAATTAAAAACGGAATCCTTGTAGGATCACTTTGTTGTCCGTCCGTCCGTCTGCCAAGACCCTTTATCTCGGGAACGCGTGGAGTTATCGCATTAAAATTGAAACCATATACTTAGGTCTACAAATTCTGCAATCCCTTAAAGCCGTGAATAAATCAAACTTAAGTTAACGTAAAAAAAAGATACCATTTATGCCGCAAAAAAAGTCACACGAACGAACGTATCCCAATTGGCAAATGCAGTTTAAAATAATAAACATCAACCATAGTTGCGCGTGTAGTATAGTATTTTTTTAAATCTGTTTTTCCACTATTTTTTTACTAATATTCGAAATAAAAAGAAGTAAGTTCAACTCACTCTCATTCCGCTTTAGCGCCAAGATAATTAAGTGAAATGGGCGCCTTCATTCCTTGTTTACCAATCTACTATTTTTCAAACCCTCGATAAGTTCTATAACGAGTAGCGCACCTCAGTGACTCTTTCTTTACTATCTCAATGGCCATTGTAAGGATTGAACGATTCAATAAAACTACTCTGAAAAGTGAGTTCGAGTACTTGTACCTGTATTTCAAGCATTTAACAATCCCAAGCATTTGGTTCCTTTCATAAAATGTTGGACACTATATTTTACGCCAGCGGAAGAAAAAATCTGTTTGTTCCGCGATAGAGGTGTGCAATCCAGCCTATCTAAAATTGAAATCTATAACATTTATATTTCACAGTAACTTGCTCAATTTTGTCTGTGTCTTTTTGTGTGAATAATGTTGAATAATGCTACACACAAGGAATATGATGTCTTTCGTGTTAACGATGTTATCTAAGTAACAAAGGAGATTCATATCGCGCTTTTATTATGCTACGATTTAAAATATCATTTCATTAACGAAGCCTCCTTTGTGTACGTTTGTTTGGACTGTTTTTATGAACATAATTTGAGTCAGAATATGTAAAGTTTTGTAAATGTATTGCTTGAAATCTAGCCGTTTCTAGGTAGAAATTAATTTTACTTGAGTGAATAACTGGGCTTCGAAATTGGCGCATGATTTATGTGGACGATTATCCACGGATTTTCGTGGTTTATGCGTAGTTACATCTGTATAGATTCATTCATATGTGGTGAGCAATATTGGGCGTATATTTACCCAATTGGAAAATGTGTTCTCGTAAGATACTTCAGTAGGTATTCAGATTGAGCACAGTAGAGTAGGTATTTGAATAGGAATAAAACAAATTTCCAGTGAAGATAAAAGCTTTAATGTTAATAGACATTACAATACACATTCAATCAATCAACAACTTCTTGTCCGTTACAAATACAGGCTTTATAAACAGAGTAAAAAAGAAAGCAGTGGTGTACATGGCTATGTATGCCAAAACAAGAGTGGCAAACACGGACACAGATGTAGACTTATTTGTAGAAGTAACGTAATTAGTATAGTACAGATATAACAGAAATATAGACAGCTCTTCAAACAAATTTTTTGCCAAGTAAATCTTATTAAAACAAAAAATTTCTCCCGCAAACGCTAAGCCTATGGAATGAGCTCGATGTCTCGACGTTTTAAAGAGTTCGCAACACTTATGCGAATCTCCTGGAGTTCCCAGCCGTACGCTAGTTTGCCACCACCGTTTGTTAAAAAAAACTTACTAATATTAAAACAATAAGGCGTAATCGACTGTTAACAATTAAAACTCACTGTGTAACAAATACCTACTTAAAACAAAGCTCGTATCTCAGTGTCAATGTACTTACTAGATACGAGGTTTTGAAGAACAGTCACTGAAGTTTTAGTGAGTTTTGGCTGTCAGCAGGCGATATTTTCTCATTCACGACACGAAGAACATGATTGCAGAGGGCTCAAGACAGACAGACTTGACAAGAAATGAAGGTGACTTATGGGGATTTTTCTAAAAAGTGGATGTTATTTATGAAGCATGTTAGGTACATGACATCATAATTATTATATAGATATTCATCATCATCATATCAGCCGAAAGCCGTCCAATGCTGAAAGTCCTCACCCAAAATTATTCAAAAGCCCGCCCTCATCCAACAGCTTCCCGTGATCCCGCCCAGATCGTCGATCCATTGTGTTAGGCCTTTCCGCGCTATATAATTCCGTACGTGGTCGCCATTCAAGAACCTTGCTACCAGCAATCGCCATCGAGTCTACTCGTACAGTCGCCCTCAGATATATCGCAGCATATAAGGCGCTCATAAATATGTGAACACGACTCTTATTGACTGGGCGTTACAGCTAGTACATGTTCTCTGCTACTATCAGAGCAATGTCGAGGGAACGGTACATTCAACTACTTATAGCCCTGCAAGGGGTTTTACAACCCACGCCATATTGCGGATTTTCAGTGGTACTAAATTATTTTACTGGCAACGAAAAATGTTTGGTAACTGACGTTGAAAGTCGGTGAATGTCACTGATGTAAACAAAGAAGAAACAGGACTAAATATTCCGCCAAATTTCAAGTATTTTTTGCATAATAAAGCCAAAACTATCCTCAGTGATGAAAGTCAAGTTTTTTCAATAGGATTCAGTATTTATTTCGCAAGAAGTACGAATGATTGAGCAGCATTCCGGTAAACAATGTTTTGAATTCTGATAATGACAAATCCTTGACTGACGTTTAATAATGCAAATATGACGTACTTATGCACATTATTGCCATATGAAAGCTGTTTGTAGCGCTCCCTGGGCCGAACCGACGCTTGCTAGGCTATAAATATGCAATCAAATAGACAATCTCGGAAACTATTCGGATCCAATTAATTTCTGATTCTGTTTTGTCACCAGAAAATGTCACAGATGTCTGCAGCAACCGCAATACTCTTAGCCACAAATGCTTCTATTAATTAATATTGGCTTAGATCCAACGCCTTGTAAGCCGCACCAACAATAATTACTCTACCGATTAAACATTAATCCGAAAGTTATTTTGTAAGTATTTCAAAATATGGTTTGTTTTTAATGATGATTTTTCTATGACAATGTTAGTATATCTTTTTATTCTACCGAATTACAGTCTACCCTAGTTGTATAGTCTGCCCTTTTTAGGGTTCCGTAGTCAACTAGGAACCCTTATAGTTTCGCCATGTCCGTCTGTCCGTCTGTCCGTCTGTCCGTCTGTCCGTCCGTCCGCGGCTTAGCTCCGTGATCATTAGTACTAGAAAGCTGAAATTTGGTATGAGTATGTGTATGTATTACGCCGACAAAACGGTAAAATAAAAACTAAAAAAAAAATTTTTTTAGGGGTAGCTCTCGAACACCTAAAGTGGGGGTGAATTTTTTTTTTCGCGTCAACCCTAGTGTGTGGGGTATCGTTGAATAGGTCTGTTAAAAATAATAGGGGTCTCTAAACATTACTTTTTGATAAAACCAGTAATTTTGTAAATATTCGCTCCGAAAATAAAAAAAATTGTGTGTCCCCCCCTCTAACTTTTCAACCACGGGTCAAAAAAATATGGAAAAATTTATGAAAATGAGGCCTTATAAGTACTTTCAATGAAAACTATATTGATCAAAATCGATCCATCCGTTTTTGAGTTATCGCAAAATTTCATAATTTTCTTTAAAAGGACGTAAGTTGACTTCCAGAAGGTAATAAGTAATTGCAGTTGCTTTGGCGTTTACGACCTTTTTATAGAACTTGATATCTTTCTCTAACTTAAACCTCGGGCGTCTCTTGTGAAGGATGAGTAACTACGGAACCCTACACTGAGCGTGGCCCGACATGCTCTTGGCCGGTTTTTTTTTCTAGTGCGATAGTTTATGGCAGCCATGGTATAAGAAAGTAGGGTATGGCACTCCGGAATGACAGGTGACACTTTTGACGCCATCACGCTGTGATTGGTTGGTTGGTTCTGTCAATCCGTTTCTGTTGCCAGTGGTGTATCATAATACTCCCCGATTCCCTTGTCGAATCTCATAAAATAGTGTGTTTTAAATAAATTATTACGACAAAATAAAATTTAGTTGAAGAACTGTAATGCATTTTTTCTTGTACGACTTGCGGCAAAACTTATTTCCTTATAATTGTTTTGTTACCATAAAGCGGCAACTAATCAATGGCATAGAAAGTCTCACTAGCCGAAGTGCTATACCTTATTTTCTTATACCATATGATGTCAGCTAAATATCCCGCATACAAAATAATAGGTAGGTACATAAAACCAGCAAAAACAAGGTTGCTATAGTAAATGTGCATTTCTCAAAAAGTTTGTACATCATTAAGACGTCAATTAACGTTCAATTATATTTTTCCTATTTTGTTACCAATTTTCTTTCCGATTTCCAATACATTGATATCAGATTATATATAATTAAAAAGGTATAAGCATAACAGAACCTTAATTATCGAACATAGCCACATTGATATAAGATTAATTAAATAATTGGTAACAAAATAGGAAAATTATATTGGACTTTAACTTTTGTAGGTAGGTACTTATTTTGTATCTTTTTATATTTTGTACCTATCTTAATTTTGTACAAGCTTTTTGAGACCTTCTCAAATGCGCAATCCTACCAAGAAGGTAGACACACGATCGCTAAAGCTGCTTATTTACGACTTGCTACATAATATCAAGGTTTCTTACTTAGATCGCATTGTTACCAGGTAAAAAAAAACAGGTAAGTATACAATATTTAAAGAATAATTATTGAGCTAAATTCTATTTACCTTCATTACTACCAAGTTTCAATTCAAGCTTATTCTTCGTGGCATTTGCTTATTGCGCCGAAGGAAACTCAGATGGAGTGGCGACTAAATTTAATAAATCGTGTTGTAAAGGTGCCCCTCGTTTCCCTTGGATTTAGAGTGATTTGCCGCGCATTGTATTTCAACTCACATTGATCAAAGAAATAAATCCTTCTAAACAGGCCGTAAATGTAATGAGAGTTGAATAATAACAGAGAAGTACCTAATAATTCTCAAGAAAAACATACGCTTACTTTGGGGCTGTATTCAGTTATCGGATCAAAGGTTCTATAGCTTTTCTAGAGTTCATGAACACATATTTATATTCCTAAATTTCCTATTATTCCAGCAGTTTTTCGGAAATCTTTGATTCAACTACTAAGTTCAACATTTTTACAACCATAATACAGGAAGTTTGGAATAACGATGTAGGAACTTTAGGAGGTAATACCGGGGACTATTTGAAAGAGTTTGATCGCTATATGCCTTAGTCCAATCTGTGCTACTTTGTTTTTAAATCTTCAACAATTTTCGATTTTTACCAAACACTGACATGAAAAGTTAAATTCAAAACAAACTAGGCATTAAATAAAAATTTACTTCTATCTAATTATCATTTCCATTAATTTATTAACCTACAAAAAAAAGTTCACCCTCCCACAAACTGCACATTTTTTAAAAGCGTTTTTGTAGCTCACCATGAATGATTTCTGTCAAAAAAAAAATAACTTCAGCAGGCTGTACCTACCTAAAAAAGTAATTACTCAGGGTATTGCCGTTCCAACTAATTTAAAAACATGCTTGATCTGTTTACTGTAAATTCACATTAAAAACTATGGCATAATTGCTACCAATAGGTAATAAACATAATTATCGTTTGTTGAAAACCAGAACTCGCTAAGTAATAAGTACTTACTACTTGAAACAAAGCTAATCAACTAACTAGATAAGAGGTTTTAAAGAGTACTTTTAGTGAGTTTTGGTTGTCACTTGCGATATCATTGGTCGACGCGTTCAACGACTAATCCGAACAAAAAATAATAAAAACTCGATTGGCTTTGTTTGACGTCCTTATTTAGTGCATTAAAAAAATTATCGTTTACGCAGTTAATCGATTTTTTGTGCCTAATAACCTTAGTTGTAATTAGTACAGGGGATCGTGTTTGTAAAGCACACATGCTAGGGTATGGCTATAACGAAACGGTTGGCTCGGTTTGTAGAGACCTGCCTACTGAGCCGGCGGTCCCGGGTCCCGGGTCCGAATCCCGGCCAGGGCAAATATTTGTATGATGAACTCGAATATTTGTGCTTGGGTCATGGTTGTTCTATGTATTTAAGTATATCGACGGCAAAAACGGAAACGCTGTAAACGCCAAGGGCATTCATTGGCGTTTACTACGATTCCGCTTTTTGCCGTCGATATATTTATCTATATAAGTATGTATATCGCGTCGTCTAGTACCCATAACACAAGCTTTCTTGAGCTTAATTTGGGACTAGATCGATTTGTGTGAGGTTGTCTGATATTTGTTTTATTTGTTTATGGCTAATGCGCATAAGCATTTCACACATATGACGCAGAGGGCGCTACAGTGGGGTAGAAATATGGAATGAAAGATTTAGTGTGATTGACGTAACGATGTAATATCTCAGTTGGGAGAGCACTACGCAGGAAATGTAGGTGTCGCAGGTTCGAGTCCTGCTTAGACTGTAGTAGATCACATTAAATTTTTCTTTCATAATAAAATTACCTTTGTGTCAATATTTATTCTATGCGGCATGTTTAAAACTCTGTTGTAGTTCGCACTGGCACAGTACGAGTAGGAGGTATTTGTTCATGGGTTCCCTCTATGCCGCATACTTTTGTTTGTCCGAAACTGTTTTAGCAGAACAGACTTGGCGTATTAAGTTTTCGACGAATGTTAATGTGGCAGAAATCTTATTTGGCATAAGTTCTAACTTACTGAAAATGTGTTTGTCCGAAATTGTATTCGCATATTATTATTTAGGCCGTTTTTTTTTATATAGCCTGTTTGTGTGTGTCCCACTGCTGGGCAAAGGCCTCCCCTCTTTCTCGCCAGTCGTCTCACTGAAGAGCAGCTGAGTAGGCTGATTATATTTAAGAATAATTTGGTTTAGCATAATGATATTTGGCATATTATCTATTGTCCGAATTCATCTTGGCATACTTAAATTATAACGAAAACGAAATGCTAGCACACCTACACTCATCCCTACAAATACTTGGGTAGGTTCGTTCGTTAATTTTTGTTCCTTAGAGCGGAAATAGAAGACCCGCGAAGCGGGGCTTCGTCTACTGGTTCTCGGATCGTTAGTAAATTAAATTTTCGGAGTGCTGAAAATATGCCTATTTATTTTATGCGTAGACATGATTCGGACAATATGCGCAAATAAATTGTGACAAATGAAAATATGCCTATTTATTTTATGTGTAGACATGATTCGGACAAACAAAAATATGCACAAATAAATTATGACAAATTAATATCTGCGTTATCAAACTATGCGAACCTTGATTATGCCTAATCAGTTTACGCGGAAAGTCAATTTAGGCCTACATAGATGATACCATGCAGAATTATGACTAAAAACATTATGCCAAAACAGGGGGAACCATTTGTTCATTGACTGCGTTCTCGTCATGTGCAATTCAACTATACATGCAGTTTATGGCTGGCTAATGAAACCCTAGACTAGACCCTAGCAAACAGTCAATTTCCCATTCCTGCAAACTCTTTCACACGAATTTTCAAGCGTTTATTGGCAATTATTTGTTGAATAATTATTTTTATTTCAGTTTATATTTCATTTTATATTACTTAAATCTTCCGTATTGACAAACAGGTGTTATATTTATATATATATATAATATCACTACCTTAACAAACACAAATGTCTACGTAAAATCAGAAATTTTCTCAACGATCGTCTCATCTCAGATGTGAGACGCGTGCCAGCACAGATGTTTCAATTTCACCAAAAATCGTTATATGTATATACTTAAGTAGCTTCGCTTCGTAAATAAATTCGTGACATGCGTTCGCAATTTGCGGATTACGATCATACCAAACTGTGGCGTGTATCCAGCGAATAACAGGTAATCGAGACTTGTAATATCACCATACATGATTGTTACAAGTGTGGGATTATTATGTGTACGGGATAATATCTATCAAAATGTAATAACGAGTTTTTGGAAAAAAAATCATTTTACTAGCTTTGCCCGTTGCTTCGCTCCTGTGTAGAACTCGGGGTACTCAATCCTACAAGGACCATTTTCTTTGGAGATATAAAGTATCCTGAAGTGTTAAGTTCTAGTATAAACTAGGTATGTCTGTTCTACATTTCATGATAATCCGTCCAGCCGTTTCAGCGTGAAGAAATTACAAACATACACATACACTTTTGCTCTTATAACGTTAGTGGGAGTTCAAGTTATTTTCACCTTGCGATGAAAATAGATTAGAAAATAAATATCAAATAGTCCAACATAACCAATCCACAACTAATGGTTACTTAAGTATAACATAAATAAAATAGCTGCTCAACGTCAAACGTTGCTTTAAAATTCTTTTATAAGATTAATCTTTCACTGTGATAAAGGAATCACAACGGAAACATTTCTTCATTATGTGTTCTTCAATGGATTATTGGCTAGTCAAGCTGAAAATGTGAATAGAGACAGGGACAGGTTAGACGCGTTTCAAAGAAAATACCTACCAAAATATGGTCCTTAGTCCATTTCCATATTTAACGTATTAAATACTACCTATTATTATTATTATTTAAGAGTTTCACTCTTGTCGGTGCAGTTCTCTCCAGTCCGTTCTACTTAACGCCAGTTCTTTGACTCCTCGATACGACCTGACGTGTGCCTTCGTGTCGTTTTTCTTGATCTTGTCCAAATAGCTAATCCTCGGCCTTCCTCTTCCTCTCCTTCCTTAAATTTTCCCCTCCATACAAATAAAAAAATACTACTTACCCTCATAATTTTATGGGGTGTTGTAATCTAATTGAAAACCCTGGCAATACCTGAATTTCGAGCACCTATAATTTTCAAATTGTAATAAGATTTGTCCTTTTTTTAACATGACTTGAACTGTATCAGCAGTAGCATATCTTGCCGTGACTTCGCTTGTCGCGCGACTCACCTTTCTTGTTCGCACGGCGTTGAGAGGCAAGTGACAGGCAATATTATGTCGCGCGACGTATAGAGTAGCGTGTCACAGTTATGCTCGACGTACAGGTCTCGTTAGCTACCAGTGAGTCAGAGTTTGTGTGATTGTGTGGGAGTACCCCACTAACGGGAATGTTTCCGCGCTACAGGAGTGATAACATTAGCCGGAAAAGTGTGTTAATGAAACGTTTGTCAGCAAGTCAAGAGGACCCTCTTGACTTGCTGACAAACGTTTCATCGGTTTCATTTCATCGAATTTTCGCTTTGTTGACAATTTTTTTTATTGAAGTCATAAATTTATCATAGTACCTAAAATTATTGAAAAAAATACTTTTGTGAATGATGTTTTATGTGAAGAAACTACCAGTTCTTACAACAGTATTCAGGCACATTTACAAAATAATTATACTTAATTTCACATCTCGGCTACCCACAAAATCTTATTTTAATGGCCAACGGTTCCCAAGCATCGCCTAAAACGGAATTAGATCACTTTGAGTTTCTAAAGAGATTCTAAAGAGTTATCGGAGTTTATTGCTTGTGGAACTGAACAGATGTTCTTAATTCAAATAATTACTTATCAAATGTTTCACCCAAATTAAGAAGCTGTCCCGGTAATCGGGAGGTAATTAAATTACTTACAAATGAAATGGAAATTAATTGGAAACCATTCGAGTTGGGTTAATTTCATCGATTTACGTATAACGGCCTGGTTTTGTTTGTGCTAAAAGGGTGGATGAATAATTAGAGAAAACTCCTAATGCCTATGCAAAATCGTGTCTCATAGAGCTATTACACTAGCTGGCGTCACTGTTAGTTCTACATAGAAGCGGAGCGGAGAGGAGAGGAGATGTGTAAAAGGGAGCAATCACATACCTCAGATTTCAATTTACCTCTTTTGGTCTTGACGAAGGTGCAGCCTTATTGATTCATTCTCAAAGACTTCCCTGAATACATTAGCGCTGTCTATTGACCTCTTTCATTAGATAGGAGTAGTGTAGATAGGTCTAAGCGTCATGAGAAATGTATGGGCTAGATGAGCTCACTGAGGTAGCGCTAGCTACAAAAGTTCTGTGGAACGCGACTTTGTACAAACATTGATAGAATTATTGAATTATTGGTTTATTGGTTCGTGGTTAACAGTAATAGGTAGGTAGTAAATTGTTTGAAAGCTTAATTAATTGGTTTACCGATATTCCCTTGTTTTGTCTAAAAATAATTTGCTTTTTTTTTCAGTTTGACTAACAATTTTTCATACCAGCAGCGGTTTGCCTGATTTCAATTTTCATAATTACTTAGGTACATGTTTCACCACATGATCACTTTATTGAACTCGTTTTATGTAATCATCATTTGAAATAAAGTTTGCTATGTTTAATATTAGTTTAATGAATTATTATATTGCCGAATGTTATTTTAAGTAATGATCAAAACTTATTTTTATTAAAGCAGTAACGTCTGCTAACGTAAACTAAATGTTGGCCCGGAAAGCCGTTGGAAACGCAGGTTCGAATCCTGTCCGAATCATTAAATTTTTCAATTTTCGCTTCATTTGTAAAAATGATCAAAACGTCGAAATTCCTATTATATAGGTAACGGCAAGGTAAGTTCTAATCTTCTAATAGCAATTTATTTGGCTGAAAACTAAGCAGCAATATATCTACCAGTGCTATACGAAGAAATGTTCGCTAGCAATTTTTTGGTTATCCGATTATTATTAAAGCAATGACTCTGACATCTGATTCGGTGGTCCAATTAGGAGGACGCCAGTGTTGGCCCGGAAAGCCGTTGGAAACGCAGGTTCGAATCCTGTCCGAATCATTAAATTTTTCAATTTTCGCTTCATTTGTAAACATTTAGTTTACGTTAGCAGACGTTACTGCTTTAATTAAAAAATAAATTATTAAAGCAGTCATAATTAACAGCATATATGATCATGATCAAGGGTTTATAGAAAATAAAAAGTGGCACTATATCTAATGGCTGAAACCTGACTTCGCGTGGTACTTGTCTGCCCTACCCCTAGAGTGTTATTAAGCCGGAGGCGCGGAGGGTGAGCATGGGTGCCCACCATTTATTACGATAGGGCTTTCCGCAGCGCCGGAGCATTTGAAAAACACCTGCTGAGCAGATTAGGTTAACTGAAATTATACAAAAATTGTAATAGGCAAACTAGTATTTATAGGAAATAAAATTAAAGATTAAATGCGCCTCATTGACGCAACCCATGACCAGAGGGCTGGCCACTATTTTGCCCAGCGAATAAGCATTGCCATCCAGCGTGGCAATGCGGCCAGCCTTCTGGGCACACTTCCGTGCGACAGCGATTTAGGGCAAATTTTTTATTTGTAAATAGTTTAGGTTTTTAGCATATACTTAGTCTTAGTTACATATTAGTTTATTGTTTATTGTTTTTATTAATATCTCGTGTTTTTTAATGAAATAAATGTTTTTAAGATTAAATGAAATTATATTAAAATTTGCCAATATGAAAATTAGACCAAACAAGATTGTGCCAAATAATAATCAGTGTGACTTTAAATTAAATGAATATTAGATAAACTGAATAAGCCTCCTTATTCAGTTTATCTAATAAAATACTTATTTAAGTAATTTTAGAACTGAAATTAATGATAGCTTGAAAATAGGCAAATCACAATTAGACAAAAAAAAATAGACCAAACGAGGGTAAAACCCGGTTTACCACTCGCAGACTTTTGGTAACTAGAGTTAAGTAGGTATATTATTGGTAACCAGAGTTGCCAACGAAATGACGGCGGATAAATTTTTAAACGAAAACTAACTTAGCAACATTAAAAAAGGGTAGTATTTAAACGCACATCAAAGAAAAACCTTTTTCTATGCAAAAATAATTAAAATTTATATCAAAATTACTGATTACACAGCAAATATTGCACTCAAAATGTTACTAAATATACTACAATTTATATTTGTGGCGCGCATCTATTTATTTAAAAGTAAAGCATATTTAAGTAATGCATAGCTAATAATGACTACCGCACATTATGGAGCGTTTTTTAGGGATATAAAAAAAAAAACTAACCTAACCTAACCCGGCCGAGTCGGATCTGCTCTGAAAGGTGATCAGGATTAGATGGTTACCTATCTGAAACACAAATTTTTGTTTCCCATCTGTAACGTTTCGCCAAATTTTCATTTGTCCGAAAGCCATTTTTTTCAGTAACTGTTTATTTTTCAGAATAATTATGAAACAAACCTAACCTAACCTACTGGGTTCTTTAAAAAGATGAAAAGTAATGTCGTGCTGATGTGAATTTTCTAATTATGTGCAGTACAATTTTTGCTAGGCAGTTATTTTATTTGCTGTGCAATAATTAATTTGGTGTAAAAAGTATATAATTGATGAAAATAAATTGATAGGCGATTATTTGTTTGCTGTGCCATTAATAATATCCCATTAAAAAATAGCTATAGTAGTAGTAGGTAAGTACATTACAAAGGCCAAGAAAAGAATAAACAGATTTTGTGCCAAGTTGTCATAGGAATATGAATATGGGTCAGGCGATTCCTTTTCGTATGAAGGTATGTACTGGAATGATTACTTTCTGAAATAAATTACTTCCAGGAAAAAAAAAAACAAAATGTTTTAGTACTTTCTTGATCATGTTCTCCTCTATCATTTACCACGTCTACCATGTCACTGGTTGAGGCGAACACATCTCTCGCTATGTACGAGTAAATATATAAGTTCGTCTTATAACCAAAACAACACAATCGTAAATAGATTAGTGGTTGCTTTGGAGTAGGGATTCCTGAAAGTAGGTAAATTTGTGTGAGGTTGTCAGAATTGTATTATTATTGTTATTAATTATCTCTTTAGCAGTTGGCAGACTATGTGGCACAAACAGATACGCAATTCAGTCTAGTCACTTCGTGATTATATTTTATTCCAATTTGTCCACATTCCCAATCGCCACTTTATTTTAAGTTTCACCATGATACTCGGTATTTGAGAATGTAGAGGTGTTGTGAATGTACACAGTGCGTGCTGTCAGAATGCGATTCGTGTTTTATACCCACCTGTCTCGCTCGCTCTTACGGGATCCAGAATAAGAACATCTCAGTTTTCACCCAAACCCGAATGCCAATCTGAGAGCTCACGGACTGTAGGCAAGTTGGTCATTTGATATTTGCCTGTTTTTAGGGTTCCGTACCCAAAGGGTAAAAACGGGACCTTATTACTGAGACTTCGCTGTCCGTCCGTCCGTCCGTCCGTCCGTCCGTCTGTCACCAGGCTGTATCTCAAGAATGGTGATAGCTAGACAGTTGAAATTTTCCCAGATGATGTATTTCTATTGCCGCTATAACAACAAATATACTAAAAATAAAATAAAATAAATATTTAAAGGGGGGCACCCAACAACAAACTTGTTACAGATTATGGTACGGAACCCTTCATGCGCGAGTCGGACTCGCACTTGCCCAATTTTATAATTAACATCCCAATCAACCATCTCATTTAAATTCATAATGCCTATGCCTATCAGACGAATAAACAAATGTTCATTACCTTATATAGGTACATTTAAACTCCGGATATTAATCCCAGTTCCAGGGAAACTGAAATACGCAAATTGCTAGGCACTTAATAATATAGACTCGGAATTTAATACGGTGTATCCGAACGGACGTTCATGAAACATCATCCACCCCAGAGAGCCGTAACTCAAACTTTTTTAGACATGCGGGAGACGGGCGCGTGGAATATGAACCATAATTTCCTGTCAAATGTTCATCCAAAGATATATTCAAAAGAAGCAAAAAAAACTGTAAAAAAAAATGTCTTTTTGGGGTCACGACGAGATTACATAGCATGTTGCTGTGTTTATAGATACCTATTTAACTAGTATTATTAAGGAAAATTATATCCAACCGAAAACATTTCATGTAAAATTGACGGCCAAGACGTGAGTCGTGAAACGGACCGTCTGGAATATATTGTATGTATTATAAACTTAATTCCTTACCCTATGGGCCACACAGTCCGATGGACTTATTTATGGTACTCTATGAAACGGCCAAGCCATACTTTTGAAACCAAGGTGTAGGGTTAGTAAACTCAGGGCTTAGGGGCTTGGCTTTTCCTGGGATCTGATAACATTTTTACAGCGAAAGCGGCATGTGAGCATGTGAGTCTTGGCCGTCAATTTTACATGAAATGTTTTTGGTGGGATCTCATTTCTTTTTGTAAGGTGTTTTCCTCTTACGCATTTATCTTACCTACGCTTAAATCTCCTTAAGATGGATATAAAAACCATTAATTCAACAATCAAAAATATAAAATTCCGCGTGTTAATTGCGCTGCATTTATCAATGCATTTTGGTAGGTATATAAAGAAATATTTAAAATACGAAGTCAAAGTCAAAGGGGAAGTAGTAATAACTAATTGTGTATTTAAGAAATACTTACGCTTAGCCCCATATACATATATATATATACACTTTTTATCCCCTATTATTGGAAACTCATACAAACGTCCATCCCCTTATTTAAAGGGTGGGGGTGATTTTCTAAAAATCCTACAATATGTATTTTACTTATAACAAGGAGTCCCTATATCAATTTTCAGAACTCTAGTATCAAAATTTGCAGAAGTCTCATACAAACTTCCATCCCCTAGTTTAAGGGGTTGGGAGGTAAAAGTTTCAAGTTTTAGAATTATTTTGTTGTTTGTGTAGTAATACTAGCTTACATACCAAATTTCAGCTTTCTAGGTCATCGGGAAGTACCACAGAGGTTTTGATACGTCAGTGTATATTATGAGTGGCAAAATCGGCGTATTTTAGGTACCAATAAACAACAACAACAACAACAACAACAACAACAACAACAACAAATCCACTTTATTGCACACCTCAAATACACAGGGATACAAAACATGAGAGATATACAGTAAAAAAATAACAGAGGTTAACAACAGGCGGTCTTATCGCTAAATAGCGATCTCTTCCAGACAACCTTTAGGTAGCGGAGTAGATCAACAAGAGTTAGAAATGAGTAGGTGATGCAAAACAACTTTAAGCCACAAATAATAACTACAAAAATAAAATAAAAACAATAAACATACATAAATAACAATAATCAAATATAATACTTAGACATAATAAAAACATATAGCAGAGTAAAATAGATAGCAAAAACAGAGTCAGTCGCATAGTACGAGTAAGAGGAGCGATTTTCAACGCAGTGTAAATTAAGGTAGAGATAATAGTGACGTTTAAGGTAAGAATAAACCCTAAAGTATAAAAGCTAGATCAATTAAATTTAGTAAATAAATAATAATAATAACGTTTATTCAATGCAAAACCTTATCACTAATGTTCATCCTCTGCCAAACCACAAGGCGGTTTATTGGCAGTTGAGGCTCCATATATTTAACTATTAAGTACATACTTGCTAACTACACTACTCTTCTATACTTAAACTAAATTAAACAGCAGCACAACAGCAACGCACCCAACTGACCACCGGTGGACCCAATCACATTGTGATATGGTTCACAATGGTAAGTTAGCCGCGTTGGCGATGGCATAATTCAAAACCGGGTACAATACGAGTAATAGGGATATAAGATACAGTTTATACTGGTAAATTTCATATGTTCCCTAACTGCATTTTAACCTGTGTATTTGGGCGCTCTGGTGTTAACTGGGACGAAGCTATGAGGGTTTTAAAATGAGACGAGACGGTTCGAGAAAAGGTAGGTAGTGCCCCGCTTCTTTTTTGTTCGTCTTGGCGGAAGTTTGAGAGTGTCATCGCCTCATCATCACTACATAGTATAAAACAAAGTCGCTTTCTCTGTTCCTATGTCCCTTTGTATGCTTAAATCTTTAAAACTACGCAACGGATTTTGATGCGGTTTTTTTTTAATAGATAGAGTGATTCAAGAGGAAGGTTTATATGTATAATACATGCATAATTTATCAGCATTGCACCCGTGCGAAGCCGGGGCGGGTCGCTAGTCGGAAATAAATTAAAAATGGTTTTCGAGCTGCAGCTGACAATGTTCAGGGTTTTGGATATCGGCAGGGCCTGCATGGAGCGTTGACCTCATCAATTTAGAACGTTCAGTATTCAGATTTAACGTGCTTCTCACCATCCGACTGTTCTTAATTAAGATTAATGTACGATTCCCACTGACCGGGCGGAGTCGGCGCGCGCTCAAGCGCATCTAAATAGTTGCCAGACGAATGTAGAGCTTCTTTACGACAGTCAGATCCCATATTCGAATGTTATTGGTGCCGCTGCCGGCCGATCGGGCGCTTGCGGACGCGGACGGAGGTGCTCGGCTGTCGTCGCGCGTAAGCGGCTCCGTTCGGTCACCGCCGCGCGCCATCGGCTACGTTCAGTTACCGCCGCGCGCCATCGGCTCCGTTCGGTTACCGCCGCACGCCATCGGCTCCGCTAGCACGTTCGTCGCCCTAGAATTTAATCGCTCGGACGGGCGCAGTCAGCTGCCGCCGGGCGCTCCAGCGTCCGCTGGAACGTGGTGACAGCCGAACCCGCCCGGCCTGGTCACTGGACGCGGACGACCGCTGCCGGCTGCGGGCTGCCAGACTGCCCGTTGCGACGCGGCGGCAGCCGACCCGGCCCAGCCCGGTCTATGCGAATCGTACATAACTTACCACTTTTGCTACTTACCTACTAGTTGTTCCCGTTGTTATGGCAGCTAGCCGCAGTGTACTTCCTGCAACGTAGTTCTTACTTAAATCGCCAATCTCGCAAGCTGGTTTTTAGTACCCAAATATCTGGCAACTTTCTTAACCGCTCAACTTTGTATTACAGCGAGGAAAGACTGCCAGCGTCTATCTTGGGCTCGATGCCACGGTGGACTTTTTCGATACCTAGTGTTATTTTACGCTACTTGTTTTGTGAAATTTTCAAATGTCTACGAAAGTTATCTACCGTAATGAGGTTGATGACTGGGTTTATGTGTATGTTTGTTACTTCTTCACGCTCAAATGGCTGGACCAATTTTGATAAATTTTGGTATGAAGGATGGGTTAAAGACACAGGCTACTTTTTATCCTGAAAAAAATGTAGTGTTCCCACGGGATGAACGGGTAACACCACGCGGCGCAGCAAGTAATTTTGTATAAAAGATCCGGTGGACCGGATTTCAATCCCTATTTCGGTGAGCTATAACTGGTTACCCTGTCAAGGCGTGTAGTGTACCAATAATTAAGGTTCTACAGACACCCGAGACACGCTTACATTCAAAACGGGGTGTGGTAATACAGTTGCAAACATTTTTTGCACGGAACCCAAAAAAATGGTATTAACCGAGTGTATGCTTCCGTTAATTGAATTTCTCAGGCCAGCGATTAATAGCAAAAATGTTTACGGATACAAAATAAATTCTTTCGTCGTAATGTAATAATGAAACTTCTAACGAGAGTAATAAGGCAAGAAGTGTTCCAAACATTTTATTTATTTCTTTAGACACTCAACATAATTATGTATAAATCTTTTTCCAGAATGTACGATTATTTTTTGTTATCCGAATGGCTTATGGATCTATCGATTCACTTAAAATTATGAAGTATTTTTTGGAGATTTGTAGCAATACGGTATTTGACTGTAATGGAAATAAATTGTATCATTGTAATCACTAAGCACACATTCAAAAATACACATAACCAAACATTCAATTAGACTACCACTCACTTTTGGACTTTATATAATATAAATAGTATGATACTATTTTTAAATGGACAAAAACTTAAAAGAAAACGTGTTTTGACTAGATACCTACAGATTTTCATGACGTCACAAGCAAGCCAGTATATTCATAGAAATTTCATACTAACAGAGCGCTTTTGACATTTCATAGAGTAGCTGGTTTGAGGTTTCATCAAATACCGCATTACATTGTAGAGTAGGTCTGCACATGGGTCATCTATATTACTAACGTATAAATTGTCGATTTTACAAATAAAGGATCGCCGCAGCCCGAAAAACAGTGCCGCAGACAAATGTATGAAATTGACGCGAGACGTTTACGTCACGCCATTTTATACATTTGACTGCGTTTACTGCGTCAACGTTTTTTAAACTGATTGGGCAGTGATGCTTAAAGCAGGAAAGCATTCATTAAAATCAAACATACAACACAGTCGAATAAATTTCTATGTAAATTAAATATTTAGGTATATAAGTTTATTGTATCAAATGGATTGTATATATAGCTAGCTGTGCCCCGCGGTGTTACCCGCTCATCCCACGGGAACACTAAATTTATTCGGGATGCAAAGTATCCTATGTCCTTTCCTGGATCTCAAACTATCTCCATACCAAATTTCATCTAAGTCGGTTCAGCGGTTTAAGCGTGAAGAGGTAACAGACAGACAGACAGACTGACACACTTTCGCATTTATAATATTAGTATGGATTCAATAATTATTAATAAATGAGTTTAAGTGTTTATCATACGACACGTCAGTCAATGCGTAAACGTACCGTCAGCATTGGGCAGCGGTGTGGTCGCTCCTTTATTCAGGTTAACTGCATTCCTATAATTTAATCTGCTAAATTGTACTTGGGTGCGTTTATACACTCAAAAACTGATTTTTCATTTGATTTCAATGATTGGAACGTATAAGTATTCAATGTGATGAATACGTTTCTAAGAAAACGCTTTCAATGAAACGTCAATTTCTTCACTTGCGCCTGGCTGTGACTTTTAATGCTCATGGACTAAAATACTTATGTAGTAACTTAATTGTTAAATGGTTTTCTACTTGTACACATATTACATGTTACTGTCCTATTTTATGGTTTACAAAACAGGTCATTAAGGACAGGTTAACAAAAACAAAATATGCACTCTCTTTTTAAAAGAAACTAATAAAATCATCTAAATTTTTCTTTGATTTTTTTTTGGCACTAATGAGTAGACTAAAACGGGTACGTAATGTTTTACATGATTTCAGAAAAACTCACATGAGTACACTTGATATAAAATAAATTGACATAAAGTAATTTAATGCAATATAACGGTTTTTTTTTGTTATTAGTTTTACTCTAATTATTCATTCGTATTCTTTTATAATGTTAAACAACGGGAGCACGTCGACGAAGCCCCGCTTTGCGGGGCTTTTATTTCCGCTCTGAAGGACGCAAGGTGCCTAACGAACCTAATCTGGCAAACAAGTAGCGATTTGAAGGGTTTATAGCTCTGTAGCACCTAACTCTTTATATCTCTTGTTACATTATAAATTTGGTAATTATCTAAAACAACATTATATCATTCGTTACATTATACAAAGCAATGGTATATCAAACTAAAATAGATTAAGTGAAATCATATAAAACATCGTGCACCCGACTAAAACATAAAGTCGCAAGCGCGCCATACGGGATAAGCGCAAAGCTACAGTAAAAATATCGAACAGTAGAGATGTTAGTTGCATACATGTTAGTTGCACGGTTGTAAGGTGGCGTTAGTTGTATAGAAATCTGTACTTTTCGATATGTTTTGGTAGGTGCGTTTATCCCGTGTGCCGCACTTGCACCTACTAACCTTAATAATTTCTAGAAAATATGTAAAAGTTTAACATTTTGAACACAAGAGGAGATAATAAAAATTAAGTTACACACTTGCCACCTTTCACTTTCATATCACAATAATTTTTATATACTTCGCTTAACTATTAAACAAGTTAAAAACTATGATCCGTTTACAAGATTTCGATTTTAACTTTACACTTAGTAACATCACATCGATTCATTACCCTATTAATCCAATTCGCACAACGCTCTGTTAGTTATTAATGGCACCATAAAACACCGTCACGGACCATAGTTATGCAGAAAGCGACCAAAGATTTTTTTTTCATTATGCAAAAAGCAACCAAACTCATTAATTGATTAAGACTTAAGTCACTTTGACAAAAAACCTACGATGATCGCTTTCTGCATAACTATGGATTAGGTTTACTCTTTCAATATTCGCAAAGGCTGTTTGAGAGTTGACATTGGTCGTGGGGCGTGACCGCGATTCACTGACATGTATGCACCGTTGCAACTGGCTACGAAAGCGCGCCGATATGAACTAACAAAATCGGAACCAATTGGATGAGATCAATTATTGATAACGAACAGAGCATGGTGAACTTGGACCTAAAGCTCACTTTCGTCGTTTCCGTTCAGTTTGACTGTCGAATAATTTATTCAACCAGTTAATCAGAGAGCCAATAGACGAAAAATTTTATTGACAATATTATCTACCACATTCGGTTAAACAATGTAATAGTTGTTATCAAGGGCCTAAGTCTATATGCTCCACCGAGTTTGTATTTCAACTAACGCCAAGCAAAAGCAAACTCTAACATCTGACTTAAAGCAAGGACCATATACACGGGACCGCTATTCTTCATACTACGCACCGTACTCCGTTAGTTACTATCGTTCTACGTCGCTAGATGCCGCTAAGGGTCTCAATTCATTCAAAAGTCGTCATTTTTTAATCTCTACCGTACGGTACGCGCAAGCGTGAAATAACACAGTCGTCAAGCGTTCAACGACATTCCAACTTCCAAGTGATACAGTAAAAAGTGAATAGATGACGTTAGGTGCGATGTAGGTTTTCTACGTTCCGTTTCGTCTCACATCACTACTTTTGTACTATAATGTCAATATATTATTTTACAGAAAGTCTCTTGGCGAAAAGTTATCAGTTTGCTTTTAATTTCTAAATTAGGAACATATGTCAGTGTTAATCGAGAAAATCGTAAAATAATTTTCAAATACGATATTATTAATAATTTGAAAAATAAAATGTTTGCCGCTAACCGTGAACTATTAAGAGAGAATGACTGAAAACTATGCAGAGCTCAAATAGTGGAGTTACACTTGTAAGGAATTTATGAAGCCTAACCACAATCTTTTTAAAAACTATCCAAATGCAGTGCAGTTTGGTACCGTAACAAATTTAAAGCAGCGCTGATTCTCGAACGAATAAAGTGAATGAAAGACCGATATTTGTCTCTGGTCCGCAAGTGAGATGAGATGCTATGACGCGAAAGGGATGCCGCTATATGAGTTTCGTATATGTCTATCTCGTTCTGACGCCTAACCATTCGGTAACTAAAATATTATACAATTAATTTTGCAGCACACTTCGTTTAAACTAATTAGTAATTTTGAAAAAGAAAAGCGACATATATTTCATAGCGAACTTATGTTTTTTATTTAAATATCAATATTTGCAATACCAAATGTATTATTGAAGGAAATAAAGTTTAAAATGTGAGTATTTCAAAAAAAATGTAGTTAAGACTCGGAACGTGTGCCGCCTTCCGCCTGTGACGGTGGCGTCAGTGACATGACTGGCAACAATGAAATTTTTCTTGTCAATCATTGACATGTAAATTTGTTAATTTCAAATGAATTTTACGTGTTATGTCAATCTTTGAATTCTGTTCGTCGTTGGATACGGCGATATATTAGCTGAAGGAAACCTTATTGATCTACTGCAAAATAACCATCGCCCGCTTGCAATAGCCGAAGACGAACACCGACGACAAATATGGCTTTGCGGAAATGTTTGACGTTCACCCTAGAACAATTAGGAATTGCCTTCATGCTATGAATTTACATCAGAGGCGGCCTGCGAAAAAATTGTGTAATATTTGCTTTTTGTTGTTTTGTTAAGAGTAATATAAAGAAAACGTATACTGTATAATTGTGGTTTTATTGAATTATGACTGTCGTCGGTTCTGTTAGTTTATGGATAGGTACATTTCATATCAGTGTTTACTAAAATTATTGATGTTAAAGTGTGTTTGTTTGTCTCTTGCCTTTCAAATGGCAACGGACATCGCAATTTTATGGCATGATTTTTGGGTGTGGAGATAGTTAGGGAGCTGGAGGGTGACAAAGCAAAGGCTACTCTTTACCGCAATCAAACATCTCATTCCCATGCGAAAATCTATAATAGAGTTAATTCCCTTTGACCACTCGAGCGATGCCGCGGGTAATAGCTAGCATACCTATAACAGAACTCGCGACATGATAAATGGCTCTGGTTTCCAGTCTTGACAAAGTGCCTTGGCCTCACAAAGGTCTGCTCACCATGTCAATATGATGTCAACATTGTCATCGTTAATCTGTTGCCTATTTACGATTAACAAACTCCCTACGTGCAAAACTTATCTAACAGGTTACTGACTGTTTGTTAGTGGGAAATGTCGCTTGTCAATTCGGGCGTAATTTATTTTGTCCACATTACACCAGTTCACCAACGCCATCTAGCTATTTTGTGTAGCAAAAATTGGCGAGCCCGCAAGCAACCTTGAGCTATCCAGAGGTAGTGCCATCTATTTTAATACGATCAAACCACGTTGTTGAAGACTAAAAAATATAATCCTTAAAAATTGTGTATTTAAGTTATATTATCGTATTAAAATGAAGCAGTAACGCGTTTGATCTTCAAAAATCAAAAATCACTTTAAAATATTGGTGAAAAATACAATTTTTGTCACTTCCAGGCTACGAAGCAGCGCCATCTAGTTTTTATACCGAATTTTTAGCTTTTTCAGAGTTACGTTTTCTTGTATGAGAACGTCGGTCTCGGTGTATATAGTCTTTGACTTAAAGTAAATATCCCTGACTTCGATACTATCGTACTTGTTGGCACATGCAATTAGTAGAAATAGAGGACTAGGTAATATCTGTTACAATTAGGGTTTCAAACGTTGGGACGATTACCTTACGTTCCTTAGATTTTCATACACTTTACTCATATAGCTAGCGTATTTTGCAGAAATAACTAGTATCAAGAATTTCTGATATACGGATAGATGCACATGACATAATGATAGAATTTATATTGATCAAAGAAGTCTAAAAAGCTAGTCTGTGACACTTTTCGGTACACCTCTGGAGAGAATCACGTCGTTGCTCCGTTACAACGTTATAGCATGAAAAATCAATAAACACTGTCTCTTTAATATGAAAGTAGATTCTATTGCCATCATTGCCAATCTAATAGTACTTGTCCTACAACCGAATGTGGTAACTGATATTGGACAGTAAAATGTCATCTATGGCACTTATAGAAGATTGACCGAATTTAAGTGCATAATAATATGACAGCTCTCACCTTAGGATGATTTTAACCTCAAGAATTGTGCTAAGATGACAGCTGATACCTGTACAATTTTTTAACGAAAGTGGGCACCAATAAAATAGGTCGGAAAACAACAACGAAACTAGATTGAGCTTACAGCCGCGGTGGATACAAGAACACTGTCGACAGTGCTGTCAGTATAGGCGCGGTGACGGCAGTGGGCGGGGCTTTGCAGTACGCGCGCGGTTGGCTGCACGCCGCCACGTCTTGCGCGAGCACCCAGGCCATGCGCTTGAGCAGGCTTCCAGCGGAGTTCGAGCACATGCGCCCAACTTGCGTCACGCAGGAGATAAAGTCATCGCGAGCGCTGAAATTGTAATTCCGTTAGAAATACAGGCCGTCTAGCACAACGATGCTACGTGACTTGTCGTGCGTTGTCGTGCATAGTATCACCTGTTGATTGGCATAACGTATTATTTGGCATACAATCAATAGCCATAATTCTGAAATTATTAAATTTACAAGAGTTTGACGGTAAAATCCATTAGCCTAGGTTAGGTTGGGTTTGTTTCATAACAATCCTGAAAAGTTATCTGTTAAAAGTAAAAATTATGGCTACGAAAATTATGGCAAATGACAATTATCATGATTTTTTGGCAACACAATTTGAGCCCTCATGGTGGTCATAGCGTCTAAGTCCCTGCCTTACCGGGACGCCACAGCGACGTCGCTTGCTACAAACAAATCATTGGAATGTACGGACGGAAACTAACTCACCTGTCGACTAGAGATGCCGTTTTCGAGTGCCGTTTTCCAGATTTATATGCAGAGAGAACGTTCTCGAGAAAATTTAAAATTGTATGCATATCTAATGTCTCAAAACTTTCATAATTTATAAATTCTTTGCATTATAATTCTCCTTTGTTAACGGCGCTCGCTGATGGCCAAAATACAGGCTCAGCTCAATTTGGTCTTATAGATGTTTGGACGTGTAAAAAGCTATGTTTTGGTAATAAATGATTTTGTATTCTGTAATTTTGTATTTGTAACATTTGCCATACAAAATGAGGAAAGCATTCGGACATTCTCGGAAACGGCACACCACTACTGTCGGCGCATGGCTACCAAATTTGAGTATGGATACGTGTCGACATTGCCATGGCGTCTTAGTGCAGCAGGGGCTAAGTGTTAAGTAGTTACAAGAATATTTACCAGCATAACTCTCCGTTTCTGTTAAAGTACGTGAAGAGCTGAGCCCGGTCGCTAATATCCCGCACTGCGCTCTGTAGCTCGTTGACGCAACTCGACCATTCCGGAGATACGCGCGCCCAGCAACTCTGTTCCTTCAGAAATTCTGAAAAAAAAAATGCACTTTATAATTCAGTGAATAAAGGATTTTGACCTTACAAACGGTCCGGTAGTTTTGAATTTTTGATATGTTGTCTAGGATGGTTAGTCAGTGTTTAAAATGCAAAATGCACAATTCCCCCCCTCCGCGCCCGCCGCCATATTGAAAAAACCGGCACTTTCTTCATATTTTTGCTCATATCTTCCTTTAGGAGCATTTTAGCTAGAAGAAAGCTTCAACAATGTTATAGAGAGTTAAATTTACTACATTTTCCATTTTATATTTTGTTTCTAGGACAGATAGTTACGGAGATATGCACATTTAAAAAAACTTAAGAAATTGCAATTTTCAACTCAAAAACAAACTTCTGGATTATATCTTCGTTTAGGAGCATTTTAGCTAGAACAGTGCTTGGGCTATTTTGTAGAGAATTAAATTTACTATAATTTACATTTCAAATTTTGTTTCTAGGACAGATAATTACGGAGATATGTAAAAAATAAAGTTACATTTTCCGAAAATGTATGTAAAAATGGACATGAGTTTTATAAGCAATTATATTTCCTACATGTTTTAATTTGTCCTAGACTAGTCCCTAACTGAACGACAGCGTTCTAAACCAAGAATTTTCAGAAATTTTCGGAAAATTCGACTTTTCCTGTTTTTTAAATGTGCATATCTCCGTAACTAACCGTCCTTGAAACAAAATTTGAAGTGTAAATTATAGTAAATTTAATTCTCTACAACATTGCCCAAGCCAAGGAAAGTGGGATTTTTTACGTTTTTTTAAATGTAGATATCTCCGTAACTATTTGTCCTAGAAAAACAATATAAAATGGAAAATGTAGTAAATTTAACTCTCTATAACATTGTCGAAGCTTTCTTCTAGCTAAAATGCTCCTAAAGGAAGATATGAGCAAACATATGAAGAAAGTGCCGGTTTTTTCAATATGGCGGCGGGCGCGGAGGGTGGGGAATTGTGCATTTTGCATTTTAAACACTGACTAACCATCCTAGACAACATATCAAAAATTCAAAACTACCGGACCGTTTGTAAGGTCACACATAGTACTTTAGTCTCTATTCACCGTATTATTTAATACATTAATTCTTAATGAAATATGGTGGTTCTTGATATAGCTTAGATAGTAATCAATCATAGTGCACGGCGTACACTATGATTTTAAATTGTGATTATGCACGTATGCATCCTATAATTTCACATTTTTAAGTAAAATACTGTGCAATTCATAAGAGAAAAGATACCATGACATTACTACAAAAGATACCAGAATAATGAGTATTTTTGAAATATTTGGAAGTTTCGCAACAGTCGAATGTTCTTGTGCTCGTGGACTGTGCAATTTAAGCCCTACGTGGATATTCAAAGCAGAGCATTCGGTTGGGGTTTTGATTGTGGAGCGCAAGCGGCAAATAATGTAGAAAGAACAGCGTGCTATTAGGCCACTTGCAATAATTGCATTTGGTTAACATGAACGCACGCTCAGCTTCGGTGCACGTTCAACTCGAGCGTCCACTGAGTCCACTTTATACCAATGGCAGCAGGTAGGGTTCGTCCGATAGCTGTAGTACGGCTTGCATGAGGACGACCGATCGAGGTCGACCGATGCGGATGACAACGTAATAAAAAGATTCGTAGGGAGACCAGGATATGTCTATTATCAAATCATCATAATTTTTCACCAGTAGTATGCCCATCATTATATATTATTCTTTAGTTGGGGTTCATAGAAACTTAACCGTTTCTGAATAAAAATACTATTCAATTTCAAACTTGTTATAAAACGCAGTTCAATCAATTTAACAATGTGTGGTTAGAAGCCCTCACGGTGTTAAGCAACCATATGACATGAACTAATTTCGGGTTTCACAATTGAATAATATTTTAGCATATTGTTGTGTAAGGTGGTTAAGATCATTAAACTTGAATTAATTTATTATTTTTGGTAGTAAAATTTTATACCGAAGGGCAGTGATGGTTACTCGGTACTTAACACAAAAGGTGTAGGTAGGTACTAGGTTACGAAACTCCACCATCCCCTAACACAATACACTTTGTAAAATACACATATAAGGAGTATAATGCCTCTGAAGTGGGGTTCTTCCGGACATCCCGTGGGGGCTGATAACTACGGGCGTAGGTTTAAATGGTTTCCTGTAATTATCTCTTTGCTCTGTGGGATTCTCGCAAGATTTTTTAAACAATTTCGTCACATTAGCGGCACATATATGTCGTAGTTACGTAATGTTTTCTTTTAGTTATATTGGGGAAATACACCTTTATTTAACGTGTTAATAGGAAAATGAATAAACCAAAATATTATTTTTTATGAAAGTATTAACGACAGCGTACCTACATAGGTAAACATAGAGATTGAAGCAAATAAAATATCCTTTGAGGTAAATAAGAAATAAAGCAACTAGTTAAAAAAACCAATGCTTTAGCTAGTGGCTTTGATAAAACAATTGGTATTTCGCTCGCCTGGCCCGCAAAGTCGTCGAGATGTGGGTTCAAATTACGGTCGAAGCATTTTTTTCAATTTCAAAAAATATAAATATGTTATAATAGGTTAAATAGGTATATTACTGGTATACCTTACGTGAAATAGGTATATAAGAACATATATTTAAGTAGACATTACTTTCTGTTAGATTTGCTTATTTAAAAATACAAATAAGGCAGCGACCTAACAAGCAATGTAAGTACAGTCTAATCTAAAGCAATGGGATTAAAGCATGAACAATTAAAAAATTCGTCATTTTGTGGTATAATTTGTATGTTAATTCGATTGAGTGCATGGCTCGTTGCATAACAATATAGGGAGATTGCGATAGTTATAATATTGGCTATACTATAAAATAGGGACCTAGGTAGTACTTTTTTTTTTGAATAGCTGTATGGAATACCAAGTCTAATGTTAGTACATCATTAGAAATTCAGAAATAAAATCGTTCTCATTCATGATTTGTTTGCTTGTATTACCTTTCTGTTTTATCAAAGGTGACCAATTACTAAAGGGTAGCCAATAGGTAACTACAGCAATCCCCCTATACTAACATACATAAAATTGAAACAAATCCCTATGAACCCGATGCAAATGACAAGATTAATTATCCAATCCTGATTCATATGTCGTACCTAATTTAGATAGCCACCGCGAAATTTGTAACGCGATCACACGTGATGTTGTTTCAATGGAAAGCAAACTATTGCCTATTCACTGGAAAATAAACATTCGATATGGATTATCTATTGCAAAAATCCCACAAAACCATATTAAATAAATAAATATTAAAGGGACAATCATACACAAATCGACCTAGTCCCAAACTAAGCAAAGCTTGTACTATGGGTACTAGACGACGATATACATAATATATAAATATATATATAGATAACATCCATGACCCAAGAACAAATATTTGCCCCGGCCGGGATTCGGCCGGGATTATTATATAAGTAATTACTTTTTCATAAAAAATAACCGACTTCAACGAGTAGAACTTATTTTTCCGAGAATAACTGAACGAGTTTTACTATACTATAAAAACCGGCCAAGAGCATGTCGGGCCACGCTCAGTGTAGGGTTCCGTAGTTGCTCATCCTTCCCAAGAGATGGGCTTAAAACAGCGGTTTTAAGCCCGAGGTTTAAGTTACGAGAAAGATTTCATGTTCTGTAAAAAGGTCGTAAACGCCAAAGTAACTGTAATTACTTATTACCTACTGGAAGTCAACTTACGTCCTTTTAAAGAAAATTATGAAATTTTGCGAAAACTCTAAAACGGATAGACCGATTTTGTTCAATATAGTTTTCATTGAAAGTACTTATAAGGCCTCATTTTCATAAATTTTTCCATATTTTTTTGAACTGTGGTTGAAAAGTTAGAGGGGGGGGACACTATTTTTTTTATTTTCGGAGCGAATTTTTACAAAACTACTGACTTTATCAAAAAATAATGTTTAGAGACCCCTATTATTTTTAACAGACCTATTGAACGACACCCCACACACTAGGGTTGAAACGAAAAAAAAACATTCACCCTCACTTTAGGTGTATGAGAGGTAACCGAAAAAGAATATTTTTTTTAGTTTTTATTTTACCGTTTTGTCGGCGTGATACATACACATCATTATCATCATCATCATATCAGCCTATAGACGTCCACTGCTGGACAAAGGCCTCCCCTAAAGTTCTCCACAACGATCGATCTTGCGCCGCCCTCATCCAATACATACACATACTCATACCAAATTTCTGCTTTCTAATACTAATGATCACGGAGCTAAGCCGCGGACGGACGGACAGACGGACATGGCGAAACTATAAGGGTCCCTAGTTGACTACGGAACCCTAAAAATTCAACTAACGGTCTTGACCTAGCTATAATATTTAAAGAATTTACCCTCTAACTCCTAACCATTAAGGAGTTGTAGTACAACTGTTGTACCTTCCATCATCAGCTCAGCATTGTAATGAGATGATAACTTAGTGCTAAAGTTTGTATGTTTGTTAGTTCTTCACGCTGAGACGGCGTTTAAAATACCCAACATAACAAATATGCCAACATGAAGAAAAGCATGGTTTGCTAAGAGGGGGCTAGACGACTTTTTTATATATTTATTGCTATATATACATTAAATATATCTGAAAAATATATGTGAAGAAAAAACATTCGTATTTTTATTCAAAATCCCTTAAAATAGTTTTAATTTCAATATTTCCCGCTAAAACGCCAGCTTCTTTCATGGCGTCGTTATGACGCCGCACCCACTAAATTGGCTTTGGCACAAGCCGCTCAAGCAAATCTTGTTTCTTAGCAACTGTCTAAATGGTTCGAGGAGTTTGACGCGCAGTTATTTCTGTTCGCGGTCCCGTGTTAACAAGGGTGAAATATTAAATTTTAAAAACATAAAAATATATATATATTGTGAATATATAAGAGTGATTATCGATAATTCCACAAAATTCTAGTATTTTAGAAATCATACCTGAAACAAGGCAATTATGCAAGGCTGCCGTGTTAAAGAAGCCTTATTCCCTTTAAAATTTATTTTTTTCATATTATGACAAATATATTGATAATTTCAACCAACTTTTTGAAGTGAATAAGATTTTTCCCCAAGTTCTAGGTAGTAACATAGCTATTTCATGCTTTTATCGCGTGCAGTCGAAAATAAGTTGAAAAAATAATTATCCTCGTGAATTTTGTCAATTTCGAGTAGTTTTTGAAACAAAAATTATCAATGAAAAAATCAAACTGTAGGTTTCAAATATATGTACCAATAAATCCCAATAGCCCTGTTCTAGGTAGTAACATAAATAAAATGTTAAGAAACATTTTAGATCATAGAGAAAAATGCCTAAAACAATCAGCATTTTAAAAGGAATAAGGCCTCTTAACAAGGGTGAAATATTAAATTTTAAAAACACAAAAAATATATATATTGTGAATATATAAGTGTGATTATCGATAATTCCACAAAATTCTAATATTTTAGAAATCATACTTGAAACAAGGCAACTATGCAAGGCTGCCGTGTTAAAGAAGCCTTATTCCCTTAAATATTTATTTTATTTTTAGTATTTGTTGTTATAGCGGCAATAGAAATACATCATCTGTCAAAATTTGAACTGTCTAGCTATCACCGTTCTTAAGATACAGCTTGGTGACAGACGTACGGACGGACGGACGGGCGGACAGCGAAGTCTCAGTAATAGGGTCCCGTTTTTACCCTTTGGGTACGGAACCCTAAAAACTAATTTCTCGCGTGAATTTTGTCAATTTCGAGTACTTTTTGAAACAAAAATTATCAATGAAAAATTCAAACTATAGGTTTCAAATATATATCAATAAACCCCAATAGCCCTGTTCTAGGTATTAACATCAATATAATGTTAAGAAACATGTTTGATAATAGAAAAAAAATTCTAAAACAATCAGCATTTTAAAAGGAATAAGGCCTCTTAAGCTAAAAGGCGACCTTTTAACTAGTATGGAGAGCTCAATACAACAAGGCCGCCTTTTAGTTTAGCACGGCAGAAGTACCTACGCCATGCAGACAAGTATGTAAAGGTTCGGTGCACGAGGTAGGTAGTATATTGGTGAATATTTTTTTTCTTAAATTTTAGTCAAAGAAGAGATATTTCGAGACCCTTCACGTATTACGTGTAATGAGGTTGATAATAACGCGTAATTGAGCGAGCGAAGCGTCTCCGCTTCAGCTTGGACTAAAACTCTTTCAAATGTCCGGATGTTCGTATGTTCAGATGTCCGGATTTCCGGCTGTTCTCGCCTATAGGTGGCATTTCTCAACCGATTCTCAGGACATGGAATTTTGTGAGTAGGTTCGTTATTAACCTATTTTTTTTTTGTTGATTCAGTTTTTCGATTATTTTCAAAATAGCGGAGAGATGTGAGGGTTTGAAATGAAAAAAAAAAACCACCGAATTTCGAAACAATCTCATGAGGTCTACAGCTCACAGAGCAACCAGTTTCTAAAGAGTATTAGGGTGCTAACTGAAATCGTGCCCTTTGACGCAATATACTATAATATAGTGTGTATGTCACTCTTCATATCGGCCCGACCTATGCCCTAGTGGTAAATACCTTGCCACTGGCAGCCAAGATATTGAGTTATTAGAACCGACGTCAAAGGAGCGTCCGATGGAGCCGTTGGATTACGCAGTAATTGGGTCAATCATATATAACTTGAATAACAGATCAACAACAACTGTACATTTTATCGTCAATCTAATATAAAGTTCAGAAATGTAGTGATTTCTGTTATGACCTATATTCATTCTAAAAACATTTCGTGGCTGCATCCCAATCCAATTCTTTAATTAGAATCAAAATTAAATCTTGAAAAATTATACGTAACAGGGAAAAGTCTAATGATTTTTACCGGTGTGTATAGTACGGCTCTTCCCAAGTGAATTTTTCGCTCCGAGCCCTAATCTTTCAAACAATGGCCATTGTATCTATTATCGCAAAGCCGCTAGCTACCGAGTTTGCCACGCGCCACTATAACATTCATATGAAAAACAAACGGTATCGTGATAGTATTAAGGTTCAAATTTAATGTCACTGATATTCTAGATATTGCGTTTTGGTAGTGTAGGACAATAGACCACCCCGACGAAGTACAGCATTCATATTATTTTGATTTGAACCTTAATACTATGATGATACCGTTTGTTTTTAATATGAATGTTATAGTGGCACGTGGCAAACTCGAGCTAGCGGCTTTGCGATAATAGATACAATGGCCATTGTTTGAAAGATTAGGGCTCGAAGTGAAAAATTCACCTGAGAAGAGCCGTACTATATGTATATGTTCATCTGTTCCCTCGTAACTATACTAATCACAATTTGACAAATGAGGTATCGTTGGAAGCGCCTTGATCGTCCAATGTTGTGATCGCGAGATATCCTAACACTCCTCTTCGCCTCGTCGTCGTACCTAACTGTAACTCTGTGACAGTTTTTCTTCTTTGACCTCTCCTCTTCACCTTCCTAATATCCCTCTTGGCTTCGCTCCTCGTTGTATCTAACCAGCTACTTCATAGTCTGAGATTATAGCAATAAAACAATATGCCCAATAAAGAAAATACCTAAAACAGTTATGTACAATGTATGTTAGACACTAATATCAGATTGAAAATTATTAGTTCAAATTATTATTACACTGGATAACAGTAAGATCATCTGAAAATACTTGTAATGTTGTTATACCTATAATTCATGATATCCCGTAATCGTTATACTGACCAATAATATACCAAAAGGTCTTATAATATACCAACCGTTACGCACCTCAATTTCAGATGAAAACATTTTCTTGTTTATAGGTAGTACTTTTTACAGCCTGATGTAGTCAGGTTTTAGTTCTTGAACTTGTTTTTTTAACACGTTATTTCATTAAGAACTTAATGATATTTAACTATTTATGGTTTATTAAAAACGTTTTGCTTTCTAAATATATTTCTATAGATTCGTTTCATAATTACAAAGTTTTTTTATTTCTTCAACTAGGTGTTACCTCTTTTTACTAGGTTTTAAATTTACAAGGAATTCACGATCTCGGTCTCTACTACCTTCAAAAAACAACAACACACAGCGCAAAGAACAAATTAATTCCGGAAAATTGGCTCCATTGGCTAAACAATCGAAGTTATTAAAGCTAAATATTAATTTTTAGTGATGACTAAATTTTATGGGCAGTCACGGACGGGGCTTGTTCAGCTATTGACATTGATTGTGATTTTGGCGGGCATTGCTTACGCGGATTATATCTCCGTCGCTCTCTGGGAACTGTCTTAAAGGTTGCATCTGGAGCGCATGATCTGTATCCACCGCATTCTGTCCAACGTGTCTCTTAGAACCGTGTTGAATTTACAGGACGACGAGTTGTTCCTATGATCGGTGAGTCTTATAGGTGAAGGACCACGCAGTTAGGCAGCAGCCACGCAGGCAAAAGCCTTTTCCAATTTTTCTTTCCAGATTTTTATCGCCTCTGCCGTTTGTGTGGCCGGACTATGAGAGAAAGAATTGTTGGCACATGGTGGACAGGCAGGTATTTATTTGGACTTGGTTGATAAAACCCTATACCAAACCTAAGATATGTAGGAAGCACTGCAACATGCGGTTAGGGTTGACCGAGTTGGGTTGTTGGGTATAAATAAGGGTTGTATAATAGTACATTACTGCAGACGCCGGGAAAGAAGGGCTTGCCGGGTGAGTAGGTATAGACAGCCGACCGTAGGGAGTCATACGAAGCTGGCCAGCTCTTTTCACGGCTAGGCAATAGGCATGTATAGTGCTTTTCTCAAACATATGCAATGAAATAGAAAAATACACCACTCAAAAAACAGTTGTGTAGCCTGTTCATCAACACAGGCGCCATGTCTAAAAAAAATACTTCGCGGCTTAGGCCTTAAATTAATTCTGCATGAAATTCTTTTACAGTTCTCTCCAGTTGTTTCGTCCAAAACATGATACATCGAAGCCAGTTATAAGGCACGTTATGACGATATTTCATTGCATGTTTGAGAATGCTCTATTTTCGTACAGCTCCCCAGACAGAGGTAGGTAACCTATAGACTAACTTCACCCTGAGGGTCGCAGTCGTGTCACAGTGTGAACTTTGCTTAATTTGAAAGTGGATAGCGGCAAAATTATTTCCTACGCGGATGACACTGTTCTACTTTTGTCTGCAAAAACAATAGAGGAAGTTTATACGTATGCGCAACAAGGCTTAAGCACTGTTAATAACTGGCTTCAACAGCATCCACTTACACGTAATTCGGACAAAATTAACTACATAAAGTTTTTCATGCACAAATCTAATTTAACACCAAATAACCCCAAACTCTTCTCGCACAACTGTAGGGACCCCAATAAAACACAATGCAAATGTCCAGATATAGCCGCAGTTACCAAAATTAAGTATTTAGGAATCATAATTGATGATACTCTCTCTTTTAAATATCACATCGCAGCTTTATGCAATAGAGTACGTAAGTTGATATTTGTGTTCAAAAACCTGCGTTCATTTGCGGACTCACATTTAATCAAACAAGTCTATTTGGCCCTATGTCAATCGATATTAACGTACTGCATTTCCACATGGGGCGGGCTGGCCAAAACTACATTAATAAACTTAGAAAGAGCTCGAAGAGCAATTCTAAAGGTATCCACTTCCCGTCCTTTCCTCTACCCTACTAATCTTCTTTATAAGTCTTGTGAAGTACTAACCGTTCGGCAACTATTTATACTAAGCACGGTCCTTAAACAGCACGCTTCAATCATTATAGCACTGAGTACCTATACTCATAAACGGCGAAAGGATATTGTTTGCTCTAATACTATGCGAAGAAGTCACTTCTGTTTTAGATTTTTTTGTTTCGCGGGGTCCTCTTCTGTACAGTAGGCTTAATACGAAGCTGGATATATATCCGCTCAGCTACGCGAAATGTAAGAAAACACTCCAATAAGCGCTACAAAATATGTCATACGAAGATACAGAGAAGTTACTGATTGTTCTAAGTTGATTTTCATGTATTCGTTCTAATTTAATATTTTTGTATCCGATCTATAATTTATCAAACTATTTAATAAGAACTACATTATTGTTTCATGTGTTTACGATTATTTATCTAAGAAATTGTTAATAAGTTAGTCCTCTTTATGCCTGAAACACAGGGAATCCTAGTTCAGGCGCAATGTAATTTTTTGCCAGGTAGAATGTCTTAGGCTATAGTTATTATTACTGTAAAGTAAGTTATTATTCAATAAATATCTTATCTTATATTATCTTATCTTATTTGTGGTGAGGGTGCCTATACTATCAAGCTGTCGGAAAGAATTCTAGCCGAAAGGTGTCGTGTTCCGGCGATTTCGCGGACGGTTACCTGACAGCCAGAAGTTAAGTCGCCCGTCGCTGAACTGACGTGTTTATGTGCAATTAATATTATTGTTTTATTTGATATACGAGTATACCATTTTTTGTGTGTGCCCTACACATACAAGCAGTTAGCACGAGATATATACAAAGTTATAAGTAGATGAATTGTAGGTATTATTATATTATTATACTTTAGATGAAGCAGTGGCTCTAAATCTTCTCTCATCACACTTCGTTTCTGTCATCTATGATTTACTGACTGGTAAAGCATGCCATTTGGCATTAAGCCTTCTGTACTTACTTTTGTCAGGGTCAGTATGGAGAAGTCAGAAACTATAAGGGATAGGAAAATCTGTTCACGTTGTCGATTTTAGTTTTATTAAAAATGCCATTATTTATTTACTGACCCATTTGTATTGATTGCCCTGTATGAATAATTCTGCAAGATGATGAAGATTTTGGCTGCATCTTTACAAAGATTCCTATTGTATACTGCGTCTTTATGTGTCTTGGTGATTATTATGATAGCTCACCCCGTCGTAGCGCTGTGGTCTCGTTGGCGCAGAGGAATCTCATGATAGCGCGCGCTCCACCGATCTGCTGGTGTACCAGTCGCTGTCCGTCCGTTGGAAGGCATCGTTTGATCCATGCGTCCATGCAGCTCATACCCGTGTTGTATACCCTGGACAACATCATTTAAGTTAACAATTTGTATCGATGGTAAATAATAGAGTAAAATCTTACACAAATCGCCCAAATTAAAAACAGGCTAGCATTCTAGCATAATAAATAAATTTTATTTATATCAAAAAACAGGCTTGAGACAATGCTAGATCGCCAGGAATGTCGGAATCTTTTATCGGAAGCCAAAGGCTGACTTTGGGTCATTGAGTCATCTGAGTAACTAAGTAAACAATGATGGTGTAGTATATCGGTCCACTTAAAAGGAGCGCTGTCAAACTTATTACGCAGTAGTCGTTTGTATTGCGCAGGAAGATTGCCAGCGCTCTTTTTATGTGGCGCATATGGGTACGAGACGATGATATGCCTATATAGGCAGCTGTACCACCATAGAGCTTAGCGTGTCGTGATAGTCTCGTGGTTTGTACAATAATCTTATATCTTGGTTTAATTTAAAAAATATGAAACAAAAACTGTGTCGATGTTATGATTGACAAGTTTATTGAAATGTATTGTTCCGTATGATAGAAATATGAAAATCAGCATTATGAGTAGAAACATAATTCTAGTGACGACATTACGATGTTTTAAAACTGTCTATTATGAAGCTCGATTTTATGTTAGTCAATATGGATCCAAAATTAGTAGATGTACCTACACGGAAGATCTTAAAAAAACAAGTAGGTAAGCTGTAAGCTATTTGTAGATCTGTAGAGTAAAAACAAGTTGTGTACGTGTTTTTACTGCGTCACCAACCGCTAATGGGATTATCTCCGAGCCACCGGACTGATAACGTGTCACTCAACTTGGCCTCTCGGGATAAATCGCAACTTTTGGTGGACTCCCTCTGGAGTAGAGCGTCAAAGCGGCTTTATCCTTCATTCAAGACGCACGTCGTCCGCATGAGGTGGAACGAAATCATCAGAACTATATTGTACAAACGGATCTCAAATATTTTGTGGGTAAGCTGGGTATCCAAAAATGGTTATAGAATTAATTTTTAATTAAAATTTATCATTAAAATCTTTACTCGATTATAGTAAAGCATAAAAGAAAGTTATAATTGTTTCATTTGCGTGAAAAAAGTTGCGAGCACAACGGGCATAGCCCGAGGATGTCTTAAAAAGTGGTATCGTTATTATTTAGCCCATAAACACTTCAAAAACTTTTAAATTCCTTTTATTGAAATCACTGGTTACATATCGCACTAGTAGCGGAAGGTGTTCACGTCATAAAACTGATACCTCGGCCTAAACTTTTTGCGAAGTTGACCGAATCCCGTTGACCGAAGAAGTACTTCCTCCACCGGATTGCCTCTCCACACTATCATATTCAATTCGCCTAACCTTGGTCAACTCGAGTAGTGTAGAGCTTGCATAACGGCGTTGTTTCATTTAATTTCAGTAGTGTTTACCGCTGGTGTTTACTTAAAATAAAGGCGAATTGCATCAGATTTTACGTGAAAACAATATTTTAAAGGTTCTAAAGTCAGTTCTATTTTAGTAAGGGTTCTAAAACTTAGATCTCTTAAGTACGTTACTAGGTGATCTATAAATTATAAAGGTAAGTTAGCATAGGTTTTACTAAAGATTAGTATATAAATATTATATGTTAAATGAACACTTTCACTGATTTCGTTGGTAGGTACCTAGTTTGTGAGAACAGAATGAGCGCACGTCAAAGAATGTATAATTGTGATTTATCTTTTTACAAATACAGAGATTAGTTTTACAATTGTTTTAGAACTTTTACTAAACGAACAGCAATTTGTCTTTTTCTTCAGAAGGGTGCTCACTCAATTCACACGCACACTTGAATTTTTATTACTGAAACTCGATTTCATGTATCATTTCCTGGACGCGATTTTAGATGGATTACAAATTGCCTTAAATTGAGTTTCCTTATATTATTACAGCGTATATGTATATCAGAAAAATTGTTTTATCTAAATTGATGTAAATTCGTAAGCGAATTGAGATAACCTAATTTACCGTGTATCAAATTCGAGTCATGCTTCGGTTATAAATAAATGTATGAATACAAATACTCTTTAATATAGAAGAGACAGAATATGGGAGTGACGAGAACGGATTGAGAGCCACTTGAGCTGAGACCGGAAGTCGGATACATGGTCATACTTGCGTAAACCAAACATAAGTAATAAAAAATAAATATTATTTATTTAATGAATTAATTAGTATCAGACAAACTCCCAAATCGACCTAGCCCGAAATTAGCTCAAGAAGGCCTGTGTTATGGGTAATAGACGACGATAAACCTACATATGTGCTTATGTATAGATAAATAAATACTTATGTATTACATATAACTTCCATGACCTAGGCACAAATATTCGAGTTCATCACACAAATATTTTGCCCTTGTCGAGATTCAAACCCAGGACAATTCTGAAATAATTGTATCTGCTTGATGTTCTCATAAATTTTGTTTTGACTAATTAAAACACGTTCTCTGACACTACGTCGTGGGACGGAAATTGTGGCCCTAGTAAAACGGCATTACGTGTGTGGCCAATGAATTCAACCAACAAATACGGCACCCCGTCATCAGCCGTCTATTTCTACTAAAATCTACAGGATATCGCTGCTACAGCAAACACTCCTACTATAGACTGACTGCTGATAGACTGACTGCTGATAGACGTCCACACCTGCGCCTCTAGCATAACTGTCATAAGCGACTATATCTCGTGCGAGATAATTTCCCGTCTCTTTCTGTACGATACTGTGAGAGAGTGACGGGTGACGGTATAAGTCACGCGACAAGAGTCGCGAAGCATAGTTGTGGTAGACGGGCTGGTCTCCCCCTAAGGTCTCCTCAACGATCAGTCGTACCCTGCCCTCATCCAACGACAACGCCACCCTCAATGAGAAATATAATATTCTAAAACTCTAAAATTTTATTGAAAGCCTATCACTACATAGTATAAAACAAAGTCGCTTCCTGCTGTCTGTCCCTATGTATGCTTAGATCTTTAAAACTACGCTAGATTTTGATGCGGTTTTTTTAATAGATAGAGTGATTCAAAAGGAAGTTTTATATGTATAATACATGCGTAATTTATCAGCATCGCACCCGTGCGAAGCCTGGTCGGGTCGCTAGTTATCTATAAATCAAGGTCATGATTTCAGGAAAAATCTTGATTAGCGCTATCTCTCAGAATATCTGCATTGACGTTAATCACATAACGGCTGGATGGATTATAACCAAGTTTGGAAAGAGGATATAATAATAAATATTTCGAATTGACGACGCGGTTAGCACAGTAGTAAAGCAACTGCCTACTGAGTCAGCGGTTCTGGGTTCGAATCCCGGCAAGGGCAAATATTTCTGTAATGAACTCGTCGATTTGTGTCGTCCAGTACCCATAACACAAGCTTTCTTGAGCTTAATTTGGGACGGAGGTCGATTTGTGTAAAGTTGTGTGATATTTATTTATTTATTATAGTGATGAAATTTCTGATATCGATCATTAGAAACATCGAATACTAGCACTAGTAGCAGTGCTACTCAGTGATGTTGTTAGTACAATGGAGTGCCTATTTCAAGTGAACGGAAATTTGACTTAATTCTGATGAATAAATTGACGTATTCAACCTCGTTGTTCAGTGAAGCGAGTTGAGTGGATAAATCTGTAAAGGATTAACTGGGCCTAGCAAACAACGTTTGAACCAGAATTAAATATTAAACGGGTATAATTTGTAGTAATCGCTGGAGTGCCGATCAGTAAGGATTTAAGGAACTATTTATTTGTATCAACGTATAAGTGCAATTGTTTACTTAAAAAAAAAAAACTTTGTCAATATAAAAAGAAAACAAGTCAGGAATCTTTTGACAACCCATTCGCGATATAAGTACTTTTTAGCGTACAAAGTTCTATATAAAATACTTTCATCCATTAAATGGATGGGTGAATGTCTTCTTCGGTTTCCGCGCCTGTCATTCACGCATTTAAATAAAACGATATTAAACGGATTATATCGCGTATATCAATTATTTGAGCCTCCCTAACGTTTCGTTAACTTTCCAGTTACTGTTGTCAAAGATTGACCACGCTACCGTTATCGTTGTCATCCTTTGAAGATTGGAAAATTACCGAAACGTCAGGGAGACTCAAATAATTAATATATATAATCCGTTTCAATCGTTTTATATAAATGTGTGAACGTCTTTTCTAATTTGTAACTTTTGGGAATACACTGAGGGTACTTTTACTATACACATGACGTGCCGGTGGCACCCTAGGCTAGGTTTTTTTTTATAATGTATTTATATTTTGTAATTACTTTATTGTATGTTACTTTTTATATAAATTTATTGTACATAAACTTAACCTAAGAAATTAATATACGAAATTATGTAATAATATATATAGTAATAAATATTTAGGTAAGGTTTACTCGGGTAATTCCGAATGGCGGGTAATTCCGAAAATTACTGATATCTAATAAACGGGGCAACATTTTTTGCGCTAGCAACACTTCCTCTGATACTATACATATATGCTAGCGCAAAAAATGTTTATGTGTTTATGTATAAAGAAAGAAAGAAAGAAAGAAAAGAACATTTTCTCAAACATCCAAGGAAATGTCGTTCTTATGATCGTGGTAATAGAACGCGAAATACGTCTTTGTATAGCAATTGTTGAAGATTCGTTCTAATTTCAAATTAGAACGATATAAAGGAATTTCATACAACATTATTGGCCGTAGCCAACAAAGAGATTGTCTTTTGTTTCAGTGGGGTTTATTTCTTTTATTGATAATCTATGGCATACTGCCAATAAAAAAAAACTTAGTTTGTGCATGTATATTTACGTTTTATTTCTTATATTTAACTAGATTATTCAATTCGATTAAATCAGATATTCAATAAAATAAACAAGGAATCACGTTTATTGTTAAAAAATATAACAATATCTAATTAATAAGGTGTTGTCATTTTTTAATAAATAGAATCATCTTAACATTTGGTGGCAAAAACATTGACCCGAACAGCTTAAAAAAATAAATTAGTTTTTTTTTATTAAATTTGAAATAAATTTATTTTTATATGAATATATAAGTTGAACATTTGTATTATTTCCTTGGATTTATTTGAGAAAAGCACTATACAAGCCTCGGCGCGAACAGGGATTATCGGCCTCGTATCTCTAGATGGCCTCGTTATCACTCGGCCATCTATTACTACTCGGCCAATAATTCCCTATTTCGCGGCCTCTGCAGTAATGTACTATTATTTAAATTGGATCACAAGTATCACTTTTGCATCGTCAAAAGTTAAACTAAATAATATAACACAAGTAATAATTAGGTATATAGGTATTTGTCAAATGTTACCATAGTAAATTATAAATTAAAATATTATTATTGCAACACATATAACATACGACATAGTGCACAGGATTGCCCGGTTGAAATGGCAATGGGCATTGGGCAGGCCATGTAGCCCGGAGAACGGACGGCCGTTGGGGCAGCAAAGTCCTAGAGTGGCGACCACGTATAGGAAAGCGCAGCGTGGGTCGGCCCCCGACTAGATGGACGGATGACCTCGTGAGGGTAGCGGGGAATCATTGGATGCGGTCTGCACAGGATCGCACTTTGTGGCGAGTCATGGGGGAGGCCTATGTTCAGCAGTGGACGTCTGTGGCTGATAGATACTTAGATAGATAACACATATAACAAATGTAAAAAATGTACGTACTTAAACATAGATATTATATATTTAATAGTAGATTGTTTAACAAGGGGCTAAAATAGGCCATTATAACGCGAGTCACGAAGCGTAGTTGTGCTAGACGCTCTGGTCTCGCTATGATGTTGGCTCTAGTATTGACATAAAATCAACGTATGAAATGTCTCTCGGGAAATTCAAAATTCTAATATCTTTATCAATGGTGGTGGATAGATAGGGGAAATTGGATAGGATTCGTCCACTATACTTCGATACAAGTTCGAAATTCCAATGGAGCGCTGAAAACGCTCCATACAAATGGCGAGCGGGTCATGACGTTATCGCCCCGGAAAGGTAACAATAAAAGAAAATCACTATTCTTACCACTCACTCACTCATACAAAATGTTTCAATACTTCCAGGGGACCTAGAAATTTCAAATTTGGCAACCAGGAAGATAATAGTGTGCATAGAAAATAAAAAACCGGCCAAGAGCATGTCGGGCGACGTTCAGTGTAGGGTTCCGTAGTTGCTCATCCTTCACAATAAACTGCTGTTTTAAGCCCGAGGTTTAAGTTAAGAAAGATTTTAAGCTCTATAAAAAGGTCGTAAACGCCCTAGAAACTGTAATCACTTATTACCTTCTGGAAGTCAACTTACGAACTTTTAAAGAAAAAATATGAAATTTGGCGATAACTCAAAAACGGCTCGACCGATTTTGTTCAATATAGTTTTCATTGAAAGTACTTATAAGGCCTCAATAACATGATTTTTTCCGATTTTTTTTGACCTTTAGTTGAAAAGTTAGAGGGGGGGACACTATTTTTTTGTTTTTGGAGCGAATATTTACAAAACTGCTAACTTTACCAAAAAATAATGTTAGAAGACCCCTATTATTTTAACAAGACCTATTCAACGACACCCCACACACCAGTTTTGAAAAGAAAAAAAAAACCACCCCCACTTTAGGTGTTCGAGAGGTACCCGAAAAAAAATTTTTTTTTTAATTTTATTTTACTGTTCTGTCGGCGTTATACATACACATACTCATACCAAATTTCAGCTTTCTAGTACTAATGATCACGGAGCTAAGCCGCGGACGGACGGACGGACGGACGGACGGACGGACAGACGGACATGGCGAAACTATAAGGGTTCCTAGTTGACTACGGAACCCTAAAAATCTAAGGATAGTAAATTTTTCCATTGTTAAATGTACAAGCAGCAGGCTGGCGTCGCGTGGACTCGACTGGCTACCGATAGAGAGATGTGGATCAAGATGGAGGAGGCATTTGTCCAAAAATGGACAAACCCAAAAAACAATTAAATAGGAATTAATCATTTTAATAGGAGCTGTGATCTAAGGAGCTTTAAAAGAACTTGGTTTTCTGTTAGATCTCAATTCTTTTATTAGCGATATCGTTTACGTACTTGGCATTTTTTCACAGTTACGTTTTTGATGGAATTAAGTTACCAAGAGCCCCTAACGAATACAATTTATACAAAATACTTATTTAGTATCATTTTCATTTAAGGAAAATGCGAATAAACAACCCCGAATCAATCTACTTAATTAAGCTAAGACTGCGAGCATTGCTGTGTAAAATTGAATCGGATGAGTCTGATTGGGTCCGAAAATATTTTTTTCCTAGCGTCATGTTGTACATAGGGTACAGTTGTAACCGTCAGTATCCACGTAACTATAAGATACTAGCTTTTGCCCGCGACTACGTCCGCGTGGAACTTGGAAGTATGGAAGCAACCTCGTACAACACGATAGATATCTACCTAATCACCTCAATTAATAAAAGGGATTATTAAAAGCGCCTAACCAAATGTAAGAGCAATTGTGCTTTTGGTCTAATCATTACATTTCCTACAGGGTCATCAATGTCATCATGAATTACTTAAGTACTCACTTTTCAATCTTTTTAGGGATAATTTCCAGGATGAAAACTATTCCTCGGATCTTAAACTATCTCCATGCCAAATTTCATCAAAATCGATTCAGCAGTTTAAGCGTGAAGAGGTACCAGACAGACAGACACACTTTCGCATTTAAAATATTGTTACGAGCGTGGGGTTCGTATATGATAGAAAAGCACAAATTAATCCACAAATGAACTCACACTTTATTACTAAAATTACACACTTACAATTTACACGAACTGTGCTTAAAATCCACTAATTAAAACACACACACTATTTCACAAATTATGCACTCACTATTCACACGAACTGTACTTAAGCGCACTAATCACTTAAGAGTCTTTCTCTCCGATTATCCTTGTACTAGCACTCTCCATCGCAGTTAAAATGTAACTAACTCGCGCCGGCCGTCGGCGCCTTTTATATCCCGCGGAACCGCTCTGGACACATTGTCCACACATATCGCGAATATTCTAGTAAGGACCAGCGTGAGGGCCGAGAACATTCGAGGCCATATATGTCTCTCTCTAATGGTGCACTCTCTCTGTCACTCCCTTCTCGAATGTTCCGAGTATAGCTATCTCTTGCTAGTAGTCCTATCTCTGTCACACACTTCTCGAATGTTCTGAGCATAGCTATCTCTTTCTACTAGTGCTATCTCTGTCACTCCTACCGGATATTTCGCCATATAACGATTTGTGCTTCAGAGGCCCATAAGGGGTCCTGAAAACGCCTGAAAACGGGTTTTCAGGTTATGGCGTCATCTGATAGAGGGTGCCCTGAAACGGACTGAAAACATGTTTCAGGCGCCTGAAAACGACGGCAACTGGGGTGAAATTTCGATCTTTAGATATGTGATAGAGCAACTTCTGAAACGGCCTGAAATGACTTTTCAGCCTGCTGAAAACGCCTCTAAAGCACTGAAATTGACGTTCAAAGTTTTTGACCTAACCTACCGGCGTAACACTACCCCCTCCTAAGACATGCTCGTCCCGAGCATCATTATTTCCGTGGTATCTGGCCAGCCGGTCAACATGAACAATCTTGCTCGGGCCACGAGGATTCCGCTGGATTCGATACGTGACGTCGTTTATTTTGGTGACTACCTTGTAAGGCCCTTCCCAATTCGGAGATAGTTTCGGGGACTTTCCTACTCGTCGCATAGGGTTATGTAGCCACACCAACGAACCTTCCTCAAAACCCACTTGATAAGACTTCCGGTCATATCGGGTTTTCATCTTTATGCTAGCGTGGAGCCCGTGATCACGTATCAGTCTATGACCATGATTGTACTTGTTTCCGGAGTCAGACTTTGGAAACGATCCTGCGTCGCCTCGTTTCCATGCCGTCCCTTTCCATGGTGCTCCAACGTTGCTCAACTTGAGTGTTTCTCTGCTACGGGTATGCGGTCCCTTGTCTGATGCACACCTAGTGCATCTTCTGCACCAGTTTTCAACATCTTCGCGATAGTTCATCCAATAAAAACGTTCTCGAATTTTCATTAGGGTACTTTTCACTCCAAGATGTCCACCAGACGCTTCGCTGTGAAAGCATCTCAAAACATCTCTCACCCTTTTCTTTGGGACAACAACTTGCAGGTGAGCATCCTTCCCATTTGCTGATTCCCACAACCTGCACAGCACACCATTATGCATAACCAAGCTATCCCATTGTGCCCAGTAACTTTTTGTTACCGCACTCATCGGAGCTACGTCACACCATCTTGGCTTAGGCGCACCCGTACTAATCCAATTGAAAATGGGTCTCACGTCAGGATCCTCCTGTTGCGCTTGTTGCATTATTTCATCACTCCACTCATCGCTGCCGGTAACAGTTCTTAACATTCGAATTCGAACACATTCCTTGTCATCTCGTCTTAAGCAATGTTCATCGTTATCCACACAAGGTCTTCGTGATACAGCGTCAGCATTTACCCGTTGTGGTACTGACCCCAAGGGGCCCATTGTCCTTACTATTGAAGCTGGATCCCTGTCCCTCCTATTCCTATTCGGACAACTTGACTGCATGTGTCCACGTTCTCCACATTGGTAACAAAGTGTTCCAGATTCGCCGCGAGGAGCTACCGGCTTCCAAGTCAAAACGCCTCGTCTATTCCTTCTCGGACAGCTTAACTGTATATGTCCACGTTCTCCACATTCATAACAACGTGGTCCAAATTCGCGCTGGGGAGATACCGACTTCCCAGTCGACATTCCTCGCCTATTCCTTTTCGGGCAGCCTGACTGTATGTGTCCACGTTCTCCACATTGGTAACAACGTGGCCCGAATTCACGGCGGGGATCTATCAGTTTCCCAGCCGACACCTCTCGCACCATGTGAAGCCTAAATGAGTCGTGCCGTACCGCCTCTACTTCGAGAGCGTGGGCTACTGCATCTTTCAGGCTCTCATGGTGACCCAATCTCACGGCTGCCCTCACTTCCAGATCCCGGATCCCATCGATGAAGGCCTGCACAAGCATACTGTCCACAAAGGATGCTGACGTACGTTGATAGGCCTTCCTAACCAACTTCTCGATTTCCAAGGCCCACTGTTGTAAGGACTCGTTACGTCCTTGCGTCCTGTCCTTTAATTGAGCTCGGTATACGTGCTCCAGGTGACTGTCACCGTATCGGGCCTCCAAGGCTTCTAGAAGGCGGTCGTACGTCCGGTCGTTTCCCAGAGCTTCCAGTATGGTAAGGGCTTCGTCGCGCAGCGCCAACGTCAGTGCTGTCCTGGCTTGCTCTTTAGTCCAGCCATTAGCCTGGGAAACAGACTCGAACTGTAGCTTGTAGGCTGTCCATGATGAGCTACCATCAAAGGGGGGCACCTTGAACCTGCCGCCTCCGGCCACCGATGCGTCGGGTACACAGGTACTCGTACCATTCGCCACTTTAATCTCTAGTTTTTGGAGGCGGTTTTTATAGGTTTCAACATCCTCCTTGACAGTTCGCACCTTTTCTTTGAAGCCCTCTATTTCCCTGTTCACCTCATGGATTCGACTATCCAACTTTATGTCCATGTCGGCCAGTTTTTCCTGTACTTCAAGCATTTCATTCTTCCATTCAGTCGTGGATTCGTGCACCTCACGAAGCATACGGGACTGTTCCTCCTGTTTCCTCGCCTGTTCGTCCTGTTTCCTCGCCTGTTCGTCCTGTTGTTCCTTTTGTTCCCGAAGGATTCGGGACTGTTCCTTTAGGAGGACGAATATGGCGTTGAGATCCACACCTTGTGCAGCTGGAGAAGGTGATTCCGACGTACCAGGCGTCGAGTCTCCAGATCCAGATGTTTGGCTTCGCGTCGTCACTCCTTTCGGCTCGGTTTCTCGTGGCATTAACGGCATTTTCTATCCGCACTTCTGACACCAAATGTTACGAGCGTGGGGTTCGTATATGATAGAAAAGCACAAATTAATCCACAAATGAACTCACACTTTATTACTAAAATTACACACTTACAATTTACACGAACTGTACTTAAAATCCACTAATTAAAACACACACACTATTTCACAAATTATGCACTCACTATTCACACGAACTGTACTTAAGCGCACTAATCACTTAAGAGTCTTTCTCTCCGATTATCCTTGTACTAGCACTCTCCATCGCAGTTAAAATGTAACTAACTCGCGCCGGCCGTCGGCGCCTTTTATATCCCGCGGAACCGCTCTGGACACATTGTCCACACATATCGCGAATATTCTAGTAAGGACCAGCGTGAGGGCCGAGAACATTCGAGGCCATATATGTCTCTCTCTAATGGTGCACTCTCTCTGTCACTCCCTTCTCGAATGTTCCGAGTATAGCTATCTCTTGCTAGTAGTCCTATCTCTGTCACACACTTCTCGAATGTTCTGAGCATAGCTATCTCTTTCTACTAGTGCTATCTCTGTCACTCCTACCGGATATTTCGCCATATAACGATTTGTGCTTCAGAGGCCCATAAGGGGTCCTGAAAACGCCTGAAAACGGGTTTTCAGGTTATGGCGTCATCTGATAGAGGGTGCCCTGAAACGGACTGAAAACATGTTTCAGGCGCCTGAAAACGACGGCAACTGGGGTGAAATTTCGATCTTTAGATATGTGATAGAGCAACTTCTGAAACGGCCTGAAATAACTTTTCAGCCTGCTAAAAACGCCTCTAAAGCACTGAAATTGACGTTCAAAGTTTTTGACCTAACCTACCGGCGTAACAATATTAAGTATGGATACTGGTTTATTAAAATTACAATGATAATTTAATTTAGTTAAAGTTATGTTAAAATTACTACTATACTGTGCTTTAAGCGATATAACCCGCCATTTCATTTTCGCCATCCAATAGAGCATATTGCTATAGTAGGAAATATAGTGGCAAGTTCTCTGATAGAATATATATTAGTGTTAAACGCTGAATTTGGACAGAGTCTACCTTACCTATAAACGAGTTGGTAAAACTTACGTACTCAAAGCTGACCCACGCCTTCAATATCAATGTAATCATCCCAAAGGGTCTAAATATGTGCCAACTCTCCCGAAACAGGTGTGTTTCATATGCAACAGTTGTGTGGGTAACCGTACTTTGTTCTTTGTTTTGGGTATCAGAGGCCTTATTCCTTTAAAAAATTTTTTTTCATATTATGACAAATAATTTCACCAACTTTTTGAAGTGAATAATACTTTCCCCGGGTTCCAGGTAGTAACGTAGCTATTTCATGCTTTGATTGCGGGCAGTCGAAAATAAGTTGAAAAATTTTCCGCGTGAATTTTGTCAATTTCGAGTAGATTTGAAACAAAAATTATTAATGAAAAATTCAAACTTGGTTTCAAACATATAAAAACAACAATAAATCCCAATAGCCCTGTTCTATATAGGTAGTAACATCAATACATTCAATAATATGTTAAGAAACATGTTTGATCATAGAGAAAAATGTCTAAAACAAGCAACATTTTAAAAGGAATAAGGCCTCTTATCTTGAACCAACAGGAACCGATTAACCTTCCACAGCGTTATTTTTGATAGGAAATCGAAAATGACTTAACATTTTTTAGGAAAGACTTAAACATTTTTTTTATGTTCTCTGTCTGTATGCAGTGATACTACACTGGTTTAAATTAACTGAATCGTCACTTGAACCCAGCACATTATAGCAGATTTGCACAAATCGACTTAGAATAAATATGGCAGGTTTTTTTATTTGTAGACGCAAGCTCGACATAGGGTAGAGTGGTCTAAGACTGCGCACTTAACGTTTGAGGGACTATAAAAAAATAACAAACCATATAATATAAATCAAAATTTATTATATTTATTCGTTAACAAATTAATCAACATTTTCTTTTAAAGGTTTTTTCATGAGATCAGTAAATCTACATACTTATTATTATTATCTACTATCTACTACTGCGCATATGCAAAAAGAATTATTTTTTTATTGTTTGTCTTATTTCAAAATAGCACGAGCGCATGTACGTATGTATGTAAACACTTTATTGTACACAACAACTAGTTATAAATACATTGATAACAAATAAAACATGTACAAAGGCGAACTTATCCCTATTAGGGATCTCTTCCAGTCAATCTTTTTCGCTCTTGTCACAATGACAATAAGGGTCAAAAAGGTACGCGTTTCAATTTCCTTTACTGTACATTCAACCAAATGTATGTAATGAAGTATTTAAAATTACTCAATTAAAAACGTGTTAAATGAATTATTCGTTTTATTTTAATTTATTATATTAATAATAATCGGTATTTGACTGATTTATAAAACTTTTTTCAAATTATAACACCTCTACATCAATTTGTCAGACAGAGTAAAGAATAAAAAAATAAAATGAAAAAAGCCCTAGTGCGGAAAAGTACCTAGTACATACTTTACGCACAGTTTGAGTGCTTATAAAAAGTAATTTTCGAGCACATGCATTGTAAAATATTAATATTTAATTTCTGAGGAATAGATCTCGTGGGAAATTCGTTTCTCGCCGCGCTTACGAAACCTATTTAATTCGCCATAAGATAAATTGTTTGTTTTTCCAACTCCTATAGAATTAAAAACTTTTATATTGACTGAACACGTTGTTTGAATGCGATACGAAAATCATATTTAAATGTAGAAAATAGCTTACAGGCTTAAAGTAGCTTAAATGTTTGAGTAGTCCGTTAAGCATATAATTAGGTTTTGGAGCACATTCTAAGGATATTTTGCCCTTGTTTACACATTTAATTTTCTGATGAAAGTTTTTAATTTCGTTTGTAAATTTAGGGACATCTATATCCTCAGATACTTTAGGTTCTAAGTTATTAGATTTATTTAGCTTGTAACTTGCTTATGTTTGTGATATCAATGTTTTCATGCAGGGTGAGTTTGTTACAGTTATTATAATTCCGTAAAGTAAAAACAGTAAAAGTATAAGAGATACAAAAAACCGGCCAAGTGCGAGTCTGACTCGCGCACCGATGGTTCCGTACAAACTTTCACTTATCCCATCTTAATGGACCTGGTTGAGTTAAGTTTGCACCTGAAGTGTATCGCGCCGGATACAAGCAAGGTGCAAACTTAACGCAATTTTATGATTTTATTACAAATGTATAGTTTCAGATTTTTATTAGTATTTGCAGTATATGACGATATTACTTGCCAAACATAGTTCTAGGTCATCGGGAAGTACCCTATCATTTTGATTCCCTTGAGAGTGTCGAAATGTACGTTTTTTGCGACATAAACGGCCGTATCTTTTTTTCACGTTAACGTAGAAGTTTCATTTTTCACAGCTTCAAGGGACCGTAGACCTGAGTATATGGTGTTATTTCAACTCGATACATCCACGCGTTCTTGAGATAAAGGGTCTTGCTCTTGACAGATAGACGGACGGGCCACAAAGTGATCGTATAAGGGTTCCATTTTTTTCCGATTGAGGTACGGAACCCTAAAAATCTTAAAATTGACATCGAAAGTACTTTGCACATTGAGTAACACCTCATCCTATAATTATATGTTTTTAGATGGCACTTTACCATAAGAATAGAAATCATACCTACAGACATAAAAAATAAAACAACATCCGTTCTTTTACGCGGTTTTTGTAAATATTAAAAGAAAGAACTGTCCTCGGTTAGCCAACTGGTTTCTTGGGCATCTCCTCCACACAGACGTTTTGGTTGTCGGCCTCGCCCAGAATTGCTTGTTGACCTGACAGTTTACAATTAGTGACAAAGTGTGTCCAGCACTTCTTTCGTCCTTAGCAAGCAGACTAGTTCTTGGGTGTCCTCTTCACACTCACGTTCTGGTAGTCGACTTCGCCCATAATTGCTCTTTGACCTGACAGTTTACAATTATAGTGAGCATTAATCTACTCACCAACAATGAGTATCCAGCTATTCTTCCGTCCTCGTTAAGCCAACTGATGTCTTGGTTATCCTCTCCACACAGACGTTCAGCTCGCTGAGGTCACAACTTGGGTTGTCGGTCTCGCCCAGAATTGTTCTTTGACCTGACCGTTTACAATTGGCGAGCAATAATCTACTCACCGGCAATGTGTATCCAACTCTTCTTTCGTCCTCGGCAAGCCAACTGGTGTCTTGGGTATCCTCTCCACACAGACGTTCAGCTCGCTGGGGTCGCAGCTCGGGTTGTCAGCCTCGCCCAGAGTTGCTCCTCCACCTTAAAACAGACAGTTTACAATAAATAAAAATATTTAGCGAGACTGGTTACAGTATAGGGTGAACATCAATGAAATGATTTAGTTTTACTGTCCTTATAAATGCCGCGGAATCCACTCTTCTAAACACATCTTCTGAGGTAACTTTTCCGTCAACCGAATCTCCTCTAAAAGAGAAATTCACAAGTAAGCAAATCAATGCACATTTATGCTACTTCTCGACATCGAGCCGAACGCGCGCGTCTTACGAGCAGATCGCAATCATTGCCTAAAACTAATGATTGACAACTTTACTGCCTTCTAGTGATCAGAACTTCTAGCATAACTGTGGCACGCGACTCTTTGTCGCGAGACAAATACTACCTGCCACTTTCCTTTCAATACCGTGCGAGCAAGAGGTGACATACCCAAAGAACTATTTGGACAACTGTACGGTTGGACCACCTTAAACTTCAAATCAAACAACCGTGAGTACCAAGCCTAGCGCTTTACCTATTTCCAGCAGATAATATTGTCACATCGAGTATTCATACATAGTCATAAAATATTTATGAATAAACCTGCGCTGTGTGATTATAATATTTGGATGCATGCATTTAATCATTGGTTTCGTTTTAAAATTGATATATGATATTTCAAAGGACTTTTTTTCGAATATATTTATGCAGTTATGTGGCCTTAATTACATTAATATGGTTTTGATAAAGTATTTATGTTGAACAAAAAAGTACAAATAGTAACTGCGTCATTATTTATGTAAGTATAGTCTTTTCATTAAGTCACCATGTGTCACTCTATTCACTAGATTCATAGTCACATAACCGTATTGTTATTCATACCTGCCCCTTATTCGTATAATTAAGTATTTTGTTTGTTAATGAAGATATCAATACAAAAATACAATGATATTTTTTAAGTGAAAATATGGACAAAAAATTGGGCAAGTGCGAGTCCGACTCGCGCATGAAGGGTTCCGTACCTATAAATATATATATATAATCTATAACAAGTTTTTTGTATGGGAGCCCCCCTTAAATATTAATTTTATTTTATTTTTAGTATTTGTTGTTATAGCGGCAATAGTAATACATCATCTGTGAAAATTTCAACTCTCTAGCTATCACCGTTCTTGAGATACAGCCTGGTGACAGACGGACGGACGGACGGACGGACGGACGGACGGACGGACAGCAAAGTCTCAGTAATAGGGTCCCGTTTTTACCCTTTGGGTACGGAACCCTAAAAACCGAATAAATACCTGCATTTGTCGTATCGTATGTCGTATCGTATCCTTCTAGCGTTCGAATAATTTATTTAAAATGAAATAAAATGCGAATTACGGGCTCAGACAAAACCCAAGTGAGCAAACTACGTTATACTACACAAATCACTGTCGCAAATATAATAAAACTGTCTACGTTTCTATTTCGCACTGTGATTTGTTCAGATCAGCAAAATTCATAGAAAAATATCACTACTACCGAAGAGGTGTTCACTAGGTACGTACTACATTGCGTCATATCATACGTCAGTTGCAAGCGTCGGTCGGTCACGTCGCTATACCGGGTGATCAATCTAATTGGATCAGGGGCCTAATTCGAGTGTCGATCGCCAAACGTCAGATCATCGTTAGATAACAGTCATCTCTCCGTGATCTCGCCTTTGAACTGTCATTAAAACGCGATGATGAAGCTCATCGCGTTTTAATGACACATGTGACATATCTCATCTCAGTTTTGGAAATACGAAGGCGATAACAATTGTCAAAAATGCTATTCCTACAACTGATCGTGATTGACATTTAATTTATGTTATGACAGTCAGTTTGATGTGTCACTGTTATGGAAATAGTTGAGATATTTTGCTTAATTTATAATTATTGAGAAAAAGAGTCAGTAATGTGCTTAGTGTGTACTGAAAAAATACAAGAAAACTTTCACTGAGTGGTGCGAAGTACCTACTATATACCAGCGAACAATGGTTGTCACTGTTTGCGATTTTGGAAGCAGAAATAACCTATTTATAATCGAAGAATAACTGCTGCTGAATCCAATATATGAACCAAAAATGTACGTGGGAGAATTCGCTGCCAAGCGCAAATATCATAACACGGTATTCCGATGTAAAGTATTAAGAAAAATAAACCATCTAAATTCTCGACTTGTCTATTTGTTCACATTGGCCTGGCTATAAGTAAAGTTTTGCGAAACATCTTATGCACTCAGCCAAAAACGATAGCATTTAGTAAGGTATTTAAATGAAATGGCGCCTTGCTCACCGTAGAAGCTACCTATTGTTGATAGGCATTTCATCTAGATCAGAAATAGCTAAATGGGTAAATTTCCGGTTGGGGTATAGCAAAGGGGGCCCGATTTTAGGACTTAGAATCTCATATTTCAAACCACTTGGCGTTACCCTAATTAATAGCGACAAGTCCCACTACCAAATTTAATGTTTTATTTAGTCATATACCTAATATCAACTCAACGGGTGGGCTTAAAAATGAACATGGACAAGACGAAACTCATGTCAAATGCCAAGGTTGTGCCCATCCCAGTCTCTGTTGAAAACTCGGTACTCGAAGTTGTTGACTCATACATCTACCTAGGACAAGTGGTCCAATTAGGTAGGTCCAACTTCGAGAAAGAGGTCAACCGCCGAATCCAACTCGGCTGGGCAGCGTTCGGGAAACTACGCAATGTCTTTTCGTCCGACATACCTCAGTGCCTCAAGACGAAAGTCTTCAACCAATGTGTGTTACCAGTGATGACTTACGGCACCGAAACGTGGTCTTTCACTATCGGCCTCATCTCAAAGCTCAAAGTCGCTCAACGAGCAATGGAGAGAGCTATGCTCGGGGTGTCTCTACGTGATCGAATCAGAAATGAGGAAATCCGTAGACGAACTAAAGTGACCGATATAGCTCACCGGATTAGCAAGTTGAAGTGGCAATGGGCAGGCCACATAGCACGCAGAGCAGATGGCCGATGGGGCCGAAAAGTGCTCGAGTGGAGACCTCGGACCAGCAAGCGCAGCGTAGGACGTCCACCTACAAGATGGACAGATGACCTTATAAAGGTCGCCGGAAGGCGCTGGATGCAGGTCGCTTCCAACCGGTATATATGGAAGTCCAAAGTGGAGGCCTATGTTCAGCAGTGGACGTCCTATGGCTGAGATGATGATGATGATGATACCTAATATCCGTTTAATATTTATTGCATTAATTACACATATTCATCATATCTCTCTTTAACATAATTGCACAGTGTAAACCATCTCACCATATTATTATATTTTTATGGATATTCGATGTAACTGGAATTTACAAAGTATTATTCTCAATTCATATCACAGTTTTATCAATTATAATAATCTGTTTGGACTGCAACTTGGTATCTAGATACAGTTTGCAGTTTAAAGTATAACTATCAAAGAGCTGAAATTATCAATCACTGAGCTCCGGGTTACACATGAACATGTTAGGAAAAACAGGCGTTTTTCCTGGGGACATTATAATAGGATTAGGCTTAAAAGCTTTAAAGCCTAATTTTCTTGTTAGACATGTATTATCAGCTTTCTATTCATCAAGAACTGAGTAGGTAATAGAACTATAAGTAAATATAACCAAATCGTTACTAATGCATTATCCACAAGAAAGACGCCCTGTGTCCCACTCCCACCCTTGTGCGCTTTTGAGAAGGAAAAAGTAACAGTAAGCTATTTGTATGACACAAGTTTTATTAAGAAACACATAATACAGTATTGCACACTGCTATTTTATTATTTTTCAGATTAAAAAAGACAACATCAATATGAAAATTGTGTGTTGGATTGAAATGGTGTCGTGTCGTCGTCTTTACAATAAAAGTTTCCTTTATTATGTTCCATTGCGTTCACTTCATTTGTGAATCAAGCCACCACCGCATTTTGTGGGTGCTACCAGGTCTCCCCTTAACCAGCCTCTTGAGTTGACGATGATTCGTTGTAAATAGTTGCCTAAGATTGATCTTGATACTAATACTTAATACTATTGAGTTTTTTGGCAATTCTCACTTATCAAAGCTTGAATCGGGCTTAACGTTAGAACGTCGGATTTATCGTGCCCTTTCAGATTTATTTCATTCAAGATAATTAAACATTCATTGTGTTTCAACTGCGTTTTTGATATAAAATATGATAGAATTTATATATGTCAATAATATTTGACGCGTGTTTGACGATTAAATTATCCTAGAGCACCAATAACTATGGAGTGTAAAAGGGAGGAGCAGCATCTTCATATATCCAAAAATTCCCGCTGAAAGGTGATAAATTGTTGGCGCACAGTTTTTTAAAGATCCCGTTTTTGTCTCACGCTCTTTTCAAAAATACGATACATATTAACATTACGCATATCAAACTAAAACCCCCACATCGATAGATCCTGTAGTTTTATTTATTATTTCTAAACTTCTGACTTAAAATTATTTATAACATACAATACAACCTTTTGTAAATATACATTATCTTAAATGAAACGTGTGTGACATTTTCATTAATGTCATAACGAATGAAAGTCATCAAGAAATAAACAAATATCAATAATATAACAAAATTAAAAAGGAATTAATATAAATGCTAGTTGGTACAGTTTTTGATACGGAAAATGTAGCAAAACTAACAAAAATGTTATCGTGTAGTAGGCTTCACTTCACGGCCCGGACGAATATTTATACTTTATTATGAGGATCAAACACAACAATATGTTCTTCAGAGCGTTGTTCAGTTTTCACGACTGTACATTACTGTATTAAAGTAGTAATTACTCGGATTGAATGGACGATGGATCTATAAACATAGGGCGTTCAATATATCGTCTGTTTCATGCTCCGCTGCCCTGACCTGGAAAACAATGTTTTTTTTTTTATATTATGGTGTTTTTTTTCTTGACTCAGATTAAAACACTTACGAATATAAGTATCGCGTCTACGTATTAATTTTGTTTTAACAAAACAGATTAGTAATTGTTGGTCATCTATCTAAACTATTAATATATAATTGGAAAAATAAAATTTCTGTACATTGAAGATATTTAAAAAAATAAGTGAAATGGGAATTTGGCGGTCAATGAGTCAATTATATTTTTAATATATATGTACAGTATAATATTATTAAAACTATCATGAGAGATCTTTAATAAATATAAAAGGGCTCTCCATCAGGGTCAGCTATCCGTGCTGCTACGTGACTCGCGACCGACTACACTGGTTCCCGCTCTCCTCGCCACCTTGCTGTCCCTGAAGAAGAGCTCTATATCAGATCGAAACATGTCAAGCCGTTCTGTACAGCGGGTTTGTGCGTTTATCATGCCTTAACGGCGGGACTGGTTTCAATGAATTTTGATACTTACACGGGTAGCTGAGCTTTCCGATAGTGACAAAAAAGAGTCTTAGTATTTAACAAGACGACAAAGTTAGCACCTTTCAGTGCAATATGACAATTTATTAAAATACTAAGACTCCAGATTAAGATTGCTGGTATATAACAGATAATACAATTTTATACAATGCTGCACTTAGGTAAAATCGTCAGTAAGAACGTGTTATTGTTATAAAATTGAGTGCAGAGATGGGAAAGGAAAAACAAATTAAACAGAATATTTTGTCTGAATCTCGAAAATTTACCTCTTTTTCTTGATATATTTCTTCTAAATAAATAACGTCTTGTTGGTTGTTTATAGACGTTGCGGTTGGCTCAGTTTGTAGTGCAGTTGCATACTGAGCTGGTAGTCTTGGGTTCGAATCCCAGCAAGGGCACATATTTGTGTGATGAACTCTAATATTTGTTCTTGGGTCATTGATGTTATAAATTATAAATATATTTTCATATATTATAATATATTGTCATCCTCTAGTAGTACCCGTACAAGCATTGCTTAGTTTGGGACTAGGTCGATTTGTGTAAGATTTGCTCTTAACATTTATTTATTATTTTGCAGTAATTCATTATCTCATATTTACGAGTATTGAACTTATTTTTCATTATATTTATAAATTCATTTTGACAATAATCAACAATCAGACATTAGTCAAAAATGCAATATGAATGAAGTTTGATATCTCGGCATAATGTTACCAGTTAAGGTAGGGACATAAGATCAAACAGGGTCATTGTACACGGGGGTAATTGGCATCTAGATTAATAAATACTTTATATGCATATGAATTTCTGCTTAGAACGAAACGTAACTGTCTAATTTCACGTACTACCCGGACAAGTTAAGTATGCGCCTGTTATCTACGCCGTCACATACAAAGGAGACCCAAATTTAATTCGACCGGATTGGCGAAGTCGCGATGTTCTGGAGATATCGCCACTTGTCAAGTTGGGAGACGTCAAAAGTGACGGATGGCGTTCTCACGGAGAGATCTCCATTATATCTCTAAAGTTGGTCGAATACCCCCCCAGTAGGGAGAAGTCACAAACTATAAGAGATAGGGAAATCTGTTCTTAGGAAACATGATTATTGAAACATACAAAAAAATCATTATTATTTTATTTATAAATCTTATAGTTAACTTCATACATAAACCGGGCAAAATCGCTGTAAAGAATGATAGAATACGACATGCGATTAATTACAGAATTTTAACCAGGTTAAATTCTTGGTTGTGTATGAGATTTACAAATAAAGAATACATAATGCAGTTTCTATTAAATCTAAAATCGACGCCATGGTTCCTAAGAACAGATTTCCCTGTCTCTCATAGTTTTCATTTTATTCCTACCATTTGGATTGGTCACCCTGTATATATTTTAGGTGGCTTTTGAAAAGATCTAAAGATTAAACTTTCTGGAGATAGTGTTTTATTTTGTGTTAGGTATTATCTATAGCTTATTTTACTGGCTGGACCCAAACATCAGCTTCTCACTGCGCCGACGACGACACTGTTGTGTGTCCCTTTTTCATTAAATATCCAACGAAGGCCAAACGCTCGTAGAATGTTGACCGGACTCATCCTGCGGGTCGCGAAGTTGGAGTCTCTCCAAAACGTCAATTTTAATTCTTGACAGTTCCAACTGACAAGCTAGCGATCTTCACCAGAGAAAAGTTTTGGCCGAAAGGTGACATTCTCCGGCGATTCCGCCGTCGGCCCGACAGCTCGTACCTACTTATAGTATAAACAAACAGCAGCAATAATGTAACCTAGTTGTTAAGTTAATATATGTGCGTCTTTGATGACTGAAATGAATAAATTGAATTGAATTTAAGTTTGTCTAAAAAGTTATAAGGTAAATAATAATAAAATAAAAAATTAACAAAAAAAAGAACCGACTTCAGTAAAACTAAAAAGCCAAAAATAACCCGTTCAAGTACAGATTACATTTGACTCACCCTTTGAAATCGATCCCAAACCACTCAGTTATTATATTTATATATTAAAGTTTACGTGAGGTTTGGCACCGACTTGGGTGAGTCAAATGTAATCTGTACTTGAACGGGTTATTTTTGGCTTTTTAGTTTTACTGAAGTCGGTTCTTTTTTTTGTTAAAAAATTTTTTTTTTTAGCTCTTTAGGGATTCATATAAAATACTTATGGCGGGGTGATCAGGGAGGTCTTGAAGGCATGCATCTCGTTTGAATTAGGTATATCCTAACTCCTAACCGTTAAGGAGTTGTACCTTCCATCATCAGTTCAGCATTGGAAGATAATGACTACCATATGCAAATACTTAAATAGTTTTAGAAAATATATGAACAATATTATAAGTGCCTATAAAATTTCAGGAATTCCTTCCCTCTTCCTCCTTTTTTGAAGTCGGTTAACACGTTGAACGCCATACAAAAAACCATGTTTAGCCCAGGGGGCCGCGGCGGACACCATGTGACCTGAACATGTCGAGTCCATGGGGCCGCGTCGGACACCAAGTGTCCGCATGCTCACGATCGCTTCAGAAGCCTATACGCGGCCGACGGACGGCATTTGAATGGTTTTTACTAAGGCGGGTGACCCGCGCGGCCCCACTGAACAACCTGGCCGCTTGGCACAAAAAAAAACCAAAGTTCTTAAGATTTCTGGATATTTTTACATGATGTCTCCAAAAGTGTAGTAAGTAGGTATAAAAACTGAGTATTTTATATCATTAAATAAAAAGTTATTATAGTTATCATTATCACGTAGTTTTTTAGTTTAAGAAGACATTAGAAATTCTTTAGATTTAAAATTGCTTTCAATCTAGTCGGTATCAAATCAGAAACGGGTTCCGTACCTATTTGATACTTTACGTAAGAAGTTACCTTTTCTGAATAAAATTTTCGGCTTGTTTATATGTCGATGCCTTAAGGAAATCATAAAACCCGTTAAATTTGAATTTTAATAAATACTTACTATGTATATACCTCCCTCAGCTATGAGGAAAACGACGCAAGGAGGGGATGTATATACCTAAATGTTTAGACCGACAGCGTGACCCGCGCGGCGCCTACGGAAGGAAATACGGTTGGACGCTGGCACAGGCCGCGACGGACACTGGGGTCTGCCATTTTAACTTTTCAGGAAATAATGAATATATCGCTGTTTCTGTAAGTCGCCCATTATTTTTGAGATATTTCTTGACAATAATTGCAAAAAAACACACCAACGATTTTGGGACGATTCTCGATTTATGGTCTGGCCGCTGGGGAAAGTATACTGTCGGCTACATGGTGTCCGTCATGGCGTTCAACGTGTTAAATATTTTGACAGTTTTAAAATAGGTTGAATAGTTTAAACGTCAAGCAAGACGATCTTAATACTTCCTACTATCAATACTATCATACAATTTTGGCATTATAAAAGGCAAGTAAGGAAGTATTTAAGTAATTTAATTTCTTGCCAGAATATGAAAGTAATTAATAAACGAATTTTTTACCGAAGTGAATGAGTTACGCAAAGAATTTCTCCCTTAAGTTTAACTTTTTTGGATGTTTGCGAAAAGAAAATGAAGTTAAAACTCAAAGCCTTGAGCCAGTCGTGCGGGTCTCAATGAAAATAACATCGGAAATGTAAAACTGTTTCCCCGTGGGTTTGCTTTTTTATTTTCTTTATCCTATATTTTTTTGGGCATGAGGAAAAGCCTGGGTGAATCTGAAATAAAGTGGGAGTACAAACTCACTTATAGAAATGTCTACTATTCACAGGAGTTACATATAATCTCTTTAGAAAAAAACCAGCCAAGTGTGAGTCGGATTCATGCACCGATGTTTCCGTGCTCTAACGAAATGATCTGCGGAACAGGAAACTCATCTTTGCCGTTGGACAACTAACTGCTGTTGTCCGTACATTGATATAAGATGGGGTTCAGTTTATCAACTGCAAATATGTAAGTTTTTAATAATAACGTGATTTCATTGGTCTTAACTTTTAAGTAGAGAGATTGAAACATCTCTTAAATACTTCCGTAAAGCGGAATTATTTAAAGCGCAGACCACAGACGAAACACTATTCAGAGTTGAGTTCCTGCAATTAAACCTGTTCGACTTTACTTCCTCTAACATTCGTTCATTCCGCCTGAACTACAGCTTTCCGCTCTTTTCACCCGTGTTATAAAAGCGAAGGAGGGAAACTACCTTTTCACAGGTATATGTACCTTATTATTACAAAACGGGACTTAATCGAGTTTTGAAAGTGCCTCAGTCCCTTAGAGACCGTGAACGTATCGTCACGTTCGACACGTCGTCGAAGAAATTAAATAAACACTTTTTGAACGCGTTTAAGCCCCATTTTTTTTTATAATGTGTGAAAATCGTGTAAGTCTATATCAATATAGAATAACAGATGGCGGAATGGAGGCTAAGCAATAGGGTCCCGTTTGCATTGGGTACATATTTGTATGAAAGTCACCATGGCGAATTTATTTTTTAATATTTTCATACCTACGCATCTACGTAAGGGAAAATAGGTAAGACATATTATACAAGAAATTAAACTTTACACCTATATGAATAAAATAATACAGAATTTAATGAATTCTAAATTACGTAGAAATGTTCAAATATATTTTTAACATTATTTAATCTCGATCCAGAATTGAGATCCCCTTGCTAAAAACGTTCGTTTTAATATTTATTCAAATATTCCTTCCGCCGGAACTACTAGTACGACACCTTTCCACTCCTTTCTCTTTTTATCCGAATCATAAAATCGAAGGAGCATTATCTACGTTTTCATAGGCGAATACCTTTATTAACACTAAAAAATACCTTTATTAGTACTAAAAAACCTTTTGACGCCAGACGCTTTTTTTAACTTTCAATCAGAGTGCCTCTCACAGAGAACCAGTGCATTATTTGAGGACCATATACCCAGGTATATATGTATTTTTTAAACATGGCTTGAACATAATCAGAGCTGATTAGGCCTGTTTAGTAGCTTTAAGTACCTAAGTGTAAATAATTGTATCAATAATAAATGCCGACGCCAGTGGGACGAGATCTTATGCAAAACAAGAAGAAATGAATTGCTAAATGTCGCAATGGGCAGCGATGTGGCCCGCCTGAAAGCCGCCATGACATCCGAGTCTGGAGCATGGCTACATGCACTGCCCTCTCCCCACCTGGGAACCCTCCTTGATAACGACTCCCTAAGGATAGGCGCAGCCCTCAGACTCGGATGCCAAGTGTGCGAACTACACCGCTGTGTTTGCGGAGCGACAGTTGAGGCCAATGGCCATCACGGCCTAAGTTGCCAACGCGCTGCTGGGCGTTTCTCAAAGCATCACGCCTTGAATGATATCATTCGTCAAGGTATGGTCGCGGCAAACATCCCATGCACCCTAGAACCCCAGGGCTTAAGTCGTACTGACGGCAAAAGACCGGACGGGCTAACACTGGTCCCATGGGTGAGAGGACGCAGCCTTATATGGGATGCAACCTGCGTCAGCACCTTTGCTCCCTCTCACGTCGCTGATACGACACGTGCCGCCGGTGGGGCTGCCGAAACCGCCGCTAAACTAAAGCACGTGAAGTACTGTAATCTGGAACCAGTGTATGAGTTCGTCCCGGTTGCTGTAGAGACTAGTGGGCCATGGTACGCTGAGGCTAAGGAGTTTGTCGCGGCTTTGGCGCGAAGGCTGAAAGACCGAGGCGTGGACCCCCGTTCCGACGAGTACTTGGCTCAAAGGATCTCCCTGACTATAGTTCGCGGCAACTCCGCTAGTATTCTAGGGACTTTTGAGCCAGGCACCTTCCGGAACTGTTCATAGATCCCTTCTAGCTTAATAACTAGTTTTACATATTATAAATTTTAGTTTTACAGTAAATTAGTTTTGGAATTTTCATACTTAGATGGAGATGTTCGCAAATAAATGAAATATATTTATAATTATTGTCCTTATTTGTTATCTTTTAGCGTTTAATTTCAATCATTACGATTAGTAGATTCCTTGGGTGGTAAATTCGTGAACATCTCCGATCCCAGGTTTGACGTTGTTTGTCTAAAGTTTTACGCATTGCCTTCGTCAGGAAGCGAGATATTCTCCCCGCGTAGTGGTCAAAAATCCCACTTACGGTCTAGGGTGCGGTGACGTAAACTAAACTACGTTAGTAACATTAATTCTCTCAAAAGTCTATAGTTACATCAAGCATGGAGAACTAGCTTCAAAAATAATGGGCATACACATAGACACACCTTCATAGATAATATTATAACTTTCAATCATGCTCAATCATGCAATCAAATGTCTTCATAACGTGCGTGCGCGTGTGCTTCGAAGTATCACGTTTCGGGCGGAGCAACTCGAGATAACTGTAAAGGAATATCATACAAAATTGAAGGCCTACGCCGGGAAGTAATTTTTATACATGGCGTCTGACTTCATGAACAGGTTAAACAGCTGAATTGTATATTTTTTGAATGGTGTATTTCATTGCATATGTTTGAGAAAAGCACAATACCTACACTAGCCCAGCCGTAAAAACAGGCTTTTGCAGGCTTCGTATACCTACGGTCAGCCGTCTATACCTACTCACCCCGCAAGCCCTTATTTCCCGGCGTCTGCAGTAATGTACTATAAATAGTATTCTGTTGTCTAAGCTATAAAACTTAAAAGTTACACGGAATTTCTTTTAGTAAGCAGTTTTTGCGTTTATGAAACACACACGACGCGGTTGGCGCACTTTGCAGACACTTGCCTACTGAGCCGGCGGTCCCGGGCTCAATCCCGGCCGGGGCAAATATTTGTGTGATGAACTCGAATATTTGTGCTTGGGTCATGGATGTTTTATGTATTCAAAGTATATACATATATTTATCTATATAAGTAATATTGTATATCGTCGTCTAGTACCCATAACACAAGCCTTCTTGATCTTAATTTTTAAGCTTAAAGTTGTCCGATATTTATATTTATATTTATTTCTTTACACAGTCACGTTCATAATAGATATAATTAATATAATTATGTATTATAAATATACAAAAAAAAAAGAAAAACTGGGCAAGTGCGAGTCCGACTCGCGCATGAAGGGTTCCGTACCATAATCTATAACAAGTTTGTTGTATGGGAGCCACCCTTAAATATTTATTTTATTTTATTTTTAGTATTTTTTGTTATACCTAGCGGCAATACATCATCTATGAAAATTTCAAACTGTCTAGCTTTTGAGATACAGCCTGGTGACAGACGGACGGACGGACGGATGGACAGCGAAGTCTCAGTAATAGGGTCCCGCTTTCACCCTTTGGGTACGGAATAGGGTGTTTCATCTTTGTATGGAAAAAAATAAACTGTCTATTTTATTAAGACTTCGCTTGGGGATCGAGTCTCTATAATAAAATAAAATATTTGTTCCAAATTTCAAGAAAATTTGAGGACGTTTAGAGGTTGCGCCAACTAACCACTTTTACAACAAATGTTAAAATTTGTAATAGTTCTGAAGTACTGATTTTATATTTTATAAGATCATCATCCTCCTAGCCTTTGTCCCATTTTTGAGAATGAATTCTCAATCGGGGTCGGCTACCTAAATCCCAAGATGTGGCGTAGGCACTAGTTTTTACGCAAGCGACTGCCATCTGACCTTCCAACCCAGAGGGGAAACTAGGCCTTATTTGGGCTTAGGTGGTTTCCTCACGATGTTTTCCTTCACCGAAAAGCGAGTGGTAAATATCAAATGACATTCCGTACATAAGTTCCGAAAAACTCATTGGTACGGGCCGGGTTCGAACCCGCGACCTCCGGATTGAAAGTCGCATGCCCTAACCACTAGGCTACCACCGCTCTCATATCTTATATCATATATATTTTATAGCTCCATATTTTATAAGATGTTAATCATAAATATCTCTGTTTGGAAGTAAAGAGTATTACCCGTAGAGAAGTTTAAATGTAAGTAATTAAACTATTGTTCAATTTCTATAAAGTCAGAGCCTTCAAGAGAAACGTGTAATTTTACCATTTATAGAAAAAAGGGAAAAAATACAGCAAACGCTTTCTAGACCAGATACATCAGCGTTTTCGATATCACTTAGAATATAGAAGAAGTCTAGTATTTTTAATACGATGAGAGATAATTTACATCATATTTTACAAAAATATAGAATAAAATAACATACAAAAAGCAAAATCGTAGAGTTTTGGAGCTCAGAACCTATACACAAAAAATAAAAAAGTTAAGAAGCCTGAAAATATATGTATTTGTATAATTTGCTATTGTTTATCAATATGTAATGCATATCAGTATAGTATACTATACAAAAATAACATTCTTCATGTCGCCAAAGTGATAATCGCTCTATATTATGCGGAAACCGCGTATCGTACTGGCACTCAAAAATTATTCTGAAAAATGTACTTTTGTGTTTTTCTTTCTATACAGATATATTGCATATCTTTTCTACTTTAAGTTCTTAGCAGATGTTGACATATAATTGTATGCTATTATTTTTATGTTTTTTTTGTCATAATGAGTGTATACTAAAACTATACTTTTCTTTGAAAGAGCCTATGTTTATAGAAATTCATTAGAAGAAGCTTTACTGAAAGTTTAATTTGATGTAAGTTACTGCTTATTTATGCCAGATAAGTTTTTTTAAATTTAATAACCCAAAAATCGTGAAATTCTTATTTGAATAATGCTCAAGAATTTTCGTATTTGTTGCAAATTCCACAATGTAGCGCAACCTCTAAATAATGTTCAATTAAGCTGAAATTTGGCACAGAGGCCTTTTGGGTAAGTGCGATCAAGGATTTGAGCGAAGTCATATGAAAATCAAACTTTTTGAAATATGAAACACCGTGGTACGGAACCCTAAAAATTAAGCTCATTAGGAATAATATTTGCACTCAAATATAATATCTCCATTTTAGCGCTACTCGACTTACATTACGCCGTATCGGGAACCGTAAACCGGTTTTTGTACCCACCGGATAATTTGGAGACTTATCGCTCGCATTAAGCGTTCTTCTCCGACCATTTTCTGATAAATAGCTTGGTAACGTACAAATGATGAGGCTGTAAAGATGAATGTCCATGACACGAATCCTGCCTGAAAAGATTCACGTATGATAAAATTCAATGTAGATATTTACACTAATATTATAAAGGCTGTTTGTTAGTGTGTTTCTGTTTATGTGTATGTTTGTTACTTTTTCACGCTTGATAAATTTTGGTATGAAGGTAGCTGACACCCAGGATTAACACATAGGCCGCTTTTAATCCCTCTTTTTTCGTCGGTGGTTAAAAGATAGTGCGCGATGTTTTGCAGAGGGGTTGAGGCTTGCCGGGGACCCAATTGCTCGAGCTGGGTTGCATTGGTGCGCTCTGAACATCCTGTCCAGTCTCTTGCCATCCTTATTTAGAATATATCAAGTGATATTTTGTCCTGAAGGACGAATCAAATCCCCAAGACCACGGCTAAACTTGGCAACCTAATAATTAACTATCCTATTTTTATATTATACTACTTGTAACAAAATAGGTACGAAAACTGGGTTCCCTAAGAAAGCTATGAAACTTTGAGTGCCTCGTTAAGTTACCTGACTATGAAGTATGGATCTATAAAATAATTACCTCACACCTATTTGAAATTAGATTCAACCTCGGGGAGAAAACTTCATCTATGTAAATTTCATAGAGCTTCGAACATTCGTTCTATGGTTTTCTTAATCTTTCATTAAGTAGGTGAATATCATTAGTTTTACATGGTTAAGCTGTTAATATTTTTATCAAAGTTCAGTAATTAGGCTCATCTCTTTCTTCTCTTAACTCATTATATTCATGAACCGAGCGAGCGAAGCGTCTCCGTTTTAGCTTGGCCCACATCTTTTTCGTACATTTGCATGGTAGGTGTCTAGAAGCTTTCCGTCTGTTCTCGCCCAGAGGTGGCATTTCTCAGCCGATTCTCATGAAATTTTGTGAGTTTGTTCAATAAGTAGAAAAAATATTAATACAAATATATAAATATTATTTTTCTTACAGTTTTTCATATAGGGGATAGAGGGTTGAAGACGTAAACAATTGAAAAATTCAGCAATATTGAAACAAAGCCACAAAGCCGTTAGTATATGTAGGTACATGTACTCGTACCCAACGACTGTACTATATGCAATAATACGTCAAACTAGTACACATTAGCATAAACCCCCACAGACGATTCGCTCGTCCATGAGAGATTCTTTACATGCATGCAATTTGATTTAAAATCCATCCGAGAATTTTAATCGATGTTAATGGAATGAAGAATGAAAATTATGTAAATATAATATCACAGTGACATTTCACTGGCACTTTACTAATAGTCAAGAGAAATCGGGCAATAGGCATATGATAATTTTTTTTGAGGGTGTATATCGCTTAAATTTTTTATTGGAATCAAATGTCTGTATGAGACTAACTATACTTGGATGGCTCCAAAAGTCAGAAATCACCTTTAACCCCTCGTATGCGGCGTCAAAAATTTGCTAATCAAATTGAAATTAACTGACATTTAACATAAGGTTCAAATGACCCGTACGGATCCGTGTCTAAGCATACGAGGGGTTAAGGTTCCTAAGGAGCGCTGAAAGCGCTTCATCCGGGCATCGCACAGGCAACACCCGGTATTCGAAAGTATCCGTTTAATTAATCAACCGACTTCTTTATTTACATACCCACATTTTTGAAAACTTTGAGATAACTTTATCCCAAAATAATAATATCGTTTTATTAACTGCAAGTTTTTAAAGAAAACACTAACGTTAATACCTACAATTTATTATAATGTCGTCTGGGAGCTAACTAACGACTGACGAGTGAAGCCGCCGGCCGACCCGGAGACCTGAGCGGATTAGCAAACAAATAATTATTTACAACTTTAGGTGACTAAGTCGTAACGATAACTTCACCCAATGTACTTTGGTAATTTTCCAGACATGTTTGCATCTATTCTATGCATATTAACGCCTTTAAGCCTTTAGAAAAAGATATGTATACAGGGTGTAACCGACAGCGTACCGAAAACGAAAACCGTAGTTTTAGACCATAATCACGAACTGAAAACGAGTGTTCATTTTCTCGGAAAACACAAGGATAAGATTTTCCAAAATAAATTATAAAACTCGACGCGCAATGTATTGCGTCCAATTCTCTCGGGTGCAGACGCGCGGGAGGGGAGCACGCGGCGAGCGACCGGTCCAGGCGCTCCCCACTCCACTCACGCGTCAGCACAAAACATACCGTTACGCCATTGCGCATCGAATGACATGAATGAATGCAACCACAAAAACAACGCAACCACAGATCACAACTAGTATACTACCTAACACCAATAACAACTGACCGATAAATTAAAACAGTCTAACAAGATTATTATCATTCAAGCAAGTAAAGCAAATAAAATGTGCGGGTAGGTAAACATTACTCGTGCGTCCGACCGCAGCAGCCTGCACGGGCACACTGGCCTGGCGGATCAATGACCGGCCAGTACCGTTATCTTTCCCACTCCACGCGCCTGTGTTGTACCGTAAAGCTTACATAATACTGTTTGTGATACATTGTGTGTTTTGCGGAAAATGCTATTTTCATGCGATTTTTCATGAAAAATTGTTACCGGTAGAGTTCGATTAACGGGAAAATAAAGAAAAAATTAAAACTCGCGAGGAAAATTTGTGAATTTTCTCAAAGAAATTTCCACGATTTTCCAGCTCAGAATAATGGTCTGAAGCCATGGTTTCAGTTTTCAGTACACCGTCGGTTACACCCTGTATACACCGTAATAAAAACAAATTACAATTTTCAAATGAAAAAGAGATCTAACGTAGAATGTACTATTACAGCACTCATATATAGGTATATAATACAAGTTTTATATATTAGTACGCTAAGAAGGCGAGCCCGGCGGTTGCGGTGTAGCGGGTCTATGATCGTTCACGAACCATAGAACTCTCCTCATTATATTTTACGATGTAGTTAGTGTAGCCCGGGCATACTTCCTCTTCTCCTTACATCGTTACTTGGAAAATATAAATAAAATGAAGTATAGCTGATCGGATGAATAGTTTCCGATGCCAGAACTTATAATATTGCGAAAAAGTCTGGTGACTTGTTTGGTATGCATTTGCTGACATACCTTACAGTAGCGTAAAAGTTTTAGAATTTTAAATAAAAAATACTTATTGCTGTTAGTTTTTTTATCTGGCAGGATTGTGGTGTTGAAAATTGTGTGAGTCCTGCCCCTGCAATCGGGAGCGTTTAAGTAATTCAAAATATTCCCCGTTTCCTGGTGGTCATACTAATTTGTCATATCAGTATGACCACGAGGATATACATGTCCTCCTAGTCATACTCACTTTTCTGAACCTCCTGTTGGAAAAACAAATGTCAGTTCATTGAAAATATAAATGTAGAGCTAGAAATAACTAGACAGGACTTTGGAAAATCTTCTATTTTTATTACCTTAATATTGGTACTGTTATATACAAATATGAGAATCAGCGTAATTAGTTCAGTGTGGTGTGAAATGATTGTCATAAAAACCATTAGCGAATTTTCATTTTCATCATAATTTTAATGTATAGAAATAATTATTGAATACATTTCTACAAATGGTCTGGGGCAGCTGCTGAAAGTTCCGTCCAGAATAGACGTGTGCGCCGCGCCGATCGGCGTGAAATCGGCGTGGCCTTGTGTACTTTGTATTTATGCGCATACAAATAATGCAAATATTCTGCATCAGTCTTCGCCCTTCTTCAGAACAGAATACTATTATTCGACAGTGTGCGTCACAATAGTCCGCTAGAACAAAATTTTCAAAATTCTTAGGAATTGCTACATCACTTACATGTCTTTAAAATTAGTTTTTCCTTTTTGTGCATACAAAGATGATTTTACACTCTTCAACGGAGGAAGGTCTGTGACGAAATGGGCACCTTTATTTTTCAAATTCTTCATTCCCAGTTTGTAGATTTGAGAAATTGGGGTGTCTGTGAGTTGGGCCTGTTCCAAGATATTATCAACGGCTATATCGATATCATTTTTGGCAAAGTCGGTTTTACACGTATGGATTACGGATTTCATGATTTGACAACAAAAATGACCTAACAACAAAAATGAATTGATTCAAGTTTAAATAAACCAAGGAACCCAGTATAAATAAAGAGAAACCCTTTATAAGTAACTAGCGACCCGCCCCGGCTTCGCACGGGTGCAATGCTGATAAATTATGCATGTATTATACATATAAACCTTTCTCTTGAATCACTCTATCTATTAAAAAAAACCGCATCAAAATCCGTTGCGTAGTTTTAAAGATTTAAGCATACAAAGGGACATAGGGACAGAGAAAGCGACTTTGTTTTATACTATGTAGTGATGTGAGTACAGACGGACTTTGGTTTTAACTATAATTATAATATTTAAATTGACTATTCTGATATATTATTAAGGCAACCGACAGAAAAGTATTTGTACATACAGGAGGAATGCAAAACCTTTTTTCTAAATGTATGGTGTTACAGTATGACTAGGAAGACATATATATCCTCGTGGTCATACTGATATGACGAATTAGTATGACCACCAGGAAACGGGGAAAATATCGGTATGCAAGCCGCAAATTCTAAATGGCCTCCATGACTACATAAGAGTAATATTACGAGTGCTTTGGCAAATATTTTATCAAAATTCATTCGGATGTTTTCTACCCGCAAGAGCTCAAACTTGGTGCGTTTCTAAAATGTTATTCGTTATTTTTCAACCAAGCTTTAAGGTAATGATGTGGTATTTTTTTGGGCTCGGCTTATTAGACTCCACAAACATGATGAGATAAAGAACAAAAAAATGCTGACGTCATAACTCGCTCCTGCAGTAAAAATCAAGTCAACTCACCTTAAAATGCCAAAGGAGAACACCCGACCACCAAATTTCATATATTTAAGCGAATCTACCCTCCCCACTATTATGGATTGATCTTGCACAACTTTCCACGATCTATCATTAAGAGGCAGGACACGAAGCACTTACTGCAGCTGTCACTTAACAACGTGATCATAATCCGGCTAGGTCGCTGTTTAGTATCGTGCTGCTCGCATCGCATTTCAATAGGTAGGTACGTGGCAAAAAGTTACGTTCAACGCGAGTACTTAAGTATTTTGTGCGCTGTCTCGACAATAGGCTGTTTAGTAGCTGGATAGTTCATTTCGTATACCAAGACCCGATTATCTTTAGACTAAATACTTAGAACCATAATGTTTATTTTTGTTGTTTAATTGCTTTTATGATCCCAGCTTTTCAAATTGGTACGTGTTGTTAGTACCTTGTCAGTGATGGTTCCATTGTTACTGCTTAATGACGTTCTCAAGTGGAATCGGGCCCTCCCATGAACGTAAAACAAAGTATTAATTAGAGTACAGATTCTTCTGTTTTTGTTTTAGGAAATACTAATAGTTTTAAGTTAAGTTTAATTAATAAGGAGATACAATAAGTTAATACCTAATACTTAAATAAATAAAAATATATAAAAGAAACAAGTTTTAAAAAACACCGTTCCCCGCTCTGTGTCGTTTCTGATCCAAAGGTGCCCATAACGCTCGCAGCTTTTCCACGCTGGATCGCAATGGACAGTCTTTGTACCAGAAACGACGCAGAGCGGGGGTCTTCCTCTTTTTGTATCTCTCATCCAGCAACTCGGCGTCTCCACCGCCAAGGAAACAAAAATATAAGATAAGATAAGAGTATTCGGCTGCCGCTCCAGCTGTGCGAGTGATACGATTCACGTGTGAGGCCGCAACGGTGCACACTCACACACGTAGAGTCCCACACCAAACAACACCCCTTTTCCCACGGTAATAAAGTTAGACCATAGGGCCGTTTGCCGTCTGTACGGTTTTGATAAAACGAAACTCAGTTAGAAACAGGAAACAATAATATTTATTTATATTCAGTACAATGCCTTTTTTTTCAATACTTAATTCTCCAATTTTGTATTCGTCTTACAATGTTTCTTTCCAATCCCTCGTAAACCAATCTGACAGTCCTTACTTTTCTTCATCTCCCCAGTCTTGGCACTCGACAGTGTGGCCAAAACAAAATAATTTATAATGTTTAAAAGAAGTATTTACACTGCATTTACAATACAAAAACCTTCACACAATGTATTAAAACTATAAATCTACCGTAAATTTAGCAAAAATCATCACATTCGGCCATCCGTTCGAGTCGAACTCGACCTCCCGGTGAATACTTAAGCTACATGCACATTTTCAAAATTAATTAGACAATTATTTAGCAAACAAAACAAATTCCAAATATTAATTAAATGCCAGAATATGCTTATTCCTTGGTGTCAAATATAAATTATTCGATAACAATCATTAAAAATAATCAGAAATGTATTCTGAAGAATCACTGCAGTAATTTATTATTTAGCTTGTGAATATTACAAAATAAAAAATATCTTTAAATAAAAGAAAGCAATTTGAACGTAGCGACCGGTGTCTTTCTTATAAATTCATTAAATTTCATGAAAAGCAATATTAATGTTATTAAAACTATCGTGAGACATCTTTACTAATTATAAAAACGGTATAAACTCACGTAAAAATTGTCAGGAACGGCCCGACATGTTTCGAACTCATTTGGAGCTCTTCATCAGGGGTAGCTATCCGTGCTGCTACGCGACTCGCGACCCACTGCACTTTTAATCGCTCTTCTTGCCGCCCTCTGCGCACGCGCAGATAGCGCGGCGCGGGGAGGGCAGGGCTCTTGCGCTGTCACCACTGGACTGTCTGTCACTGCATTTTCACTATTACCCACTGATACCACGCACACTTGACTTATTGTATCAACGACATTGTCTGAACGCGAGATGTTTTTTAACGCCGGAATCACAGGTTTCCATGCCGGAGGTAGAGCCCAACCACGGATACGCACGGATAGCTACCCCTGATGAAGAGCTCCAAATGAGTTCGAAACATGTCGGGCCGTTCCTGACAATTTTTACGTGAGTTTATACCGTTTTTATAATTAGTAAAAGCAATATTGCTGATTTGATCCGTCAGGAAACGTCCCTCTTGTTTACAGATTGACCATTTCAATTAATTTACATATTTCCACTACATAATAGATTGTACTCGAAAAACTTATCAATTATTACTATCATACTGTAATCAACGACTATCACGAAAAAGAACGGCAAAAAGGCCCAGAGCGAAGTGGTCAGATGACTACATTGCTTTGCTACATTTGAGAAAACCATAATGTAACTAATGTAAAGAGATAACAAAACCTATCTAAATTTATTTGAATCATCACATTCGGAATTAATTATTTCAGAGTTCTTAGGTTACCTAAAGTTGTTGCTGCTGTTCAAATAAAGGAAGGCTATCATCACTCACAATCGGTCGGTTCTATGGAAACTTGTGCCATATTTTTCAGTATTAGATTTAAACGAACTGTTTTATTCGGGACCGGCAACAACAATTTCAAAGGATTTACTTTTTCCAATTAAAGTTTCCTGGACATTACGGCGTTTATACCTGCTATATTATCAACAACTTTGATTAAATTTTTACCATTAATGAAATAATGAACTTTATTATTCTGTAAGTAGTCCATTCCTTGAGTGGCGACCACGTATAGGAAAGCGCAGCGTGGGTCGGCCCCCGACTAGATGGACGGATGACCTCGTGAGGGTAGCGGGGAATCATTGGATGCGGTCTGCACAGGGTCGCACTTTGTGGCGAGTCATGGGGAGGCCTATGTTCAGCAGTGGACGTCTGTGGCTGATAGATAAGTAGTCCATTTAAGGGTATTTTTACATCAACACAGAATCAACCTGCATTTCACCAGAGGCCACTGTGGGAAGCACGGATGGAACGCCAGCCGACCTAAGCGCCCTCTGAATAATGGCATTCAGTGCGTGGTGACGCGGGTGCCTACCAGTACATTGGCGGCAACTCATTGCATGGTGGCCGTAACGTCAGCAGTCAGCACCCACCATGGTACCGCAAACGCACAAATGAGTTTGACATACATTGCAGAGCAACGGACACACGCAATGATTCCCCGTCGAGTAAAGTCCCCAATTGAGGCGAAGGTAGCGTGCAGCCATACTCCTGACTGCCACCTCCTGCATACCTCCGACTGTGAAGCAGCCAGAAGTCTTGCTTGGTCTGCACCCACGGCATTATTGAGAACGTTTGTTTAATTACGATTTTTAAATGATACATATCAAAAATTGTTGCGTCTTTCCGGAAGCAGGAGTGTGAGTCTTGCATTACACGTTATTTTAAAAAATAAATATACAAATCCTTTATTTATAAGACGAACTTTCATACCAACAATTCAGTATTTTTATATATTATATTTTACTTGTTATTAATAACCAAGGCAAGGACAAGTGCTTACTAAAAATCTCTATCATAACGTCACTAAATATTTTAGTGTAAGTTATGTAGTTATTAGGTAAGCGGTTTTATTAGTATTTTGTATGTTAGATATTCATAATTATTAATGTACTTACATTATGACTAAATAAATGTACTGAACTCAACTGAATATATACCTACCAACTGAGTATTTGCCTACTGCAGACTGCTAGAAACTACATAAATAGTGTGGCTCTGCCTTATAGGTGCAGTGCAAGTTTCCATTCAACCGCCACAGACAAAGCTCATCCCACGTTGCTGTTTGCGTCCGTCTGCAAAACAAATAGTATGACGACAAGCTCATACTGCTTGAATTAATAGGAAATAATATTTTATCAATCTGCTTCATAATTTTTGCAATTCCTGTCATTAGTACGGCTACGGTGGAAAAATATCGATTCAATTAAGGAAGTCAAGTTTTGACACAATATACAAACGACTCTGAGTAAGATGAGCCTAAAAACCACGTAACATTTTTTTTGTTATAAAACGCCCACCTCTCAATTTATTTTAGTCAAAGGGAAAACCTAAAGTATATTTAACGAGAAACTATATTCATCACCTATTGCACTTTAGGATCTGTACGGCAGTATTCTCATTAATTACAAAACGTATGTGTTCAGTTTCATGCCAGATGCATAATTGAATAGCGAGTTCCCACTCACTACCGAGGCTGTCATGGCCCATGGCTACCTCTCTGTTTGCGTCCGTTTGCAAAAGAAATAGCACACTTGCTTGAATTTACAGAACATAATTATAATTGTCAAAGTTTGCTTCGCAATCTTTTGGCACCCCGATTCTTTTCATGGCTTCAGAAGAAAAGTATAATTTCAATGAAGGAAGAAAATGTTCGGTACACGAAACATTTTTTTCTATTAGCAAAATTAAATGAGCAAGGTTTTAGATTTTTGTTGTTATTAGTCGAAAACAAGAATAAGTAAGTAATTTCACTACACACCAAGATGCGTAGCACTTGTAAAATGTATTCAAGATGGCGAATGTCACCCTTTTAAAAGTTGCTATGGGAGTCGTTTTCTAGAATTTAAGGGGGTGCAGTCTGCAATTTGAAAAAACGCATTCATTTTTGATTCCAAAATAACAAACATCCTTTTCACCTCACTCGCTCGGAAACCTCCGTTTATAGGGCGAAATCTGCGTGCAAAAGTCTATTTTATCCGCTAGCGTGCAAAAGTCATTTGAATTTCGAACACGACGATTTTGATTCTCTGTTATGCTTATGCATGTAACTTTTTTATATTTAAGAGTCCTTCAACGCGTGACTGATTTCATCAGTCGATAAATCTTCGAATAACCAATCAACGCACGTTAATAAAGGGCGATCTGGTCAGGCCGGCTAAAATCATATGTAAGTATGAATACTTCTTTTAAAAAAAAATACACCTACTATCACGTCCAGAAACCTGGTTTGTGGTTACAGATTTTTAAGTTTTTATTTTTCTACACTTTATTTTATGTTGAATATGTTTATATATATTAATAGTAAGTATTTCAGATTCATTTACATATCTTGACTAGTAAATATATTAAATACAACAAAATTTTTAATATTTATTTGTTATAAAAGTTGGAACATAAGAGTGTAATTTCTGAACGCATCCGAGAAAAAAAAAATTAATAAGTTGGAAGTTTTCACAATTCACGTAAACAACGTAAATTTGTTCTGTGGAGAATAGGTACTGCAATGAATTTAGTTGATAGAAAAATAAATAAATGAGAAAAACAACACATTCACTGACACACGTATAATTTATTGTTTAATGGTACAAAATTACGAATTTGTCGATAATTTACACTGGAGATCACTTCAGCACACGTTTAACACCGAAATCAAAACACACAGATATTAATGGGTTAAAAATTAACAAATAATCTTAAATTTATATTTTAGGTTTTTCTAGGGGTTGAATCAAAATGATTAAGTTTCTCGCGACAAATTTAAGAAGAATAATACTGCAATTTGACGAAAACCAGTCAAAATTCACTCACGTGAAAGGATTTTGGCTGGGCTGAGAATTTTGACTGGGCTGGTGATTAAAAACGGTTGCATGAATTGTTGAAAGGCTGGTGAAGAGTGAGGTATGGCTGATGGATGTTATGATTATGGTCGAAAAAATGCAGTAAAAGAAGATATGTGCCCGACGAACGAGGCTTTCGGAATTTAGAGGGTTAGTACGAACAAAAAAAGCTTTGTCCGCATTAAAAATCAAATAAGCATTAAGATCACAACTCGATACTGTTAATTAAAACTAACAATTAAATATCGAATAATTTTGAATTGGTTTTGGCCGAATATTACACTAAAATTAAATTATCCTAAATGCACCGAACCGCTCGAAGATGTGCGCGCACCAGTCGCGCCGTGCGCGTCGATGACACCAACCTTCTGTAAGCCCTCAAGGGCAGGACTCGTACATTGGACGGCAGGTTAAATAAACAAACCCGTTCAGGTCTGACGGGCACTGGATGGAGGACTGTGGCTCCCAGTCGCAATCAGATCGTGCTAGACGCACACACAGGATCACACGCCGGCCGGCAAGAGAACCAAGCACTCGGCGCACCGCTTGCAGCCGTACATGAACTGCACCGCACAGACCCTCAGAAAAATAAGGGAAGGGCTCCTTATGGGATCACAAAAACGTGGACACAAACTGTACTACTCGGATCGCAAAACGTGGACAAAAAACTGTAGTACTCCGGTCAAAATACTTGAATACTCAAGCAATTATATTAATAAGATGCTTCTTGTCTCAAACTCAAAATCTCAATCACAATCCTTCAAACAATTTTTTCCTTGAAAGAAAACCAAAGAACGAACGAAATCTAATTTTTGAAATTCAAATTTAAATTTAAAAATACCAAAATGACAGTTTGCCAGACCTAAATCTATAAGTAAATAAGGCTACGAACTAACGAACGAAACTCGTACAATTGAGAATAGCGACACCTAACGGAAACTGAGCGAACCATTTCCGAAAGCATGTAATCTACCAAGTGAAACCAAAATTCATGCAAGCTAAGACATTAGAAAAAGAGTACAACTCGTCTGTAACAGATGGCGCTGTGCCATGATGAATTTAAATAAACAACGGATAGGTAAAAATAAACTCTTAAACCGTAGCGTAATGCTACAGTACATACTGTTGTCTTACTTTATAGAAATATCGAAAACAAGAAAGTTTAGCCCAATTTGGAGTAGGTATTTATTCAATGCTAATGCCGGCGCATTAAAACGAAAAAGGATTTGTTATAAATATTTGGAGACGACAAGACGATAAGTAATTTACCGAATCTATTGGGGGTAAGTAATATAAGACATAAGAACTTAAACTATAATATTCATATTATATACGCTCATATTGTATAAGCTCGTTTTGTATATCGTTCAAGGTGTATAAAGAACGTTAGATATAACATCAAAATATCTATTTTTATTATGTATAACGTTATTTAAGTATAATATCATTGCATATAACGATCATAACGTATAACGTTCATAATATCTCAGATTCATAATGTATATTACTCAATACATCTAACTCCAAAATGCATAATGCTCGTATAGAATAACCGCCTGCACATCAATTGTGTACATACTTATACAATAGTTCGCTGTTAAATTTTAATATACCTCCATGCAAGCAAGCGTTTACCCATGGTCTTAAAACAAACCTACAGTTTTCGGTTTTTCACCCATTTTCCATTTTGTCGCAGTTCTTCCAAACGGTATACTCTTACTTGCCAGCATCTGCTATATATTATCAATTGTGTACATACTTATGCAATAATTAGTTCGTTGTTAAATTTTAAATATACCTCCATGCAAGCAAGCATTTTGACGCTCCGCTCGCTTTGCTCGCTCCGCTATCCATGGTCATAAAACAAACCTAACCTAACCTACAGTTTACGGTTTTTGACCCATGATCCATTTTAGGGGCATAGGGGTAGCTGTTATAACCTATTTAATATATCATACGCTATTATATTTTCTAATCATTATACTAAAAGAAAGTATATACTATGATCGATATACGTTATGTATGTTATATCAACTGAATTTAGAGTATTTGAGTGTTATATAAAAAATCATTCTACAACATGAGTATTATGCTAATTGACCGTTATTCCTAATAAAAATATTGATATTGATGTTATAGCAAAAGTTCATTATATCTTGTGAACGTTATTAATATGAAATTATATATTATGTAGTTATATCTCGTGGGACGCACCCATCTATTGGCGTTTTTAAAGAAGATAAAGCCTAAATAATCTTGTTCTGATCCCATCGTCCAATAACTTCCAAAGCAAGTGTTATGGAAAATACTTCCGAGTGGCCAACTAATCCTACCCAGAATTCCATTCTCCCACGTTCACAACGAATGTGTCAAGTAGTTTCAAATACAAATATAATATAACAGAGCTTAAGAAAAACTCAACGATAAAAATATACATGACGATAATACAAATTACGGCCATATTACTTTTAATTTTTACTATGTTTGCTTCTCTCGTATTTATTTGGTTTGGATTTGAGTGTGTTATGTTTTAAATTTGATGTGTTAAATAGAAGGCAAAATTAAATATGCTTATTTTTATGTTTTAATTGTTTTTCTTGAATCTTGCATTTTCCTCGCTGTAGTGAGGTGAAAAGTTGTGTGTTCCGCATGGCTGCAAAATTATTTAGCTTCTCGTGTCTTGAAAACCTCGCTACGCTCAACTTTCAATTTCAACACGCGCCAAATAACAACTTTGCAGCCTTGCATAACAAACAACTATTTTTATACAGAATCATTCCTTAATTTCTTTGTCTAGGCCACTCCGACGAAAATTGAACAGTTTAAGTATATGACCTTGCAAGGGGTGTAAAGTCTATTTATTTACAATTTTATTTTCCTCGCAAGTGTGATGAAAAACATGGTGTGCATGGTAACTACTTTAATCTAAAACTAATTACCTACTACCTATTCTAAAATGAAATGTATTAAAACGTCATTGAAAAATGTCGCATTTGTTTAGTTTCACAAATTATCCCTGCTTTAATTTCACTCGCCTCGACCTGAATTCACATAAATATTTGAGTTCCGGTTCACTACCGCGGTTGACAAAGCTCATCACCACCTCTCTGTGTTCAAGCGTGCTTCAATTTACACAAGGCGGACAGTAACAAGGTCTATTTCTGACAGCAAATAAACAAAGCTTTGTTAACCGGACATCGGGCCGATTCCGGTATGGTTTTATGAAACGAATGAATATATGGTACATACATAAATAGGTGTTGCATACAGGTATTTACAAAAGCTTCCCAATATATTCAGCCAATGAGTACTGGCATGTTTCATAAAGGCAAGTTTTATGCACACACATAATCATCATCATTATCATAGATTTTCTTTTCTGTTGATAAGAAGTATTCGGTACTGCCAGACAGTTCCTTGGAGCTGAGGAATGAATGAGGTGATCTCGCGCCGCGGCGCGCGTGCTAACCTTATAACATACGTGATAATATTATGGTGGCCACGCGGGGGATATGGTAATGTTATGAAATAACATCTCTGATTTTGGTCGCTGCCAAGTAATGTAGGTCTACCTGTAGAATGAGAAATTATTATACACTGGCGCCGCATCCCGCTGCGAAGTGCGGACGGAAATAGATAATCGGTGTAGGGAGATGTGGTATCAGTGTGTCCCACCAAGCTAAGTAATTGTATCCAAATCAAGATTCTACAGTTCAAGACGCGAATAAGCTGGTCCACTGTTGGTGCACTTTAAATACATTGTTAGGTAGGTATGTGCTAATATTAATTGATACATTTAAGAAAAAAGCCGCAGTTCGTGCTTCACAGCGGAATGCGCTGGCAGTGTGATAAACGGCCTGTAATGATAATAAATATTAAGGGACAATCTTACACAAATCGACTTAGTCCCAAACTAAGCAATGCTTAACATCTATAACCCAGGAACAAATATTCGAGTTCATCACACAAATATTTGCCATGGCCGGGATTCAAACCCAGGGCCCGCCGCTCAGTAGGCAGGTGCACTACAAACTGCGCCAATCGTGTCGGCAAAATACTTATGACATAATTAAGAAATATTAATGATGGTCAATTTTGCAACCAACATTTTCATGTTGGTTCACTACAAACTGCGTCAACCGCGTCGTCATGTATCTTTTTTTCTCAAGTTGTAAATATTCTTTCTGATAATAGTTCTACCAACATTTCAGGCGCCTGGCCGGGAAAGCAACCGTCTTTTCTTTCAATATACATGTTTAACACAACGACACGAGCGTTCAGCCATTAAAAACAGCCGGTCAAGTGCGAGTAGGACTAGCGCACTGAGCGTTCCGTGCGAATTATGAAAGCACTGCATTTATTGCTCTAACGAAAAGATCTGTACTGTGTGACAGACTTAAACTGTTTGACGTACTTTAAATAAAGACTATATTTTTTTGATTGAATCCCGAATACATAGTTTTTAAACTTGTCCCTATACTTGTAGTATAAGAAGGTATTACTTGCCAAATCATAGTTCTAGGTCACACATACGTATAGTGCGGCATAAACAGCCGTATATTCTTTTTCACGTTAACGTGAAAAAAAATATACTGCTGTAAATTAGAAGTAAGTTAACTTAGAAGTTCAAAATTTTCACATCGTCAAGGGACTGTAGACTAGAGTATAATGGTTTTAAATTCAAAGCGAACGCGATCCTCCACGCGTTCCTGACATAAAGGGACAGACTGTCAGACGGACGGACAACAAAGTGATCCAATAAGACTTATCATATTCGGCCACTACACCACACATTGCAAGTATTTATTAAAAAACATTTTTTTATCTGATCTAATCAGATGCGATACGTCTAGAAGCCTTTTAAAAAGAATATTCGCATATGCAAGCAGAATAAAAAGAAGTTTTGACATTTGGTGCTAAAATAGTAAATATGTATTGTTAAATAAATAAATAATAAATAAATATCGGACAACCTCACACAAATCGATCTAGTCCCAAATTTAGCTCAAGAAGGCTTGTGTTATGGGTACTAGACGACGATATACGTATACTTATATAGATAAATATATACTTAAATACATAGAACAACCATGACCCATTGTTGTGATTTGATTTCATTGTTCGATGTTTTTTTTGTTATATAATTGCAAATTTTAGATAATAACTATGTATACAAATTCGTGAAAGAGGATTGCCAGCCGCGTATCCCTAGCCGGCCAGGCTATACTTACTCGGCAGGCAATCCCCATTTTCCCGGCCTTTGTAGTAATGTACCTAATATTGTACATGCCTATAAAGAATGAACAAAACCTTTCTTTGCGCCCCTTGTTTGGTCATTCTTCACCTACCGATCGATTTCACCGTTATTAGATTTTTCGATGGACGAGAGCAAACAACGTAACAGATTTATGGTACTTCATCAAGCAATTGTGACGCCTTGCCTTAAAAAAGACGTAAAACATAGATTAGAATCACAAAGGGAAGCAGTTAAATGATGCTTTTGAGTATCGATAAAATAGGCGGTAATAAAATAAAATTATTGGCTGACGATCTTACGAAGTTCCAAATTTAAGTAAAACGCTCCATACTAATAAAATGAAATATAATGAAATGAAATTATTTATTCAGTAGGTAAGGCCAAAAGGGCACTTTTACTAGTCAGATTGTGATTCTACCGGCATTTCCCAAGAGGAGACCGCTGTTGAGAAGAAAGCCGAAAGAAACTCAACAGTAAGTATTTTTTTCGTTATTATAATATAATCATTATAATATTGTATGGAGGCAATAAAAAAGTACGTTTAAGTCATGGTTGTCACACAATTACGAGGGGAGGTCTAAAAGTTCGCGGAATAGAGGGGATGGGAGTGGCAATGGCCATAATTTTTAGGATAGCACTAATTACGAACTCATTAAGAGTATATATATCATATTTCAGACTAATTAGATCATTACTTCAAAAGTTATCATCGAGCAAGCAAGTCATCCGGAAGAATTCTGCAAGTATAGAGCAAATTGAGTATCGAGCCGTCATAAAGTTCCTGACCAAAGAAGGAAAATCTCCTCAGACCATCATTGTTCTGGAAAACCAATGATTTACAAATGGCATGGTCTCTTTAAACTTGGTAGAGAGTCCATTGAAGACGACCCTCGCTCGGGGCGGCCTGCTGAGGCCACCACATTAAACATTACCGAAAAGGTTGAGAAATTAGTATTGGAAGATGCCCGTCTGAAGAAGAAACAGCTTTCTGCATTAGTTGGAGTATCAGGAACCACCATTTTGAGGATCCCACATGAACATCTCGGCATGAATAAAGTTCGTGCAAGATGGTGATGGTGATGATGGGTGCCAAGAATGCTTACGCCGCATCAGCGACAACAACGAATCGACGCGTCAAGCAGCTTTTTGGGACGGTGTGGCGGAGACACTATGACGATTTTGAAGCGGGTTTTTACTGGAGATGAGGCTTAGGTTCATCATTTTGAACCTGAGTCTGAACAGGGGTTAACCCTTAATTTGGCAGTGTACCACAGGAGGCACACAATCTTAGACCATCATTTTTAATTTTTTTTCGAATCAGAATTTTTTGCTCTATTCTACCTTAACGAGGCTTGAAGTAGCGACCTCCGTATTTTTTTGTCAAATTAAGGGTTAATGCAATGACACAAGAAGGGTACCCCACTACCTAAGAAATTCAAGGTGTCAGAATCGGCTGGAATGATAATGGCTACGATATTTTGGGATTGTCAAGATTTATTAATGATTGACTAAAAAACAAGGGTGTCACTAACTATAACAGGAGAGTACTACGCAAGATTATTGGAGCAATAATTGTGGCAACGTATTAAAGAAAAAAACCGGCCAAGTGCGAGTCGGACTCGCGCACCGAGGGTTCCGTACAAACCTGCAAGGTTTACAAAGTTCGTTCATTACGACAATCGAGTCATAACTATGGTATTTTTATTGCATAATGAAATTCATAACATTACAATGGGGAAAGATGGAGGATTATTCCCTTGCGAGTACTTGCGAGTTTCAAAATATGCAGCTTAAATTGCTGTTTCTTTTGATTGCGTTGACATAGAAGTTTGATTTTGTTACAGCTTAAAGGTATTATAGACCTGAGTACGAGTATTTGGTATGAATTTCAATTTAATACCTCTACGCGTTTATGAGGAAATGGGTAGTAAGTTTAAAATTATTAAAAAAAAATATATTATGTGATGTAACTAAAAATTTATGGTTTTCGTAATTTTTCCTTTATCTATGCTATAAGACGTTGCTTCGTACCAAATTTCAAGATTCTGAGTTCACGGGAAGCACCCTGTAGGTTTTGATTCCCTTGCAAGTGTCGAAAATTTGCGGCATAAACGGCTGTATCTTTTGATTGCGTTGGCTTAGAAGTTTGATTTTTTCACAGCTTCAAGGGACAGTAGACCTGAGTAATTGATATAAATTTCAGCTTCATACCTCCACGCGTTCCTGAGAAAAAGGGTCTTGACAGACGGACGGACGGACGGACAGACGGACAACAAAGTGATCCTATAAGGGTTCCGTTTTTTCCTTTTGAGGTACGGAACCCTAAAAAGGCGAGGAAAGTTAACCAAGGGTGTTCTGTTGCTTCATGACCATGTTCCAGTTCACGGGAGCCGTATTGCGCCTTGGGCAAATGTGGCTTCGAAGAATTGGACCATCGCCCCTACGGCCCGGACCTGGCCCCCGGTGATTATTATTTATTCCGAAATTTGAAGAGAGAGTTGCGGGGAAAGAAATTTCACACCGATGATGAAGTAAAGGACGCAATATCGGCTCATTTCGACACCAAAAACGAAAAGTATTATTTTGTAGGTTTAGAAAAATTAATATCCCCATCGAACTAATGTATTAACCTTAAGCGGGATGATATCGAAAAAGAAAAATACCTAGTAATGTTTGTATTCAATTAATGAGTCCGCCATTCCGCAAATTTTTGGTATTGTTTTGTTAAATTATGGGGATTCTGAAAAAAAAATTAAAAATCTTTTGAATTAAATAAAAAACATTAAGGCTATATAGCCGTGTGAGGGAACAAAATATGCCCCTGACGGTACCAGCCAATGAATATATTCTATGCATTGGTCATAAATGCTAGTTATTAATCGACCAAGTATTATGTCATAATTGCAGTTTCCTAGAAATGTCACTTAAAAGTTTTTTTTACTTTCCTAAATATCTTCAAAACTACTGGTCTTTTGTAATTAAAATATGTTATTATTGGCTTGTAGTGGAACAACTTTGCAGAAAACTAGACGTCAACATTAACTTGGCCATTTTTGATGTCAAATATTTCAAACTTTTTTTTTACACTTGTGTATCAGTGACACCCACCATTTTTTAACACTGATGTAACATCTCTTTTCGTATAAAAAAATATTAATTTCAAGTCAATCGGCTTGGAGTAACATGGTGATTTTTTTATTTTAAGTATACCGAGAATGAATCTGTACCTACTTTTAAAATAGAGGTTTGTTCTTTAATGTAAGCCATATTTAAGGTACCGTCTTCATTTAGGACCTCAGCTAAATAGGAAATTGCAAATTGATATGTCCCTGTTAATAATACTTTCAATTCAGTTTTTGTCAGTTCCGGGAAATCCTTGACGGAATTAGATAAAAAACATTGAAACGAAAGTTTCTTTCGACACCAACCTTTGTCATCTACCAGTTGTGCTTTCAAAAATCTCATTATTCATGGCAGTATCAGATACCAAGGGTTTGCCAAACCGATCCAAAAGATATGATGCTGCTTCTCCAGTACATCTGAGACCACGGCGTGTGCAACCCCGCGAAACGTTAGATTATGAAGGTAAATAAGGAATATCGTGATAGACCCGTTATAATTTGTTTCAATTACTATTAGTAGGTTGTGATATTCTGTCTGAAAGGGACATCAGCAGCGAAACAAGTTGGTGTAAGGGGCATGTGATTTTCTATAATATCTAAATTATTAAAACGAGCACTACATAGATAGACAGAACACTAAAATACAAGATTATGTATGAAATCAGGCCCAAAAAAGGTTCACTACAAAAAAGTTATGAACGATTTAGTTAAAACAAAAACAGCCTCTCCTGAAAAATCGTATTTTGTCCCTTACCCCAATTGAACCTACGGTCGACGATATATATATTTCATTTATAACTAAGTTTAAGCTTTTTTTTGTATTATACATATAAATACATGCGTATATTAATCCATAATAATTATATGTGGTAGTAGGTATACCTCCTAAATGGAAAGCCTAGGCCGGGAAGTATATTTTTTGTAAACATGGCGTCTGTGTTCTTGAACAAGCTAAACAGCTGAATTATATTTTTTTGTGGTTTTTATTTTTATTTCATGCATATGTTTCAGAAAAGCACTATACATGCCTTAGCCGTAAAAAGGGATTGCTGGCTTCGTATCTGTCTACGAGTATACCTACTCACCCAAGCCTTCTTTTCCGGCTTCTGCAGTAATGTACTATTTTTCCCTTTACGATGCACCATGCGGAGACGCAATTTGGGAACCCTTGGTCTTATTAGGCAGCTCAAACCCAACACGGATCAACGAATTCAATTGACTGTTTACGTTTGCGTTTTATATCCTATGCCAATATTATTCGATTTCGGGAATGTTTTAGGTAAACATGTTCCGCCGACAACCTATTTGTAAAGTCGTTTTCGGCATTGTTCTTTTTTTCAATGAGATTATACTTACCTATATCGTATAGAGCATAAGCATTATTTTTTCGTAAACGTTTGCTATTTGTTATCACTGATCAGAGCTGTTTTTCGTTGTGGAATAAATAAGTAATTTGATTTGTGATATGATGATTTGTGTATGATTTGTCAAGTAAATGATTTGTGTAATTAACAGTTTGTGAAACAATGTTTCATGAAAGGACTAATTTGTGAATGGTGGAAATGGCAAACGTTGTTTGTGAAATTTATATTTGTAAAACGTTTTTTGTGAAATGATTGGATACCAGTTGCCAATTCTAATATAAAGACATACATTATTCTAAACTGGTAAACATATATTGCTCAAAAAAGCCATCACAGATTATAATCTAAAGTTTATTATTTAGTCTATAATGTTCAATGAATGCCCAACGAACGTTAAAGGAAATAATTGATGTTAGCAATTTAACAAACCAATCGCCAAGGAAATTTCTTTAAGCTACTTTTAAGTAGATATCTTAATGGCTCGTCAACACCACGGTGCGACCAAAAGTCTGATAGCTTCCTCGCTCAGCATCTTGGTATCGCAACACAGCGAGTTAATGCTTCCAACGTCTTTGGTACGGGACACATTTTTAGACATAATTTAGTTTTAAATGTAGCTTAATAATACCATACATAATAAGCGGCGCGCGGCGGACGCGCGGAGGTGGATCAAAATCAATAAATACCAGCTATCTCGACGCCCAATACGACTTCATCCTTTTGGCGTCGAGACACTTGGTCCGTGGGGCCAGGGTGCGCGTGGGCTCCACAGGGAGCTTAGTAAGCGCCTGAGGGCAACAGGGCCACGCGCGGGCAGTTTTCTCGCGCAAAGCCTTCCATATCCGTACAGCAGCGTGGGAAAGCTGCCTGCGTCATGGCCACCCTACCGAGGGGTCTTAATTTTACAAATACCTTTTAATCTTAGTTCAGTTTTTAGGGTTCCGTACCCAAAGGGTAAAAACGGAACCCTATTACTGAGACTTCGCTGTCCGTCCGTCCGTCTGTCACCAGGCTGTATCTCAAGGACGGTGATAGGTAGACAGTTGAAATTTTCACAGATGATGTATTTCTATTGCCGCTATAACAACAAATACTAAAAATAAAATAAAATGCATATTTAAGGGGGGCTCCCATACAACAAACTTGTTATAGATTATGGTACGAAACCCTTCATGCGCGAGTCGGACTCGCACTTGCCCAATTTTTAGTGTTTTACAACCCATAATATTTTTTATTTTTTTATGTTTTCATTTTGACCCATAATAAAGTATGTAATCCCATTACTTAGATGTAATTTATATAAATATTTAAATCTTCCTATCGTTTCCGCGTGATGAGAAGACGCGTTATGCCCAAGAGAGGGCGTCAGATTGACATAACGCCGTGCGCCCTTACAAAACAAAAGATGATCACGCAACAGGGGCCCAATTCGAGAATGCCGTTTGAGTGAACGCCAAACGTCACATCTCTATTAGATAACTGTTATATCGCCGTTGAACTGTCATTAAAATGAGATGAGCTTTAAATTGACATATCTCATCTCAATTTTGGAAATACGAAGGCGATAATGATTGTCAAAAATGTTATTCATGCATATGAATTTCTGTTTTGAATGAAACGTAACGGACTAATTTCACGCACTACGCGGTCAATTTAAACTATGCGCCTGTTATTTATGCCGTTACATACAAAGGAAACGAAAATTTAGCGCGTCCGAATTGACGAAGTTGCGATATTCTAGGGATATCGCCACTTGTCAAGTAGGCACACGTCAAAAGTGACGGATGGCGATGAAAAGGAGAGATCTCCATTATATCTCTAAAATTGGTCGAATGCCCCCCCAGATTTTTCCTGAAATGATTACCCCTCTCCATGGGAAACTGTTTTTCGATACAAATCTAGAATTTTATAACAGTATAGATAGATGTGAAAAATTACAATTACATGTGCCTTAGTCTACAACAAAGGTCACCATTTTCTATTGTATCTTAGCGATTAAACCAAAGCATAAAGTTAAGGTTATAAATCACTCTGTACGGGTTCTTTGTTTGAAACAACTTACAATTAGGACTGTGGCTTTGTACTTGCTTAGATATTTAAATTTCGCATTTTACTATATCACACAGTCCTTCCAACTGCCCTTTGCTTACAAAATTATATGTTCTAGTTTTTTATTACTTTTTAGGTTCCGGAGTCAACGAGGAACCCTTATAGTTTCGCCATGTCCGTCTGTCTGTCTGTCTTGTATCACGCCGATAAAACGGTAAAATAAAAACTAAAAAAAAACTCGGGTAGGTACCTCCCGTACACCTAAAGAGGAGGTGATTTTTTTTTTCGTTCCAACACTAGTGTACCTCACACACTAGTGTTGGAACGAAAAAAAAAATACCCCTATAGTCGTTGATTAGGTCTTTTAAAAATAATAGGGGTCTCCAAACATTATTTTTTGATAAAGTCAGCAGTTTTGTAAATATTCGCTCCGAAAATAAAAAAAATAGCGTCCCCCCCTCTAACTTTTCAACCACGGGTCAAAAATTATGGAAAAATTCATGAAAATGAGGCCTTATAAGTACTTTCAATGAAAACTATATTGAATAAAATCGGTCGAGCCGTTTGAGTTATCGCAACAATTCATAATTTTCTTTAAAATGACGTAAGTGCCGCGCGGTGTCCTTATAGGTACTTCGAACGTTACACATATTAGTTAAGGTGGTTGCAGAGGTGTCACTTTCATACAAATCGTTTGATCAATACACACTTAGGCGGTCATGGCTTTAGGTTATTAAACATTCTTAAAAAAATCTTTAAGCGATCTTATACTCGCCAAGGAAATCAGTTTTGCTATAAATCATACAATTATAAAGTTATTAAAGCTTTAAAACCCGTTGAAATATTGTCCATATATGTATGTGTGCGTTGCTTTTACACATATACAAACGTAAGCACACGTAAAGCTATTCATGAACAGTGCGTTCTGAAATATAATACTACTTAACTTATGATTTGGGATAATAAATTTAAATTGATGTTTCGATATGAATGCATAACAATTTATTTTTAAATGATTACAGCTTTCATTAAACATGTAACAAATAATTGGAAACATTTGGATTTTAAAGATACCTATTGTGTTTATTTGCTCATAAAAATAAAGTGGAACAGATTTCGAACGCACTAAATCTTGTGAATGAAATAATGAATTGTGTCAATACTGTCATGTCAATTGTGGAAATTCGTATAAAATGAATCATGTTTGGTTTAAATTTTTTTCGTTTCGTGAGTTTTTACTTTATGCAAAGTGTGAATAATGAAACGTGCATATAATAATAATAAACATGTGAACTCAGGACATAGTGATCCCTAAACGATATTGCGATATCATGGGTCAGAAATTGCGGGGAAAGTATTGTGTTTGAAAACATTACAAATCGAAGCGTCCTGCCGTGAAAGAGGTGTCTCGCGCTATTTTCTTTTTAGGCGAAGACAAGCATGGCGTGATGACAACCGCAACCAACCACAAAACTGAACGCAATCGCTCGCTTTGGGTGATGAAAAAAAAAACAAAGCTGTTCATAGTGGGTTCATATAGGTAGTTTCTTCTCTGTGACTGAATTGATACCAAGACCTACCCATGTTTTTCAATAGGTGTGGGAAACCAAATCCTTTTGGGAATTATCGATTCAGTGACTAAGTTTCCTCCTTGAAGGATACCTCCTGTAATTACACTAATTACCCTAACACCCTGTAAGATAGGACATGCATACAGCCGTTTCCATTGCCGGCATTTTTGTGACGTAATAAATAATTTCATTACAGATTCAAGGCCAGCTTAGAGCTTCATCAAAAGGGATTACTGCAAGATGATTTCCTTCATTGAATTATCAACAAAAATAATGTCAATTAAAGTTCAAACAGATGAAGGCTTCATCCAAGAAAAGCTGCAGAAACTTATAATTTTCTATAAAACATGCGTGTTGCCTAAAATAATAAATATTACAACGTAACCAACCATTTCGAATTAAAGCGACGTCTACAACTCACGCAAACACTAGTATTATAATAAAACCTACACGTAACAAAAATTGTTTTATTTTATTTAGTGGTTGGTGGTTCTAAGATCCATATATGTGGGTCGCAAGATACGTGGTTGTTGTAGGTGCGCATATGCGATTAGATAGATATGTACCTATGTAATTCTGGTTAGGGCTGAAAAACAGCGCTGAAGTGTCGTTCGACGACACGATCAGCATCATGCTGACGCCCCAACCGTTTGTCACACTTTTAGTGTTTAAGCTAGCCTATGCATGGACTAATATATATTTTTTTCATTATTTTTTGTTAGTTTTAGTAGGCACATACCAAGTTTGTGTAAATTGTGGCAATAAATTAATTTTCTTTCTTTCTTTCTTTCATATATGTACATAATAACAATATATTGTCATATATTTTTATATGGCGCGAGCTAGCTCGGGGTCGTGAAGCGTGGCGCAAACAACTGGTGCTGCGCTCAGTTAGTAGTAGTTCTAGTAGTTATATATTTTTAGACTGAACATTTTTACAATTAGAGACTCCATGGAACCACGATTTAGAATCACGAAAATCCCAACCCTAATCAGTACCTACTATACTTGATGTCGGGTTTTTGTATATCAGGTCAGAGTATAGAAAAAGGGCCCGATCTTGTCATTAAGTAATAAAAAACAGAGGTATACTTGTGTTTTTTTTTCATCGTAAATTTCTAAGTCCCAGCACAGAATGGATGATAGTACAAGTAGTCCCAGGCTACGTAGTAATTCTATGGCAACTTAGGACCACTCTAGTTCTTAAACGGGCAAGTTAATCAAACAATTGTAATTTATAAAAGATACTTATTTTAATGTATTCTTTAGTTCTAATCAAAAAGTAACAAAAATGAGAAAAATATTTTTCAACAAAATATGTGTCCTAAAATTGAGCCCTTTTTGCTGTAACCCAATCTATCATTCAGAAAAACTTAGGACAAACTCAATAACATCACAAATCAGAATCACAATATATAAGAACAGAAACCCAACAAAAATACTCATTTAATTTCACCACATACTTAAAAAATGTAGAACTGCCAAAGATTTGTAATTTCTTCGTATTATTTATTTTGACAATCCAGCCCGTCTAATACAACTAGGCTTCACGATTCTTGTCACGCGACATAGCATCGCCCGTCAGTCTCCTACAGTACCGCAAAGAAAGAGATAGGAAATATTTTTCGCGCGAGAAAGAGTTGCGTGTCACAGTTGTGCTAGAGGTGCATCTTTACTTCATCATCAAAATCAAATATCATGCCTGCTTATTTATTCAGCGCTTACTATCAAACTGACAGATGATACGCGACCCTTTAATGAATGAATCACCCGCACACACTCACAATTAGTGTCTATTAGTGTGAGTACTTGCTGATTTTTCACAAATTGCCAACACATGGGAGAATAAAACAATTTATGACGTGCTACTAATACTACATGAATAAAAGACTAATACGCGGACTCGCCACTATACAAATTTTACTTCAAACTAAAGTAACATACGAAATAATACACAAAAACTACAAATCTTGCTTCCCAGCGCCATCTAGCGTGGAATGTCTAGTTTTGTTTCCTCTGCAACCACCTTAAGTGCCGTACTATATTAAAACATTTCGCTCCATTTGGCGCGTGTAATCGATAACTTCCAGAAGGTAATAAGTAATTACTGTTACTTTGGCGTTTACGGCCTTTTTATAGAGCTTGAAATCTTTCTCGTATTTTTCGTCTATTGTGAAGGATGGGCAACTACGGAACCCTACACTGAGCGTGGCCCGACATGCTCTTGGCCGGTTTTTTTTATTATTTTCATACCGAGGCGTTTCATTAAATATAATTTAAAAAACAAAAAGCCTACCTCAAGTAGCTGAGTCTTGGGGAGACTGCTTTTAAGTACTTCTACCAAACGCAGCTCCGTCTCGCTCGACTGACAAGACCTCCCAAACGACCAGAATAGAAATATACATATACATAGGTACGGAAAAGACGCATAATTAAGTTATAATAAAAATTTATAAACAGTAGGAACTACCTACTTCCAGCCACCAGTTGCGGATACTTTCGAATATATATTAAGATTCCGCTCCTCCCTTTTACACACATTTCTGACATGCCACTCTTTATCGCGCAAAAAATACTTACACTATCACCCATCACTCTCATGATACTGTGTAGAAAGGGATAGGTAGCATATCTCGCGCGGGAAAGAGTCGCCTGTCAAAGTTGTGCTAGAGGTGCAGATGAGACGAAAGACAAACGCGAACCCCTTTCGGGTTCGAGCTAATATTCTAAGTGCAGCCATTCTTTATCATTATCACAGTTCGTTAAATCCAGGTTAGCCCAATGGATCTTTATGGGATGAAAAATCTGCTTCTTTCTCTGTGGATAGAGGAAAAAATATTAAATGTTTAGATGCGGTCTGTTAACGTGTATTTTGTAATGTGTATTTGTTTGAGTAACATTTGTTTATAAGTCGCTCAACCAATACTACACTATTTTGTTCTTTGAACATTACAAATAAAGTACAGTAAACGTAGTAATTAATCTACCCCTTTTTGACTCTATTTCTGTGTATAAGTTCAAAAGTAATAGACCAATTTCCTGATTGACTGATGAAGAAGTAGAGTAGCTACCTACATGTAAAAAAACCCTTGGCAAAATGCCAAAGATGTTTTTAGGCGCAAAGATGATAACTATTTTGTGCCTTAATTCGTCGACGAGGCTTCATTTGCCAATCTATAATATTATATTAATGTCTCGACTTCGACATATATAATATTATATTATTGTCTCGACTTTGACATAGAAAACATAAAAAATATTATTGTAAAAAGACGGGACAAAGCGCCGTCTTTAACAGAATTAATTTTATGATAATGTTTGAAAATTGTGTAAGTTAAGATTATTATATATAACATAAATACTTCAACACGTGGTTGAAAATATAGTCCTACCTAGCAAACTTTGTGTTCAAAAGCGCCGACCACAAGTTATCAAGCGGTTATGAAACTTGTGGTTAAATGTTGTTATTATTTTCGAAAGAACCCCATACAACCATTTTAGTCACAATTACGTAACAGTATGCACACTTTGTGACGACACACGACACATTTTTGGTTATTGTTCGGTACCTGCTTTAGAATTCATATTTATTGAGCTCATTCAGTGGAAGTGCTGTAACCATGGCTGTAACCGGGAACTACAGTCTGTCCAAAAAGAGAAGAAATTAAAAAGTGGCAATACTGTAGTGTCGTCCACTATTTTTTAGATTGATTAAGGGACGACACTACAGTATCGCCACTTTTTAATTTCTACTCTTTTTGGTCAGGCTGTATACAAGGAACTACGTAGATGATAGAAAAACTTCAATTCAGTTCATTTTTTTCAGGCAACACAGCCATCAAAGAAAACAATAAACGAGTAAATCTCGCAGGTAATTTCGAAGAAAATAATAGTAATCGTTGAAAATACGTTAGTTTCGTTGTTCTGTATCGAGGTAATAATAAATGATTTTCTGAACATTTCAGATGATTTTCTGATAATATAAGAAAAAATTAAGAAAATAACAATTACAAATGGCCCTCAGTTAGCTAGACCAGAAAATTGTTTTTTTTTTGTTTTATTACATTATTTTTTCCTGATTTAAACTCTAATTTGCCGATGTTAATAATTTTCCAGATATTTTTGGTCTTCCGATCCATTCCTAGAAGTACCTACACGATGACTGGGTCGTAGACAACCAAGCATAACTCTGACTCACGACTCTTTCTCGCGCGAGATATAATACCTATCTCTTTCTGTACAGTACTATGAGAGAGTGACGGGTGATGCCATGTCGCGCGACATGAGTCGCGAGCCATAATTGTGCTAGACGGGCAAGTCAGTAATCCTCTTAATAAATAAGACTTGGTGATATAAGAGGCTCTTATATCGCGAGCCGTATAGGTACGAAGCCGTGCGAAGTACAAGAAAATTTAAACAAGTACCTTTTTTACAAGCTTTTATTTACTTTCACCTGTCCCGTTGTAATAGAATTTTGCAAGTTAATTTTGAAACTTTCCGGTTTCCGATTGAACTAAAATTTTGTACGAATATGCCAATCGCGTGACAATAAAATATTATGATGACGTGGAGCTGATCTGATGATGGAGCTGGAAAGTGGCCGAACTCCGTAATAAATAAAAGAATCATATCAAGTTTGGGCTCTTTAGAATCGTCTCTGTGAGCAATTTATGGATAAAAAAAAGTACAGTCGGCTATAAAAGCTTACAGCAAAAATGAAATTTTTGACAGAAACTTATTCGCTCTTATTAATTGTCTGAAACTTGAGGAAATAAATGTCCAATGCCAATAAGGGTCAACTTTTTCTACGTTTTCAACCCCGATTTTGAAAATATAAATAAAAGAAAAAAACACAATGCACAAAAAAAACTAACCAACTCACAACAGTCGGAAATCCGAACATAGACTTTCTCTGTAATAAATTCGAAGCTGAAAGCAGAGACGCTTCGCTCGCTCAGTTGAAAAAATATGATCTACGAACGTCAGAACAGATTTTTTTATATATCTAAGAAAGCGTAACGGTTGATATAGATTTGGTTAGTAAACTGTTTAAGGGATATTTGAAATAAACTAACTAGCTTTTTCGCCGAATTCTTTTTCGTCGAATTTCTTTTTCACTGCGCAGAATTTTTAAGGCTCTGAAGTATTTTTTTCTTAATTCATGAAAATATCATTCTATTGATTAGGTTAGGTCAAGTTTATTTTAAAATAATCCCAAATATGTATGCAATAAATTTGCATGCAATTATTTTTCTATGTTACATTTCTCATGTTAAGTGAATCAAATTCTTATGAGAAATAAATGTCTTAAACCATAAACTATAAATAGTTTACGGTTTCAGGGAAAAATGCTTTCTATATTGTGGCCTCCTTATGTTTTTCATATCCACGTGAATTTAGACTATAAATATACCAAATTATGTAAAAAAACAATTTCTTAACTAAGCAAAAATTAAAGTAAGCCCAGTTTTCTCTACTGTATTTGGATTTCCCTGTCGTGGGCAATATGAGGAGCTTCCGGCTTCATTAGACAGATTCAATTCAGACAATACATTGCACCCGGTAGGCAATCCCTTTAACAAACTTATTATAAAAGTGCCCATTATGTGTGTACGTCCAGTTCATGCTAGGAGGAACAATAAAAATGTGTAATTAAAAATTACCCCTTTACTAGTACCTGAGGATATTATGTAGGTAAGCATATTGCTGGGTCCCGACAGGACGCCGGGTGCCTTTCTATTGACCTTTTAACCTAAGTATATATAGCCTGTCCGATCTCTAAGATCAAATGAAGTCACTTTGGCACAAGGTACAAACAACCGTATACTTGAAAACTTAAGGTCGTTTTCACTTGTGCCAGTTTGACAGAATTTCGCCCCCTGCATGCTATACGGCCACATCTCAAAAAAATTTTTTTTCGAGAAATCGCTTGTTAAAGTTTTAGCAGCGTAGTGCGTGGTAGTAAAAAGGGGCTTACTCCTTGAGTTTTGGGTTAATTCATTTTTAATTTCGCTTTTTTTACTCGTGATGATATACAGCTTCTCATGAATATGTCTTTTTAGGGTTCCGTACCCAAAGGGTAAAAACGGGACCCTATTACTGAGACTTCGCTGTCCGTCCGTCCGTCCGTCCGTCCGTCCGTCTGTCCGTCTGTCACCACGCTGTATCTCAAGAACGGTGATAGCTAGACCGTTGAAATTTTCACAGATGATGTGTTTCTGTTGCCGCTATAGCAACAAATACTATTCATGATAAAACAATAACAATTAAGGGGGGCTCTCCTACAAAATTAGGGCTTTTTGCATGATATTTCGTTCAACGGGCATTTTCTCATGAACCGTTATAGATAGACAGTTTAAATTTTCACAGAATGCATATTTTTATTACCGCTATAACAACAAATAATAAAAATAAAAAATTAGTAAAAAATTAAAGGAGGATCCCATACAAAGAACGTGTTTTTGTTTAATATTGGTACGGAACCCTTCGTGCGCGAGTCCTACTCGCACTTGGCCGGTTTTTTTTATAAAACATGTAATTAATTAGAGTTGTGGCCGTATTGCAGAAACATTTTGTTGAAATTTTGAGATGCGTCCAAAACTGAACAAGAATTATTGGACAATGGCAACATGAAAATATAAATACAAACACCAAAATAGTTAAGATACCTTTGTTAATCAACTTTTGTTACAGTAACAACATCACTGAAAGCGATAAACTCTCTAGATGCAGATAACTGCATATAAAAATATTGGGCAAGTGCGAGCCCGACTCGCGCATGAAGGGTTCCGTACCTATACATATATATAATTTATAACAAGTTTGTTGTATGGGAACCCCCCTTAAATATTTATTTTATTTTATTTTTAGTATTTGTTGTTATAGCGGCAATAGAAATACATCATCTGTGAAAATTTCAACTGTCTAGCTATCACCGTTGTTGAGATACAGCCTGGTGACAGACGGACGGACGGACGGACGGACGGACGGACGGACGGATGGACGGACGGACGGACAGCGAAGTCTCAGTAATAGGGTCCCGTTTTTACCCTTTGGGTACGGAACCCTAAAAATGATTACCTGGTACCTTTATCGTCTGTTCAAGGCACTTGTATCCTTAATTATCATGTTAACATGTACCATACTATATGGTATAATACCATGTACAAGGATGCCCCATAGTTTTAGCGTGGACTAGGTTCCCGTTGATATATGTGTGGATTTTTTTCTTGAATTCTTCAACTTCTTTACAATATTACCTTTTTCATAGTGCAGGATAAGCTTTTCATTTTCTACTTTTAGGTTTAGCAATACTGGACGAAGACTGGTTCGAATCAAAGTCCCAATTTATGTGAGTCGGTATTTACAACCAATTTTTAGAACACCATGGCCCAAGATGTAGGACGTGGCTCTCGCAGTTCTATCTGGACACGTGGTCTAATCAACTCTATGCTCAGCAATAGGGAATTTATCGTCTACCTCGGAAGCACTCCGAGCAAAGTCAGAAAGCTGAACAATGGACTACCTCAAGGATCGGTCCTGGTCTTGCTCCTGTTTAACCCATATCGAGTGTGTATAGGTTGAACAGGAGTGGGTCAGGACCGATTCCGAAAACAGAGAGTCGGAAATTTATGTATGGTGATTACATCGCCATCACAAACCAGCATGGCAAATTTAAATCCTCGAATGAAGCTCTTACTCGCAATCTGGAATGACATTTCTGATTGGGCTGCCCCAATGCTAGTAAAACAGAAGTTGCGACATTCGATCCTTGCAACAAAGAAGCAAATTATGAGCCAAATATATAGAGAGACTGCGCTTAAATTAAATCCTACACCAAAGTACTTGTGTCACTCTAGACTAGGTCTTACCTATATGCGAAGACCTACAGACGCCGAATAACATACTCCACAGACTAAGGGGAACTACTCGGGGAGCAACAACTGATGTGCTACGCACTACCAGTCTAAGCCTAGTTTACTCCACGGCAGAGTATTGCGTGCCAGTTTGGCTCAACAGCGCACAATGACGTTTATTTCGCTTATATTTAAAGGGTTTAATCGTAATAATACTAGAATATACGTTATTTCTCTGGGACGCAACTCAAAAAAAATTGTATATATATGCTATACAGCCACAACTGAAAAGTGGCTGTCTTGTAGGGAGTCAACTAAAAAAAAAAAAAAGATCCATAAGGCCACTTGTGGAAAAAAGACTCTTAAGGACACTTTTTCTTATGGCTCTCAAAATAAGGTCGTAAATTAACCTATTCTGACTACGAATCTGCAATAATCCGAAACAATTTTTTTTTTGAGATGTGGCCGTATAGCAGGCAGGGGGCGATTTGATCTTAGAATTCCGGATAGACTATACGAGTACTTCCTACCACTACCACTTCGGCGAAATCAAACATTGGACGAAAAATTATTCAGCGTAAAGGCAGGGAACCTTACCTATATTATCGATACCTTAGTTCACACTCGTACTAATTACAATTTTATGTCAGTGAAATTTAAACCACATAGAGTTGTACATACGTCCTACTTGCAACTACTTTTTCCGAAAAGTTAGTACGAGTGGGGGTGAACCCCCGTTTCCTGGTGGTCATACTAATTTGTCATATCAGTATGACCACGAGGATATACATGTCCTCCTAGTCATACTCACTTTTCTGAACCTCCTGTTGGAAAAACAAATGTCAGTTCATTGAAAATATAAATGTAGAGCTAGAAATAACTAGACAGGACTTTGGAAAATCTTCTATTTTTATTACCTTAATATTGGTACTGTTATATACAAATATGAGAATCAGCGTAATTAGTTCAGTGGGGTGTGAAATGATTGTCATAAAAACCATTAGCGAATTTTCATTTTCATCATAATTTTAATGTATAGAAATAATTATTGAATACATTTCTACAAATGGTCTGGGGCAGCTGCTGAAAGTTCCGTCCAGAATAGACGTGTGCGCCGCGCCGATCGGCGTGAAATCGGCGTGGCCTTGTGTACTTTGTATTTATGCGCATACAAATAATGCAAATATTCTGCATCAGTCTTCGCCCTTCTTCAGAACAGAATACTATTATTCGACAGTGTGCGTCACAATAGTCCGCTAGAACAAAATTTTCAAAATTCTTAGGAATTGCTACATCACTTCTTTAAAATTAGTTTTTCCTTTTTGTGCATACAAAGATGATTTTACACTCTTCAACGGAGGAAGGTCTGTGACGAAATGGGCACCTTTATTTTTCAAATTCTTCATTCCCAGTTTGTAGATTTGAGAAATTGGGGTGTCTGTGAGTTGGGCCTGTTCCAAGATATTATCAACGGCTATATCGATATCATTTTTGGCAAAGTCGGTTTTACACGTATGGATTACGGATTTCATGATTTGACAACAAAAATGACCTAACAACAAAAATGAATTGATTCAAGTTTAAATAAACCAAGGAACCCAGTATAAATAAAGAGAAACCCTTTATAAGTAACTAGCGACCCGCCCCGGCTTCGCACGGGTGCAATGCTGATAAATTATGCATGTATTATACATATAAACCTTCCTCTTGAATCACTCTATCTATTAAAAAAAACCGCATCAAAATCCGTTGCGTAGTTTTAAAGATTTAAGCATACAAAGGGACATAGGGACAGAGAAAGCGACTTTGTTTTATACTATGTAGTGATAGTGATGTGAGTACAGACGGACTTTGGTTTTAACTATAATTATAATATTTAAATTGACTATTCTGATATATTATTAAGGCAACCGACAGAAAAGTATTTGTACATACAGGAGGAATGCAAAACCTTTTTTCTAAATGTATGGTGTTACAGTATGACTAGGAAGACATATATATCCTCGTGGTCATACTGATATGACAAATTAGTATGACCACCAGGAAACGGGGGTGTGAACTAAGGTATCGTTATATCAAATGTATTTTATTTACAAGCTAGTAGCTAGCGTAGTTTTAATGACTCGAGTTTTTGATATATTGACCACCAGAGTTACGTAGGACGTTTTTCATTCATGACGGCCAATTAAATCCATCATCCTAATACCCTTAACCACCTACCTCCCGTCTCACAGACTCTTTCAAACCTAAAATTGTTTACATACCTATGTGCGAGCATCCTACAAACGTTTGTGTCCTTGTACCTTCTCCCCTCCTGCCTCAGTGCCGCATCGTCGATCGACAAGGTCGGTCGTGTACGCATTTAATTTTGGTGAGGATATTACTGTCTCCGACCGTCTCTGAGACGGGTGGTAGGTGGATACGTATTTTTTCTTAAGGGTCTCGGAGACGGGTGGTAGGTGGTTACGTGACTAATGCATACTTTTTTTCTTTACTTAGCCGACCGCTTAGTCAGTTTAGTAGTGATTGGAAGTACGGAAAACCTGATCTACTTGTGACCCGAAGAAAAAACGGGAACCAGTACGTATGTTTCTAATGCAAAAAACGATTTGCCTAGAATGTGCAAACAAACTTATATTCACTGCCGCGAAAAAATCGAATAAATTAGTGGTCTGCAATTTTATAAAAATATTACCTTTATTTAAACGAAATTTATTAATTTAGCATTGTTAATTATTGAATAATTAGAAATAATTACTTAGATCTGTATATAAAGTCAACATTTTTGTTGATCTCACCTTCCAAAGGATATTATAGTTCCTTTAGTAGAAATAAGGACTGTTGCCATATGTTTACAGCAAAAAAATGTTTTGTTAATGTTTCCAGAATGATTAATAGCTTAAATATTTGAATATGTCTATATTGCCATTATTATTTTAAATTTCCCATCTGATCTATAAAATTTAACATATAAGGCCGACATTATGGTATCCGTCCTGGGGACGGGAGGTAGGTGTTTGTGTGACTAAAGAAGCAGGTAGGTAGTTAAGGGTTAAATATACTGTTTATTTTTAAATCAACAAATAATTATATTCGTTATATAATTATATACTTATAAACTATATCAAATGTTGTTATATGCGATGAAAATATATCTACAGTTGTTATGTCTAACATTACACAGCCATGCAACAACACTCGACGAAGTCGTATTTTAATCAAATAAGAGCAGTTCTCAAAAAGCTTGTACAAAATTAAGATAAAAAGTTAAAGTCCAATATAATTTTCCTATTTTGTTACCAATTATTTAATTAATCTTATATCAATGTTATGGCTATGTTCGATAATTAAGGTTCTGTTATGATTATATTTTTTTAATAATATATAATATAATCTAATATCAATGTATTGGAAATTGGAAATCACAAAGAAAATTGGTAACAACTAAAAAAGATAGATCCTACAATGTTATGTATTGCTTTACCTGAAACAGATATAAATAGATGAATCCACGATGAATCCATGGGCTGCGGGTTGGAATGAAATGTAATGAAATCTTACACCCATCTATTGTTTGCTTTCCATTTTCTACAGTAATGCAGAGAGAGGTTGCTGTAGCGTTTTAACTTTTATACAGATAAATATATTTGAATTGTGGTTTCCACGATTACTGCGTGAAGAAAAAAAAATATCTATACTACTATATCTGTTTATTATAGTGACATCCAGACAGACATGGTATAACTATAATGAAAGTTCCTAAATAGTTTGATTACGGAACCCTATCAAAAATAATACGTACAGTCGAGTTCATTTACATCTACACACTTACGAGAACAAAAATATCTGAACACGACTTTATGCTCCTGACAATAGCGTCGTGTTCAGATATTTATGTTCTCGTAAGTGTGTAGATGTAAAGGAACTCTACTGTACCTATCGGGTACAATGAACGTATAAGTGATCTACTAAATTGTTCACGTGCAATTTGTCAATTGCTATTGCTAGAGTGGACACTCAACAAGTTTCAAGTTGTATCGTTCGTTAGCTCGTCAGAGTTGGATAATAAGTACCTAAATATAAGATTGTTACAATAAATTGTAGAGAACCAAAGTATTACCTAACAAGTTGCGGTTTGGCCCTGGTATAGTGGCGCTACAAACAGCTTTCATATTGGCAGTAATGTGCATACGTCATAATATATATACGAGCGCCGTGGACAGGGTTACTTTGATCCACGGGGCAACATTGATCGTCGGTTTTTAAGCATGAATACGTCTATACTACAATTTCTAATTCAAGACCAAAAAAACTACGACAGATACGTCACTGTCAAAATTGACAACATTTAAATGACATTTGAGTTTGTTCCTTGGCTTGCACCAAATGGACAATGTTACAAGTACAATACCAGATTTTGTACCAAAAATCTCCGATACTTAAGTTTTTATTATCTCCTCTCGTAATTATGTAATAATAAATATTTCTAGTTATTTTGTTAAAACATAGGGTTAAAGTTACCAATAAATAAATTATCTTAGCGTTTAAAAAATAAAAAGGAATTTACTATTGTAAAAATATTTTATTGTAGTGGCAACCTTGTGGTAGTTTTTTTGGTCTTGAATTAGAAATCGTAGTATAGTTTTGAAAGCATAGGTACCTAATGTATTTCTGTCGAGGTTGCCTACTCTAATAAAAAATATAATAAGCGCGTTCAAAAACTAGCTTCCTATAGTTAAAATACTAGTGTCTAATGTTACCCCGGGGATCAAAGTAACCCCCTAACCATGGTATGCGTTATAATATGTCTCTCTATACCTCCCAGTCTCTAGTCTATAATATAACTCTTAGTAGCCATGTCACAACAACCAATTTCGAAACATTGTTTACCGGAATGCTGCTCAATCCTTTGTTTTTCTGAAATATATATTGAATCGTATTGAAAAAACTTGTCTTGCATCACTGTGGATACTTTATTATTTAAGCAGTTCTTGAAATTCGCGGAATATTCAACCCCGTTCCGTTCTCTCTTTGTTTAGGTCAAAGAAATTCGATTACTTTCCTCGTCAGTTACCTACCAAAAAGTCGTCCTTGCCAAAAAATGATTAGTACCGTTAAAAATCAGCAAAACTTCACGGGTAAAAAATTATGTAAATAATTGTAATTTTTTACTTTAGTCTAAACTAATAATAGACTTATTTTTCACCTCACTAGCTCGGAAAGCCCAGTTTGTTTGTTTGATATCTATTGAGAAAATCGCTTTTTATCCACATGTGGAGAAAGAGTTTTGACATTTGAACGCAGCTAAAGTAAAATTTGACATCTAACAAAACGTAAAACGTTAAAAGTGCTGAATTTTGAACATCACAATGACTGACTTGCATCGAGTAAAAAACACTAAATGCAGTCTTACAACTTGATTTTAATTCATTAAATATCAGCATTCAACATTAATCTTCATTTTTGTTGTAAACACGGATAAAATTTCTGGAAAACTATATGAGCTGTCAAATTGACTTGTATGGGTGAAACCGCGCTCGTGAATTTGGACGCTTTTTGTGTGTTGAACTGTGTATTGTGTCGTAAAAACTAGTGAAACGTGTGTGAAACGAGTTAAAGTGGCTGAGACAGTGTTATTTGCGTGAAAAACTCAGTGGTTTAAACGAGAAACCCAAATAATTGTACTCGTTTGTCAACATCGAGACTGGATAATAAATACCTACCCTCACATTTTTTCTCATCGAGTGTTGCCAGTACGAGAAAATAAAAACTGCCAAACACAATGAACCCTGCAAATAATGTTGCTAGTCCGTCTGCAAGTGGTACTAGTTCGCATGCGAATAGTACTGGGGCGCAGGGAAAGTGTGCTAAATGCAAGAAATCTCCAACTGAAAAAAAACCGTCGGTGAATTGTGATTCTTGCAAAAGGTTATTTTGTAGTGATTGTCACGGCCTGTCGCCGACCGAAATAAGAGTGCTTGAGCTAAAGACTGTCGCCCGCATTATGACCTTCTTGTGTATCGATTGTAGGTCTGTTATGGCGCAGTTACCAATGATTATGAAAAAACTAGATGCCCTCACTGACGAAGTTAATAAACTGCGTATGAGACAGAGCATGCTTGCAACCGAATCAGCAGTACAGGAGATAACAGAGAGGGCGAACCGAGCCAATAATATTATTATCTATGATATCCCAGAATCCACCAGCGAGGAAGCAATTGAAAGAAAAAATCACGACCTGGAAAAGAGTACAAACATAATAACAAGTGTATCAAGAAAAGTGAATTGCGCTGGTATAAAAGCTTTTCGCCTTGGTGCTAAGACAAATAATGCTGGTTCGCCACGCCCACTGAAAGTTATTCTGCATAGCAAAAGTGATGCGTTAGAAGTACTTAGTAACAGAAAAAAACTGTCTAAACCTATGTCAGTTAAAGCTGATCTTACACCGCTGCAGAGAGAATACCTCCAGCATCTCAGAGATGAGCTCAACAAACGTATGAACGATGGTGAAAAAGATATAACTATAAAATATGTTCGGGGACAACCAATGATCGTGGAGGTTAAGCCTGAAAAAAACTAATTAACTCTAGTAGTAACAACTGCAGGCGTTTTGTCACAACTCAAAACGACATGGACGCTCAAAAACCTTTATCGGCATTTCTTACCATAACCATTTTATACACAAATATTCAATCTGTTACTTCTAAACTGGACCTTCTCATTGCAAGAGTAAAATCGTTAAACCCTACTCTCATTGTTATTACGGAAACTTGGCTTAAACCGAATATACCTGATTCGATGATAAAAATACCTGGATATGACGTATACAGAGATGACCGGATAGAAAAACGAAGTGGAGGAGTGGCCATATATGTCGCCAATAGAACAGATTTTGTGATAACAAATTTGAACACTACCTATAACAAGAAACATTCGTCTTCTGAATGCCTCTTTCTGGATGTGGAAATTGGTGCCTGTAAATTCTTGCTGTGTGGTGTATACAGAGGCCACGACTCAAAGTTAGAAGAAGACAAATTATTACTCACACAACTTAGCCTTGCTTCTGAATCAAACGTCGTAGTTATTATGGGAGATTTTAATTATGGTGGAATCAAATGGCCGCTCGAGGAAACCGGATATGCATCGCCGAGAGAAGAAAATTTCATGCAGTGGTACAAGGATAGTAATTTCCAACAACTGGTTGACAAGCACACTAGATTTCGGCAAGGAAATAAACCATCCTTCTTGGACCTTATCCTTACAAATGATGAGTTACTGATAGCAAATGTAGACCATCAAGCCCCAGTTGGTAAAAGTGATCATACTTGCCTGTTATCCACTATTCAGCTTCAATTAAGTAAACCTAATTCTACATCTCAGACTAGATATAACTATAGAAAAGCTGATTATGATAAAATTAATGAGCATTTAGAGCATACTCTGCACCAGAATTTACAAGAAGTGGATTGCGCTGAATATCAATTTAATACATTTCTCTCAACAGTTAAGGATGCTGTAGCTCTTTATGTACCTCGCGTAAAATTGAAACAAGGAGCCTCAGACAAACCGTGGATCAACAATGAAATTCGACACCTTATCAAACAAAAAGTAACTCTCTGGGACAAATACGTACTAACAGGCCTAGACAACTTCTACGAACAGTATCGAAAAGTAAATAATACACTGACAAATCGCCGCAGAGCTTCTCGGATTTCATATGAAACGGAACTACTTCAAGGTGGACCGAAAAGGTTTTATTCGTACATTCGTCAACAAGTCACTTCAAAGGTCAGTGTTCCTTCGGTTCTTCGCAACAAACAGGGGCATACGGTAACTCGTGCTGCGGAAATCGCTGAAGCATTTGCTGATCAGTTTGCGGAGGTATTTCAAGTAGAGCCGCAGGGTCAGCTGCCGTTTTTAAAGCCGTCTCTAAGGGTTGATGACTGCATCACAGATTTAACTTTTTCAAAAGATAAGATCAAACAAGTACTTAAGGAAATGAAACTGGACTCTTCTCCTGGACCGGATGATATACCTGTTATACTGCTACAAAAGTGTAACTCAGTGACAGGTTTCCTGTCATCAATAATGCAAAAATCGTATGACACAGCAGTCCTGCCCGAGTTTTGGAAAACTGCCACTGTAACTCCGATATTCAAAAAGGGAGATAAACTTGAACCATCTAACTACCGACCAATAAGTCTTACCAGTGTAGTATGCAAAGCCATGGAGAAAGTAGTGGTTAAACATATTAGGAATTTTCTCGGCCTACACAATGTAATAAGCGATAAGCAACATGGCTTTTGTCCACATCGTTCAACTGTCTCCAACTTGCTGTCCTGTCTTTCGTCCTGGATTAAAAGTTTCAACGAGAGAGAACCCACGGATGTCATATACCTTGATTATGAGAAAGCCTTTGATAAAGTCCCCACAGCAAGGCTTTTACACAAATTAGAACATGTAGGAATCCGAGGAAAGACATTGAAATGGATAGACGCATTTCTACGACATAGAAACTTTCGAGTGAGAGTCGGAGAAGCAATGTCAAGGACACGAAATGTATACAGCGGAGTACCTCAAGGATCAGTTCTCGGACCAGTGCTTTACATAATATACACATTCGATTTGCCGCATTGCCTAGAGTGTCATGTTAGTATTTTTGCAGACGATACTAAAATATTTGCTAACCCATTAGTAGATTACAACCGACTTCAAGAAGACTTAGACAGAATATCAAACTGGTCTAAAGAATGGCTGTTAAAACTAAATGCTGCAAAATGTACTGTGCTACACATAGGGAAACGCAACCCTCGCTTAACCTACTGCATGGAAAATACTCCACTTGAGGCCGTCAAAGTGCAAACAGATCTTGGTATTAAAATCTCAGAAGATCTTAAGTGGGAAGAGCACATAATCACAATCACTAAGAAAGCGAAAAGCCTGATTTACCTCACCAGGAAAGCCTTTGGGGCCTTGACACCAGAAATGATGTTGAAGATACACAAGACCTATATCAGACCCTTATTGGAATACGCTTGCCAAGCCTGGAGTCCTTACTTTGTTAAAGACATTGAGATGCTGGAGAAAGTTCAGCGTAGTTTCACCAAAGTACCACGGGAATTAAAAAATAAATCATATGAAGATAGACTGCAGGCGCTGAAACTAACAACCTTGAAGAGCCGCAGGGAACGTGGAGACCTGATCGAGACGTACAAGATTCTGACTGGGCATTATGACCTCAAGGAGTTTTGCGAAATATTTGTACGCAACAACAATACCCGACTGAGAGGTCATCACCTAAAGCTAGTTGCCTGCAGGTCGCACAACAACCCTCATAAACACTTTCTGAGCAATAGAGTTGTGAGTGCTTGGAACAAACTCCCCGAGGATGTAATTTCAGCACCTAACGTCAATAATTTTAAGAATAAATTAGACAAGCATACCACTGAGCAACGATCTCAAGACACAGATAGCTGGATATAGGCACTATCAGTTGTTAAACTGCCTGCCTCATTATAAATAATAATAATAATAATAAAAAAATGTTCTGACAGTGCAAGTAAGTCAAGTGCGAACAAAACGCATTCGAAATAATTAAAAAAAAAAACTTTGAATTCAACACTTTTAAAAAATTTCAAGTAAATATTCGTAAGTTCATCTAGTTTTTTTTTTTTTCAAGTGATTAAAAATTAATGATTCGTGTGACGAAGACGTATTAACACCTGTGGAATTACGGAAAACCGTGCAAAATGCGGACATGAGCTTATTTCCTGAAAAATCCCGTCTAATATACCTACATGAAAGCTAATTAGACCTTAGTTTTAATAAATGACAAATTGTTTGATTATTGCAGATATTTTTCAAAGATATAGTACAAACCCTTTTTCTTTTTTCCTCGCTGTAGTGAGGTGAAAAGTTTTGTGTTATACACGGGTGAAAGTTATTTTACGTCTCGTGTATTGAAACACTCGCTACGCTCAGGATTCTATTTTGAACCACTCGCTTCGCTCGTGGTCAATCATAGCATCCTTTCGCTAGCTCGTGTTTCAAATAAACACTCGCGGGTAAAATACAACTTTCCCCCCTTGTATAACAAATAACTATTGAATGCTCATACATGTATTTTCACCTCAACAGCTCAAACACAGTGATTTTGCTGCGAGATAACAGTGAACAAAATGCGATTTTGTTTCGAGCGTGAGTACAAAGTAGCTAATTGTCATTTCTTAGTCACAGGTTGATTATAAAATTTGAATCATTCGAATTTTGATGCAGTCTGTCACTTTCATATCTATATCAAAAGAAAGTGATAAAAACATATCAATTCGAAATTCTATTTTCGAATCCAACCTCGAATAAGAGCGCGTTGCGATACGCGTTATTATACCATAAAATTATACCAAAAAAATACCCGGAGAAAGCACCAGGTTCCTCGAACCCCTTCAACTGACAACTTTTCATACTTTTAAGACTTCTATTTTATTACTTTTCTGAATTCTGCTTCGAAAGATGAAGTAATAGCTGTTTTTATATTTTTTCTGAGATAACTATTTATTTTATTGTGAATTTATAAAAACTTACTCATTTTAAAACGTTGCAACAACAAAACTATGACTCAATGGAACGTTTATAGTTAAGTCCGATTTCTAGTAAAAAAACGGAATGACGTTGAGATTGACATGACATTGTCAAAATTCAAAATTGTTGGTTTGGTTTGATTCTTAATACTGATCTATTACTGATTCTGGAAACGGTAACTATTGAACTTACATCAAGATGGTCTTTGCAGATAGATAATAGTCTCTTTGGCACAACCAAAATCCCCACTGCTCGACACCAATCTCCTTTATTCTTATGTGGCACATGAAAGAAATGTTTATCAGGAGTTTTCGTTGAATCGTTTTTGCAGTCCGGCACAAAACAATACTTGGTGTATTTTGGAGGAGTATATACCTAATCAAATCAACCCATAACGGGTTCGAGTATTTATGTTAATCCCAGCAAATACGTAATTAATTAAGTAACACGGTTAGTTTTTCATTCGAAATCTCGTTTTTTTTTCGTGGCTTTCACTACTTGCTGATCTTTAAAATTCGGTATGCACCTGTCATCTGTCAACGTCAAATTAAAAAAAGTGAGTTATTTACTGTTTGGTCTAAGACAACAACCCTATTTAGTTTAAGCGTAATTGTCTTAGATTGCGGTAATTTGATGTATTTTCTTATATTTCTTTAAATACAGAAGTTTTTTTTTTGCGCGTACACGATACAAAGCCCTGTCGATCTCTATTTTAATTTCCACCTGTTAGAAATATAAAATGTTGTCAATTACGTAGGGACATTGCATGGGTCGCTGTACATTTTCTACCATCTTTATCATGGCGAGTGCTCTAAAGAGTTTTTATCTCCTATCCCATCCTCCCCTTTCCGTCATCTATGACGGAAAGGGGAGAATCGTGTAGTTCTAACTACACGTGGCGGTTTAGCGATGTCATTGCTTCTCCGTGGAAAATATTCCCGCACATCCCAAGAAGTTTGGATTCCTTCATCTGCCGAACTATTAAAATATTGAACTCTTTGCCGGCTCATGTGTTTCCTCCTTCTTATAACATAACTTATAATCATGACTTCAAATGAAGCGTGAAGAAGCATCTCTGGGACCAGCATGGCAGTGTCAACTGACATGACACCGTTGGTTTCTAGTCAATTCCCATAGCGACTTGGGCTCCTCATTTTGCTTACCATCAGGCGAAAAGGAGCCACTATGTTGAGCCGGTATAAAAAAAAACTGAAAATATTACGGATTTCAGGAGAAAATACTTTCGGACCAATTAAAATTTGACGAAACGTTACAGATGGGAAACAATGTTTCGAAGTTGAAATAGAATAGGATACCAAATATTTGTGTGATGAACTCGAATATTTGTTCATGGATCCTGGATGTTTTCTATGTATTTAAGAATATATTTATCTATACAAGTATGTTTATCGTCGTCTAGTGCCCTTGACACAAGCCTACTAGAGCCAAGCCAGTACAGCTTGTCACGGGACTAGGTCGATTGGTGTGAAGTTGTCCGATACTTATGTAAAAATATGGCGTACACATTAGTTTCACAATTGGGTTTAAAAATCGAGTACTGCGATTAGATCACGCGGCTCGCCGAGTCTTCCTTCGTACTGTAAAGATTGTATATAATACTATTAGCCCGTGTCTTGAATCGAATAATACGCCAAGATTCATTTTTGATCGCGGAGTCAACGGAGTAAGTTATTTTACCTACTTTATACTTTGCACATTACATATTACATTGTACTTTGTAGTACTTTCCTTACTACAACGGATTTAAAAATGACTCGCGTACAGTCTGTCCAAAAAGAGTTGAAATTAAAAAGAGGCAATACTGTAGTGTCGTCCCTTTCTAATCAATTTAAGAAAACGGGGATGGCACTACAGTATTGCCACTTTTTAATTTCAATTCTTTTTGGTCAGACTGTATCTCTACGCTCAATTTTTTACATTTAGAACTTACAAATCATAACAACTGAACATATATTATTTCATAAGTCGTTTCCAATAAAATTGTACATACTTAAAGACTTCATAAAAACAAAAGTACAGCAATGTCCTTTGTGTAACGAAAGTTAGTCATACAAAAGATATGGGTAACTTTCGTTACATATAGGAATCAATTAAGCTTATTTGTTTTAATAATTGCCTTTAACTAAGTAGTCATTTGGGATTATTTTCTTTTCGTAAGTAGCTTAGGTTATTAGTATTATACTTAGTTTTAGTTAGGTATTCGTTTTATTAATAATGTGTTTTTAATGAATAGAAGAAAAATTACAAAGTAAACAAAAATAAATGCATGTCTTTGGAAAACAACTAATAGAATAATCAATAGATAACATTTAACGTTATACTCACATGCCACGATCAACGCACTCATCACAATAAAGAACATTTTTAATCACTTCAGTTTTCACGATGATTCTTCTTCCAGATTTTGTAGTAGACCTATAATATACCTAACAAATAATTATTTACTTTTATTGCTTAAACTTTCTATGTCATATCTTTATTATTTTCTACAGTTCGCTTGCGTATTGGCGGAAAATTTCAGATATTCACATTTCTACAGAAACTAATTATTAATACATCAATTGAAAAGCTATTTAGCGTTTAACAATACATGTGTATACATACACACACATAGGTGATTGTTATTTGTCAATACTTTCAAGTCGCTAATAGATATTTGCGGACCAGCTCCCTACCCCTTATTTAATTACAGGACTGGAAACGACGGCACTTTGTATTGGCCTCCTTACTTCTGGGACACTACGAGTACCCCATTTAAACAACCCGTGACTTTGAAACTTTTAACAAGTTGCCAAACTGTAATAATGACGCGGAAATTGGCAATTTCTCACATATGTCAGTGGGAAATGTTATGTTTTCTTTGTTATTTGGAAAGTTGTTCACATACCTAAGTATCGAGAGTTAATAATTAGGTTTCGGTACACGCGTCCGTTACGCGCGAGTCGACTCGCCGAACTGAAGTGGCGAGTCGAGATTTTCTTCTCGATTCCGGCAATCCCTTGCATACTTTTCATTTTGTCAGCTGTAATGTAACGAATGGATGCTGGCAGTCTTACCTCTATGGCGTATGGGAATGAAACTGTCTATGTGATACTTTATTTTCGACTTAAGGTCATATACTTACTTACTATGAACTCGAATATTTGGTCCTGGGTCATGGATGTTATCTATGTATATATATATATATATATATATATATATGTATTTATATATTATGTATATCGTCGTCTAGTACCCATAGTACAAGCTTTGCTTTGTTTGGGACTTGGTCGATTTGTGTATAATTGTCCCTTAATATTTATTTATTATTTATTACTATCCTTTTGTACGTTTTCACACTTCAATATTTCACTGTTCGGGTTTTATTTGTGGCTTATGTATGACAGACGTTGATTTATTTTCTTAATCATAGAAAATAACGTATATAATGTTGGCAACGATTCACCTCTATAAACCAATTTAATTTGAATGCGTCGCTACCGCGTTCGCTCACTTAAATAAAAATATTTGTTCACAAAAAGGATTATAGGTACGTATAACACACTTAGGTAAGTATGCTATACGTACAGTAGGTACTGATAATATTAGTTACATACTTATTTGCATGTATTGAATCCTTGTAAACCAAATTTTGTAAAGTATTTCACGTACATAACAACGTAACATTATTCGTACCTATATTTTATGCATGTATAATTTCGCAATATTTCAGTTTTAAGGGTTCTACAGAAAAAATAAATTTCTTATATATCACTTTTTTTCTCCTTCTATTCACTATATGACTATGAAGCACCAAAAAAACATCATTATTGAAAAATAAAAATGAATTTTAGTCGATGCACATTTGGACAAGTTACGTTTACCGTGGGTAATGACCCAAACGTAACTAGAGACGTGCATCTGACACGCGAATTATTTACACGCGCTCTAATAATTAACGCAGGAATAGTACATTTCATACGATAGTAATTACACGCGGGGGCTATTTAAATAGTCATAGTCATAGCCATTTATTCAATAAACAATATAAATTGTGTTTGAAATAATGGTACTTAAACAACTTAATTTACTTTTCAACAATGGAACAATAAATTAACAATTTGGCACTGTACATAAAAATCTGACTATATCACAAAAATAAAACAAATTACATATAAAGTCACGAAATATATTACAAAAAAATACAAATTATGTCGCAAATTAGATTTATAAGTACCTATAGTATAATTAATTTCCAATATCCAAATTAATAATTAATTATAACAACTCATCAATATAATTATATACAATCATATTAATTACCATCATTATCGAGTAGAAACATTCCTTTAGCAAAAAAGCTTTAAGCTTGTGTTGAAACATGTTTGCGCGTTTAAACAAGCGGATTGTGCACTTAGCAATGCACATGAGTTTCCATAAATAGGAAGTTTCTAAACACACTTGCGTTTGATGATGTTTGTCAATAGAAGTAAAAAAAAAAAATTGATAATCCCACGCCCTATATTCAAACATACCTAATGGTTGGGCAGGCGTCGATGCTAAATTGGGTACTTACGTGATTGACAGATCAAATCAGCTCCTTTTTATGAACTGTTGAAACGATAAGACTGTAAGTATTAAATTTTAAATTAAAAAAACGTGTTTGACGACACTACTTTATACGGTCAGTTGGTCTCTTCATTTTTAGGGTTCCGTACCCAAAGGGTAAAAACGGGACCCTATTACTGAGACTTCGCCGTCCGTCCGTCCGTCCGTCTGTCACCAGGCTGTATCTCAACAACGGTGATAGCTAGAACAGTTGAAATTTTCACAGATGATGTATTTCTATTGCCGCTATAACAACAAATACTAAAAATAAAATAAAATAAATATTTAAGGGGGGCTCCCATACAACAAACTTGTTATAGATTATATTATATGTATAGGTACGGAACCCTTCATGCGCGAGTCGGGCTCGCAGTTGCCCAATTTTTATGACTATTTGGTTATTTGAAATTCACCAAAAGCGTAAAACAATAGTCAGTGTATTTTCAAAGCTCAACGTGTTTGTATGGGACTAACCACACTCAGTGTTCTAAAAGTCAGAAATAACTGTTAAGGTTCGACATTCTAACGGAACCCTGAAAACTGCTCCATACAAATGACTACCTTACCGTGACGTCATCGTCATGATATCATTATTTGAATGGGTAAAGAAGTAAATTTCCATTTTGGTCGTGAAAAATTGCGTTTAAGTAGGTACATTACATACCTAGTTGTCTTACAATTATTGTTTCATTGAATCATAAATATTTTGTCAGGTTTTTCCTGACGGATGAATAAAAAAATATAAAATAAAAATACATTAAATATACAACAACAGACTGTTGTTTTTATAGGAGCCATCAAGACGAGCTCACGCACATGAGTGTCCAACTTACATAGCCTACGCACCTGAGTACCCGATTACGCCATCCTTTGTTCGGACAAATTCGGAGCGGGTTCATAGGCATAGCGATTTAATTAGCGTGATTAATGTATTTCGTCATGAGAAACTATTGACCCATTTTCGTTTACGTTACATCTAATTGTTTACACTTCGACGCATCTTTTAAACAATCGCTTTAAATACAATCGCTTATGCAGCTTGTGTATTGCTTGGGAAAGCGATATGAGCAGCACGCCACAAGCCGCCCTGCGTGATTACCGCTCTATTTCTTCCCGCGCCGCTAACACCAAACAAGAACAACAACGGTTAGAGCAGGTAAAGTTTAATCACAACATGGCCCGACGACACGGAAATTGCGCGCAGTATTATTTATAGGCATTAGTTCCGTGGCTTACCTAACTTGGCCTGAACATCTGGTAACTTATAAATGAGGCGTGTAGTAGAGGCTAGTAGGATGGGCGAAGTGTGGGCGATACAACGTCACAGTGTCCGACCGACAACATTATCACTGTGTTTTTTCTCGAAGAAGTAGCACAGAGGTTTCATAGATACTTATATAGCCTTTATTCAGCTTAAATTAGTTATGTTTTTTTTTATGTCATAGGGGGCAAACGAGCAAGCACATTGCCTGATGGAAATTGCGATTACCGTCGCCCATAGACACCTGCAACAGCAGAAGAGTCACAAGTGCGTTGCCGGCCTTCTAGGTTTGAGTACCTACGCTCTTTTCTTGAAGGTCGTATCGGTCCGGAAATACCGCAAGCGACAATTCATCGTATTCAAAGTTGTATAAAGGCTGTGTGATACAATCGCTTATGCAGCTTGTGTATTGCTTGGGAAAGCGATATGAGCAGCACGCCACAAGCCGCCCTGCGTGATTGCCGCTCTATTTCTTCCCGCGCCGCTAACACCGAAGTCGTAGTCGGGCCGTTAGATTGGGATTCGGGTTTAGGTGAAATAGGAGAGGTTCTTATCTCAATCGCATAAGAGCGAGCGAAACAGGTATAAAACTTGAATCACATTCTGACAGATGTCAGAATGTACACTAAACTTTATGTGCACTGTATGTTATCATCCGCTACTTTAAGTGATTGATGAGTCTTAAATGTAAGTTTTCGTAACAAAACATCTCGATGGCGTTTCGTTTCACGTAATTCTCGTATATAAATTAAATTGTCACACTCTTATTCGATAGGTACATGTTTTGCGGTAAAAGCTAGCTAAGGATAGGCTAAATGATGATCACAGGGACACTTTATTCGAGATTTTATAAATTCACCTTTCGTTGATGTCACATCAACCTTGTAAGGCTGATAAAAAATGTGGTTGTATAAAAAATTGCATTTAAACAATATAACTGGAAATTTATCAATTTTGTGAAGTGTCCCAGGGTTCACACGCAGCCAAAGAGACAAAATCACGGTGACATTCTATTTCTTGGGACGACGTTACGGCCATTGAAATATAACTCTTTTCTCTGCTATATATTTTGTCTTTTATATACTAACTGCGCCCCATGGTGTTACCACTCTTCCCTTAATTTTTTCGGGATAAAAAGTTGCCTACGTGTTAATCCAAAACATAGCCACCACCATACCAAGTTTTATCAAAATTGGTTCAGCCGATTGAGCGTGAATAAGTAACAAACACACAAACACACAAAAAATTCCGTTAGTATGATACTTAATTATAAAGTCCTAAAAAATATATTGTCGATTCGCATCGACAATATTTTCATTGTTCGCGATCGAAACATGACAACACACCATAGCGTTATAAAAAGTAAAATGCGGATTGATGTGAATATTTCTACAAGAGCAAACAGTAAACAGTTTCGGTATAGTAGTATTGTCAAAATTTCATTTTTTTAACCAGGCTTTTTTTTCAATATTGTCAAATAAAGGATTAGTAAATTTTTCATTTTCGAATATATCCCAATTTGTGATAAAAAAATATTTTTTATTACATTCTAAAAGAGCGTAGGCGAGAAGTAATAGATCACAGCGCAGAAAATTATAAAGTCGGACTATTAGAGGCCCTAAGGCGGACTTTGCAAATGCAAATGTAACACTGTTTTTTTTTTTGTGTTTTAACTGTAAAATTTTCCACAAAGTCTAGAGGGTCATTCTTACATGACGCTGCTACTGTAAAAAAAATATTTTCAAAACTAGTTAGTATTTAAATAAAAATAAAAATTTTGTTTATTTTTTTATTATTTTATATAATATATTTTTTGTTTATTATTTTATAGACTATATGATAGTTCCGGCTGCAACACGTTTTATATAATTTAACTTTATCTATATTGGTTTGAATAATGCTTTGTATAATGTAACCATTCGTTACATAATTTATTGTTTTATATAAGTTCCAAATTGTCTAATATGGCAAAAGATACTCGTATACCTAATGAGTTAAGTGCTAAAGAGCTATAAAACCTTTTAACCGCAATTAAGTAGTTTGCCTAGTTAGGTTTGTTAGTTACCTGGCGTCCCTTAGTGCGTCGGCTTCGACGACTTACTCCCATGTTTTAACACTATTAATAAGATTATAACATAGGTAATATAACATTCAGAGGTACAAATGGGTCATTGTCAGTTCAAAAAACAAAATTCGTCCCTTCGGTGGTCAAACGTCAAGAGCTTGTATAAATCTAGGTCATGTTGCTATTACATCAGATTGTGGAAGGGGGAACGTTCTTTATTCTCACAGGCATTTAGTAAAAAAATTAGGCCCTGGAATCCTTAATTTTGCCAATGTCCACCGGAAAGACACGCACCTAAATCCTCCAATGACCCAAATAGGCATTACGGAACTGTTAGTCCGGGTCGGGCCATTCCTATATACATGTATACCTACACTACATATTTACATTCGATTGACTAGAGTTAAACCCTACGAACGCTTTATATCCCCGAAGAGCTTTATACTCAGTCCAGTGTAAAAAACCGGCCAAGAGCATGTCGGGCCACGCTCAGTGTAGGGTTCCGTAGTTGCCCATCCTTCACATTAGACATTTAAATTACACACGAGAAAGATTTCAAGCTCTATAAAAAAGGTCGTAAACGCCAAGAAACTGTATTTACTTATTACCTTCTGGAAGTTATCGATTATACGCGCCAGATTGAGCGAAATGTTTTAATGCAGTATGGCACTTAATTAATTTGTGTAACTTTCGAAGTATAATAAGGACACTAATTTTAAAGAAAATTATTAAATTTTGCGATAGCTCAAAAACGGCTCAATCTTATAAGGCCTCATTTTCATGAATTTTTCCATAATTTTTTAACCCGTGGTTGAAAAGTTAGGGGGGGGGGGCGCATTTTTTTTATTTTCGGAGCGAATATTTACAAAACTGCTGATTTTACCAAAAATTAATATTTGGAGACCCCTATTATTTTTAGGACCTATTCAACGACACCCCATACACTAGTGTAGAAGCGAAAGAAAAATCACCCCCACTTTCGGTGTTCGAGAGGTACCCAAAAAAAGGTTTTTTTTTTAGTAATTATTTTACCGTCTTGTCGGCGTGATACAGACGGACATGGCGAAACTATAAGGATTCCTAGTTGACTACGGAACCCTAAAAAAACTCACGAAAGAGGATTTAATTAAGTTGATAAATTTAAAGCTCGATATTTGAATTTAAAACCCAGTTCCTTTGTGTTTTTGGTAAAACATTGCCTTTGTAATGTCAAAACGGGTTCAAATAAACAGGAGCGGAGTTTTGTTTAAGCGACAAGCTGCTGTATCGAGTAATAAAATATACACGCAACAAAGGCAGGTTATTTTTATTATTTTCAGTAAATGGACGAAAACTGAATGACTTATTATTTAACCCTGTCCTGATATAGAACGAATAAAGGTAATTCCGTAGAGAAAAATAGATCCAATATGTTTGTTCATTCTTAACCAACCGCTGCTGCTACACAAACACATTAAGGATCTTCGTTTTGTAATTAGATATTTTTTTCGAGTATCTCCATCTCAGAATCTCCATGTTGAACTTTTTTGTGATACCCGGATTCTACTGCTTCCCACGACCTTTACAATTTATTGTACGGCCTACCTGAGTCACCATTCGACAAAATAGCCTTTCGGAATACCTGAAAAAGTCTCAAAACCAAAAAAAAGTTCCTAAATTCTGTAAAACAACATATTTAAAAGCTACAATAACATTTAGCCGGAAACCTCATATTTCCTCAATTTTTCCAACAAAAATTACGATACCTATATTTTTATGTCAGAGAATGCAAACAGGAATATAAATGGCTCCCAGTGCCATCTGCAATGCAGCGCACTAATGCACGTTCGGGGTTTCAGATGTGTGAAAACATTCCTTTAATGGGTAAAACATTTTGGAGAATCTCTGTCTTGGATTGATCGAGTCTTACTATTGCACTTCAGTATAGTCGAATGCAAATGCAGGCTGTTTTTTCGGGGCTTGTGCACAAATCACGCGAGGTTTTATCATCTACTTTTGCTTTTACTTGCGTGATTTGTACACAAGCCCTAGGTTACCTCTGTGGATGGAGGAAGGGAGGGAGGCTGTTTACTTTGTATCGGGAATGAGGTTAAATACTTCATTTACCCATACATAAAAGGTACTTTACTAATACAACAGTAAATTAGGGCTATGAACGAAGCGATGGGTGTTTTTTAACTCATTTAAGACCCATGAAGATTTTTCAACTTTTTATAAAAAAATATTTTTTTTTTTATCAAATAAATGCCAACGATTTATGGTGATTGAATAGTTTAGGCATCATCCCAAACAAATATTGAGGTGTTTTAAAGCTACTATTCAAAATGATAATTTTCTTTTACTATAAAGGCCCATTTACATTATACAAGTTTCTAGCACATTCCATACAATAAACTTGAGGCAAGAAAATATTGCTCAGTCTAAACCTAACGTGATATTCTTGAATATTGAAAGCAACTTAAATACAATACTGGCATAGGTGTAAACAGAGACTAACAGTTAATTGCATGCCAGAATTGCCATCCAATTCATCAGTTCAAAGATGGATTCCGTACGTGAAAGTGTGTTCATTGTTGCTGCGGTATTAACGGCTGTATTACAGCAGGAACTAATACGAAAACGTTGCAAAAAAAAATGCTAATAGACATCAACATTAAAGTATACTTAAAAATAAAAAGACGTACATACCAAATTTGATGTAGTTTCTCTTGCTTCCGAAGTTTTTCTCAAAAATGAATCAACCAAAATATACCAAGCAAGTTTTGGTTTATTAAACATCATTGCTTCCTGATCCTGTACCCATAGAATTTTTCACCTTCTTCTTTTGAGCGTGATACTGTGTTCTTATATTCAGATTAATTTTGTTGATAATTACTTTGGGACCAAAATTTTCAAACCGAAATTCGATTGAAAATGATTTTAATGCAGCATCGCGGGCCTCTCGATTTTTATAATGAATGTTTTTCGTGTCCCACAAACATTCGTGATTTCTATATATTTCTATGAATTTTATCATATCCGAAGAACCAAATTTAAATACGTTTTTTGCTCATATTCACAATTCACAACAGAAAATTACAAACAATCACAAACACCACCAACGCTCAATATTGATTGAAAATTTGCGGTGGCAAATACATCCAATAATTGCAGCAATACGTCATTTATTGTACAAGTAAAAGGTTTAGACTTGTCAAGACTTGCATACAATTATTTCCGTGCAATTATGTCATGAATGTAAACAAAGTAGGGTAGCAATTATTTCCAGGCAATGATTGCATTCAATAATTGTATGCCAGTTTTTGATAATTGCTCATGTGTAAACACTATGGTACAATTATTGAATACAATTTTTGAAAGGCAAGGATTGTATGCAATAATTGTCGTTTCTTGTACAAGAAAGTTGTATAATGTAAATGGGCCTTAATTAAGGACATACAATAAGTGTACAACATAATAAAAAATGCCTACACTAAGTTATAAATTTATACAAGTATTATTAAGACTAACCTAACTTAAACTAATCTAACCTAAAGGAGCCCGCCCTGCATTATACCTGACTCAAAGGTCCTAATAATAATACCAGTGTTGCCCCGCTGAGTGGCTATGGAGACCTGCAGAACCAGATAGGAGCCAGAGCGGGGATCGCAGCCCCTTAGGCGTCAATATATAAGTCAATTATAGCCCTGCAGGGGTACCCACATAACACTATAACTTAAAAAAGTTCAAAAACATACGTAATTTTTTTTATTAAAAAGCACTAAAAACATTCAGCCAAAAACCTCATAAATTGGAAAAAATAACGATACATATATTTTAATGTCAGAGAATGCAAACAGGAATATAAATGGGTCGCGGTGCTTTCTGCAATGCAGCGCACTAATGCACGTTGGCGTTCAGATGTATGTCTGAAAACATTGCTTTAATGGGTAAAACATTTCGGCGAATATCTAATAAAACGAAATGTCTTGAGAATAAGCGGTTCGTACTTCCTGTTACAGCCAGCCGCAAATGCAAACGTGTAAGTTTTTAAAGACGCTTCTTAACGTATAAAGAAGGGACGACTTTACCGAGAACAATAAAAACGCAACGCTATGTTATTTAACTCATTCATGGCCATGCACTTCCACACCTATGACACGTGTTTCTTTGTTGGAAGGCAATTATTCTCTTTTTTCTTTCAATACAATGCGAGTAAGACAGGTGATATGTCACACAGAAAACGAGGTCGCAAGTACACTCTAACAGCAAAAATAAATATGTATACAATATATACTTTATATTATTTATATTATTGGATTATTTAATGGGCTTTTTAATTTTTTATCAATGTATTATTTATTTGAGTTTGTATTGTTTTTTAATTTATTAATGAATTTATGTACCTAATTTTTGTAATGTGATTTTTTTTATGAATTGGCAGCCATTTATTAATTTCTAAGAGGAACATGAAGCTATGATCAATGTTTTGCCTGTGCTCTTTTGTTGTATTTTTATGTGTTGTTGTTTTAATTATTATTATTTTTGATTTGTATAATGTTCAATTTTAATAACAAGTAAGCGATTTGGTGTATACTGTGAGCTTATTTTTGACTTGAATAAATAAATAAATACTTAGTACTTATGTGATTTCTAAAAGTGTAAAATGTATACCCATTTTATTTGCGTGGATGTTCAAGCAAGAACGCTTCATGTGCTACGCCGTAGCTCGTAGCAGTTCCCGCTGCGTAGCGAAAACCAAACGTAGAACCATAATATACATATTGGCATGGGCCTTGAATGATCTAAATAGGTTCTTCGTTCTAGGTCCTTAGTGTATGTTTGCACGTCGCTGCATTTTTACGAAACTCCACTCGTCACTGAATCTCGTACACATCGTCATCATCATCTTATCAGCTGATAAATTTCTCTGCTGGACAAAGGCCTCCTCCAAAGTTCTCCACAACGATCGGTCTTGCGCCGCCTAACTACGTCGTCGGTCCATCTTGTTGGGGGCCTCCACGTTGCGTCTTCCGGTCCGCGGTTCCCACTCAAGAACCCTTCTGCCCCAATGGTCATCGTTTCTACGAGCAATGCGCCCCAACCACTGTCACTTAAGTTTTGCGACTGTCTGAACTATTTCTACAACCTTGGTTCTCTTACGTATCTCATCATTTAGGATTCGATCACGCAAGGAAACTCTGAACATGGATAGCTCCATTGCCCTTTGAGTAACTTTGATCCTTTTTATGAGGCCCACGTTTCAGTGCCGTAAGTCATCACTGGCAATACACATTGGTAAAAAAAATTATGCACACGAAAGTAATTAAAAATATTGCGATGATAATTTTATATTAAAAGATGTAAAAGTCCTCCTAGAAAGGACTCTATTTTACGTAATATGACATCTTTCTAATGCAAAAAACATTGTATTTTTTTTATTTAGTTCCATTTCCGAGAAATAATATGGAGCTATGGTAAAAGTTCGGCGTTGTGTACTCGTTGCTACTCGTGACGTCTTTTTAACGCAAGTTACGAGTTTGTAATAATTATGGGTTATTTTTTGTCATTTACACTCAAAGTTTTTGACTGGTATTTTCTATATAGAATAATTTATTCTATTCCTAAGCATCCAGCGGGCATCTATCGCGGCTTACCATGGGCTTATTATGTTATATACACAAATTAATTAAGATCTTGACAATAACACAATAATAATGGGTACTATTTAAACAGGCTTCTTTTTAATAGCATTATTCGCCTCAGAAAATATAAGTTACCTTCTAAATTACTAAGTCAGCCACAACCAACGCGCGTCTGAATAACTGTAATTGTAACTTAGCATGGTGATTATTTTTTAGCATCTAAATTTGAGGCATGCATTCAAATAGCAAACTTCTAAAATATTATTATATGACACCAAAAAAACTAAACTCTATTTGCTTCTAATTTTATAACTTAGTATGTTTAAAATGTAAGTCATCGTACATTAATCGATCGTAAAATTGACCTAAAATTGTCATCAAATAGTATATTAAAGCCACTATTATTACATATGAACTATTGAGGAGAGAACAAAACAAAATACTTAAATCTCATTTTAGGTTAGGGTCGCAGTTCAACCTAACACTCCTCCTCGCTTCGCTCGTCGTCGTACCTAACCTAAGCCAAGTCGGACCTGCCTTAGAACTAGATTAATGGGTTACGTACCGTTTTTTTTTTTCATTTTTTTTTAAGGGTCGCAGTTGAACCTAACACTCCTCCTCGCTTCGCTCGTCGTCGTACCTAACCTAAGCCAAGTCGGACCTGCCTTAGATTAGAGAGAACGCAGATGAACCTATTGCAATATGAACGAACGAATGACAATAAACAAACACGGGCGGGTCGGTCGGTACAAGAATCGAATGGCGCTCTCTGATTGGTGCAAATGGCCGTGGCTGTCATGGCGCGCACTCGCGCCAACGTTCCTACAGTGGCTATTTTCATGATAAAAGAATATGAAGTATTATTTTAGATGTTAAGTTATAATATATGATGCTGTCTATTGAAGCTCGAATATATAATTTTTGAGGAGCTTGTATTGAAGCTGTAAAACGAAAAATGATGATGAGTTGCAAATTCCGTGGCTGAGTTAGTAAATTAGATGGCAATGTGTAAATCAGAAGGACAAGTAATAATAATTGTTGATTATGACTTGATGCTTTCTTTAACATTTTTAGATGGCGTTGTAAAGAAGATGATGATTAGTTTATTAGAGGCTATCTCATATTCCCGATGCTTAATAGTTATTAAATGAGAAGTTCGACCAAGTGGCCAAAAAATAAAATTGCGGCCGGATTTATTATTTCTCATAAGAATAATTAACAATTTGGCAGTCACAATAAAATTAAACTACATCACAATAAATTTTAATTGAATTACAAATTTAGTCACAAATTAGGTATGGAAATGTAGATTTAACAATTATATTTTAGTTTTCCCCGAGGTGGGGCTCTTCACTCTCAATATCAGTAGAAACTGTTTTATAAAACTTGAATTCTATGTTATACATATGGGTGGTTCTACTCACAAGGGAATTTTCCGCGGCTCACCTTATTTTGTATAGTTTTTGTAGGCAAATTATATTGATTTACGATCGAAGCTGTACAACTAAATGGTTTTAATAAAAAAAAAATATTAGGTTTTAGTATGACACTGAAAATTTGCTGAGCCCTAAATATATTATATCTCTCAAAAATTGTACTTTAAAGTGCCAAATTCTCAGTCTCCAGGCATGTCTGTCGGACGAAATGAAAGCTTAATGGCTGCATCATAACTGCATTTTGAGTATGTACGTAATATTTTCGCTAAAATAGAAATCTATAATATATGTAGTTTCAATGTGTTTGTCTAATTTTATCTTAAATGCGAAACTTATTAAAAAAAAGTGCATTATATTTTGTCCCTCGTTTTTTACCTCAGTCTCCTGCTACATCAAAACATGTTAAAATCAGTTTGAGTTACCACGTCTAGCGCGTTGCTGTTCGGTCTGAGTGAAAGATCGAAGTGAAGTTAGCATATAAATGATCGCGTTTGTCTAGGTTCGCGGTTGGCTTAGTCACTACGGCGAGTTGTGTAAGTGAAGTTGTGCTACGGCCAGTCAGCTTAACAGTATCCTGGCCCGTATTTATTTAAAATCCATTGTTTTCTATACACTTTTTTTGCATTCATAGGTCGTAAATTCGTTGCATTAGAGTACAGAACTGCATGATTTCTATATTAAATGTTGCATTGACGTAGTTATTGGCTAAAAACTTACAATAATCTCAGTATTCTGTCCTCAGTCTCCTGAGCCCACATATTGTTTAAATGGTCATAAATTTGGTATATTTTATTTTTTGACTGGCCCGTTTGAGATCAGTAAAAGAACGACCTCCGCTAGGCGTTAAGCTACTTTTCTGACCTTAGATGTTAAACAAATGGTGTGCCGCAAATCACTTCATTTTCATCCCTCCTGAGTAGAACCACCCATATAGTAAGCTACACCATTCATTAAACGGTTAACATCCAAAACGCTATCACAAAACAAACGCTTCTACGCCACAGATCAGTTTCCTAAAGCTCACAAATTTAACATACAAATGTAGCTAGTCAACGTGAACTCTCTCTATGAAAACATCAACAGCTCGTTCAAATTTGCCTTGTAAATTCGTAGGCCAAGAATTATACGAGTATGTAATCCTAGTAACATACTCTCAGATCAAAGCAAACGAAGTAAACTACTACTTATCTCATAGGCCGGATATATATCGTATATACCATACTAACCATACCACGGGCATAAATATCAAGTGCAAATTAAGGCATTAATTGTGAATGGATATTCACATCTCTAAAATGTGCTCGATCAAAATTATCAGCGGAGCAACAGACAAATCAAACTAAAAAAGTCTAAAGATGGACAAAGAAAGCGAAATTTCTGGGGAATATTTACAGACGTGAAAATGTTCTTACGAGGGGCGTTTTATATATTCTCGGTATCGGTATGTTACAACCTCCTTTTATATTTTATTTAATACTGGCCATTTACAGTCACTAACTGTAATAAAGCTACTTTCATTTGTTTTTTTGCAATTGCTACACAAACGTCATAGTCATGAACGATTTTTCGATGTCCCAGAAAATTGAGCACAGAGCCGTAATAAAGTTCTTGACAATACAAGAAAAAACTCAAAAAACTATTAAAGAAGAAATGGATGCTGTTTATGGCGAGTCTGCTCCTTCGTTATCGACTATTCAAAAGTGGTCTAGTGAATTTAAACTAGGAAGAACCAGCATTGCAGATGACTCTCGACCAGGCCGGCCCGTTACATCTCGTAATTATAGGTAAATATATAAGAAGATAACAAAATTCACATTTATCTGCACATCATTCGTACCGCCAGACAGCTGCAAAATTCACAAACCAAGATAATCACATAACAATGTGTCTAATTTAAGCATACAAAGGAAGATTCTTACAATTAGAAATATAATTGTTGGGAAATGGGACGCGTCAGTTAAAAAAAAAACAATAAATTAAATACAATGTTACTCCGAAAATCCCACACATGTTTTAACTTTATGAGGCAAGCTGATAATCTCCCAAAAATAAGCTGGAGGTAGGTGAAGGTATTAATTTTATTACTGTTACTAATTTACCTGGGTAAGGCGCGAAAAGTTGAACTTAAGGTAGTAGGTAGTTAGTGTAATGAGTATCCGAACATGTAAACTTCGTGGTATGCGTTTCTGAACGCACGGCAACACCATAATAATAAAATAATATAGTTATTAGAGTAAAATCACAGAGTAAAATAATGACGTCGCTCTTTCCGGGTTAGCTACAAGTAAGAAGTGCCTGTAATATAATATCTATGAAAATTAAAATAAATGCGTTACAAGCATCGTCTTTTATTTATATCAAGACACTACAGTTAGCCTTAAAAAACGAGAAATAGGGACGTAGTGTTCCTACCTACTTATGGTTCGTTATTCGTTGGTTAACTGCCGGTGCACAGCACAACAGAAACGTTGAAACAAATTATAATCGAGTGAGTTGCAGTAGTAATTTTTTTGTTCTTCACTCACCAGGGCCAAAAACTAGACAAATCGACATTAGGTACTGTTTCAAGTAAAAAAAATACAACCCGTATCCATAACAGAAGTATTCGTACGTATCCGCAGACTAAGTTTGTAAGGATTTGCCATTTCAAACACCAACATTCCCAAATTGTTCTTATGCTCTATTGTGAAAGGTTTTGGAAAAGTTCCATACTCAACTTAAGAATATTTTTATTCATAATAGCTTAACCATGCGTCCCCGGCACCATGCCAAGACGAATTCCTCTGAAAATAAAATATCAGTTTCCCCTATTCAATTTCTATGAATAATGAATTGAATGTCACTTACCATTACCCTTTTAGTTCAATCGCAAAGCTTTTCTTGAGCACGTTCTGATCATAACCCATGAGGAGGCGAGAATGAACAGGGAAGCGAATCGATGCAATGTATTGAATAATTTGACCGATGTACACTCTGGTTTTGGCACTCTTAACTGGGCCACACCACTGATTAACTAATAGATGCTACCGACACGATGCTTCAGCACTAAACGGAAGACTTTTTTTAGGGTTCCGTACCTCAAAAGGAAAAAATTGAACCCTTATATCCCCCCTCACTTCATTGTCCGTCTGTCAAGACCCTTTATCGGAGGTATCGAATTGAAATTTAAATCATATATTTAGGTCGACAGTCTCTTGAAGCTGTAAAAAAATCTAAGTGCTACTTACTTACTTACTACTTACTACGATGGCTCAGCGACCCGAAGCGAACACACCCAACACCAACACGAGATCACGCCACTTTTCTGGATCCTGCGCCAGCTCTTTCCAGTTGGAGGCTTGGAGTCCGCGCAGATCCGCCTCGACCATGTCCTTCCAACGATATCTCGGGCGCCCAACCGGTCGTCTTCCTGTTGGGTGCCCCAGGTATGCTCTCTTGACGCCACGACCCTCTTCCATTCTCTCCAGGTGGCCAAGCCAGCGGAGTCTATGGGATTTTGTTTCTCCTAGTATATTGGGCTCAGCTACCATGTCCTCTATTTCCTGGTTCTTCAGTGCTCTCCAGCTCCCATCCGGTGTGCGTTTTGGACCGAGGATTTTGCGTAAAATTTTTGGACGAGCTACCATCAGAACTGTGGAAGTATGGTGGCGCCGCGGTGCAGAATCAACTGTATGAACTCCTTTGCAAGATCTGGGACGGAGAAGAACAACCAGGGCAATGGAGTGTGGGTGTCATTTGCCCTGTCCATAAAAAAGGCAACAGGAAGAGGTGTACAAACTACCGTGGAATAGCTCTGCTACCGACGGCTTATAAGATCCTGTCGTATATACTGCTGAGGAGGTTGGAACCGTACACGGAAAAAGTCTTAGGGGACTATCAGTGTGGCTTCCGACGGAACCGCAGTACTGTGGACCAGATTTTTCTTCTGAAGCAACTAATGGAGAAAAAGTGGGAGTACAGCCAGAGTATCCACTCGGTATTCGTTAACTTCGCAAAGGCGTATGACAGCATCGACCGGAAAGCTATGTTTCAGATCTTAAGGAGCTTTAAAATCCCTGTCAAATTGGTAAAATTAATAGAAGTCGCCATAAAAGAGAGCAAGATGAGGGTCCGAGTGGATGGGGAACTCACAGAGGAATTTCCGGTAGACACGGGACTAAAACAGGGTGATGCCCTATCGCCCATGCTCTTCAATTTAGTTTTAGAATATGTCCTGAGGAAAGTGCTTTCACTAGAAGGTGGACTGGAACTGAATGGGAGCCATAAGGTAATCGGTTACGCGGACGACTTCGCCTTGTTGGGATCTTCCATGGACATGGTGCGGGAATCTGTCAACGTTTTGGCAATTGAAGCCCTGAAGGTCGGCCTGAGAATTTCCCACGAAAAAACAGAGTATCTCCACATGAGGCGCTACAGAGACTCGCGCGCACCACGTCAGGACCTACATGTTGGAGATATAGTGTACAAAGGCGTGGCAAAATTTAAGTACTTAGGCTGTACCGTGACGGATACCAATACCCGCAGCGAGGAAATCAGCATCCGTGTACAAAACACACTGCGGTGTACCGCGGCCCTTCATAGAGTGTTGGTGTCCAAGCTTCTGAGTAGACACAACAAAATTAGGATCTACAAGACCATTATACGGCCAATCCTTATGTACGGGTGTGAAGCATGGACTCTAACACTCAAAGAAGAAAACATGCTACTGGTCACAGAAAGAAGTGCTAGGTTAATATAAAATAAAAACCGGCCAAGTGCGAGTCGGACTCGCGCACGAAGGGTTCCGTACCAATATTGAACAAAAACACGTTCTTTGTATGGGATCCTCCTTTAATTTTTACTTATTTTTTATTTTTATTATTTGTTGTTATAGCGGTAACAAAAATATACATTCTGTGAAAATTTCAACTGTCTACCTATAACGGTTCATGAGAAAATGCCCGTTGAACAAAATATCATGCAAAAAGCCCTACTTTTGTATGGGAGCCCCCCTTAATTATTATTGTTTTATCATGAATAGTATTTGTTGCTATAGCGGCAACAGAAATTACATCGTCTGTGAAAATTTCAACTGTCTATAGCTATCACCGTTCTTGAGATATAGCCTGGTGACAGACGGACAGACAGACAGCGAAGTCTCAGTAATAGGGTCCCGTTTTTACCCTTTGGGTACGGAACTCTAAAAAATATACGGCCGTTTATGCCGCACAGAACGGATATGGGTCGATTGCAAAACATTGTACATAGTTAAAAGCAGCTTAGTTAACAAAAAATCACGATCGCTTCCTTTGTGTGACAACATAGCGCCATCTTTTGGTAATAAATGTCTTTGTCCTCCCACATATACTACTGGAATAGCTATTGATAGGATCATTTTTATACCCGACTACGGTAAAGAAAAGAGTTTTACGCGAAATACAAACGAAACTTTCCTTGGATAGGTTCCTATACCAAAATTGATTAAAATCAGCCAAATCTGGACAATTCAATCAAGTGTAGACATTTTTTTTTACTATCAGATGGCATTGTACGACTGGCGCCTAGCATCGCGCTCTCTGTTAAAAAACACCGAAAGAATGAACCCCCTCAAAACTGATTTTCAATATTTTTTATAATTATATGATACCTAGTAAAATTACGAGTATATGTGAAGGTGTTAGTAAAAGGTTGTTAAAACATAAAGCAGTAGCCACGGTTTTTTTATACAAAAATTAGAGCAGTCTCAACAAAAAATGAAGTACAAATTATTTAAATGTCTACTATAATTCCATTGTAAAAGTCTGTATCTTTCATAGGTACCTGTCGCCATCGGATATATCGCAGCACATAAGGCGTTCATAAATATCTGAACACGACTCTTATTGACTGGTCGTTACAGTACATGTTCAGATATTGAAGATTTTATGCGTAAGTATGTATGTACCATTGCAGCCTCATCAGTAGGCATCGCACTTCTGATACTAGAGAGTAAGACTTTAGAGAGCTATGGAGCCGCTATCACTACCTACATAGTATACAAAAGTCGCTTCCTGTCTGTATGTTCCTATGTATGCTTAGATCTTTAAAACTACGCGTCGGATTTTGAGGAAGAAGAGGAAGGTATATATGTCACCATAGCACCCGTGCGAAGCCGGGACGGGTTGCTAGTTAACATTAAAATACAATTTATACCATAAGTATATTTCATTCGCAATTTTAATTTCATTGCCATGGACAAAGTCAGAAGAATATATCGATACCTAAATTGGAAAAGATAGTACCAAAATACAAAATACCTAAGATCACACACGTACTAATTACAATGATTTCCAGGCCAATATGGATAGACGATAGGGCACCAACTTCTATGTGGTTTAAATTTCATCGTCCTAATACAACGACTTTTTCCGAAAAGTTGGCACGACTGTGCTCTAAAGTATCGATATACAAAGACCTGATATATGAAGGCATTTTTTTTCGTCATCATAAAATACGTAAATATTTGCGACTTTTTCCATGTTTTCTGGAGTAAATTGGGTTTTATTCTGTCGAATCGAATATCCAGTAATGACTATAATATCAATTAATATAGGTCAATGTAGGAATTCGTAATATTTTAAAAATTTAATTTAATTTTATAATTTTAGTCATACGAGTACATACCTCTCTAAAGCCCTACCGTGTATCTGAAGTCCGATACCTACTCATCGGTCATCAACTCATCACGCCTAAACTGTAGAAACGATATCAAGTATTTGAATAGTACACACGGATGATATAGGAAACTTATTGCTCAACCACGGAGAAGAAAAAAAGACGCTTACAACTTGTACTTTCGTGCAAACGACATTTCAGGCGTATTCCGTATTTTATAATACTGTTAGCTCCGTAAACAAACTACATAGGAGCTAGCAATAAATTTGCCTCAATTTCGACCAAAATCTTATTACTCGACAGGCTTTTAGCAATAAATTAGGCAAAGCTATAAATTGGTTCCACAACTCCCTTCATGCTCCCACTTTGTAACTGCCAAAATAGAAAAATATTTCGCAACGAAATTTTAACTCAATTTTTCTACTATAAATGAAAAAAATAATACAAGTACATATTTGAACTTGTAATGTTAATGTTTACATACATGTAAAACTTTGTCCTCACAGGCCCAGCCCAACACATAATTACAAGACATCACATCACATACAACGCGACATTGTGCCACGATGCGACGTCGTGTCGTGGAAATAAATCAAATCCATGTAACAAGATTTAAAATTAAAATACAGTTTTCAATCTCAGGACGACTTCTTAACGTGATCCATCCTAGGGTTTGGAAATTCGGATAGATATTTACTTAAAGTTGACAAAATCCTATTGCTAATCATACGTCAAACAAAGGCGCCTATACCTACGACCGAATAACAAAGCCGCCGCCAAAGTTTAGGCAAATATCGATCCGAATTTCCGAACCCTGTCCATCACACATATATTTGTCCTCGCCGGGATTCGAAGCCGGGACTGTCGGCTCAGTGTCGTCAAACTAGATTGCAATTTAAGTAACAAGCAAGGTATTTAACTAAAAAAACTAGATTTAAATAAACCTGAAGAAATTTAAAGGTTAGTTAACCTTTAAATTTCTTCAACGATTTAAATTCGACTTAAACCAGGAGTTTAAACAAAGCCTAATGCCGATCGCATTGCACAAATAAATTACCTAACAGAACTAAGACTTTACTTTAAACACGAGAAAAACCATTCCACTAAAACTACTGAAGTGGAGTTTTCATCAAGTTTAAAAGCACTTTTCCTGTATTCACTAGGCGTGACTACACGAGCGCATATAAATCTAACTTTGTACGAGTGGTGCCCTCTTTGCCGCTGGGTATAAAATCCACCCACATAAACATTGGATGTTTGAAACTGTTGGTTATGACTTCGTTTATTAAAGTGACATAATATACCTAATAATAATAATATAATTTTGTTCCTTTTGGGGTCGAGACCCTAGGTCCGTGTGGTGCCAGTGCCCACAAACTGATGAATGACCTCAGTAAAAGGCTCATTGAGTCCACTGGTGACCGCAGAGCTGGCAGCTTCCTCGCACAACGCATCAGCATTGCGATTCAGCGAGGAAATGCTGCCAGCGTCTTCGGGACCATGCCGCGGGGGCACAGTTTTATAGATTTATTTTAGGTTAATTTAATTTATTTTAGATTTTAGTTCTTTAGTTTTATCTTTTTAGTTATAATTTTAATATAATTGTCCTTTTATATTTTCTTTAAATTAAACATATTGTGTTTTAATATGATATTAAGTGACATAAGTAAATACATACCTAAATAATACAACAGAAATAATACATTATACTATTATAATTTATATTTCTAGATTTGTATTGCAAATATTTTTTCTATGGATATGGGTCATGATTTCAGGAAAAATCTTAATAGCGAGGATCGTCATTTGTTTTGTATGGGTGCGCGGAATGACGCCGAAATAGCTGGACTAATTTTAGCCAATTTTGGTAGATACAGGGATAGCTGGACAGCCAAAGATAGTTATAGGATACTTTATATCCATCTACGGTAAAGAAAAAAAATACGCGGACGAAGTTGCGGCCACCTCCTAGTTGAGTTAGAAATAGCAATTCAAATATTGATTAGCCAGTTACATACAAAATATACTCCCCCGTAATCAAAATACAATTATAAACATAAGCCCTTATTCCTTTTATACAATTGTGACGCCTATGGCTTAGTGAGTACATCAGCCCACATCTCTAAAGTAACTGTTTAATGACATCAATTACATTGTGACGTAGTGCTTAAACCCGCCAGGTACGCTATGACGTAACGGGCTTAGGCACTAGTCCATATCCCTCGATCCAGACGGGATCTTGAGGGTTTCCGTAACTAGCTCAAATCAGCAGGCAAGGGATTGGGTTAAATGAAACCTGGGATTTTAAATACTAAATAACGGAGGCTTTATGCCTGTTTATTTAACTAAACTCTTAAATCTAGATCCTACGTTCCCTACGTTAATGCCTACGGTATCCCTACGTTATCCTAGGGGACTCGGCGTCCCAATCACGCGGCAGGGTATGGTTAGTAAACGACAGAATGTTAATACGCGGGTAAGGGAGATTTCGGCCGGTATCCGTCTGGCGAGAGCCACCACCCTAGGCGGCAGATGCGTGGTACACACACCACGCTTAGGAGTGACCCCCCCCCGGGTTAGCTGTTCGAGCCAAATGCGTGTTACATACACTGCGCCCAGCAACCCGTCCAGAGCATAGCCTTAAGTCCCTGCAACTAGCGAGCCAAGAAACGTGGTACACACTCCGCGCTAAGGTAACAAAAGACTGTAGCCCAGACTTCGGGATAGAGACCAAACACCACTTACAAATATACGGGAGGACCTATGGTATCTCGAGAAGCGTGGTACACACTCCGAGCTACGAGCGAACGCTATCTTACAACCCTCACAGTGAATGCCGTCTCAACGACCTGACTGCCACGAGGGATTGCAAGACACCGTCCCTGGTACTGGGCGCGCGTCGGCTTATATAGGCGGCCGGCTAACGGTAAACGACGCGTCGCTCTGCTCCGCCCGTCCCCGCTGCGGTGAGGCGCGCTGTGACGTCAGGCCCTCGTCCGTGTGGTGTGGTCCTGGTCTGGCTGCTCGTTATAACATTATTCGCTAATAAATCGCGTATAAAATGAAATTTCGGGCCAATATGCTTAGTTCTATTGTACCTTGGTCTTGACTTTGTTTACTGAAGTGCTATAAGTACAAACAGAAAAAATACATTGAGTCATAAAAGAAATAGCAATTCAAAATTTGATTAGTCAGTTATATATAACAGAAACCTTTTAGAATAAGTTAAATGGCAGCTTTTATGCAAATTATGATAAGAATCGCGCACGTCAGCGTGATCATGGACTAATAATGTGAGAAGACTGCCAACGCCGCCACCGACCAACGTTTTTCGAAGCCGCGTTCCACCGAGTTGCCGGGTTAGCATCACTTGTCACGCGACTTATACGCTTTTACACTTGGCAGCGAAGCGCGGTACGTGTGTCTCGCTCACTCGTATGGCCACCGCGCTCGGATCTCTCGCTCAACCGCTCGCCGCGCCGCTGGTCGTGCAAAATCGTGGCATCGCCCATTTTAATCACACGGTATCTAAGGATATTTTCTCACCGCGAGCATTCACCTGTAATGTATGTATTTATACACTTTTTGCACATAATACCTACAATACTGAGTAAAACATAAAAACAATTGATGTGTACAAAGGTGAACTTATTACCTACTATATGGGATTTCTTAATGTAACAGTTTATTGTAGCTATGGTATTTATTTTTACATTAGGTACAGGCGAATGCTCGCGGCGCACCCTAGCGCCCTAAGGAAAGCGCGATAAAGAGTCCCGTGTCGCAGTTGTTTGAGCTCGAGGTGTGTTATAAACGGTACTTACATAACGAGATCCCTATCCCATATATTTCGTATAATGCGTACCTCGCTAAGCACAATAGCGATATCTTATGATTTGAGACTGGTCTGAGAGTCATCCGAAACATATTGGACAAAGACCTCGCTGAGGTGGCGCCGTCTACAACAGATCTGCGGAACGCGACTGTAGGCTAGACAGTCTTCTTAAATAATCAGTCCATGGCATGACGTAAGATTTTGTATATGAACGCTTTGTGTGCCTAAAGGTAAAAGCGTTTTCCTGCAAGTACACAATTTACTTCAATGTTTTCTCTTTATGTTTACTCCTAACCTTTCACGTTTTTTTAATTTTTCTCTCATTACCCGTTTGGTATTCATGAAAGGCTTATTATTTTCACGTGAAGAATAATAAAGGCAAACTCCTAACATTATTTTGCCAAACTTGGACTTTTGTGGAACTCTGATATTTTTATGACAAGTCTCATTTTAACAGATGATACTTTGATCCGGTTTGACGAGGGTGAGGTGGGTAACTGATCGGGCGACCATCAGACATTCAATTTCAACTCTGCATTAGAACTTTATGATGGATCCACGTTTATCCTTACGTTTTAGCGAAGTCTATATATAATACCTACACGTTTCAGCGGAGTTTATTCTAAGCGCGATCACACTTTAATTAAGTTAACTTAAAAGCTTCTTCTTCTTCAACTTAGATATGAAACCTGGTTAGGATTGGATATTTTTCTCAGAATTGATAAGTTACAGATAACTAACCGAGAAAAATGTATTCTTCCTAGAAAGTGTCTGTCGCAACTTCGTCGGCGTATTTTATTTTAGTAGTCGGTAAAAAGTAGATATCCTATAACAACATTAAGTCGGGTAATCCTATAACCTTCTTTGGATATCCAGATACCTATGCCTGTAGCCCTGTACCAAAATGAACGCAAGTATCTACCCGTAAAATCGATTCAGTAAAGTCTATTTATATATTTATTTATTCAAATTAGTTACACAGCATTACAGTAATTAAACTAAGTCACTGTGAAATACAAAATCAGACAAAACAAAATCATACATAAAATAAAAAAATAAACTTAAATCTAGTTAGATTTAGGCGACGTAACAGCGTGGCTCCGTTGCGTCGTCTGATTTGGCGCAGGATATAGTAACAGATGTCCTTTTAACTCCGTTATATACAATAAAGTGTGTTCTAAACTAACTCATCATATCATCATACACCAGAAAGCCAATTTCACACGCAACAAACCCCGTTTTATAGAAGCCAATTTTCAATAACTGTCATGCATGATACAATACTTCATTGGCGCCCGTTAGCACCCAATACTCTCGCCAACGAAGGAAGGATAATATGAATACCCGATCCCGCACAATAGGAGCTGTATCCTGCCTTAACGATACGGTGAACAATAAGTCCAATCTGTAAGGGAACTGGGATGTATTTTCATTCCTATTTGGGGTACCAAACAGAACGCGAAAAGCAGATGGAAGCCATGTTCAAACAGGGTGATATGTGTAGGTATATCGGAATAATAAGGTATTGTTTTCAATGACAGATTCTCTAATCTATGCAAAGTTTATATCCAGTTTATATCCGAATCAATTTTTCGCTTCAAAGTAAACCATCTAAAAAAAGTCCCGAAGTAGCCGCTTAAATTACCAGGTACATACTAATTTGGTAATTGTTTGAAAGTGGGTAAATCTCATGACAAACGACTGTAATAAGAGAAATAAATGGTTTTGTTTCTAGTTGCGCTACCCGCGGTCGGATAAATGTGAAAAGTTCGCGCTAATAGAGAGCGAGGCTGTCCAACATCAAAACCTAGTATGTGCTTCAAAACAAAGTCTTAGGACCTAAAAAAGTTCTCATGAAAACATAATTGTTATATAAATAAAAAGTATTACAAAGATGCACAATTTTAGGCTCCGTATCCATTTAAATATGCTGAATGTTTTAGACATTTTTCTCCATTATCAATGTTACTATTTAGAACAGGGCTATTGCGATATATTGGTATATATTTGAAACCTACAGTTTGAATTTTTCATTGATATTTTTTTTTCAAAAACTACTCGAAATAGACTAAATTCACGCATACAAGAATAATATAATTTTCAGCAGTTGCTCCATCGCTTATATACCTTACGATGCCCCGATAGATATTAAGTAACTTGTTGAAAAATTGAATGGGTCGAGCATGGTTTGTGTTGTCTAATAAGTAAGACACCCTTGTTGGTCCGGAAAGCCGTTGGAATTGGAAACGAAGGGGTCGAACCCTGCCCGAAGCATCGATTTATTTAATTTTTTTCGGTTCAATCGGGCAAGGATAAGTTTTAAAATATCGTAATCAAGATTTTTTGTCATTTACTAGGTCTTGATATAAGGTAGCCGACTGCTGGGAGCGTAATTCACTCGAAACTCGTACTTTTGGCGCCCTTCCGAGGAAAGTTTTTTGCTACTAATCGGATAGCAAATAAACCATCTTTTTGCTGCCGATGACATGCCAAATTTACTGAACCCGATACGTACATATCCGTAGAGAAGGTACACACTGGCGTGACTATGTATAAAGAAAGAAAGAAAAATTTATTGCCACACTAAAAAAAAATTAGGTACCTACATGGATTAAACAAGAACAGCATGGGTATAATATGTATATATATATATATGTATGTGTATATTTATTTATTTACGAAACGGTGGTGCCCGCTCGCCACTTTGTCCGCCTAGTTCTTTCCTTTATCGTAGTCGGGCAAACAGTAAATATCTAGATAACTAATATTTTTAAGTAAGTATGTCACAAGTATGTTATTTTCTATTCCCACGATTCGTGACTACAGCGGAGAAAAAAATAACGGCTCTAATTTTATCTAATATCACGTGTACTGATTTATTTATTTAGTCGTATGGCGTATTTACACATAAACATTTCAAAGAAACTTATGACAATGATAAAATGTAACTATAAGTCTACATCCAGGGTCCCGAGCCACGAAATTGCGTCAGGTGTTAGCTCGTACAGATCTTCTTTCTTACGTGTAGTGATATATTGTGCGGTTTCTCTTACGATGCCCCGCTCGCTCTACGCTCTTGTAAAATTTAATTACTAATATGAACCGGTGCACGTTATTGAGAAAACCCATATATTATTACCCATATTATATTTTTGACGACGCGGTTGGCGCAGTGGTTAAGCAACTGCCTACTGAGCCGACGGTCCCGGGTTCGAATCCCGGCAAGGGCAAATATTTGTGTGATGAACACGAATATTTGTGCCTGGGTCATGGATGTTCTATGTATTTAAGCATTTATTTATCTATATAAGTATGTATATCGTCGCCTAGTACCCATAACACAAGCCTTCTTGAGCTTAATTTGGGACTAGGTTGAGTTGTGTGAGGTTGTCTGATATTAATTATTTATTTAATTATAGTGAAAAACTAAATATTTAAATTTTAAAATGGATTTAGAACACACAATGAAATTATCAAATAAAACTACATTTCATTTGCAAATCAGCCAGAAGTGAAACTGACGGCTACTTTTGATACTAACCGAACCCTGCAGTCCAGTGTACTAAAACAGAGCAGTGTCTTTATTCTGTGGTATTATTTACATTCAGCAAAAAGCGGCAACCATGTGGAGCGTGCTGTTCGCAAAAACTCTGGGCTTATTTTGATATACACACGCAGTGCTAGGCTTTTCAGCGCCTTTTATCGTGCTCCCAATCGTGTACTACAATTTGTTACCGCCAAGTAGGCTTTTCTTAAAGTAGAGTAAAGTAACATAGATCTTTTAACGTATCCATGACCTTAATTTGATTAATTAACTTAAATTCAGGCTTTATTAACTTTCTAACAAAATTTTAATTGCCAGTAATGTACAGCACAGTAAATTGACAAGATGAGTGTTAAATGACAGCGTGATATGAGTAACGACAATTACGCTGTACACCCACTAGGTACATTGAAATTGCGGATTTAAGAAATTTAATTGTGCAGTTAATTCACATATTTATGATTAGCTAATACATGCAAACAATTACTAATGGATCATATTATTATCAGTTTTAATAAATGCCCGCATGCCGGTAACAGGCTGTATAGTCAAACAAGAAAACGTGCTAAACTGGCAACGACACATTTTTATGATGTGATTGGGTCTAAAAAAATAGACCGAAAGCTGGTCTGTAAACAAATTCGTCGCAGCATGTTGTGCCTTAGTTTGTAAACGATGTATCATATAACTATAATTTTTTACAAAAAAAAGAACCGACTTCAGTAAAACTAAAAAACTAGATCTGTGGTGTTCATCATCAGTTTCCTTACACCAAATCCTATTTACTGAATGTAAACTCTCGACTTTATCAATAAATTACCGAAAGCGCCGTACATGTCCCTATAACATTTGAAGAGTTCCCTCGATTTCTCCAAGATTCCATCATCAGATCCCGACTTAGTGCCAACGGGACCAACTCGGAGTTATACCCTTTCGATTAAAAAAAAATAATTGAAAATCGGTTCACGGTTCTCGGAGATATCGAGTAACAGTTCGAATAGAGAACCTCCTCCTTTTTTGAAGTCGGTTAAAAACTGAGAAACATTGGTCGAATTCGTGAGTTCCGGACTATTTCAGCACAATAGGGATAATGACTGTTCTTAAATTCGACAAATACAGTAGTTATTCTCGGTTCGTACTGACATATCATATGAATAATAAAACCAGTCAAGTGCGAGTGGGGCTCGCATTTTAAGGGTTCCGCACAACGTAGAACTAACTAGTAACTTGATTCAAGGATAAATTATTTCACCTGTTCACTGAGCAGAGGCTTTTAATCAATCAAGATATGTATATTAAAACAATTGTAGTTCCGTAGTGTAATTAAGCGTGAAATTATGCAGGCAGCACATTAGAATAGATACAACCCGACTGAACCACTGGGCCAAGACAGTAAACACATCCATCTTGCTATCAATTTGCTCGCTTTTGTCTAGAGGCCGTTGCCAAAATATTATCATCTCTAAGAAGTGATATTTTTCCATTTTGATCACTAGAAGTAGCCCGCAATTTTTTTAACGTGATGAATGTAAGTAATGTAGCATTCTGTCACAATCTTTTTCATTTTAACTTATTGATAAAAATATGTTAAATACGAGCTTCTCAACAGTCGAAAAACGATGGCAAAACTTTATTCACTAGATCTGAAAAGAAGTGAAAAGTGATTTCTGCAGTTATCTAGCGTTCGTTTTGGGACGAGTAGTTCTCAAAGTTTTAACGATCGAAAGTAAGTTTTGACAGGTTTGAGCAGTCTACAAATCCACAGTAATATAACTGTACGAATGTAGGTAATAACTTTATAAGATATTTGTAAATTTTTGGGTACTTCGAGGTCACTGAATCAAATTTTTGTGTCAGGAAGTGTTGTGTCTTTTTAGCCCACAAAATAATTACTCAATGAATTTTGTAATTTTTTAACGAAATCCGTAGTTGGGAGGGTATCTAATTCTGAAACATGTAATATTTTCAGGATTTTATAAACATTGTTATAAAGCACCCATAGGTTAGGTTTGTTTTATAAATATATTGAAAAATTAAGGTTTTAGGAAAAAATATGGCTTTCGGACAAATTAAAATTTGGCTAGATGGGAAACAAACATTAGTGTTTCAGATAGGTAACCAGTTGGGAGTCCTATAGTTTAATAATAAAAAATATCTGATCTGAACGTAGAATCTGTGCGGGCAAGAGGAGAGTCGTAGCAGAAACAGGAACTATATGTAGTACTATTAACGACTTATTATTTTGACGACGCGTTTGGCTCGGTTTGTAGACACCTGCCTACTGAGTCGGCGGTCCCGGGTTCGAATCCCGGCCGGGGCAAATATTTGTTCTTGGGTCATGGATGTTATCTATATATGTATTTATATATTATGTATATCGTCGTCTAGTACCCATAGTACAGTCGCCATCAGATATATCGCAGCATATAAGGCGTTCATAAATATGTGAACACAACTCTTATCGACTGGGCGTTACAGTGCATGTTCATGTATTTATGAACGCCTTATATGTTGCGATATGTCTGATGGCGACTGTACAAGCTTTGCTTAGTTTGGGACTAGGTCGATTTGTGTATGATTGTCCCTTAATATTTATTTATTTATTTATTTATTAAGTATTCTGTGCTAACTTATGAACTTAACATGACAATCGAACCTTAAAAAATCAACAATTAGTTCGGTGAATTATGGACTAAAGTACTAGGGGTGACCTTACAAACGGTCCGGTAGTTTTGAATTTTGATATGTTGTCTAAGATGGTTAGTGAGTGCTTAAAATGCAAAATGTACAATTACAGCGTAGCCAAGCCAGAACTTTGACAAATTACCGGAAAATGCGACTTTTACTGTTTTTAAAATGTGCATATCTCCGCAACTATCTGTCCTTGAAACAAAATTTAAAATGTAGGTTATATTAAATTTCATTGTCTACAACATTGGATAAGCTCTTTTTTAGCAAAATGCTCCTAAACGAAGGTATAAGCAAAAACTGCAGAAATTGCCGGTGTTTTCAATATGGCGGCGGGCGCGGAGGGTGGGGGAATTGTGCATTTTGCATTTTAAACACTCGCTAACCATCCTAGACAACATCAAAAATTCAAAACTACCGGACCGTTTTTAAGGTAAAACCCCTTTATTCACTGGATTAAATCTTCTGTCGTCTATAGGTATGTCATTTCATTGCGTATTTTTATGTGAAAAAACCGCAAGGATTATGTATAAAATAATGTCGGAACGGGGTAAAACAGCAAATAGTTTTCCATAAATAAAATCATATTCAATATTATTCCATTTTATCAGCGGGGAAAAGTGGCTAAAAGCTATCGACTTAAAAAAGCCTCAGAACGCATGTCCGCTATGACGGGTATTTATGTTGTATTTACATTTTAAATTATTACTCTCCCTCCCTCTAATCTAAGTAATTAGTTTCCGACTCAAATCGGTAAGTATATATATTCATAAAAAATGAATTAATTTACATAAATATGCAGGTCAGCCACGATCTTAAAATAACTGATAAAGAGTGACAGTGTTGTCAGCATAGAAAAATCCATAAAATAGCACTGGCACGCCCTCAATCCTACGACTCTTCACTTTCCGCACAGACTATTCCAGAAGACTCAGCTTATTCCGCCAGCTGAAATGTTCTCTGCTACATACCTTGTCATGCGATTGCGATGAAATTAATTTGAGAACAACAAAACGAGAACAATACAAAAGCTTGTTTGAATTACAGTATCAGGGCCCTAATTCGATACATGTCTTTCTGATATCTAGAAGAGAACTCCGTAGTCGCGATATCTGTATTTATTTTTCTTTTCTTTTTTTGTAACATGTTAATTGTCTTGTTGTAATTTTAATGAGTAGTGTTTCAATTTTAATTAATGATATGACATGTCATTGTTTTTGTTTATTGATTTCCGGACATTTATACTATTTCTACTTTTTATTTATTTCCTTGTTTTTATGCCTTTTGTTTTAAAATGAGATTTTGACTAAGCACGTATACCCAGTCTGTATAATGTAACTTTTTCATATTTCTTTTTATGAATTTTGATGTCTTAAGATAAAGATAAATATAATGGTCTCATATAAACGATTGGTGCTAACACTAAGTTTATACTGAAATAAATAAATACCAACTACCTACATCGGCACATCGCCAACCCGGTCGCGTAAGCCCTATTTACCTTTAAAATATTATAATACCACTCATTTCACGCAATAACACACATTCAACAAAACAGGTAAGTACAACTATGCCTTCCTATTAGGTAGATAGGTAATTGTATAATCCTCTAGCCTAAGACCAAACTGCTAACCATGTACAGCTTGCTTACACAGCATCCCAGTATCAAGTGTTTAGTCAGGGATTTCAGGATTACGGGATTACTCGATTGAGTGTGTATGTCAACAAAATTAACGATGTAGGTAGTAATTGGTTCCTTGAAGACTAATTCACCGGCTAGCATAAAATTGTTCGGCATAAAATCGTTAGCCGTAATTCTGAAATTGTTTTTATAAGTTTTGAGAATAAAAGCCATTAGCTTAGGTTAGATTAGGTTTGATTTATAACGATTCCGGAAAATTTTCTCATTTAGAGACAAGAAATTTATGGTTAATGAAAATTATGACTTAAAACTTTATAACTCTGTAACTCAATAGGCTTCGTAAAATTTTTGGATGTCCACGAATTTTCTTTTTCTTTATCCTTGCTGTAAGTATCTACAAGCTGCAATTCATATTTTTTTCTTTAGGTACCTTGTTTTTTTCCGAAATGCTGTTTATTAAATTGTCAATTTGACAGTTTTCAATAATAGTTCAGTTCAGTTCAAATATATTTTTCTACTCCAGTACTTTTTTCCGTCATTTATATAGTTACTAACTCTAATATAAAGACATAAATTATGAAAGTCTGTAAAAGTCTATACTCTATTTCTCAAAAAAACACTGCTAAACGATGTTATAATGTCGCCAAAAAAGCATCACTTAGTACCACAGATTACAAGATAAACAGCTGCATTCACACAATTTGCAATTTAAAAAAAACTTATTGTAGGTACTAAAGCATTGCTGCCAACTTAAAAAGAAGTTTTATCTTCAGTGTATGGATGTTTAGTATAGTGAACGCATACCTTTATGTATAAGTTCATATTTTTTTGACAGATAGACGTCAATAAAAAAAAAAATTGAATTCGAGCGGGAACATGTAATTAATTTCTTTGTTGTTTATTTGCATTTTATTTATGAAATGTCGAGTCGTAGTCTCTAAGATTACAAATCACTTAAGCGAGAAACAAACAATATTTCGATATAACAATATTCATTATAAGTATTTATGTAATATATCTAACAATATTTATATATTTTATATTATAAGTAAAATGTCAATTATGTAATTTAGCCTATTATATCAATCGATTATTCGAGAAAAGCAAAATATAGGAAAAAACCATTACCTATATGAAACGTTACATTATATGAAACAACTTTATATCAATCGATTGTATATCAAGTGTATGTTAGTTTATGCGACATTATATGAAACATTACGGACCCTTCTAAACTTAATTTAAACTGTGGCCGTGACAGACGAACAAACAGACAGGGTCGAATCACAAGGGTATCATCTCTTTTACTATTTTGGGACGTAATCCTAACGATGGGTTTAAAACGCGCCCTCTCTTTTGAACTATTTTGAAGTTTTGTTATTAATTATATAGACTAGAAACTTTCATGAAATGGACATCTGTCGTAGTTTAAAGTCTTACTAGCTACTTCCATGTCACTCCCTACTCAAAGCTATAGAGGCAAGGGTCCAAACACAATTAAAGGACATTGTTGTGTCATGGCACGCGCCAAGGTCGAGTTACGCCGCAACATCCTATTAACGAAATCTACGGCGTGAATTCACGGGGCTTCTAATAATAATACGATTTAAATTATGACTGACGACTACTACTACTTTAGGGACTAACGTTTTGTTACAATAATGTGTGAAAATCGTGTAAGTTTAAATCAATTAGTTAAATAATTATTTTCCTTCGTTATCAGCTAAGACATGTACGGTGGCGGTAAAAATATATCATATTCGGCAGTAAAATGCCACTGCTTTAAAATTGCCCAACCTTTTAAATTTAGGCAACTTCGTTCATAATACACTAGTTAATATGCTTCAGTAACTATGCATGAAGTGTAGGCTGAAAAACAGCGCTATGCACCTGACCCAGCTCACATACGCCTGAGCCTGTAGCCGCTTACTGCTATGATAACATAATCTGTAGTGCACTTAAACTGCTGTTCTATTCTAGTTTTTGTGGCATTTAATCGTGTTTTATTTATTTATTACGGATTACGCGACCTGCGCTAGTAGCCCTAGCGTGCATCAGCTGAATATTCGTCTCCACCGTCCCACCTTTGTTGGGCCAAAATCGTACAAATCGGTAAACTTTTTGTAGTCCTTCATTCTGTGCAGTCATCGTAAACTGTACATCTATGGTCATTCCCTAACCACAGCACCCCGAAAATCAATTAGCCACTTAACTCTGACAATAGGATTAAGTACCCACTACTCGTAGGCGCAGATTTCAACTGGTTAAATCAGTGCTCCATTACATCACATAAATATTTACTTGCTTTGAACTAATGAAGCTTGCATAGCAGATGCGAATTTACATACTAAATGTGCGCTCACGAGACGTAATATAGCGAACGTTATTGACTCACGACAGAAATACTCCAATTATTGATGTACCTACAGCTACAGCACCTACGCACCTAACAAGGAGGTCAAATTCAATGTTTCTTATACCGTCTTTTCGGGATAAAACGGCGCTATATACGCATGGACATACAATAGCGGTGTCTATATGTAACAGACTCGGCATTTTTTGTGGTTGTAAATAAATAAATATCGGACAACCTCACACAAATCGATCTAGTCCCACAGTGTAAGCTCTAGCAGGCCTGTGATATGGGCGCTAGAGGACGATAATCATGCTTATATAGATAAATAAATATATACTTAATTACTTACATAGAAAACATTCATGACCCAGGAACGAATATTCGAGATCATCACACAAATATTTGCCCTTGCCGGGATTCGAACTCAGGACCGCCGGCTCAGTGGGAGTTGCTTTACTACTGCACCAACCTCGTTAAATATGTATTGTACCCATTATCTAATCTGTTATCATAATTTTAGAATGCACACGCTCGAAAAGACTAATGTGCGTCAAGTACTACCATACCGTGCTTTTTACTTTTCAGTTTAATTTTTATTTTTAATTGTCTGACAGCCCAACGGAAAGAATTTACGCAAAGTTAATCAAATACCAATTATTATTACATCTTCATTACACACTTTATTGATAACTTTACATAATATTAATACACGTTATTAATTACTTTAGATTTAGATTACTAAATAGCATAGAGGCATTCTATCTTCGTCCTCCGGGTAGGCAAGCACTTGTGATCCTCTGGTGTTGCAGGTGTTTATGGGCGACGGTAATCGCTTTCCATCAGGCGATACGTTTGCTCGTTTGCCCCCTATGACATAAAAAAAAAAAAAGAAAATGAATCTTCTTTACATAAATGCAGTTGGCTGAATGTACATAATATATGCGCTCTGAAATATTACCCAGGAATTCGGGTAATATTTCAGTAGCTAGAACTAAAGCCAATAAAATATATACACAACAAACAATCAGGGTCTAAAAACGTTAATATTATGGTTTGAATTAAGCTAAAACCAATAACGTGCTTGACATTATTGAAACACGTGATTCAGTATGTAATAAAGGGAGGTCTTGTTTACCCAAAATACTCTCGAATCGTCTGATTGAATTAGTATCGTTTACGTGAGCAGTGATCTGTAAAAACCTCCCTTTCCAACTTCTCGAGTGCGAACGATATTAATCCATATTAGGAACTGCCGATGCCGGTAAAAGGCATATGTTTGTAACACTGGCTCGCTCGGCTCACGCACACATTGCAATGGTAGACTTAGCCAGCTCTTGTCCTATTCAAGTCATAAAAAAAACCGGTCAAGTGCAAGTCTGACTCGCGCACCGAGGATTCCGTACAAACTTTCACTTATCCCATCTTAATTGGCCTAGTTGAGTTAAGTTTGCACCTGCAAATGTATGGCGCCGCATACAGACTTAACGCAACCGAGTTCTCCAAATATGATGTTTGAAGAGGACTATTTTTTTATGGTTTTATTACAAATGTATAGTTTTCAGATTTTTATTAGTATTTTTAGTATGTGACGATATTACTTGCCAAATTTCATAGTTCTAGGTCACCGGTGCTCCTGACACTTTCCGTCACGCTTTTACTAATTTTTAGGGTTCCGTAGTCCACTAGGAACCCTTACAGTTTCGCCATGTCCGTCTGTCCGTCCGTCCGCGGCTTAGCTCCGTGATCATTAGTACCTACTAGAAAGCTGAAATTTGGTATGAGTATGTCTATGTATCACGCCGACAAAACGGTAGAATAAAACCTAAAAAAAAACCGTTATTCGGGTACCTCTCGTACACGTAAAGTGGGAGTGAATTTTTTTTTCGGTCCAACACTAGTGTCGTTGATTGGTCTATTAAAAATAATAGGGGTCTCCAAACATTATTTTTTGATAAAGTCAGCAGGTTTGTAAATACTCGCTACGGAAATCCTAAAAATACCGCCCATTACAGTTACTTTGGCGTTTACGACCTTTTTATAGAGCTTGAAATCTTTCCCGTAATTTAAACCTCGGACTTAAAACCGCTGTTTTAAGCCCGTCTATTGTGAAGGATGGGCAACTACGGAACCCTACACTGAGCGTGGCCCGACATGCTCTTGGCCGGTTTTTTAATAATTAACCATTAATTAACTGAATAAAGTATCACATTAATTTAATACCTGACATTTAGAACCTCTTTTTTTAGACTTATGCTGTATTAAGGCTAATGAACCCTCACTACCAGCACGGCTAGCATAACTTTGACACGCGACTCTTTTTCGCGCGGGATATACTACCTGTCTCTATCTGTACAGTACTATGAGATAGTGACGGATAATGCTATCTCGCGCGACATGAGTCGCGTGTCAAAGTTACGCTAGACGTGCAGTAGTCGGACTTTATGTGGGAGTATAACCCGCTAATGGGATTATCTCCGTGCCACAGAAGTAATTTTGGAGGGGAGTAACGCGGGCGCACTGGGCGCATGAACTGCTATGAATAGACTGAACCGAATGAGTCTGACTTATTAGAGCTGGATGAGAGGGAAAAGAGAATCGGGCTATGACACAGAAAACGCTTCTACTGTTTGGTTAGCATATCAGGTGATATGCATGAAGGAGCTGGAAAGCTGCCACCTGAACACTCCAAGCCATACCATATACAAGCTGTCTGAGAAGCTCCTACTGAACCTCTAAATTGAACCCCTTCAGGAATAATACGGATTTCGTGCGAGGCACTCAACGATTATTTAGCTCAGGGGTACAGACAACTGTTCAGTCATGACAACAAAAACGAGAAGGTGATCATTGCCGCAGCATTGATTCATTTATTTTTCCCGATAAATGATACCATTACTTTCTAATTGGGTGTGTGCGGCTACGCCTTCATAGTATTTATAGAGTCCACAGGATTTCTAACAATTCATTTTCGAAAAAACAGGTCTTATAAATCAAATATAATCGCTTCTAATTAACCATAATAAAACGCTTAAACTTTTTTGTTTACCCCATAATACATGGAGCGTGGCGGTTCACAAATTTTGCCTTTTATAAAACAAAAGAGTACACGTATACACACTTCAGCTGTTTTCCTTGCCTCGCGTGGCGATTAATGGTGACAGTTGAACATATAATAATACTTTTTCTAAAATGTGACTGCTTTCTATTAAACGACATTTATTTCGGGACATATTGCGCTCTTTCTCTTAACACCATACTTACTCAAATTATGAGGCTTCTACGATTGAACATTTGATGGCACTTGTCAAAAAATACCGATTATAATGATTCCAAATTCGAAAAAAGCTCTCCTGTAAACTTCAAAAAATGACGGTTAAACCAAATTATAACCTTTCATCGTGCCTTCAGAGTGCATCGTGCATCAAAGTGCCTTTACAAAATTTACGACCAACGGGCCAGTCTGTGAAATATGGATTTACCAAGCCTCGGGCAAAAGTAAAACACTATATCTTGTAAAATGTCATCTCTGGAGTGGTACTGAGATTTGCTTTACCTAAAGATAGGGATAAAGGGGTAGTTATAAAGCCTGATGGGGATTAGGTTAGGTATTTAGATTTACCTACTTATGAAAAGATATGACACAAATTGAAAATCTAAAAGTCTTTTCTAAGTATGTAGACATATTACCATAAGTTTGGATGGAATATAGATGTAAAAATAGGTAGGTAAAGAATAATACAAGCAACACATCTTAATATGTTTTTCGGTTTCCGCGGCTGTCTCGCATTTAAATAAAACAATTTCCTTAAACGGATTATATAGTGTGGATATTTTTATTTGAGTCTTCCTGACGTTTAGGCAATTATTTCAGTTAGCATTGTCGAAAGTTGATTAAAAAAAACACATTTCTTTTACTTAAATTACTTATACTTGTGCAAACTACCCATTTCATTAAAAATATATATAAATAAGGGATTAATGAAAAAAGGTGTACAATACATGCCAGATGGACCTAATGTGTAAAGACATGTGCCAGAAGGGCATGACTACTTTATTTAAAGAATGTCTGTTATGTTTTTTTTTTATGTAAGAGAGAACACATGGAGTTGATCGAGACACACTACCATAGTGATATATACTTATCTGAAATTGAAATGTTGTGTAATTGATACAAATGAAGGCACATCGCTCAGTGCGTTTCATTAATATTGAAACAGATAGAGCTATCACAATGCTTCATGGTTATTTACTCGTAAATTATTAAAACAATAGCGTCCGGCGTAATCCATCACGGCCGTCTACGACAAATGTGCCGAAATAGACGCGATGATTGATAGCGATAATTATCTTGACATACCACCATTAGACCGAGTGGTGACTGTCGGTAACCCTACATGATCATGTATTTACAGTCCTTGAGCTTAGGCGCAATCCAAACAGAAGAGACGTAGGACGGGGACGAGTCGCAGACGCGGCGCCGCTTTACGGAGATGCGACGACTTTGCGTGACCAGCGGCGTGGCAAGCGGTTGAGCGAGAGATCCGAGCGCGGTGGCATAACGAGTGAGCGAGACGAACGTACCTACACCGCTGCCGTTGTCGCACAAAGCCGTGGCACGCCGTGGCATCTCCGTTAGTGAAATTTCTTTATAAATGTACACTAAAATAGGTAGAAGGGAACGAGGAAAACCCCAGCAGCGACGTCCCCCTCCTATTATGTCTCTTCTGCGTGAATTGCCTTCAGGTTCGGGTAAATTCGGAGAGGTTCAAATCTCGATCGCCTAAGTAAGACTGCGATAGATTATAATCCGAAAACCATTTTATCTGTCACGAACTGTATACAGTCACCAAGTGAACGAGGGCAAAAGTGTGTTGAAAAACCAAGATCACGACCAAGGGCGAAGCTGGTTGTGCTAGAAAGAGGAAGAATAATATTTAGCAGGTGTGTTATCATCGATTATCATTACCATTATATGTCCAATCCAGATTTGCTGAGTCAGTACAATATAACCATTATGATTCTATTAACATGTTCGCTGCGGTAATTAAGTTAATTCATATACCACGGGGTTCTAGAGACCTGTTCCGCAAGGAACGTGTTAAAACATAAGGTCTTCCAGTTTCTACCCTATTAGTTTAGCTAAAGTTAGTTTTTACTTGAACATTATTGTCATAAAATTACTATTTATTTTACACTCTGTTTGTCCAGTTTAATGGCACAGGACCAGGTAGGGTTTCGGACTATATAACATACTCGTGCCATATGTAGGCGAGGGTGCCCATTTTAGCCGGATTTGTCCCTAAATTGCATAATTAACCCGCATGCATGAGCATCGGGTTTCCGGATTATAGGGCTATGGTTAAATCTGCCAAGGCGCTCCGCTGCAACCTACGCTTTGGAGTCAGTGCTTATTGGGATCCTCTTCTTCTATTATAAAACACTTGACCGAATGCACTTCATAGACACATATTTTTCCTTGGAAGTCATAGATTTTTAAGTATCTTGAAAATGCCAACCTATCGGTTAGGTTAGTTTTGTATTATAACAGTCCAAAATATTTTACGATTGACCAGCACCATACTCTATTATTGAGTACGCGAAATGTACCCCGGCTTGCTCTGAGTTTTTGTTTGACGCCACGCCGATTGCTACGTAATGACAGGTGGGACCTTCATATAGGTTATATTACTTTACTCTTTGGGTGGGACATTGAAATAAAAATATTTTAGAGAATATGGTCGATGATAAAGATTTTTAATTACTGCACTTTAAAAATTCATTCTTATACAGACTTCTTTTCTTGTAAGAGTTGTTAAATTCTGTGTGTTTTGTAACTTATTGTGAGACTAGCATAGGTAGTTATCGTAAATTACGGTTATTTTATGTATGTTCTTATATTTCTTTATAGTTAAATAAATATTTAAGCGCAGACACGACGCAAAGCCCATTCAATCTCTATATAAGTCCCACCTGTTAGAAATACGAAATCTTGACAACTAGGCGAATGCGCCGCTCGAGTGCTCTATGTTATACTTGGAAAAACAAATAGAATAGAAAAACTGCAGAGTAACAAATATAAGTTAGCTGTAAACTTTAAATGTGAGTGTTGGCGTTCCGCGATCATTTCTTTACTGTTGAATAAATTGAATTCAATAACGTGTAGTTACAATACAAAACATTACAGAAGGTTGTTTGTTGATATTCATAAATGCCACCTGAAACTGTTGTTATATCATCGGTTGTTTTCTAAATTCTACGCAATTCATCAATGCGTGCGCAACCCTACGACTGGCTATGACGCGTGCCTGATTTAACAAACAAAAACGGAAGGCAAAGCTATCTATAGTGCGCGTTAATTGGTGTGTAGGCTATTGAAGCGATTTGCGGCGTGTATTGAACCTCTCTTGTAATTGCTAAATAAAGGTTAGCACTTTTTTTACTTCCTCCTCCGTGCATCGTTATCCTCATTGCTGAATGACATCCACCATGGATTAGCTTCTTCCGGATGATATTGCACCACCTTGTATGATCCTCAGCCACCTTGAGCGCGTCGTGGAAGTTGGAATCAAGTGCAGTGCGGATTTGGTCGGACCAACGCATTGGGCTGCGGCCCCAAGGCCTCTTCCCCTAGATATTTCCAGTGACCAATAGTTTTTCCAGATTATCGTCTTCTCTTCTGGAAATGTGCCCAAAGTCTTACTTCCAATACTAGCACAATTTCACCTAGTTTCGTATAAAAGCTCAAGTTTCCCCAGCGCTGGCTAACAAGTCCCTCTCCACTCGACCCCGCTTTTTAAGGGTGTTGTTTAGCCACAATTAGGCGAATGCACCGCTCGAGTGCACTAGTATGTTATACTTGGAAAAACAAATGGAATGAAAAAGCTGAAGAGTGAGTGGATTTCTAACAAAAATACAATTTGGCGGTAAAGGTGAGGAGTTATTTCGTGTTAATTATTTTCTGTTATCAGTCACGCGTAATAAAATACCTGAGTAAATCACTACAGCAAGTTCTCTCCTTGATCTGAAGCTGAAATCTTGAATTTGAAGCTGAAACCGCCTGGGAAATGCATTTTATTGGTGGCTTGTGTAATGTGTATTGTATTATATACGTGAGGAGTGGCGATACATGCTCTTAAAGCGTGTGTATCGGTAAAATTGAGTATGAAAAAAAGCGGAAGGCGGAACAGGTACATTAGTTCTCCTGCGTAGTGGACCTGCCTTTTTGCTAAGTATGTAATGTAGTTTTAAAGTTAACGCAATTTCAAGTTCCAGCGCCGGCTAACAAGACTCGCTCTCCACTCGACCCCGCTTCTTAATAAGGGTGTTGTTTACCGCAATCAGGCAGATGCACCGCTCGAGTGCACTAATATACTTGGGAAAACAAATGAAATGGAAAAGCTGCAGAGTGAGTTATAAAATACAAGTTGGCGGTAAAGTTGCTCAGTTATTTTGTGTTAATTCCTTTCTGTACACGTGTCATAAAAAGCTGAATTGATAACTACAGAAGGTTGTCTCTTTGATTTGAGCTGAAATCATCTGGGAAATGTATTTTATTGGTTGCGTGTGTAAATAGTGGCGCAATTGATCGTGAGGCGTGGCGATACAAGCTATTAACGCGCGTGTACCGGTAAAATTGATTAGGACTGCGTGCCGAATCTGCATAAAAAATCAGAAGGAGCATTCGTTCTCATAGTGGACCTGCCTTTTTGCTAAGTAATGTAGTTTTAAAGTTAACGCAATTTCAAGTTCCAGCGCCGGCTAACAAGACTCGCTCTCCACTCGACCCCGCTTCTTAAGGGTGCGGTTTAACGCAATTAGGCAGATGCACCGCTCCGCTCGAGTGCCCTAATATACTTGGAAAAACAAATGGAATGGAAAAGCTGCAGAGTGAGTTAAAATACAAGTTGGCGGTAAAGTTGCTCAGTTATTTTGTGTTAATTCCTTTCTGTACACGTGTCATAAAAAAACTGAATTGATCACTACAGAAGGTTGTCTCTTTGATTTGAGCTGAAATCATCTGGGAAATGCATTTTATTGGTTGCGTGTGTAAATAGTGGCGCAATTGATCGTGAGGCGTGGCGATACAAGCTATTAATGCGTGTGTATCGGTAAAATTGATAAGGACTGCGTGCCGAATCTGCTAAAAAAATCGGAAGGAGCATTAGTTCTCATAGTGGACCTGCCTTTTTGCTAAGTAATGTAGTTTTAAAGTTAACGCAATTTCAAGTTCCAGCGCCGGCTAACAAGACTCACTCTCCACTCGACCCCGCTTCTTAAGGGTGTTGTTTACCGCAATTAGGCAGATGCACCGCTCGAGTGCTCGAGTGTTATGCTTGGGAAAACAAATGGAATGGAAAAAGTTGCAGAGTTGAAATACAAGTTAGATGTACAGTTACATTTATGTGCAGTGTTTACGCGTTCATTCTTTTTTTGTAATACGGGTACCGGGAAATTAGTCGTAAATCGGCTTCCGCTGTTTACTTTAACGATGTGTCCTATGTTGCCAATTCCACTTGATTCAGCTGGAATAGTAAATACCGATAAAACGCATCGGGCGTATGCCCGTGATAATATGGTCAGTATATCGATCGCTCGTATCGCTCAATCGAAATAGGCCCAACATTTAATAACACTATTGTAAAAAAATATTTTACGGGTGTCATAACTCAAATCAAAATGTATGAAATTCAAGTAAAGACGAAAAATTCGACTATAGGGCACTAATGGCTAACCAATAGCACACGTGCCCAATTTGGCACGAGACTTGGACCAAATAAGTCGGATATGCAAAAGAATGAATTGATTTAAGTTAAATACTTATTATTATTGTGACTTCAACTTAGCCGCTTTCTGAGCTACGTCGACTATCTGAGTCTTGGATCGCAGCGTGGTGTTCCGGATGCGATCCTTTAATTTTACACACCTTGTATGCGCTCCATGGCCCAAATACTTACGTTAAAAATAAATCCAACATCAAAAACGGCATGCCACTAAAAGAACCTTTTTAGAAAAATTGGAAACTAAAATAACAAAGGTTCCTCATCCCTGCCGCAGGGTAATAAATCGGTTTGTCAGTTAACGCTCCAGTGCTGAATTTCCAACTTGGCGTCTTTTCAGATACCATTCCTTTTGGGGGCCTTTAGTAATTTACGGCGCTGTCGTGTCATTCCATCACCCGCTGTCTAAGGGTGGTCCTACCATATCGTGCAAGCTACATGTTCGTAGAAAAACCAACATCTATCAAGCGCTAAATTTCAATAGTACACATTGGCGTATTTAGGGGGGTGGCCGGGTGGGCCGTGCCCACCCCAATATGGTCTAGTGCCCACAGGATTTTGGGCTACCCATAGAAATTCATGAAATCAACTCATAGGCCATGACCAGGCCCCAACCCAGGCCCCACCTGAAAAATAATCTTAGATACCGTGGACAGGGGTTACTTTGATCCACGGGGCAACATTGATCATCAGTTTTTAAGCATGAATACGTCTAGTTTTAAAAACATACCTAATGTCTGTCGAGGCTGCCTACTCCAACCAAGAAATTTTATAAGCGCGTTTAAAACAAGCTTCCTGTAGTTAAAAAACTAGTGACTAATGTTACCCCGCGGCTCAAAGTAACCCCTAACCACGGTACGCCAATGATAGTACATTACTACAGAGGCCGTGAAAATGGGAATTGCCTGCCGAGTACAGCCAGGCGGGCAGTATGAGGCCGGCTAGGGGACACGCGGATGGCACCCCCTTTTCACGGTAAGGTATAGAGGTACGTAAATATGATATGACATCAAACAAAAACATCGAACAATGAAATCAAATCACAAAGAAAAATTTCCAATATATTTAATATATCATATTCTGTTTGCACATGGGAATAATGAATAGGTAAGTATATTTTTTAAAAGGCTTCTAGACGCTGATGCTCTATCTGATCCTGTGAACCTGTGTCCGCAGGAGAATACCCACAGTTACCTTGCACGTGTCCCCTGGGTGGCGCAAAATGAGCAACAATACTCGCTGCTGCACATTGTTCTCTGGAAGCCCTTATACATGCAATCGTGCTGGGTTCCCACTGTTTTACCATATATATTTTTTTAATTAATTCTCCTCCCCGTGCATCGTTATCCTCATTGCTTAGGGTCTTGACATCCACCATGGATTAGCTTCTTCCGGATGATATTGCGCCACCTTCCACGGTCCTCAGCCACCTTGAGCGCGTCGTGGAAGTTGGAGTCAAGTGCAGTGCGGATTTGGCCCGACCAATGCATCGGGCTGTGGCCCCGAGGCCTCTTCCCCTGGATCTTTCCCGTGACCAATAGGTTTTTCAGATTATCGTCTTCTCTTCTGGAAATGTGCCTAATAAAGTAATAAAAATAATTATATATGGCATAATCTATGAAGCCATGATAGACTGCGCATAAACTGGTCTGGCAGAATCTAGATTCGCATAGTTCGATTATGCAGGTTTTTAATAGTGGGAATATTATTTCATCATCATCATCATCATTTCAGCCACAGGACGTCCACTGCTGAACATAGGCCTCCCCCAGTGACTTCCAGATCGGCCGGTTGGAAGCGACATGCATCCAGCGGCTTCCTGCAACCTTTACCAGGTCGTCTGTCCACCTTGTGGGTGGACGTCCTACGCTGCGCTTGCCGGTGCGTGGCCTCCATTCGAGAACCTTACTGCCCCATCGGCCGTCAGTTCTACGTGCTGTGTGCCCCGCCCACTGCCACTTCAGCTTGCAAATCCGTCGGGCTATATCAGCGACTTTTGTTCGTTCACGGATCTCCTCATTTCTGATTTGATCTCGCAAAGAAACACCGAGCATAGCCCTCTCCATAGCGCGCTGTGCAACTTTGAGCTTCCTTATAAGGCCCACAGTAAGAGGCCACGTTTCTGTTCCATATGTCATCACTGGTAACACACATTGATTGAAGACTTTCGTCTTTAGGCATTGAGGTATTTTGGACGAGAAGATATTTTGTAGTTTCCCGAACGCTGCCCAGCCGAGTTGGATTCGTCGATTGACCTCCCTCTCAAAATTGGACCTACCCAACTGGATCACTTGTCCCAGGTAAACATATTTGTCAACAATTTCGAGGGTAGAGCTCCCAACCGTTACTGGGTAGGGTGCAACATGGGCATTCGACATTACCTTTGTTTTGTCCATGTTCATCCGAAGACCTACCTGTTGGGAAACTCTATTAAGGCCATCGAGCATTGTGCCGAGGTCCTCCAGCGATTCTGCCATGACCATTGCCATGAATATTATTTACACATACCTAATTTCGACCGACTTTTAACCGAATTCATTATCTACGCCAATATAAACTACCTACTATGCTAAATATTATATACCTACACACACATAACAGTATCCAATAATTTCTGATCAGCAGTTCTAACTTAACCTAACCTACTTTTCTGGTAGCAGTTCGTTTTTGTTAAGGTCGCAGTTCTAACCAAACCTAACCTATGTTCCGGCAGCAATTCGTTATTGTTCAAACGAAGATCTTAATTTCAACTCCATACCTCAAAGAGTTCCTGAGATAAAGGATTTTGACAAACAGACAGACAGACGGACGGACGGACGGACAACCAAGTGATCTTATAAGGGTTTCCGTTTTTTCCTTTTGAGTGACGGAACCTTAAAAACAGAATACATACGCGCCTAACTCATCTAGGAATAGAATTTATTCGGGCATTGAAAACAATGAATTTTAATGAAAAAACGTGCCGTTTCCGTTTGGAAATATCTAGTTTCAGTTGCGCGCTGCAAAAAAGTTTTTTCGTGTGTTAGTTTTTGTAAATGGAACGTTTTGATTACATTTGCTGGTACACTCAGGATCAAAAGTAGCAGTAAATTTAATATGCATTTTGACATAAGCTAGTAGTAAAATTGTCAGCTACTTTTGATGCTGGCCGTACAAACACCTTAAAAAGTGGCATTCTTTCTGACCAATAGGCCCATTCCTAAATATATTATAATATTTCGTTAGTAATTGAAAATCAGTTTTCATGGATGGAACAGGGGTCATGATTTCAGGAAAAATCTTAACAGCGTGATGTGATATAGGATCGTCTTTTGTTTTGCAGTTGTGCATAAGTTTCCTATGTCCTGTCATCACGCCGAAACGGCTGGTTTTAAACCAATTTTTTTCGTCACTGAACATCTGTTCCCATAATGAAATGAAATGAAAAAATGCAATGAAAAAATTAAATGAAATTAAACTAAATGAAATTCAATGAAATAGTTTATTCAGTAGGTAAGTAGGCCACAAGGGCACTTTTACAAGTCAGATTGTGAATCTACCGACATTTTCCAAGAAGAGACCGCTGTTGAGAAGAAAACCGAAAGAAACTCACAGTAAGTATTTTTTTCGTAAATAATACTTAATACAATCAATAATTACATTTAAAGATTAACAGATTGATTTTTTCGTAAGTTAACAGTCCTATTAACTTCCATTAATTTTAGTTCATTACATTGCTTGCTCTTGCTTATTGACATTGCTGTCATTATGTGATTGATTGATTATTGAATAGATAATATTGATTGGGTTAGGGTGTGTATTTGGCAATGCATTGTCCATTTTGGCATTTAGACATTATTACTTATGATTTCTTAATGGAAAATCGACATCCTGCGGGGCGGGCTATCATATGATAATTGTCTTTATCTACACCCATCTTGTTAAATTCCTATAACAAGTTCAGTTATTACAGGTAAGGACCTACAATACTTGGCAGCGACCAAAATCAGAGATGTAATTTTATAACAGTACCGCAGCCACCGCGAGGTCACCATTACAGTATCAATTTTGATCAAAATTGATACTCATGTTTTCCTCTGCTCCGCGGACTGACTGACAGGACTGAGTGTTTCATATTTTCATAAAAAAAAATCTATGATAATGATATGAATATGTGTGTAGATAAAGTAATGTATGCAACTGTACATAATTAGGTTTTAAAACACTCGTGTGATCCTATTATAAAACGAGCCGTAGGCAAATTTCATAAAACCACACTCGTATTTTAAGACCTCTCTCATTATGTAGCAGTTGCTTAACGTCGGGGATAGTGCAATACCGCATAAATAACAGCTGTCGATAAAGTTCTCATTTCAATAAAGTACTTAGCATTTGTTTGAATATTGATTCGTATCTACACTTGTTACCTGCGCGGTATTGCACTATCCTTGACGATAAACTACTATTATCGCGTGATAATTAAACGATGGCAAACGTCAATGCTTAAATGGCAAGGATTAGGCATCAGCATTAATGGCGCGTACCTCCGGTTTGCCGACGATATCGTGGTCATGCCAGAGACGCTGGAGGATCTCGGTATGATGCTCGAAGATCTCAACAGAGTATCCCAACAGGTGGGCCTTAAGATGAACATGGACAAGACGAAGACGAAGATCATGTCCAATGTCCATCTTGCGCCCACCCCAGAAATGTCTGGTATCTCGGTCCTGGAAGTTGTCGACGAATACGTCTATATAGGACAAACAATACCTAGGCAGGCCCAACTTCGAGAAAGAGATTAATCGACGGATCCAACTCTGTTAGCAGAACTGACTGGACTGAGGCGCAGGTTCGAGAAACTGGGAAGTGTCTTCTCGTCCAAAATACATGCATAAGTACATACATAGTGCTTGAAGATGAAAGACTTCAACCAGTGCGTATTACCTGTGATGTTATACGGAGCCGAGACCTGATCTTGGTCTCTAACTATGGGCCATTTAAGGAAGCTCAGTCACTCAGCGAGATATGGAAAGAGCAGAGAATCAGAAATGGGAGCTTCGTAGACGAACCAAAGGTGACCATGGTCACAAAGCACATAGCTTGAAGAACCGATGCCCGGTGGGGCAGAAAGGTTCTTGAGTGGAGACCACGTATCGGCAAGCGCAATTTAAGACGGCCACGCAATTGCAAGAAAATGAAACAACGTTAATGAAAAACAAAAGTAGTTACTTGCGAGTCGTACACGTGCATCGCCAAAACAAGAAATAAATAGTATTTTATACCTGGTGTTTACACAAACTAAATCTAAGGCCAAAATTTATTATTCTTGTGTCGTACCTATTCCTAATTGCTGAGGGTCGTGACCTCTATTTATCACTTTTCGGACGATCGCTCTTCACTTGTTTCGGTCTACTGCAGACCGCATGGCGTCAGGAATAAATGAATCTTACATCTTTACAAAAGATTTAAAATTAAAAAACCAGTTCCATATCTGCATTCATTTTACTTGCTAAGTTAATATACAAAACTCGAGCACAAGCTCGAAATAAACTGTTTTTTACTAGGAAACTGCAATTCAGGACATACAACATTCACTGCCTAAAAGTAACGAATCTCTACTTTCATGTCTACTTAATTATGCATTCATACCCAGCAACTTTTTGAAGGCTTTCCTAAAGTCTAAATTAAAAATTGTGTAGATTATAGGATTAACCGTAGAATTAACGTAGCCAAGCCACGTGATGAAATTAATTAACTTGTTGCTCGGACAGCACGTCCGGCAAAAAGGTAAAATCACGTACATGAGGAAAAAGGGCAGCCAACAAATTACGAATACACCCATTATTATACCCAGGGTCCGCGCCGCCCTCCTCTCCTTTGATAGCGAAATCTTTTGTTTTTGCTCAATAAACTGGTGGACCACGTCGCCACTGTTGCTAACACTTGCTAATAATGGCTTTTCCTGTTTTCTTTTTCTCGTATTCGGGTTTTTAAATGAACTTGTGTTCTTTTTTACACTTCCAGAACGACTTGGTGACACTTTTGGTTGCATATTATTGATGTCCGCTTCTAGTTTTTGCCTGGATATTGGATCGTGAAGCAACAGGAGAGGTACAAAGAAGTTCCGTTTTATATCATTAAAGGCTTTTCTGTGATTTTTATTTTCGCTCTCTCCACTGTCTGAATCATTCTCCGATTCCTCTCTATTTTCCTGACTTTCCTCTTGGTTTTCCACGTTTCTCGTAAGCCGTCTCTTTAGAATTCTTGTGGCTAATGTACGTCTCCTAAACCTTTGTTTGGCAGCAATATATATCTTCACGTATACTATTGTCATTATTACTAGTGGAATGAAAAACGAGCCGAAAGCAGAGTAAATTACATAACCTGGCTCAGATGTTAACTGGCAGGGCGTGTCTTGGATGAACTCATCCGGCCAATCATTCCAACCTAACAAAGGTGGTGAGCTGATTATTAAAGATAACATCCACACTCCAGCAATTTGCGACAATACTCTTTTCAGTGTTCTTTTGTTCGCATAGTTTATAGGGTCCGTGATCGCCCAGTACCTGTCAAGAGCTATAGCACAGAGGTTCAGTATAGACGACGTGCAACTCATTATGTCACAAGTAAGCCACATCTTGCATAAGTGTTTCCCCCACAACCAACGACCAAGAGTCGAATATGCGACGTTCAGAGGCATCACTAATACTGCTACACCCAAATCTGCCACCGCCAGTGAAACTATGAAAAAGTTTGGCACTATCCTTAATGGCTTATGTGTGAATACTCCAAGTATAACTAAGACATTTCCAAAGATGGTTCCCAGAATAACAGCAGACAATACGACGATTGTCGTGAGCGCCTCCCATTCGGTAACTGCAAATTCTATTCCAAAACTAGTATTAAAGAGGAAAGTTTCAGTGGTTTCACAGAGGTTCTCTCCAAAGAAACTTGAGTTGAAGAGAAATGTAAAATTATCCGGTTGTTGAGAAATGTTGTAAATGAAGTATCGAAGAGCAATCATTCCCTCGTTGTTCATTTTAATTAATTTCCTTTTAATTTCTTGAGCTGCCCGTTAAGATCTTGAATGGTTTCAATTTGAGAGCGCGATCTGAAACAAGCAGATACAGCTTTAATATAAATAATATATTACGCCCATTAAACTAATACATTTCTGACTTTAATTGTTGTACGTACAAATAATTATTTTGTATTTTAAAAAGCTTAAACTCGTATTTACGAGTTTGTCACTTTCGATTTACAGACTGATTCAATATGGTGTCCAGTCCCCGTAAATACTAGTAAGTATTGTTTTGTTGGTACCTTTGGAGAAACGTTTTCATTACCTATATTTAGCTAATTGACTTGAAAAAGAACCAGAATACATGTAAAAACTATCCCAGTTTTACATCAGTGTTAGTATTTTTTTTATTTCAGACGTTGTGGCGTGTCATTCAATTAAATTGGAATAATAATTATTATTCTTTCAGAAGATCCATACATTTATTTTAATAAAACAATTTATAACTATTACTAATAGAAGTGAATGTGGTGGTGGTTACTATTTTAGAAATAAACATAAAAAAACATAACTAGAGGTCACATATTTCAAAAAATATTATTTTTTGGATCTTTTTTCTTTGTTTCGTGACATAATGAACTAATTTTATTCGTATAACTACAGTATGTTGTATAAATTCAACATCAGTCTACACCCCTATTGTTGACCGTTACTACGAGTTCCTTTATTTATCTTGTTTCTTAGGCTACCTAAGCTTTTTACAATAAATTTATATAAAAAATAAAATACAATAAAGTACCTAATTATAAAATATAAATACATTATAAAAAACCTAACCTAGGGTGCCGCCGGTAGCGGAGCATGGCCCAGGCTACCGGTGGTTAGGGCTGCAGAGAGAGGAACCTCCTGACAATGCGCGCCGTGTCCAGGACTACCGCCTTCTGTATCTGACCCTTGATCCAGCCATCTAGCGAGAGCCTCTCAAGATGTTTGTCGAGACTTCGCTATAAGACTGTTCGACGAAACGACTAGACTATCGAGACAATGATCGTTGAGTCAAAATCCCACATGGCAGTTACCTCGTGACGTGAGCCAAGTCAAGGTACTTGCTGAGCTTTGATAATCAGTCTCATCAAGTCATCAGTATAAAGGTTTATATGTACTTATTTGTTGCTAACATTGCATGTGCCCATGTAAAACAGTGCGTGTTGCGTGTTGTGTATCTTATTTATTTATTTTGAATCAAAATTGAAGATCATTGAATGCGGGCGGCGCAGAATCAGACATTTTTACAGAGCCAATTATAGAATCTCACTTAAGTATAGCAGCATAATAATTTAACATTAAATAAGATATCAACACGCAACACGCACTGTTTTACATGGGCACATGCAATGTTAGCAACAAATAAGTACATATAAACCTTTATAGTGATGAGACTGTTATGACCCAGGTCGGTAAATTATAAGGCACGGAAAGATATTGTTTTAGAACTAAGTATGAAAAGTTGACACTTGTCGCGATGTCTTTGGACACGGTCAGGTGGGGTAAGAGAAACACATGGGGATAAAGGAAATGTAGGTACAGCGCACGCATTTGTTTTCCATAGAAGTTGTATAATAGGTGTACTTAAGAGACAACACAAACGGACTAAGATCAGTAATTTCTTTGTGTTCAAAAAGTGTTATTATTCTACAAATCATACTTAAAATTAGTTTTCACTTTTCAACTAGATAAAATGACGAAGGTAACCACCACGTAACCACAGTCACTGGACTGATTTTATTCCTATTCATGAGACGTAGACAGCTACATAGTTAGTTCTTTAACGAGAGAAGTTACTTTATGGCATTCTTGGATTGATTCAGGGTTCTACTGACAGATTTTGATTCTACGGTTGAATGCTCACATCACAGTCATTTTCTGCTCCTATTTTTAATGAAATAAAATGAAAATAGGGAATAAAATTTGGAATGAGTATGTGTATGGTATCACGCCGACAAAACGGTATAAATAAATGTGCGGGTGTTTTTTTTTTTCGTTCAAGCACTAGTGTGTGGCATGTCGTTGAAAAGGTCTTTTTAAAATAATAGGGGTATCCAAAGATATTTTTTTTATAAAGTCAGCAGTTTTGTAAATATTTGCTCCGGAAATCCAAAAAAATAGCGTCCCCCCCCCCCCCCCTCCTTTGGCGTTTACGGTGCTTTTAATTATCCCTTTTATTAATTAAGGTGATTAGGTGGATAATTATCGTGTTGTACGAGGTTGCTTCCATACTTCCAAGTTCCACGCGCGGACGTAGTCGCGGGCAAAAGCTAGTTTATATATAAATTAACGGTCTGCCAAATACTTTTACTTCTGACCAAACTGTCAAAAAATTTCAGGTTGATTCTTTATTAAGGTTCCGTACCCAAAGGGTAAAAACGGGACCCTATTACTAAAACTCCACTGGCTGTCTGTTTATCACCAGGCTGTATTTTCATGAACCGTCATAGCTAGACAGTTGAAATTTTTATAGATGATGTGATATATTTCTGTTGCCGCTATACGGAACCCTTGGTGCGCGAGTCAGACTCGCACCTGGCCGGTTTTTTATTACTCAGTGATCCACACCTGGTCATCCCCACCTGCCACTGGCTTTGTGCTTAATGTCTATAAAAGGGAATCTGTCAACATTTTACCACCACCCACTTTGTTTGCCGCTTACGCTATATAAACGTCTGAAATATATCCCGTGTAAACGTCTGAAAGCATCCAATCAGGCCGCCAAGTAATTTCGAGATTTGGTGTACTTACGAGTATAAAAAGTACACTTATAATACAGGATAAAGTCTCCGTTACAGCTTGGCAAAAAAAAAATCTTATGTTCGGATGACCGTTGGTTCGGATTTTCGGATGATCTCGTCTCTCATTTGTCAACTGATTTTTATGAAATTTTGACAGTAGATTCGATAAATATCATAGGCATTTGTTGTCGATTCAGTTTTTTGTAAATTGTAAACTGTCATTTTGAACAGAGAGTTGAGAACGTAAAACATGAAAAATTACAGCCGCTTCGTAACTAAATTGTGAGGTATACATACAGCTCAGAGCCACTATTCAGTTATAAAGTTGAACAACATAATTTTTAACTGACTTCATTAACCAACTTCAAAGAAGAAGATTCTCAGTTTGACCAGTAAGTATAGTATGTAGGTATGTACCTATGTTTGTCCGCGATTATCTCGTCGCTGCCAAACCCCACTTCTTTATCGAGCAAAAATACTCGTCAATACCAAATAGTACCTAATGATTAAAGACTTCATGCATTTTCATATCATTGAATGGCTTGGCACCGACTATAAAAGGTGATTCGAATCTGTACATGAACGGGTTATTTTTGGCTTTTCAGTTTTTTGAAGTCGGTTCTTTTTTGTTAATTAATACTACCCTAGAGCTTATCCCACAACCCTAGAAATACCCGTTAACCATGCAGGGATAATAGTACTGTTTGACGACGCGTTTGGCTCGGTTTGTAGACACCTGCCTACTGAGCGGCGGTCCCGGGTTCGAATCCCGGCCGGGGCAAATATTCGTGTGATGAACTCAAATATTTGTGCTTGGGTCATGGTTGTTCTATGTATTTAAGTATATATTTATCTATATAAGTAGGTACGTATATCGTCGTCTAGTAGTACCCATAATACAAGCCTTCTTGAGCTTAATTTGGGACTAGATCGATTTGTGTGAGGTTGTCCGATATTTATTTATTTATTTTTACTGTCGAGTTCTTAAATTTATGAGCACAAATGTGAACAAGAGTAGGTATCTAAAGAGGCGGAGTTTATATATTTTTACTTATAAATTTATGAACTCGCCTGTACCTACTAGTTGTTAACTGTCTGTATTACTCGTATTAGCAGGATACCTTCACTTGCCCGAATTTCAATAGCCATAATTGTATCATTTGACGACGCGTTTGGCTCGGTTTGTAGACACCTGCCTACTGAGCCGGCGGTCCCGGGTTCGAATAACACAAGCCTTCTTGAGCTTAATTTGGGACTAGACCGATTTGTATGAGGTTGTCCGATATTATTTATTTCTTTATTTGCAATGATTTTCATTTGCCATTAACTGTTTACTTCGTAAAACATAAACTCATCGGATTTTTTTTAAATACTTACCGTTTTTTAATAGGTTAGGTCTCTTTTATGGGTAAATTGAAAAAAAAAATGTACATAGTTAAGGGCTTTAATTAAAACAAATCTTGATGGATTCCTCTGTGTGACGAAAGTTAGCCATACATTTTGTATGACTAACTTTCGTCACACAAAGGAAGCGATCGTGATTTTTTGTTAACTAAGCTTTTAACTATGTATTTTTTTTTGCAATCGACACATAATAATCCCGAAAAGTTTCGGCTTATAGGGTAAATGAATGTCATGGGAAGTGATACTTAATGCCACATGAAATTAGGGCAAACGATAGAGAACATTATTATCATCAGCCTTCAGCTGTCCAGAGCCTGTTACAATAACATAATGGCCTTAAGTGAAATGCGGCTCGATTCTGTGCTACCTTCATCCCACCGCCCGCTCTCAGTAATCCTCTTCACAAGTCCGTAGACAGGTGACCTACTTAAGTAAGTCAGCCTTTAAGTCAGTTAAATGCTACTAAGCTTAAAACACTTACACTAATTTTAGCCACAGCTCAAAGCACCAACCAAAAATTTACACAGTTAAAAAGTTAATCATATTTCTAACACTGAATCCATATTTTTCTGTCCAAGGACTGTTTAGAATAAAGCGGTCCCAGACACGAAAGATTCGCTCAAACCGAGCGATTACAGTGGACTGCGGAAACAATCTACAAAGAAACCACGACTCAGCCCGACAACTCTTCAGCTTTCTATATTTAGCTCGGCTGTATACCTATACAAGAACAACCTAAAGCTGAGATAAAACAAGATGGGCGATGCTTTTATCACAGGTACTATTTTTGTTTGTTTGAAGCTTCTTATTTCAGTTAATGATGTTTAACTTAAATCTCCCCGTTATAGCAGATTATTTCGTTAACGAGACTAATAAGCTTCATGCTAAACAATCCGGGCCTAATAAGGCCAATAAATTTTAGAGGCCAGTGTTACGAGGTGGATGGACAGGATCGCAGCCAACGCAGGATGCCGATGGATGAGGGCGGCACACGATCGGTTGTTGTGGATAACCTTGAGAAGGCCTTTGTCCAGCATCGGACGTCTTTCGACTTATATTTATTACGCTGTACCAAACAGACCTAAACACACTCCACGTCTAGCATAACTTTGACACGCGACTCTTTCTCGCGCGAAATAATTACCGGTCTCTTTCTGTGCAGTAATGCGAGGGAGTGACAGGTAGCGCTATCTCGCGCGACATGAGTCGCGGGTCAAAGTTATGCTAGACGTATAGGTCCTCAAGCAAGAGCAAGGAGGACCGATCCGGCCCAGTCAATAGACCGGCGACTGAAGGCAATGTAAGATCGGTCGTTGTGGACATCCATGACCTATATCCATAGACAATTGGACATCTTTCAACTGATATGATGATGAACTGGGCAAGTCCTTGGGAAAAACTAGTGAATAATAATGTTAATTGACCTAATAATCGGTTTCTACTTAATTGAGTAAATAAGTGGTGAACTGCTTAATATTATTTTACCCGTGGCCTAATAATGTCAACTGTTTGAAGTCAGAGGTCAATAGTAAGTACATACTTTGACGAGTATAATATATACATACTCGTACTAGCAAAGTAGGTAGCGTCGCGTCGACCTTGTACTTAAGTTACGTACGTTGTAACTTTGGAGAATAAGTTGGTGGCTAGTTGGCAACTTATTCATATTCAATTAACTAATTGCGAACAAGGTATTATTCCGGACTAACTTCGCCTTTGCACATAAGTTTATACCTAATGTGTGTGTATTTTGTAGTGGTTACTTATTCATTTATTTAAACTTTATGCACAAGAGTCAGTCATTCTCCACTATGACTAGTAGGTAACCCCATAAGGCCAAACGGAGATAATTCAAGAGGCTTACTTATGCAGGGAGCGAAACTTTGGTGCCGGTGACGTCATTATGACGCAAAGTCGCATATATATAGGATGTTTTTTAAAAACAAAATTGCAACACCTCAGTTGATTCTTTATAATATAATAATGGTAATATAAATATTATTGTTTGTCTATAAAAATGTTTGGTTATTATACAAAAAATTATGTAAATATTAAAAAACGATATGAATATTTTTATTACTGGATAATGAAATTCTATCAAAAATAAACTTTTCCTCAAGTAAATGAAACAACACAACAAATGTTTCGTTAGATGACGAAGTATGCAGAATGCCTAAAGTTCAAACATAATAATCGCATCTTCTTTCTTATTTATACATGTAGGAACACGATGTACGAACTTTTGGAGGTGATACAGGGGACTATTTGGAAGAGTTTTAACCCTACGAGTATAATTATACTTTAGTCCAAAGCGTGTTTTTTTTATCGAGTTTTTCCAATTTATCCAGTGCGTACCAAAATTTGACATGAAGAATTAAATTTAAATTTCAAACTAAACTACGCATATAATTGACATGTGTATACATGTCAATTATTTAATTAACACGTACATTCAGGGCAATATCCATTCTCAATCCTCTCGCCAGTTATAAATATGCCAATAAGTTGACATTTTTTCGTATCTATAATCTAAATAAAAACACTCTGTATGTAGCTTGACGTCATACGTCTGTCATCGCATTTATGTTTAATTAGTATGTGCAGTAATGTGTCAGTGCATCTGGAAAGGTACCTAGTCACGACATCTAGTTACCGAGTTACATGAGTTTTTGTGGAAGCTGGTGAAAAAGTGCCAAAATGGGTTTGTGTTATAATTGGGTTATTTACATCCTAAGGAACACGTGTGTACAAGAATATCAGTAAAATTATGTTTTTTTTAGTATATTTCTCGGACTATAAAGTTTAGTAGTCAGGGTACCTTGTCACGCCATGTCTTTAAAAGCCTTTAAATTTTGAATAATTTTGTCAATATTTCCATCGCGGGTAGTCAACTACCTCTTTCTAAGATAAGGTATAGGATCGGTCTATAGCAAAATAATTTTTTGAACAAAAAAAAATACTTAATGTTTTTTATAAGAAAACATTCAACTTGCATGACTCTTGTATGAAATAACTATTTATTTTAATTTAATACGTTTGCCATTACTTAGATCAGAGGCTGGAAATGTGCTGAAGGTGAAGGTGCCGAGGGGCCGGGTTTGTTGATCTCGAATTTAGTCAATGAAAAATTGAGCTGTGATTTTAGTTGTTTGACGTACTTATATAATTAGTAATATTGATTGAAAGACTGATAAATCATAAATTAGGTGCAGTTATGTACACAATTGAGTTATTTTTTCAAGTTACTCCATTAATGTAAGATAATGACTTAGCGTGACAAGGTACCCAGTTTAGTAAAATGCTAAACTTGATGTCTTACACGACTAAAACAGAAGTTTTTATAAATAAGAATACATTGATTTCCGCTATAATTATCCTAAATAACATTTTGTTACAGATATTTCTTGCATTATAGGTACTAAAATAGTGATCTTCGAGTTTAAGTTAGTAAAGTTTAGTAAATGTCGTGACAAGGTACCCTAGTTACGTTTCCATACAAAAGTTTCGACCGAGTCACTAAACTTTATTGTTAAAAAAAACTGCTTTAACACCATTTCTATTATACCATTGTGGTACACCACGCGAAATACCATTTGATCTTGTGATATAGCATGAATATACAAATTATTTTGTTGGTTTTTAATATTATAAGTGATCTTTTTTGTAACTGTTAAAAATGCGGTAATTATTAAATATCTTTATGATTATGGAGTTTTCTTTCATTCAATTGTCCCAAAATGCCATAGAATATGTAACTACGATGAGAAACTAACAGTTTTAATCTCGTTATTTTATGAATTGGGTATAATTAACACTTTCGTGTTTCTTCCACCCTGGCATGTTCAACCTAAGAAATCAGAATAATTAACATGTATTTTTAGATAATTCACCTTTATTATAATTCTTTAACATTCAAAGATTATGATTATACCCTTCACTATGTAACTTCGAAGTAGAAGTGTGTTTTTTGCCACTATAAACTTTAAATGCAATTTTCTCAACTTGTGCATTTCGGAAGTCGAAAATTCAAAAATTTATATAAAAATAGTGGTTCCACCTACAGTCATTATTCTTTTTTGTGTTGATAGGAAATTTAATCTACTTTTTGGAACTATGCATAACTCAATACCTGAAACAAGGTACCTTTCCAGATGCACTGACACTAATATGTTTACTATAAAGCCTGACCAGAAATATAACTAATTTCTTACACTGATGAAGTGATGATGGTTTGTCAACAATGTCAATGTCATTCGCGGTTTCGTGGTGGTTTGAACCTTTCGTATGCAATGTCAATGCTAATTAAATTTAAACTAACCGATATTTTAAAGTAAGGTTCAAATGTCCCGCGCAGATCTGTGCCTAAGCAACAAGAGGTTAAAAGACAAATATTTAAAATTATCCAAAGAAAATGCCGAAAACGAATAAGATTATAAATAAAGTGTACATGTGTTTACCACATGAAAAACAGTCAGAAAAAAAAAATGGTTGCCTGTAAAGTCGGTTTTACGGGCGAAGGAAGATTTTACGTGACAACGTCTTATTCTCGGTAGAATATTTATTGATATGAATATTATTAAATTGCACAATAGGAACAAGGAATTGAATGAAAATAAGAATTGCACAAATTTTAACTATAGAAATATACTTTGTTTACTAAAACATTGTACATGTAAACTTAAACTTAACTAATTCCTATTTGAGTGATTTTGTTGAGGATAGGACGATGATAGGAGAAATATGAAAGTGTTTCTGCTGTAATGTGTCTTGCGAAAGTCAAGTCGATGGTTGTTCCTTTTAACGTAGAACGTAATTTGCTTATATAGAAAAAAAATGGTAAGTTGCCACTACATAATCTATCTAATACCTCCTATAGACTTATGTTGCTGTAACTTAATTGAAAACCACCAGTATAAACACTTGATAATAATGATAATTAAGACAAAGTCCACTATAGTAACAAAAGTAACACAACTTAAGGCGACTTTATGTTTTCCTAGTAGTGGCAACCTCACCAACGTAGTTTACAAACTTGTTGTTGAATCACAAAACATAATACGGTTGAAAATATTTGTCTTATGTACCCCTAGTAATAACAGCCCATCACTAACATTAATTATTAGTTTTCATGAAATAATATATAATTATAAATTAACCTTTAAGGGGGAGTCTCGTCTGAGCCGCGGTACCGAGCGGTCGCATTTGTCCGAGCCATCCCAAACGACCCAAAAGACCACTTGAATTGAATCTCTGTCCCAAAACAATAGCCCCACGCGAAACAAAAACAGCGAGCCGGAGCGGCCCGGCCATCTGTTCCCCTAAACCCCCGTCATAAAGTTCAAAATCTACGCCGTGGTGCCTGGTAGCACACTAGAAAGTGAAAAATAATCGCGTCCCCCAAATATCTCCCAAAATGTTCGGTTTATATATAGTGCAGTGCATCTATTCAGCGTATGGCCTAAGTAGTGAGTGTAAACCTAGTGCGGGCAGCAGGTAGCAGCAATGAAGTGCCTACATACAACAAACCGTTTGGTAAAGGGCGATTGCACAGCACAGCGTCCCAAATCAGAACCCGGTGAGATCTTTCCATTATCACTGCTAACTATTAACCAAATCGAATCAGTAATTTTAAAATAATTTTGCATTGTATATCAAATTCATAAAGCCATAAAGAAGATTAGCTAAACACGTGCGTAGCGAGTGACAGACCTCAGGTTTGCGATTAATAGTAACATTACCTCCTAGATGCGCCCCACTTGTGTGTCACACATCTACAAAAGCCCCGCAATCTAGATGCACTGTTTTTACCCCAAAAACGCACAAATCCCATCGATAAACCAACAAAAACAATTAAAAAGAGACAAAATACATAAAGCTTAATTTAATCACTACAATGCAATGTCCAATGAATAGAGTCAAACATTACCTCTACTTAAATAAGTACCCCTCGGAACGATAAACTCCATGACAAAACCATTCCCCAAAATAGCAATAGTCGCGTCCTTACACCTAAAAACAACAGGACCTCCAATTGAAATGCAAACGCGTAGCCTCTTAAATTTGAAAGCTTGAGATATAAAACATAAACAAACAGAAATATAACACACAATTTACCTACAAAACAATACACTGTTATCCCTGTAAAAGCCCTGTCTTAATATCCAAGCAGTCCAGCCAAAAAAAAAAGCTTTGTTAGAGCACCATGCAAGGGCTCATTCAAATCCAAAGGTTTCCGCTATCGTAGAAAGACTAGAAAGTCGCCACATCTGGCGTGCATACGGCTACGTTACAACACAAAGACAAGCTCGCCAATCCATAAAAAAATAACAAAAAAAAAACAAAGTAGACGCAGAAAGGTTCACAAGTTATTACATCGATCGCAATAGAGAACTATACCCACACACAAAAAACCCCGAAACGCAATACAACATAGCCAGTGTCTATCAACGCATATTACAAAAAAAACCTAACAACACACAAAACCCCTTTGACAAACACTACTATTTATTTATTTATCGTATGGCGATATAATATGGCACACTGGTTTATGGGTTACACAATTTTCTATTAAAAATAAATTATCTAAAATCTAAAATTTACAATGCCGCAGGTATAAACGCGCTAATAATCTATAGATCATAAGCTCTCTCAACAGGACGCCTCTAGACAACAGAGTTATAGGAATCAACCATAACTTAAAGGAAAAGATAAGATAACAAGGCGGCGGCGGCGATAACCAACATACCCTGAGATGGTGACTGCTTTTCCGAGCTGATGTCCATCAAACAAACGACTTATTCGGATTAACTTTTCATCGCCGAGACCTCACGCAATACGCTGACGAAAAACAACAAGAGAAAATCAAGCGACATGCGATCATAAGAATCTCGCGGATGATAACTTGGAGCAAAATTACCAAAGACTTGAAATCGCACCGCGCTGGGATATAGAGCAGAACTGATATATATTATATATATATATTTATATGAACAGCAGAATACTACGATTTATACGAATACGAATACCCTAAAAGTAACAGCACACGCTTCACCGCCAAGACATCAAGCGACGCGGTAGGCACCACAGGCCTCGTTTATAGCCGTAATTACTACAAGAAGAAATTAAAAATCGATGCGCCCCTAGAATAAAAACAAAGACACATCGCATAGACATGCAGAAGAAGAAATCCATCTAAAAGCGCAACTCAGGAATCTAATAAATAAATGGCGCCTAAGCGGAAATAACACCAATAGCCTGGCCATTCTTATTAGAATAACAGTGAGCGTAAGATAAATGAAAACAGAACAACCCATTCATCATCACAACGTTCTGGTTGAATGGATCTGGAATTACAAATTACCTGAAACGCTTTCTCCAACTCACAAAGCACAAGCTAAAAAATTTCACCCTTACCTCAAGACGATTTTAACGCGCACACACCGGGTATAAAGATGTAAGAACGCGACGTGGCCTTCACCAATTAGAGAAAACCACATTCCATCCAAACAACAACGGTAATAACGTGGAGATACAGACTTAATAAGAACAGAGGAATTCCAATTAGACATCATTACCGAAATATCGTCATAATAAAAACATCAGCGAAGAGAACTTCATCCGACAACAAGACCGACACAAACGAAACCGTGACGGCGAAAATACGTTTCAGAACATTTCAACCACAAGACCATGACATATGGCAAGATATAAGCACAAAAAAGATATACCGAAATATCGTCATAATGAAAATATCAGCGAAGAGAACTTCATCCAACAACAAGACCGAAATAAACAAAACCGTGACGGTGAAAATACGTTTCAGAACATTTCAACCACAAGACCATGACATATTGCAAGATATAAGCACAAAAAAGATATACCGAAATATCGTCATAAGGAAAACATCAGCGAAGAGAACTTCATGCAACACAAACAAAACCGCGACGATGTTAAGACGTTCCAGATATACCGAAATATCGTCATAATGAAAACATCAGCTAAGAGAACTTCATCCGACAACAAGACCGACACAAACAAAACCGTGACGGCGAAAATACGTTTCAGAATATTTCAACCACAAGACCATGACATATTGCAAGATATAACCACAAAAAAGATATATCGAAATTTAGTCATAATGAAAACTTCAGCAAAGAGAACTTCATCCAACAACGAGACCGACACAAACAAAATCGTGAGGGTGAAAAACACGTTTCAGAATATTTCAACCACAAGACCATGACATACTGCAAGATATAATTACAAAAAAAGATTACTGAAATATCGTCATAAGGAAAACATCAGCAAGGAGAACTTCATCCAACACAAACAAAACCTCGACGACGAAAAGACGTATCAGAATATTACACTACACGCTGCAAGACAACCGACAACCACAAAGAAAAAAAAAAAAAAAAAAGAAATAAAAAATATCGTCAGAATGAAAACAAAAACACGATTTTAACGCGCACACATCGGGAGTAAAGATGCATGAACGCGACGTGGCCTTCACCAATTAGAGAAAACCACATTCCATCCAAACAACAACGGTAATAACGTGGAGATACAGACTTAATAAGAACAGAGGAATTCCAATTAGACAACAGCCGTAACAGTAGCAAAAGTCATAAATAAGCCAAATAATGATCATAAGCTACCTCATCCAACAAAAAGTCCAACACAAACAGAACCGCGATATCAGAGATATACCGAAATATCGTCATAATGAAAACATCAGCAGAATGAAAACATCAGCGAAGAGAACTTCACCCTAAATACCAAAAATAAAGCTGAGTAGCACGGAGAAAACCAGTACGGAACGAACAAATTAATCTCAAAGAACGCAAGTGCAATATGAAACTAATTAAACTAGCAGAAGGAATGCAGAATAACCTTTAGAAGACAGGAGAGGCAGAGACCCACCCGTCGAGAAAAATAAAAATCAACTCTGATTTCTACATAAGCTCAAGACAAGCTGACGAACATGAAACATGGTTATTGCAACGCCTAAATGGGAAGAAAATGTATCCAAGCATTGAGGAAGTAAGCGACGACGACCCGAGAGACCTAGGACCGGAGCCCACACACACGGATAAAACGCCTCCCTAGCCCATATTTATTGCGGCCTAAGGCATAAAGATAAAAAATTGGCCATCGAAGCTGCACTTGAAAAACCCCGCTGTACAAGGATATTCAGTATATAGATCAAGAACCTTTCAGAGTGGTTAGAACTTGCGTCAGATAAGAACAAAGAATTATATCACGACGGAAAACAAAAAAAAACAACTAGAAGATACCGGCAGGGAAACAAAAGATGAGAAATAGAACAATCCGGAAACGTTATCTCCTCCAACATGCCTAAGGTGAATACGAACACGACACGCAAAGACGCCAACGAGAGCACGCGACAACTCACCAACGCTCATCCCCGACGCTCTACCCCACCTCACCTAACTTCCAATATTGGCTCAAGGTTGCATAATCGGCTGATTGTGGTCGACCGGTTGCGGCTAGTCGGCCCTCCTATCCCATCCCAGAGCGTGTCACTCCTTATAAATCTGTGCCCCCTGGTGTATCCGGCTTGTCCGGGTCAGGCTACGACCTGGCTGGGTGTGGTGCCTATGTTCATGTTCATGTTCAATTATAAATTAACCTTTAAGGGGTTATACACTCCTGGTAGCACGGCATTCATTTTTGCAATGCCACAGACTTATAAGACTCGTATTGACGTAGTCTCGACCTCTATCATTCTATGCGCCCCTGGTACGCATAATGTTATACTGGAGATTTTGTATAAAAAATATATTGTAAGGCACATAGATTTAACACCAGCTCTATGCGCTCCTGGTAATAACCATCTAATTACACTGGAAATTATGGAAAGTAAATTGTCCCTCTTCCCTCTTCCCTCTTCCCTCTTCCCTCTTCCCTCTTCCCTCTTCCCTCTTCCCTCTTCCCTCTTCCCTCTTCCCTCTTCCCTCTTCCCTCTTCCCTCTTCCCTCTTCCCTCTTCCCTCTTCCCTCTTCCCTCTTCCCTCTTCCCTCTTCCCTCTTCCCTCTTCCCTCTTCCCTCTTCCCTCTTCCCTCTTCCCTCTTCCCTCTTCCCTCTTCCCTCTTCCCTCTTCCCTCTTCCCTCTTCCCTCTTCCCTCTTCCCTCTTCCCTCTTCCCTCTTCCCTCTTCCCTCTTCCCTCTTCCCTCTTCCCTCTTCCCTCTTCCCTCTTCCCTCTTCCCTCTTCCCTCTTCCCTCTTCCCTCTTCCCTCTTCCCTCTTCCCTCTTCCCTCTTCCCTCTTCCCTCTTCCCTCTTCCCTCTTCCCTCTTCCCTCTTCCCTCTTCCCTCTTCCCTCTTCCCTCTTCCCTCTTCCCTCTTCCCTCTTCCCTCTTCCCTCTTCCCTCTTCCCTCTTCCCTCTTCCCTCTTCCCTCTTCCCTCTTCCCTCTTCCCTCTTCCCTCTTCCCTCTTCCCTCTTCCCTCTTCCCTCTTCCCTCTTCCCTCTTCCCTCTTCCCTCTTCCCTCTTCCCTCTTCCCTCTTCCCTCTTCCCTCTTCCCACATTTTAAAGTTTGAGAATCTGTGAACAGCATGATGACGTAGGCTTGTGTATTACTACAATGACGTCATGTCCACGGCGCTACAAAGTATTGCTACAATTACGTCATAGTTTCACTACAATGACGTCATGTCCACGGCGCTACAAAGTATTGCTACAATTACGTCATAGTTTCACTACAATGACGTCATGTTTTTCGTATGTGCGGCCGGCGTTCATCAATTTATTAGACGTTGTCACGTCAAAAAGTGCATTCTATTAAATGATATTACGAGGTAACATGGGGGAACTGACAGGTATTTAATAAGTAGTATTTTATGCAACAGTTGTATAAGAGGGGGCAAAAAACGCGAGTGGCATGGGTTACGATGTGAGCGTAGAGCATGAAAATAATAACATGCTCGGAATCAACAGAATTAAAAAAAATAGTCTGATAAACTTTTTTTTATTGACCTCCATCTGTCAAAAAAATATGAACTTATACCTAAAGGTATACGTTCACTATACTAGACATCCAAGCACAGATGATTATATTTTTTTTTAAGTTGGCAGCAATGCCTTAGTACAGTAAGTTTGTTTTTAAATTGCAAATTTTGTGAATGCAGCTGTTTATTTTGTAATCTGTGGTACTAATGAATGCTTTTTTGGCGACATTATAACATCGTTTACCAGTGTTTTTTGAGCAGTAGAGTATAGACTTTTACAGACTTTCATAATTTATGTCTTTATATTAGAGTTAGTAACTATATAAATAACAGAAAAAAGTACTGGAGTAGAAAAAACTAATGTCATTATAGTGGGTTGCGATTGGTTGCAAAATTGTTGCCATATTAATCTTATAAATAGCGCCCTCATGACTATCCTCATATATTTCTGGTCAGGCTTTACCTCCCTCTACCTACCTACATAGGTACTCATATAATAGAGCAAGCGCATGCAAAGGTAACTAACACAAAATAATATAATTTATATAATTACTTACTTAAGTAAGTACTTATTCCGATGGCGCAGCGACCCAAGGTGGACCTTGGCCTCCTATACGAAATGACGCCAACGCTCTTTAATTGGAGCGATAAGTAGAAAATGGGAGGAGTCCCAGTTCAATTACCTAACTACTAATAATTGTAATAGTTTCTGTTAGTTTCTTTAGGATTTCTTCTCAACAGCGGTTTCCTCTTGTGAAATGCTGGTACATTCAGGTTCAGACTTATAAAAGTGCCCTTTCGTGGCCTACTTACAAAAATCAAATGAAAACAAGTATATTAAAAGACAAAAACTTAGCAAAATACATAGCTACAAACAGCATCCACAGCACGGGTTTCGTCCAATCACAAATATATCGTCGGCCTAAATCGCAAACCTCGTAACTCAATCTGACCAAATTTTACAGGAGGCACAAAAAACTTGATTACCAAAAATTTTGCATGAAAACTTACTTAGTATTTTTTTTACATAATGTTAAGTTAAATTTAGCCGTCAGATTGCTAAAACCTATTTTTTTGTAATCACCTGAACCTGGAAAATTTGGAGTTACGAGTTTTTCCTGAAAATTTTAGAAAGCTAATCGGGAGTTAAGAGCTTTGCTATAAAAATCCGTAAAAATAGAGGATAGTCTTTTGATCTGAGCAAGGTAATTGTGGATAAAAAAAAATAAAAAACTTGCAAATTAAAAAATATTTATTAAACTTTAAACAGAAAAGCCTCTTCTGGCTTCAAAAATGTGGGTAGCAAAATTATAATTATACATTTTTTTTTTCAACTCTAAATAGGGCTAAAAATATTATAAACTACAACTTTTCTCAAACAACAAAACAACGCTTCTATAATAATCATGCTCACGAGGTGACCGCCATGTGGGATGTTGACTCGACGATCATCGTCCCGATAGTCGTTTCGGCGAACATCTTAAGAGACTCTCGCTAGATGGCTGGATCAAGGGCCAGATACAGAAGGCGGTACTCCTCACTGGACACCGCGCGCATGGTCAGGAGGTTCCTCTCTGCAGCCCTAACCACCGTAGCCTGGGCCCCTCCGGCGGCACCCTAGGTTAGGTTTTTTTATAATGTGTTTATATACTTTTTAATTTCTAGAGAACAGTTTGTATAAGGTTGGCAGCAGACTGATAGGTCGATAGTTGTTTATATCGGAAGGATCTCCCTTTTTGTACAATAAAATGATTTGAGACTCCCCAGCTCCTTGGAGTTTTCTGCATATCCATTGTATAAAATTTTATTAAATAGAGTTATTATTGGACCTATTAGTATTTTCTGCCCAATTTTTAGAGCTTCGTTTGGAATATTGTCATGGCCCGGGCTTTTATCCTTCTTCAATTTTTTAATTTTTTCTATGATTTCTCTGTAGTCAAAATGTATAATAGGTGTATTAGGTAGGTAAGCTGTGTTTCGTGGTTTCGTAATACATTTTCTTTTTTGTGTTCATCGTGGTAAAGATTCCGGTAGAAGTCTGTTGCAATGCTTATTAGCTATTTTCGTGTTTGTATCTTGCCTGTTTCTTTTTGCGCTTTCAATGGGGTTATCCATGTTTTCTCTGTATTTAGTTGTTTATACGCTTTCTTTTGGCTTCCGTTGTTGACGAGGTTTTTGTCGTTCACTTCCATTCTGTAGTTTCCATAGTCCCTTTTTAACATTTGTTAGTAGTTTATAGAGATTCGCTAGTTCTTTTTTCTCTTCTTTAGTTTTTGATGGTTTCGACTGTAGTAGAGTCCGCCTTTTAAGTTGTTGTTTAGTTTCGTCAGTTAGTATTTCTTTATTACTTTTTTTCGAGGTGGCAGCCTTAAGACTTTGTTTCACGGCTGTCTCTAACTTAAAATAGAAGGTCTCTATGTCGTCGCTATTTTCCCACTGCATCTTTTCTATTTTTTCCTTTAATGTCCTGAGGTATTCTTGTTGATTTTTGTCGCACGATAGATCGACTATGTTCGCTGAATGTCGCTCGACTTCTTCTAGTTTTTTGTAGTTGAACGGTGCCTCTCACTAATCTATGGTCGCTGGGGAATATTCTGTTATTCAAAATTTCTATGTTTGTGAAGAGCTGTGAGCAGTTGCTCAGTACATAGTCAATCTGATTTTTGTGTTGTTTATCCGGCGTGGTCCAAGTCCAAAGGTTTTTGATGTTTTTCTTAAATATTATTTTTATTACTTTGAATTTATTGGATAATGCGTATTAACGTTCTCGTCCTATATCCGGCTTACATTACCGACATAACTTCGTATTAGAAACGTCGGGATTTATAAATTAATTATTTAAAAACGAGATAAAGTCTCGACCAAAGTCACAGAAAGATTAAATAATTTGCATAGAAGACCACGTAACTAATCTTCATGCGTAAAGATCCACGCGAAGCAAACCTTGTATGTCCACGGCACGCAACCAAACGACATTTTCAATAGTCTAATGTGTTTAAATATGGTAAATATCTATCAAAAATACACAATCAGTAAAATCGTAGAACCTTATAACACATACCTGTTATTCAGCACCCGTTTTCTTCCTAAATATTTACGCAAAACTGACGTGCAGTCACAACGCCATCGCAAACTGTACTGAAGTGAGTGGCGGGGGGGGGGGGAGATACGAGGTATTCCTTTTACAAAATGGCGGTCGGGAGTTGCGAGGTTTTCTATTTTGCTTTTTAAAAGTAAACGGTTTATTTTTGGTATTTAAGAGTTTTGCCGTTAGATGCGTTCAGAATAGTAGTATCTACAAGTGTCAAAACATGATTTTCAAAAAAAATGGAGTTACGAGGTATGCGATTTAGGCCGACGATATGTCAAATCAAATTATACCAGGAGAATAGAGCATCTTGACCCTGGAACAAATGTTCAAGTTCATCACACAAATATTTGCGCTTTTGAACCCAGGACCGCCAGCTCAATAGCCAGACGCACCACCACCAGTCCACCACTACGCCCACAGATCCATCAAATAATACAGTATATTACAGTCTGACACAAAAGAGTAGAAATTAAAAAGTGGCAATACTGTATTGACGTCCCCGTTTTATTAAATTGAATAGAAAGGGACGACACGACAGTATTGCCACTTTTTAATTTCTACTCTTTTGTGTCAGACTGTACATATGTATAAATATACATATTTATATTTTATATACCCTAGTAAAACATTATACAGACAATCAATCCTGAGATTAATTAATGGTTATTATGTCACAGTTGCTTTCTGTGAAAGGTGCGCCCTCCGCAAAAGGTGTGGTAGTCTGGCCAATATCGACCAGTGATAGACATTACTTAGGCAGGGGTTTCCCGCACGAACAACCTTGACCGTCAGAAATCAACTAAATTATTGTGTTAATTCTAGTCAATTAGGTTGTTCCAATGGGTTTGTCCACGTGGCAGAGGTAAAGGTTAGTCTTTTTTTACAGGGTTGGGCAGATTAACTGTCCTACTTTAAAATATCCATAAAATTAAAACAACTCTCCAGATTAAAAAAGTATTTATGTGTTTAGTTTAAACATAAACCATAAATTATAAAATTAATTCACAAGTTAAAATCTCTCTCCATTTGCTTTAATTACCTTACGCATTCTCCCATAGAAGGAATTACACGCGGCACGCACTACCTCATCCAAACTCCAACAGATGCTTGAATGAATTTAAATTCATGCCCTGACTCAGCATAAATCCCCATATTGAAAAATCCAACGGATTCAAGTCGGGTGAAGATGAGGGCCATTCTTTCCAAGGTAGGTATACAATCTTTCAAATTCGTTCGACACCAGTCTTGAGTGCGTTTGGCTTCCAACGGATTCAAGTCGGGTGAAGATGAGGGCCATTCTTTCCAAGGTATAAAATCTGTCAAATTCGTTCGACACCAGTCTTGAGTGCGTTTGGCTTTGTGAGATGGGGCACTGTCTTGCTGGAAACAAAAATAATCATTTCCATATAACTTTCGGGCATTTTCCAGCAAATGACCCTGCAATACGTTCTGAATACTCTTGGTTGATTTTGACTTCTCGATCAATGAACAGCAGTGGTAACTTGCCTCTAGCCGATATCGCACCCCACACCATGACAGCAGACGCACTTTGAAATCGTTGTACAGCTAATTTGTACACTGGTATGTCCCTCAACGATACGCCATACACACGATCATTCTGTTGATTGTGGCTATCCTGTAATTGAAACATTTTTTCATCGGAAAAAATTATGTCATCGCCCTCGTGCCATGCTAGTATCTCCTTACATTTTTTCACTCTAGCTTTTTTCTGGGCAATCCAAGATCATGTCGTAATATAAGACTCATTGATCGTCGGGATATTTTCATATCTTTCGCTAGTTTACTTGCACTTTGGGCTGGATTACGTCTAATACGCTCACGAACATTTTTGATTACTTTTTTGACGCGAACAGATGGTTTACGTCCAGATTTGGGCCTGATTCATATGAAGAACTTGTTTCCTTGAATCGCTTGATGGTCCGCGATATGAACTTTATTATTTAAATGTTTCAGTTTCCTTAACATCTCGCACGGGCGAATTTTTGTCTTGTACTTACAAATCGACAACGAGCTCACGTTTCGCGTCCATTGTTGAAAACAAAACAAAAACGAAAAAAATCAAGATAAAGTCTAGAAATCATAAAAACGAATAAATTCTTTAATTAAAAACATATACACGGTAAAAAAAGGTCCATTACGTTAGAAAAAAATTAAGATGCTCATCTTATTTTTTAAGTCAAAAGCCAATATTATCAATTGAAATCTATTGCAGACGATATTTCGTATAAAGAATCTAGATTTAAAATTCCATTTTATTTTTTTGTAGAGATCATTTTCTAGATGGCGGTACTGGCGGTGATATCAGCTATAGTCCGACCACACTAACTCTAGTACGTCTGTTTCTTAATGGCGTTGTATCATATTAATTAGTCTGTGACAGCAGTCTTGCCAACTCAACCGCTAGAACCTAGAGCCGTGTGCTAGACCCTAGAGGTTAAACGTCAAAATCGTCAAATGTGAAGTGTAGTTATCAGGGGCATTTCACTCAGTACTTTACAGATTTCATACATTAAAACTTGCGTGCGTTTTATACGAGATCCGCTCGATAGATGGAGCAAAATTCAATATTTGAATTAGTGTTATTAAAATGAAATCTGTTTTTATGTTATTATTTTATCCATAAATAAACATATAATAAAAACATAATTATAAGTTATTGTGAAAGATTATGAAGCATTATTTTAATTTATCATTACAGGCAACATTACGGCTTAAGATTAGATCCCCGTTCCATTCCACTCATTTATTTTTTAGATTTCACCTATTATATTTTAAGCAGTTATATGATGATTGTCACAAAAATTTAATATCCACAAAAAAAATGGAAAATGATAAATGCGTATTTTTTTAAATGTAAAAAAACAATAGAAGAAAGAAAACTCAAAGACTACTTAGTTAATACAATTCGGTGTAGAGGAACGCTCAACGCGTAGCGTAGTGCTGTTTGACAGTTTACTTTATATGGATTATGGACAAGTTTGTTTTATGGTGGATATTCAAACGGGTATAAGAAATTTACTTCGGCTGTGCTTTACGGATATTAGCGAATCTGCTCTACGTTGTTGACCTTTACGCTAACTTGGATTCCGACGACAAAAGTTCCAGGAAGGATTTCGATCCCGGCTTTGTGTAATGGATCACGATTGCCTCGTTTTAAACTATTTTAAAGTAAAAAATGTTGTGCTGTGGTAAGCGTTTGTTCTAATTATGTTCCCCAAAATTAAGGAAATAAAAATAATTAATTATAAATGTGTCTTTTTTATACCTTCCTACAAGCATAACTAGTTTTAAAGCCCACTTATTATGTTAAGTGTGAGATGAATCATATATAATATGTATTGAAAGTACCTACAGTACAGTGCATATAGCGATTGCTATGTATATACATATGTACATGACACAGATAACTCGAAACTCGCTCAATAGATGGCGCTAGTACACAAAGGAAGCTGATGACTCTATCTCAGTATATATAATTTACTCTATGGTAGTTATACAAATATACTCTATGGTGTAGTTTAGTTTACGATTCGTTCTCGTGTCGTTTCGTTTCATTTTCCTCTTGACGACAGCACTCAAAACATGTTTATTTATGTAATAGTTAATCACACCTAGTTTACAATTATTGTGATAAAAATATTAACGATTTTCGACTGATATCTGGTGTTTTATGGGTGTTAGTGCATCAAAATGGGCTGTTTGGCTTGGATTCGAGGTACTTAAATGTGACGTTCAACCTTGGACACTTATTATGCTTGAGTATACGCAATTGCTAGAATATTACAGTTCTTATAATTTTAAAATATCTTAATCGCTGCAATATATACGATGACTGTAGAATGTCGTGAACTTGCTCTGAAATAAGTATGTATGAGAATTGTGCCTAAGTATTGGGAAATTGACCATAGAAATGATGAAGTCAACTAAAATCATATTATCTAATATTGTGTTTAGATGGGTTCTTATTGCCATTTTACCTGCCTTAGCTATTCCCTTTGTTTACATGGACTATTGTGTGACCTCCCTCGAAGATACACCCCCTGTAGACGCCTATTTATAGAAGTATGATTTTAGTGCAATAAGCACTAATTAATTTGTTTGCATCTAACATTGTTCTCATGTTGAACTGGTTAGTGTTAGGTTGTTAATTTGCATACCTCAAGTCTTATGATAGTAGAAAAATTGTAAAATTATCAATGTTTTTGATGCCAAATAAGTTGCTCTACAATCAAGGTACCTATTCATAGAAATGTCCAAGGCAGCATTCGTTTACACAAAATAATATATCCCAAGTATTCATATTTACCAAATTATGCTACTATTCTTCCACATCAATATTGACATTGTATATTAAATTATAGTTACTTGTTACTTCATGGTATTGCTGAGTATAAATCAAATAAGACAATAAAATATGTACAATATTCTGCCATCCCAGAAAATAATTTGTCTCAAGACACCAAACATTTAATCAAGCGATACTCAAAGTTTTTTCTATATGAGCCACATATTCACTTTTGCTAACAATTTGTGAGCCAAAAAGTTCATGGCAGTTATTTTTTACATATTTTTCATCATGTTTCAGCAGGCCATAGGTTGAATAAAGCTGATTTAAACAATAATTGTCCTTAAATTAAATAATAGTGCCTGTCAAAGGTTTAATGTCCACCCTTATTGCCTAAATGGCACATATAAACATTTTTATCATATCCTATGCTCATAAACTTTTTTTAGAATTGAGTACCTATTTAAGTCTGCAACTATGTGTCAGTATTAGTTTTCACAGTAAAGGTTATCATCAGTCAGTAGATCATAGATAATTAATGATCTATGATCTACTGACTCAGTTGATATATACCTATTGTGGTGAAGATTTTTAAGGCAAAGGGAAGAATTTACATTTTGCCATTTGGCTCAAATATCATTCAATTGGCGTAGACAAGAATCCTCTAAGCTAATTAATGTTTATTAAAGTAGAGTGGCATCTGCTACCATAAACCAAATGTTTACATTGATGCAAAATATTGAAAAAAGTTACAGTTTCCTGCCTATTAGGGCTTGTGCACAAATCACGCGAGGTTTTTTCGGCTACTTTTTGACCCCCCCTCCCCGTGGTGATATTTGTGGAGGTTCTTTGTTATCCCCCTCTCCCCTCACAACCTCTAACGTGTATTTTTTTTTCGCCAGAATTTCGTAAAATACACTCGCTATTTTGAAGTATTTAACAAGTGAAGATTTATTTTTAACGAAACCGAGAAAAAGTGTCTACTCATGTGGTATATTTTTTTCTTAGAAAAATACATGTGAGGTCTCCTTACACCCTCCCTCCCCCAATCTGTCGTGATTTTTTCTTGACCGCCCCCCTCCCCCCTTTCGAACCTCGCGTGATTTGTGCACAAGCCCTTAGACCACTGAATCATTGTGAGAGCCATTGAAATTTTTATCTAGTTGCTTCATTTCTTACTTGCATGGGTGGCATTTTAATTCTCTAAGCTCTTTATAACTTTTTTTCAGGCCTAAAGATAACCCTACCCTTCAGAGACAATGAACTAAACAAGATAGCGGCATTCTTCAATGTCTCCACATTTCTGCTGACTTGTGCTGCCTTAGTTCAGCCAAGCTGGTTCAGGATAAAGGGACTGCACTGTGCCCAAAGCCTGTCGCTGTCTCAGTTCTTCTCTTTTGATGAAGATGACGATTATGATGATCAGATTAACATACACCAAGGAAATGACTTTGATATAAAGAGATCAGATTTTAATGGTAAGTTTATGATGTGAAAATGACATGTTTAACTAATTTTTTTGTCTCTAGCCTGCAAAGCAGGGCAAGTATTTGTGTGATGACCACAAGTATATTCTTCTTACATTGTAGCAGGCAAAGTATTCATAGAACTTGATTCCCACTAGCTTGCATAGTTTTAAAGAATTTTTGCATCCTATTCTATTATTTGGCGACGCGTTTGGCGCAGTGTGTAGTACATTTGCCTACTAAGCCGGCGGTCCTGGGTTGGAATCCCGACAAGGACATATATTTGTTCCTGGGTCATGGATGCTACATATGTATTTATATATTATGTATATTGTTGTCGTCTATTACCCATATTACAGGCATTGCTTAGTATGGGTCTAGGTGGAATTGTGTTAGATTGTACTTATTTATTGCTCCACTATGTTATATCCTCCCCATCCTGGGAATATTCGCACTTATCGCACGTCACTACCAGATCTGTGACGCTAAAGAAATAATAATATATTTATAATATAGTTGTGAGGAAACTTTCATGATTTAAGTTGAGGAAATGTTCTATGGAAATTAACATAATGAAGTACTATTAGAGTTGTTTTCCTGTAATGATAACATGGTACTGGTATGGTGATTGGGTCATGGTCCTGTAAATGAATGTGGATACTTTTAGTAGTGTTATGTGGGATTTACAGAGAATTTCACACCTAATAGTAGATTTGTACAGTCGCCATCAGACATATCGCAGCATATAAGGCGTTCATAAATATGTGAACATGTACTGTAACGCCCAGTCAATAAGAGTCGTGTTCACATATTTATGGACACCTTATATGCTTCGATATATCTGATGGCGACTGTACTACAGAATTCAGAACATAATAATTTTGGAAGAATCAAAAGATCACTGATCAAACAACGATTGATATTTATTTATAGGGCCTTCAATGTTTTTTGAGTACTTAAAAATGATGGTTATTTATAATGCACAAGGAAAATTTCATTTTATAATTTTCATGGCCAATGTTAAACTTTAAGTTGTGGAAAAATCCAAATTTAGCCAAAGGTTTCCATACCTGCGCTCAGTCAGTGTATTGCACTCAATTTGCGAATCGCAGGTCTATGCCGTGGCCACGACTTTGGTTTTAGCGACGAGCGGGGCGGTGAGCGGCGCGGCCTGGGAACAAACAGAGCGGACCCCGCGCGGCGGCCCGTGGCGTGCTTCATATCTCGCTATGATTTTGTTTTTACTACTGGCCGCTCACCGCTGCCGCTGGTCACACGTAGTCATGGCCGGGCCGTTAAACATCATGATATAATTGTAACATGTTTGATATTTATAAAAAAAAATCCCTTGAAGACCTGCTTCACTACATAGTATAAGACAAAGTCGCTTCCTGCTGTCTGTCTGTCCCTATGTATGCTTAGATCTTTAAAACCTCTTGAGTACTTAGGTATATTCTTTGTTTAAAACTGCACAACGGATTTTGATTCGGGTTTTTTCATAGATGAGTGATTCAAGAGGAAGGTTGACATGTATACATGCATAATATTAATTTTATCAGCTATTATTTATTCATTTATGACGACGCGTTTGGTTCGGTTTGTAGACACCTGCCTACTAAGCCGGCGGTCCTGGGTTCGAATCCCGGCCAGGGCAAATATTTGTGTGATGAACTCTAATATTTGTGCTTGGGTCATGGTTGTTCTACGTATTTAAGTATATATTTATCTATATAAGTACGTATATCGTTGTCTAGTACCCATAACGCAAGCCTTCTTGAGCTTAATTTGAGACTAGATTGATTTGTGTGAGGTTGTCCAATATTTATTTATTTATTTATCAGCATTGCATCCGTGCGAAGCTGGGGCGGGTCGCTAGTACCGAATAAAAACCATTTATGTACCTCATGACGCATTTTTTCTTTCAGGTCTACCTCCATGTACAACACCGGAGACCATAACACTGATGAGGGTTCTAATCCTACTCTGTTTCATGGTGCTACTCTGCTCTAGTATTGGGATACTTATCAATATCACTAGCCTAAATAGCAAAGCGATAAAGATGCTGCGAAGGAATGCGATCCCTAGCATAATGTGTGTGTTTTGGGTGATTGCTATCGTGGGAGTGTGCTATTATACCACCGTGGTGTTGGGGACGGCCAACAACTACGATCCTAATACCATACAGGTGGATTATGAGTATGGGTTCTACACAATAACTGGAGCTGGTAAGTTTGTTTTTAATTATTAACACGGAAGGGACCAAATAACTCAGGAAGACTTTCTTAACACACTTACATAGAATAGAAGACTACAGAATGTTTTCTCTCTTGACCTTCACAAAAGTTGCCTGAGAACTGTATTTTGTTGGTTGTTTGTGTAAAATGCGACGCAATTGGACTTGCTCTAGTCGCCATAGTGATCTCGTGTTGACAGTGTTGACACCAGCGCTATCTAGAGAAGAACTTGATATTAAAATTTGTAAATAAATAAATAGATAATTATTTATTTACATTTTTTTATATTTATTTAAAGTTGATTGCACATTACAAGTACCTATGTAGGTACAAATGGTGGACTTAATGCCACGAGGCATTCTCTACCAGTCAACCTAAGGCCAAACAGAGACATTATTGATTGTTACAACATAATGTGTATGCACACTACAAATGTCGATGTAGAAACAAGAATACATTAATTACATAAATAAATACACATATATTAACCCTAAGCCAAAAGTATGGAAACAAAGTTTATTTTTTTAATATTTCAAGTTTACAATAATTGACAACATTTCATATTTATAACAGGTGGAAATTAATATAGAGATCGACAGGGCTTTATGTCGTGTACCTTAAAAAAAAATCTTTGAATTTATTCTTCTGTATTTAAAGAAATATAAGAATATACATCAAATAACTGCAATCTAAGACAATACGGGCTGAATAGGGTTGTTGTCTAAACCAAAGAGCGAAAAAATATATTTTTTTTTTATTTGACGTTGACAAATGACAGATGCCTACCGAGTTTTATTAAGTTTTTTTTAAATAAGAAAACCGACTAAAGTAACCGTTCCATTCAGTTCTGGTTTTGGTGTTGCTACATTTTAAAATTAGTATGTTTTTATAAATTAATAATAAAATAAATAATCATCTCAGAAAATAAAGAAAAACAGAGATTACTTTATCTTTTTAAGCAGAATTCAGAAAAGTAATAAAATGATAGTCTTAAAAGTATGAAATGTTGTCAATGGACAACATTTCATTTTTTTGAAGTCACTATATTTTAATCCCTATTCGAAGAAATTGGTTTCCTTAGCACTATAAAATATTTTTTAGAATTTTCAGACCACCATTTTTTGAGAAAAATGGATATTAATAGCAAAAGATTATTCCCAGGCTGAAGAAAGTTAATTTCAAATCACTACGATTACGTGCGATATAAAAAAAATGTCTAGGTATGTGTGCGTGGAAGTAGACAAATGTCATTGATGTCATTGTCAGAATAAAATTATTTAATATTTTCACTGCTTTTTACGTTCTGTTCCAATTAAATTTTCAGAATAAAACGAATATATTATGAACTATACGCTAAAGAGGAGCGGCACACTGCCGGCAAGCCGATTATATACTTATATTATGACAAACAAAGTTTTATGCAATAGAATTTGGGGAAACCAAAATCCAGATATCTTCCCGATATTTTTCAGCCGTGTCCTACAATAAAGGGGAAATACAAAACTAAGAAGAAAGACCAGGGGCCTTCTGTCTACTTTGTGAGATGAAGAGTTAATAAATACTCATATTCTGTGCTTGCAACCGAACCGGAAGATACCTATAGTTTAAGAAGAGCAGTTTGATGCTTGTACCAATAATGAAGCAGAATGGATATCTGTGGTGTATCAAATGCAGTGATTACGAATTTGCCATCAGTGAAATGAAACGAGGACTAGACCGAGATTAACATTTTCCAAAAGACATGTGTGTAACTTCGTAAAAAAAGTTATTTAATTAAACAAATACTAATTAGTAGCGTTATTTTTATTTATTACTTTGATTTCAAGATACGTGAAATTTGATACGTTATTTTATTTATAAGTGGAAGTATTATGATTTTGAACATACATCAAAATCCAGGGAGCATTTCGACAATACGACAGTTTTGGTTGGTAAGGTTTACGAAAAAATATTCTAAATTGATATATTATTAATTTAATCTTGTTTAAAAATAACAAGTATATACTAGTAAATGAGAATGTTTTTTTTTGTAAACCTTACCAAAGTTATGAACAATAATCCTAATGGGAATGTTTACGATTTTTTCACATGAAAATCCAGTTTATCCAGATGTTTTTTTATTATCTTTCAATTCTACTGGATCTTGTTGTATTTTTCGATATATGCTTATTGCAGTGTAAAAAAATAACGACTACTACTACGGAATAAAAACAATAAAGGTAATACACATTTTATTTCAATATCTGAAGCCACTTTTATTCACAGTTAGTCGTTTGAGTTGAACTGCATTGGTATTTAGACACACAAGATGCCTTCGATTTCTTTAGTGTTTTACTTGATGATCCTCCCAACACTAGGTAATTCATAGATTTGTACATTTTCTTCTAACTGAAAAAAATAACATAAGTAATATTACCCACCGAAACATTTGTATTAACTAATTGTATAATCAAAACATAGAGATTCCTAGTACTTACATTACATTACATTTATAAATTATGATCTTCATAAACAGTGAACCTTTTAGGATATTGACTTTGTACAAAGAAGAAATATTATTTATCGAGGGACACCATGATGATGCGTTCATAATTTCGTCCTGTGCCGAAACATTCTATGATAACACGGCCTTTCAATTATTATTAGTAAAAAACAGCCAAATCAAAATAAAAATTGCTGAAAGCTGAGAATAAAAACAAACATCTAATATGTTACCATGACAACACGGACCTCTTAGTTTATGGACGTCGCATGACAAGTTTGTATATTGCACCTATTTTCGAGTAACAAAACTCGGGAAGTCACAGTTATCGACTTTATTCATTATTCGATATCGACAATTTTCGTTTCTGTTGGTCAAAGCTTGTATATAAATCTGTGGTCAAAGTAAGTAGGTAGAAATAGAGGTTACTGGGATTTTTTCCAGGAGTTTTGAAAATGGTAGAAAATATTCTCTAGATTAATAATTTCCATATAAATGTTTTTACTGTAAAATGAGTAAGGAAGGATATATTGTCAAAAAAATTCAGACCCTTTTTATATCGTGGCGTGAGCAGCAGACCAGAGGTGGCCAAGTTGAAATTCGAAAAGAGCACATTATTATCTATCGATATATTTGCTTCCGAGCGATGTACCACACTATTTCAAAGTGTGACAGGAATAGCAAAATTCGTAATCAATGTATTAAGAGCGAGATAGCGGGCCAGCTAAGGAAGGTCTATTTATTTCTATATTTGTTGAAAAATAACAGTTCAATACTTTTTTGCTAATATTTGACAACGCAGTGTCTCTGACATACATAACGCGTCTTTTTCCAGGAGGCTTTGTGAAAAAGTTTGTTAGGAATCGTAATCCATAGGCTAGTAATTAATCCGTGCATGACAGTAATAACGCCTGTCACATTGAGTCCACAGATGCACTACATTTTTTACTTATAAATGCACAGGCGGTATCCATTCCCGCCTGGAAATTGCGTTACGCCTCTTTGGAATAAAGTACTTTTATTTTTACAAAAAAAGTGTCTTAAACTAAAAAAAGAATTAAAAGAAAAAAAAGTGTCGAGTAATTTTGCAAATACTATTAGATAAATCAATAAAAGGTAGGGGTAAAAAAAATGAAATGTTGTCCATTATCATTGTGTAAATGTTAGTAACCATTAGGCCGCCCCCAAAAGAAAAAAATATATAGAATGTCCACTATTAAAACATCTGCATATTGTAAAAATATATAATTATATATACTTACCAAACTCCGGGACCAAGTGCATGTCGTCTTTTTATTGCCTTTCTACAAAATGTTGCACTGGCAATTTTCATAAGAAGAATTTGCGTTATTGACTTTAAAAATATTTATAATAATTTTTATTGTGTAATTTTGTAATTTATTCCGTAAGGAAATCACAGCTTTATATTGTAATATAAGCTTGTTTCCATATTTTTGCTCTGGGGTGTGAAATGTATGATATAAATACAATATATACATTATACATGTATAATAGAGGCAGTATGTATGGGGCAGAGACTTCGCTATAGGAATAGGCCTTTTCGAAGTATTGGCCCATGTTATTTTATTAGCTTTATGCATGGCTTCAACCGCGTGCCAAACGTAATTTGGATGTCTGCGAGAACTATCATGTTCCCGGGTTATGAAATCGTTTATATCACTGGCTCAGAATCCATCTCGAAGCAAAATCAGGCATTTTACAGTTGTGCAAAAAATATATTAGACGACGCCACCGTGCCATAGCTCTGTAAAGGATTGCAAACTTCACTAATTAACCAACAAACATAATGCTTAGTGCTTTTAATTAAATGAGTTTCTGAAACTTTATCCTATCACGCCCCTTTTATGTCGATAACTTTACCGATAGCTTTAGCGCGACAGAAATAAATACTGATCGGTTGATGATAAGTATTGTACATTATTGTTACTGAGTACTGTATTCCAAGTTCCCGACAAATAAATACAAATCAACTTTTGAATTTATTTTTTTGACTGGTTAAATAATAGGTACGAATCATTTTTTTACTAAAATCTATTTAAAAAACGTATTTTCGAGTACTGAACTAGTTACTATTTAGAAACACCAAAATTCCTATAGATTTGCCTACATTTGAGTAGTGATCTCGTCATCAGATCTTCACCAAAATACCTATTAAGGACCCAATCTGAAGATGCCTACTCTACAACCGAATACATAACCTTTTTGAAGTAGGTTGTAAAACAAAATGAACTCGCTACTCCCATAAACTGTGCCTAATTAGTACCTATGCAACTATATTAGTATGTTTTTAATGATGGAGGAAATTAAAATTCTGTCGACTGTCGTAATAACAGTTCGAATAGGTAATCACGGAATACCACGTAATATTTATGAATGGTTACATAAACGAGATTATATGCGACTGTTGGTTGCACGCAAACCTAAATACATACATATAATTAAAAATTACATGTGTTAATTTCTTCGATTGTGACTGTTAAATGAGTTGTCTGTTCTATTAAATGTAAAAAGGAAACGTTTGTAAGATGAGGATTTTTTACCCAACTTCGATATAGCAACGCTATAGCTCCACGCGAACGAAGTTGCAAGGCACCTTCTAGCAAAAAAGTCTTAATCCATTTGTTTAAAAAAATCCAGGTGCTCTGGCATTGTTAGCATCCGCTGCTAACCTGTGGGGAGCACCGCTGTCCAACGACGAGGACATCCAGAGGCGGAACCTGATGGAAGACTGGGACGGCTACGAGGCCCACAGCGTGGGGCCCACGCCTGCCGTGCCCACGCTGCCGCCGTACACTCCCAGCGCCGACTACGCGCCGTCGGCACACCCGGTATACGCGCCCCCAGTGCTTGGCACCCAGCAGTACTTCCCCTTCGATGACCTCTCTATCCTTCCACCTCCGCCGCCTTACACACCATAAAGCTTTAAAAACGATAACTGGGTTATTCTCATCGCCCTTTGAGCGCCAAGCGGCAAAGCAATTCACCGTGCCACTGACGCCAAACCAAAAAAAAAGAAAAGTGCTCCAAAATCAAGAGATTGAAAAACACAGATAGTGGTTTGAATTAGCATGTTTTTGACCATTGAAATTTTTGACGTCAATAGGCGTCGTTGGCGTCAGTGGCACGAATTTTCGATGACGTGATTTGCCGTCTTTGGCGGTCAAAGGGTTAAATATGACTTTTTGTTAACTTGTTCTTACTGGGCCTTTTCGCTATCATAAAGTTAACGAAATGTGCATTTTATCGTTCCTATCCGCTGGCATAAAATCCATTGGTAACGTATAACGTTATAATTTATTGTTTGGCATAAATTCGTTAGCCATAATTGTGAAATCCTTAAATGTACTTACAAGAGATTTGAGTGTAAAACCCATTAGCTTAAGTTAGGTTCGTTTTATAACAATCCTGAAAACAAATCTGCTTCAGAAAAAGTAAAAATGATGTCTACAAAAATTATGATAATTACGACTATCAATTGTATGCAACCCAATATGAAACCTTATTTGAACGGAAATGTGAATTTATTTAACTGACTTCAAAAAAAGACGAGGTATATTTAAACTTTTGATTGTGGACCCCTAGATTAAATAGTTTAAAATAAAAATTAAATCTTAAATTTCTGTAACAATCGGCACGGTAAAAGAACTATTTAAGAAAAAGTTAGGTTTACTGATGAGAATGACATTATTTACAGATGCAGTGAATAATCATTTAACATTTTTGAACTCGGAAACTAGAAGTGTCGATGCAGAAGTGTGTGTGTCGTATCAAATGATTGACTTTTTTATGTCCATGAATATGAAACTTTAATTGACATTAATGCATAATTTCACGCGATGTGCGTGAGGTCACGGTAGCTCAGAGGTTAGAACACTACTCCGGTTAAGTAGAGGTCGAAGGTTCGATCCCCTAAGTGCAATGACGATGGCGTAAAATTTTATATTTATATTTAACTGTATCAATTTAGGTAGGTACTCTGCAAAAGTTTACTTGACATTGATAAAATAGTTTTGTCGATGGAAAATGAATATTAACTGCGTCCGTACTGTATTTATTAATTCCGTTTATCCTGTATGAACGTTTCTGCGAATAATGGTTTTCGTGTCAGTATTTACGTTAGCTTAAATCTAAATGATTCGTTAAAAAAAAAAAAAAAAATATATGTCTAATTCTAATGATTTCTTTTGTTAACACATTTAAAACCTCATAGTGCATTACAAAAAGCATCCTTTTTTTCGGAAAATAGCCATTATTGGAAGAAGAAAGTGCATTTTGGGGTTATAAGGGTGGATAATTTTTTTCTTGTTATTCTGTCCCGTGACCCAGTGGACTATTTAAACTTAGAAAAGTGTTGATAATTGATATTACTGGTAATTACAGAACACATTCTACATAAGAATTTGCTTTTAATATTTGCAATTACAAAGTTAATATTACCGCCGAAAATCGGTAGTTTTAAATAGTGACCCAGGGTACATCACCATGGCAACGAGCAACAAAATAAAATTGATTGGCCCATAAATCTGTTAGTTAAATAAGACATTTAAATGTAGATTACCTTTTACTTCAGGTTTTTAGTGATTTGATTGCAAATCTATTAAATTTTATAAGGTCAGCAGCGAATATAAGAAAATCCATGCGTTTGCTTTAATGTTTGAAGACTTGGATAGAGTAAATAACAAAGATTGAACCCAAATACTAGAAAAGTTGCTTACTCACTGAACCGCCAACCGACCCTTTAGTTTTATTCCGTTTAAGTAGACATTTAAATAAACAGTATACATTATATAGTTTAGTTGCTTAAACTTTTTTTTAATTTATTTCATAAGAATAAAACGAGTAGTTCTTAGTTTGATCTCGAATATGTGAGTCTCTTCAGATATTAACAAGAACTTATTTCCACACAACTACTTACTCCTATATTATCTTTTGGTGTGAAATTGAGCTAAGAAAATGTGGAATTGTAGTATGAAAATTAATGGTTATATATTTATGAAAGCATAATATTGTTCTCTTTTGTATATGTGGTTGTGAGTTGGTTATTAACACTTCAAGTAATATGTGATTTGCCATTTTAGTGCCTATTTCATGTCGTACTTCTCAAAATGCTTTAAAATGATATTTAAAAATATTACAAATTCGGTTTGTTGTGTACATATAGCTATACCTACTTATAGTTTAAAATGATAATTGTAATTTGATTTATTAGTGTAAGTCATGGACGAGACAAAAGCATTTTTTTTTTATAATAATATTCATTAATAATATATAAGTATTGTGTAAGTATTTTTTGAGATAGTATTTACTTATTACATTATTATGGAAAACATTATAGAAGGGTGCATTTCCAACGACGCATATAATTATGGGCAGCGCAGACCGAAGAAAGTGTGACAAAACTATGATAGTTCAAAGCACGGTCCGCTCCTGGGGGTGTTTATCAGGTGATAAATAAATAACAAAGCATCTGTCACTCATACTCCCGTCTTATCAAAACGTGACGGATGCTTTGTCACTTATTTATCACGTAATAAACGCAACCATCATAGGCCCCTGGTCAGTGGGAATGTACCCTAAACGTCGTAATGCCCGAACGGCTTAAAAAGTCGCTTAAAAATTATCACAGTAAATTTGAACAGATAATTACTCTTCAATACTGAAACTGAAAACGCATTACTATAAGCGAATGTACAGCTACTACAGAAATTATATATAAAATACTAATTATAGCAGTATAACAACATAGCTTTTATGCCTCAATTTAGTTTTGCGATAAAAACTGATAATGATATTTTACGAAAATATACCAAAACGATCCATTAGCCTGTTATTATTAATACATTGATCGAAAAAAAGGAAAAAATAAAAATACTTTTTATGGTTAACGCTGCTGAGACTTGAGAAGAGCTATGTTGTCATACACCTCAATATCTATTTGTGAAGTATACTTGTGAAAATTTATACATAGGGTCCTAAAGGCGCTTACAACATGGAATTGCCTAACTAGATCACTACACATTTATTTATACTGAGATAACTGAATCCAACAATAATATTTGATGAACGAAACAATAAAATTGTTAGAACTCTTAACACTTTCGCTACCAGGAACCCGCCTGGTAGGCACTCGTAATCATTGCTCAGATGCCGGTCACGTATTTTTGCCTAAAGAGCTACCCACCTAGCGGGCTCTCGGTTTCTGGGGTAGGGTTCAATTTTATATCTGGTTGCGAAAGTGTTAAAACTTTGCTGGATTAAATTATCCTAAATCTTAGATTCTCTGCCTAGCTATGATAAGAAGTGTTATAGTATTTTGTTGAAATAAGACGTAAAGTTATGAGATATTAATATATAAGCCTATCTATCAACCGCAGCAGCTAATATTTACTTGGAGAATTTACTTAAAAATATGTACACCTTCCACCTGTCACATTTAAAGATTTCACAGATCAGAATTTTATAATAGTATATACCTCTTGAATGTGTTGTAATTTTTATGCTCTTGGTCCATGTACAATTTTTGCTGCTGCTCATAGGTGTATAGAATTTTTCCTTAGATCCGAGAGGTCTTTATCAGAGCTTGTAGAATAAGAACCTATGTGACATCCATAAATTTGATCTTTGTCAAACACCAACTAATGGGTGATTCCTCGGAAACTCTAGGGGTGATATTAGACACCCCTATGAATTGTTCGTAGCAGATCTAGGGATTAAAGATTGCCTACTTTCCTAAAGTTTGTTTTGAATTTCACAATAGTTACCGATGTTTTCTCAGTATTAATTGAATAATTGCAAGGAACTAAACCAAGCCACTTTCTATAAAGGTTTTTAGGGACCCTTAATTTGGCAAAGAAGCTTGATGTTGTATTTGCTAGAACAAACATTTTTATGAAGTTTAACCCTGTAGAAATAGAAAGTCGTAGAAATATATTTCAATCATAAGTACCAGTATTGTAGTATTCGATTGTTGAGATATACTGTACAACATCTTCTAACTTCAGCCCCAGTGTTGCATAATATAATAATGCATGGCAATGCGGTTACTTTAAATGTTATTTAAATGTGTAAATCCTAACGGCTCTGCTCATGCTACTTTATTAACATGTTTATCTCCAGTGACACACCATATGTGTGTACGGAATATGTACCCCTATGCCAATGACAATGACACTTATTCGTGACACTCGATCACTTGAGGCCTGAGCTGAGGGCCCTTGCAACCAATAAAATACAGGGTGCGGTTCGACCGGTTGTTCGTAATTATTCGTTTTATACTGTGGCTACACTAACGTGCATGCATAATTATACAGGTGATTAACCTTGCCAAATAAGGGGAATTTAAAGGTAAAAAACTTTATTAAATCACCTGCCTACAACACATATGTTTAAAACTTGTAACACAATAAAAACATATGCCTAATCCAACAATCTACTACTACTAATACTACTAGGTACATGCAAGAGGTGCTTCAGTAAAGTTTTTTTACTTTTATCTTTTTTTTTGTTTTGATAAACTTTCTAAAGGGAGTTCATGTGTATACCATAAATTTAAATGACCATAATCTAATAGTAATAAAATTTCAAATAAGATAACAATATGTAATGTAGTGCTGGTAGTGTTCGCTGTAATATTCCATGTTACCAAAAATATATAATTGTTGTTAGTTTAATTGATTGTTAATGTATAGATTCCTTTTAGGTGTAAGATATAGTTATTCCTGATTGAAAAATTGGGAAGTTTATTTTTACATGTAAAACAAGAGTATGATTTTATTTTTGTGTAAGACCAATATGCAATACATATCTATATAAGATAATGGTCTTTTATTTCAAATAATATTATATACAAACATGAATATAATCTAAGTATCTAAACAATAGTTCCAATTAAAACACTAACAAACACTCATATATATCATCATATATTATGCATATCTTTCTTTCTTGATGGATATATAAATTAAAGTAAAATAATATTTTATTCTCTCAAAGCAGTTAAATCAAAATTGGGTTCAGAAGTACCAGCAGACGTAGTGGCAAGAGATGTGACAGGTACTTTTTGTGCTGACTCCTTCGGAAAACTTTCCATTCCCATACTTATGGTTGTGAAATTGTTTTGATGAATTGGGTCATTATTTGATGGAAGATTGAGGTACCTCACTCTCTCTTTCTCCAAGTAATTGACTCTTTCCTTTAATGTCACATTTTCATCTTTGAGGACTTCTACTTGAAGCACTAGCTGTTCAACAAGAGAATGCAAGTTTTGACTCAGGATTTGCAGTTCTTCCACTACAGTTTGTTGTGATTTCTCAGTCTTAAAACCATCTGTGACATCTCCTGTGGGTAGCTTATTTCTCATTATCCCCTGTTCAACTGGACTATCATTAGTGGATAAAAAGTGTAATAGAGAGTCCGTTTCATTTATAGCTCTATAGATTGCAACTTGTAGCTTAGCATATTCATGACCCTGGAGATTCGAAAATGGATCCTTCCCAAGCCATTTGATGTTATCCATTGCCTTCTTGACACGCGCGTATTGTTCTTTCTTACTTTTAATAAGGTCTTTTTGTTTGAGGTGATAACTATGTTGAAGTGTTATTGACTCCAAGGCTACTGACGAAGTTGTAGATTTCATAGCGTCCAATAACAATTCAGCGGCGTTGTGATGGCACTGCATCGCTTCATCGTATCGGTTGTTTATAAGGTGAGCCTCAGCACGGCGATGTTGTTGATGTGCCTGAAAAAAAAACAGTAAGTACTAAAGAAACTGTGTCAACAGCTCTATAAAAAAAGGTCGCAACAGCGCAGTTACCAAATTTAGCGGATGGGATTCCATTGTTGAGGCTTGGTGGGCGTAAGTTGGAAAGGTATTAACTGATTTATTTATTGCAAGCGGTCATTATTTTTAATTATCGATGTCCACGTATTATTTTATCGCAGCTTTCAAACTAGGTTTGCATACTTTGCAATCTTTGCATCGATTCGATCACAATTTTTATTTTGTTAATGACATATTATGACAATGTCAGTATTGTCAGTCCAAGTCCACTGTCACTGTCACTGTCAGGTAATAATTTCGTTCCAAAATCATAAAAAAAATTGTAATGCCTGTATCAATAAGTAATAAACATTTTAGCTACTACTTAAAAAAAATGTTTAAGTGTTTTGTGCTACAATATTTGTTTTTACCATATTGCTGACTTTTCTGAATTTACTCATTTGGGCAAATCAGTAAACTGTTTTATAAACGTTAGGCAGTATGATCAATTATCTTTGTTGCTTAAGTAACGATAAAAAAACTTATAATAAACGATTCGTACTTCAAGACAATAAAAAACCCTAGAGAAATAGAGTCCAAGTATATTATATTTCCCCACCTCATAAAAACAAAGAAGATGAGAACGAAACGTTAACAGTAACACGTTTTATTTCTTTCAATAGTTCTAATAAAGTCTGAATTGACGAGATAACCATCTTGTATGAAATCACCTTTATAATGCTATGAACAGTAGTACATACATTGTATTATATGCATGAATGCATGTGAGGCATGTCAAATGTCAAATTGTCAAAGTGAAGTAGAGTTTATTGTGTAAATGTGGTCACAAGTTATCCTGGAATCACAATAATGTATCCATACGCTACATAGTTATCTACTCAAGAGAACACTTCGGTTAGTAAAGAATTCCGTATACAATTATAGTAAAAATCAGAAAACATATTTTTTATAAATAACAAAATACGCATACATTTTGCTATTTTTACCGTTCACGTTATCATTATGTTTCTGTTTTTAGGGTGAGAAAGAGGAGGAATCTGAATAAATAAGACATGAGGTGCGAAGTAAATTAAATCTCGGACAGCTAAAGATACATAATGGCCCGCCACAGGAACTTTCGTAACAGGAGTTATTCGTATGACTACGATGACGATGACTTTTATGGACAATCGGTGGAGGAAGACAGCTGCTTATCGCCGAATGATTCTGCCCAATTCTTGTATGATCGATCCCGAAATCAGCACGCTATATCCAATTTTATGGATAGTCATGCCAATATTGAAGAGGAAATTGAAGGTGCTGCAGACACCTCACGGCCTTCGCTAGAGCGCAGAGAGTCTCTTGACGTCCGCTCATTGAATCTCACCGAGCTTGATGAAGCCAAGTTGATGTCATGTTTGGATGAGTTGCGAAATGTTTTAGATGATACTGTGCCTGAAAATATTCTAATTGAAACTGCATTGAAGCATAATTTCGACTGTAGTAAAGCTCTTGACAGCATTTTGTCTACTTCGAAAAGCCAAGCAGCACCGAAGGTAAAAGATATCCCGAAGCCCATGATTCCTGTTAATTTATCTAAGGCTGCTGTCATTACTACAGAGAATGCTCCGAAAGTTATTACTACTAATATAGAATCCAAGACAGCTAGTGCTATAAAAGGATTCAAAGTGGAACAGAAAAAATCCCTAGACAGCCAACCTCAAACACCACGAGATCAATCACCTGCAGGTGATAAAAGTTTCAAAAATGATTTGTCTGATGAAAATAAAGTGATTGGAAAGAAAGATAGTAAAATTGACCCAAATGTTTTGTATTCTAATGAAAGAGGTTCTGATAAAGATCATCTGTATATAGTAGTGATTGGTCATGTAGATGCCGGGAAGTCAACACTCATGGGCCGCTTACTCTGTGACCTCGGTGAAGTGAGTCAAAGAACTTTACATAAATATGAGCAAGAGAGCAAAAAGATTGGTAAACAAAGTTTTATGTATGCATGGGTGCTAGATGAAACTGGAGAAGAACGGAATAGAGGCATCACCATGGACGTAGGTCGAGCACAATTTGAAACGAAAACTAAAAGGATAATTATTTTGGATGCTCCGGGTCACGCAGACTTCATTCCGAATATGATAACTGGTGCGGGACAGGCAGACGTTGCCATGCTAGTAGTTGATGCTACTCGAGGTGAGTTTGAGTCTGGGTTTGATCTTGGTGGGCAAACTAGAGAACACGCGTTACTTGTGAGATCCCTTGGTGTTAGTCAGCTTGCTGTTGCTATTAATAAACTTGATACTACAAACTGGTCACAGGAAAGATTTGATGAAATATCCAAGAAGCTTAAAGCATTTCTGAAACAGGCTGGGTTCAAGGAGTCTGATGTGACTTATGTGCCATGCTCAGGACTCACAGGTGAAAATCTGATAAAACCATCAACTGAACCTAAGCTGCTTAAATGGTACAATGGGCCTTGCCTCCTTGATGTAATTGATAAATTCAATGTGCCTGAGAGGCCTGTCTCTAAACCTCTGAGGATGTCCATAAATGACATATTTAAGGGGACTGGCTCTGGATTCTGTGTCGCTGGGCGAATTGAAAATGGTATACTCAATAAGAGTGATAAAGTAATGATATGCCCAACAAAAGAAATTGCAGAAGTAAGGAGTTTAGCTATCAATGATCTACCGAGTAATGTAGCTTTTGCTGGAGACCAAGTTAGTGTTACATTATCTGGAATAGATATACAAAATGTTTCTGTTGGGTATATAATGAGTGATCCTATTCAGCAAATTCCGATTACCACCCGGTTCGAGGCCAGACTTGTGGTGTTCAATGTCAAAGCACCAATAACCAAAGGATACCCTGTACTTTTACATCACCAATCATTAGTAGAATCAGCTCATATTGTAAAACTGAAGGCTCTTCTGAATAAGAGCACAGGGGAAGTGTTGAAGAAGAAGCCACGGTGTTTGGGAAATAACTCTGTTGCGATAGTGGATATTGAAACCAGCAAGCCAATTTGTATAGAGAGATATAAAGATGTGAAAGAGCTGGGACGTGTGATGCTTCGCGTGGCTGGGGCCACAGTGGCTGCTGGTCTTGTTACTGATGTATTTAATATGTAAGAGGTTGTATCTGTCAGCAGCAGATAAATTCATTTGGTTCAAGTTCAAGAATATTTTCTCAATCTTAGATATCTTCAAATTTCTTATTAAACTATATATCTACAAAAGTGAGTACAAATGGTTGACTTAATGCCAAATGCCTGTTTTCTTTTTTCACCTGAGCTATGACTGAACCAAATCGCAAGCTGCAGACTAGGTTGATTTGTAACATCCTTTTCATCCCTGGATTACGTTAGATGACGTTATACAGTAATGTATAAAGTTTTATATTTTCGTCCATAAAGATGTATCTGCTGCTGGCTACTATATTGCTATATTGTGCTTAATTTTATTTTATTATTTAATATAACCAATACTATTTAATGTGTTGTTAGCTTACATCATAAACTACCTGCTTGTGCACCTCTAGCACAACTGTGACACGAGCTCTTTCTCGCGCGAGAAATATTACCTATCTCTTTCTTCGCAGTACTGTGAGAGAGTGACGGGCGATGCTATGTTGCGCGACAAGAGTCGCGAAGCGTAGTAACTACGGAGTAACTACTACAGAGCGCCTAACACAACTGTTGTGTTAGGCGCTCTGAAGCAACTAAAGGTGTGTTTCCACTACCGTGGTGCTGGACTCCACGTTAATGGAAACTCACCCTAGTACAGGAACTTTATCTACTTACATATTTAGTTTCATGGAAAGAATGACGATTTATTTTATCGAAAGGGAATAAACTATATATGACTAAGGCTCAGTATTCTTTTTCGTTTATTTCGTAGAACTCGTATGGCGTAATTAGGAATGTAAACTTTACAGTGTAAAGGAATAAATATACTTAATAATTCCGTGTTGCAACTTTAATGCCCCGAAATTACCAGTTCATTTTCAATTTTGTTAAAATAAATTGTGAAAATCGTTATTGTTTCATGAAACTAATTAGACGGGTGATAATGTTCTACTTCCATGATATCTGTTGATTGATAGGTAAGTTTGTGGTGCTATAGCGTTCCCGTTGATTATGTATTTGAAGATCTTTGTTTGTTCGCTCATTGACATAAAATTATTATTAAATGAAATACCTATTAAATATATCTACTTTTTATTTATCTGCGCCAAGGTTAATTCAAAAATAACTTAGTTCTTTTTAAGGCACACGTGAATAGGCTGTTGATGAACCAGCGAGCTACATCTTCGACCCCGTAGTCAGTTACCATCAGGCATCATTCGTGATCAATGTTCATTGATCAAAAAAGCTATATAACTAAATTAATTTAGTTTGCGCCAAGAAATGGAATAGGATTGTAAATATTTGCGTTGGTTAAATTTAATTAAACATGCTGGGTAAGTATCCTATAAGTACAAACGAAGACACTGATAACTGTAAATACAATATAAACCTTGGCACAACGTGTTAAGGTCTATGGGTGTAAGTTAACAGTGTCTTCGTTTGTACACGCAATAAAATAAATTAGTCGTTCAGATACATAGATATAGTATAAGATAGATAGCGTTTCTGAACGTTCAGCCGTTGTCCATTCGACGGTTGGAATGCTAAAAAGTTCAGTGTGTGTCGCGAGAGAATATCTGCTTAATATCCAACGTAAGTAGTACTGTTATATAAGTTTATATGAATTTTGAATTTGTTGTGCAAAGAATCTCAATATTCGGCTACCTAACGATAACGAGGAATCATAGATTTTAAAATCATAGCTTTATCTGTCTGGACTTGCATGTCATTTTCAGCATGTCGGCGCCGCGGCAAATGTAGACTTTATTTTCTTATTAAATGTCCTACCTAGAAGTAAGTTTATATTACGTAAAAAGATGATATGTCGAATTCAAGATTCATAGAACAATGGACCAAACTTATAGACAAAGTGTTAAAGCAACCCCGAATGTCTGTAGCAAAAAAGGTGTTGGCCTATAAATTATTTCTTAGGCCGATACTCGTAAGTAGTTGGCTCGCAAACACTAGCAATGATTTGAAAGCTTTAGAAGTGGTAGCTCTCAAAGATATATACGGTGACATCAGTGAAACCAGCCTGTATCAAAAGTTTACCGACTGTGATATCAGGACGTTTGTGCAAGTTGAAGAGATTAGATGGAGGATTGGAACTAAGACTGCTCCTAAATACGTGCGTGAAATGATAGAGACTTCCTCTAAAAATCCTATACGGTATTATGAAAGGACTTGTGAATTTCAACGGTTTTATCGGACATTGCAGTACAAATATCCAACTGTTTCATCTTCAGGTTCGGAAAAAGAAAGGAACTCCCGTTATTTCAACCCCCGAAGTAGTCGCAATAAAACTAAAAGTAAAACGTGCAGTTTACGCAAATCCAAAGTGAAAATCATAAAACATAAAACAAGATATCAGCGACATAGTGCTACATCTACAGATTCTAGCGAAGAATCTTCAGCCTGATGGCATGATATTGGTATGATATATGATACCTAAGCATTAAGCTATATTTAAGTTTTATAAAAAGGCCAGTGCCAGGAATGACCAGTGGACAATATGCCGCGAGGCTGTACGGTATCTGTCCCTGATGAAGAACTCCATACGAGTTCGGAACATGTCGAGCCCCATACCTATTAAAATAATAATTATAGTTAAAAGTTGTACCTATTTCTGGCTGTAATACAATACAAGTAAGTAGGTACTCTTTATTTCACACCCCACAAAACATACAGGAGAAAATATAACGCAAGAAATTGCAATTTGAGGTTAACAACAGGCGGTCTTATCGCTAAAGAGCGATCTCTTATAGACAACCTCTGGGTAGTAAAGAACTCGACAAATTATTTTGGTATGAGGCGGTGCAAAAATCTGAAAAAAATAATATTAGTTATATACACGAAAGATCAATAAATTAGCTTTCGATATTGAAATACCTAACGTGCCCTGTTATGGCCCTGTTAAAGACAGAGGAGAGTTAAGAAAAGCATAATCTTCAGTGTAAAGTGTAAAAGTGTGATGAGGTAGTGGCTCTGATTTAAATTATGCTACAATTAGTGTACCTACTCAGATACTTATTGTATCTTTGTAAATTTATAAATTAACAGGTGAGCGTTTTCCAAAAAAAAACCGAATCTCTGTTTCTTCAAAAACTTGACGTTTTGGATTCATCCTACTCAGAATCGATGACATTTTCAATGTCCCAAAATTTGTATGGGAATCCTATTTCGGGTTTTTTTTTTTTTTTGAAAACGCTTAGGTAACTGTTTTAACGAGTAAATAAAACGAATTATTGTATAATATTTTATTTAATGAAGGTAACTACTTAATAAATTTCCGAATCTATCAGACTATGCATTGATTATACCTATCTAAAACCCTTTGTGTGTCCCTGTGTTTCATTTTTTGTGCCACCAACTTTCTTTGTCCCGCCAACTAACACATTTTCTCTGTGTGGGGCTGCGACGTTGTATTAGAGCCCTATGTTCAATGTACAAAATGGCACTCCAAGGGGGCCGCTCAGTAGCCAGATAATTCACGATTTCTTCGTCCTCATATCTTGCTATCACTGCTTTTGAGTTCGGTCGTAATCGTTTCTGATGCCGTCGGGGATACTTAGATCTGTATATTTCTAGAAGGATAGAAAATTCGAACCTCTGCAATCTTTTCTTGCTTTGGATATTCAGGGTCCATAGTTCACAACCGTATGTGAGGATAGGTCGGACATAGGATTTATAGAGCTGATATTTAACTCTCCGACGAAGTCTAGGATCGCAAAAGAGGTTCCAGTGTTGGTTACACCAGCGCCGAGCACAACGTATTCTTAGAGAAATTTCTGCCGCCGTATCTCTTCTACTTAACGAGTAAAGCGTCGAAGTGTGGTTTTGCATCCTAGTTCTCGTAAGCTCTCACCAAACTTGAATGACATTTCTTTATAAATATGTCTAAGTGACATAAACCTATAATCTATGGAGTGTACCTAGACTGTGTAGACGGGAGGAGCAGCATCTTTCATAGGAGAATATTTGAAAGTGTCCAGCGGTAAGCAGTAAATAATAGTTCCAAACGGCTCCACAAGCGGCGCTGGAGTAGCTGGAGTAACTGAAACTGTCTACCGTCCATATACTGCAGGAAATTAAACCTCAAATTATGGGGGGTAGAGATATTTCAACTCTTTGCTTTGCGTTGTTTGCGTCAAAACAATGGAGACTTGCGATTGATTATTGTGTGATTTTTATTAGAAAAATGTTTAAAATAGAAGGTCGGGCTAACTAAGTATTCCAGCGTTTTGACTTTCATAAAAAGTTACTGATTTGATCTGTCAGGAACAGGAAACAAGCCTAGCTCTCTTTCAACACTAGCACCACCAATTTAACACCTTTCAGCGGGCACTTGGATATATGAAGAAGGTCCTCCCTTTTTCCTCCCTTTTACAGTCCATAAACAAAGTACCTACATTATAAAAAGGTTCTTAGTTTCAAAATTTAATTTTTATACCTTCCTTTTGCATACTTTGTCAGTAGTTGTAAGTAATTTGTATTTTAAATAAACAAGCACTACCAGATCCATTGTTATAGTTTACCTACTAACCAACGTAGGGATACACTACCTACATTATAATGTAAAAATGTAAAATAAATATTAAGGGACAATCTTACACAAATAGACCTATTTAGTCCCAAACTAAGCAAAGCTTGTACTATATGGATGGGTACTAAATAGACGACGATATAAATAATATATAAATACATATATAGATAACATCCATGACCCAGGAACAAAATGTATGTATGTATGTAATCACTTTATTGTACACAAAAACAATTCACAAAACTTCAAAAGATAAAAATAAAACATGTAAGTACAAAGGCGAACTTATCCCTATAAGGGATGAAAATAATGGGATATCCAAGAAGATAGACAAACGAACAAGTTAGTATGCACAGATACACTAAGGACTAATGTCTTAATATAATAAAATATGTGTAATTCCAAAATATAATACACATAGATATAAATACATATATATCATAATATAAATAAATAAATATCATATATGTATATGAAGTAATCACTCTAATCAATTAACTTCGACGAGATCAGGGATCCAAAAGCCATAACTTTTTTAAGTTCTCCTTAAGCGATGCCACGGATTGTGACTGCCTCACGGATACCGGCAACGCGTTCCATAATTTAACTGCGTGGACTGTGAAAGATTTCCGATAAGTGCGCGATTTACTGGGCGGAAAGGCAAGAGCGAGATTGACACTCGAACGCAGGCGGTGTGCACTGCCAGACGCCATATAGTTAAATCTTTCGGAAAGGTAGAGAGGTGAAGCAGGGTTGAATAGTACATTGTAGAGCAATGACAGGACATGCATATCTCTACGACGGCGAATCGGAAGCCAGCCGAGCTGTGCACGGTAATGAGAGACATGATCAAACTTTCTTAGACCAAAAATAAATCTTATGCACACATTTTGAAGACGCTCAAGCTTGTCAAGCAGCTCCTCCTTAAGGTCCAGGAAAGCAGTGTCACCATAATCAAGAAGAGGAAGCAAAAGCGAACGTGCGAGAGAAATTTTTGTGTGAAATGGTAGGAAGTTCTGCAGACGCCTCAGAAAATCGCCAAAATATTAGAGTTCATCACACAAATATTTGCCCTGGCCGGGATTCGAACCCAGGACCGCCGGCTCAGTAGCCAGCTACACTACAAACCGAGCCAACCGCGTCGTCGCGTCGCATATATTATAACAATTAATCGTTGTTCCCAGAATATTCAATTATTTATTTACGGTGAGGTAAGGTTGAAAAATTAAATGAATCGAGACTGCTTTCGATGGTCTAATAGGTAAGACGCCCGTCCCGGAAAGCCGTTGTAACCGCGGGCTCGAACCCCGCCCGAAACATTACCTACATTTTTTTTTATTTGTCGCTTGAATCTTCTTCTTTCTTCTTTGTCTTCACACTCTTGGCAGAGTGGTCGTGGTCGTCACATATCAGAGTTGGTAGCAAAATTTACAATCCGTCGCCATTCCTCCCGTACTAGCTCTTCTTGCGCAATCGCTTGAATAAGTACCTACTTAAATAAGTATTTAAATCAGGTATACTTACTCGTTTACCTTTCTTTCGTTAAATAAATTTTCAATAAATGTTGTTACAGTTATTTGCATGTTTTGTTTATTGGATTTTTTAGCTTGCTTATTACACAAGTACCTAAGTACCCTAATTTATGTGCTTTCTTAATTCGCTAACTTGGATTGTTTACCACCTTTATCACGAAACCACTTAGTTGATGTTAAGAGTTTTCATAACAAGCCCGCACCGATTGTATCGAATTGTTTGCTAAAGTTCTCAAGTCAGTTGAATTTGGCAGGCTTACAACATGTATTTCAATTTAGGTTTTTTGTTACTTTGCGTTGTGTTTAGAGTTACCGATCAATGTTTTTTGACTGAAGTGAAGACTCTGCTGGAGGGATGTGATCATTTGAATGGTCTGAATATTACTACTGCAGGAGGTACTATTATCAACGATCATAACTGCGATGTGTTGTTGCCTAAGCAAGTTTTTATCGAGGAGCCCCTCTTCTTATACGACTTAGCGGAAGGGGTAAGCGCACATACCTACTTATCTTTATTTTTCTTTTTTTTTAATAGCCTACCTACATATCTTACATCGATAAAATAAATTACGGAGTAGGTAAAACTAATCGAACTTACGAGAATATTAAAATAAATAAAATATTAAGGGACAATCATACACAAATCGACCTAGTCCCAAACTAAGCAAAGCTTGTACCTTGGGTACTAGAGACGAGGATATACATAATATGTGATAATATATAAATACATATAGATAACATCCATGACCCAAGAACAAATATTCGAGTTCATCACACAAATATTTGCCCCGGCCGGGATTCGAACCCGGGACCGCCGGCTCAGTATTAAGCAGGTGCCTGCAAACTGCGCCAACCGCGTCGTCATTTGGGAGTGCGCGGGCATTAGGCAGCCACTGCTGTTCACTGCGCGGATGGCTTAAGAGGATATATCACTCACTACTCGTCCTTTTCCCAGACTGTCAGTTGACGCTAAGTTTGCATTTGGTAACTATGGCGACGGATACGAATGAGGTTCAAACTTAACGCAACCGGCTTATAAATCGATGTTTCGTTCCCGTCTGTTTCCTCCTCTAAAACTTAGGTAACCAATAGGTATTTAGATGATTTTTGGAAATAAATGGAAAGGATATGTTCTGTGTCAGAACGTTTTGGTTTTTGCACATATGATATAGAATTTGTGCACTAGGTGGCCGCATTTGCGGCGGAATTCCCTCTTTTGATAACCTTCTGAGAAATGTAGTTTTTTTACATCATATTTAAGGTTTGGACCTGATGATGGGACTCATCCCATCATTATGCATTATTTCGAACGTATGTCTGTGTTTCAGAAACACAGACATACGTTCGAAATAATGCATAGTTAAATCTTTCGTATTTACAGAAAAAATACTACACTTTGATTTTTGCGGATCCTGATGCTCCGCCACGAATGGAGGGGGAGTTCTTCCTTCATATGTTAAAGTTTAACGTTCCGGTAAGTTTTAGTTGATACTCGTACATGATCAGAATACTTCGTAATGTAATAGTGAGTTAAAATAAACCCAATGCACGGAGACAGTCAAAGGAAGGTGGACTAATTGGCCTATATAACCAATAACGACAAGCGATATGCCACTGGATAGCTTAATCTAAGTTCTTAAACGTTTACTATGCCAGGAAGTCAATAAACTATCGCTGCATAAAAGTCGTTTGAGTTGAAACGTTATTATGTAGACAGAGAAAGTCCTGCTAAGTATGCACCCTCCGAACAACATTCAAAGTTCGACGTAAAGGCATTTGGTATTTTATTACTAAAAGGCTTACTACGAATATTGCCTCATGGCATTAAGTACCTACGCCTTTTGTACCTACGATAAGTTTTCTTTTGAGCAATAAAGATTAAATAAATAAATAAATGAATATTATACAGTTTGCTCGTTATATCCTGCTTTGTACCTAAGTACTATTTGTTACAAATTAGTAAATTATATTATTGTTCTAAAACAGGGTTCAGCACTAATAGCTAAAGAGGGCAGCAAAACCAGTGGTGTTGATTATCGCCGTAAGTAAAAACATTAATTCTCTAGGTATCCAAATAGCAGGTAGATACAGTCAACCAATTTGATTCCTAGGCCATTTTGTGCCTTGTCACAGTGAACGCCAATATGAAAGCTGCTTGAGATCTCATATCATTGTCATTGTGACAAGGTTCTATAGCGACCTTGAAAAAAATTGGTTGACTGTAGGGTCGGGTTGCCAACAGTGGCTCGGTCGGGTACACTGACTCGCGGCTATATTTCCTAGATAGAGCAACAATATCTATCTGTCTCCTTCATTAGCCGAGAGCCTTCGACACCCAAACACGTACAAACCAGTTATTCGCCTGCTCCCGCGCAGTTTACATGTGTAGGAAAGTGTTTCGTGTGGCCGAGGGTGCAAAATTACATTTTAAGATAAGTTACACTTGTTTTTATGTAGAGAAATTTGAGCATTAAGACAAGTATTGTTGTTTTGATGCAAAGTGACGTTATTATGCTAGGCAATGACATAGATTCGCATGTCCTTCGGCAAGCCACGTGATAGTTATGCGCCGGTGAATTCAAAATGGCTGCGGCGTGGTCAGTGGCTCAAATTTAAGAAGTACACAGTGACTCGTGAGTCACTATGTACTTTCTTGAGCCACTGTGTACCTACTTATATTATTTCTATTGGATAATGTTATGTTATGCTACTGTTCAATGCCAACTAATTAATAAAATAAAAAAAACATAAAAACAAAACTGTATTTTTTTTATAAGAATAAACCTATATGCATGAAACACTTTTGCACTCGAGTGTAACCTATCCTAGTGTAAACCTACTTTTTTTTTGGTTATTTTTCTGGATTTTTGATCCTTTTAATGTATCTTGATAACTGTTATGTTATTTGCTTGGACTAAGAATAAAAATTAAACTCGTTTTTAATTTTTAGATCTCTAACGACAAAGAAACAAAGTCAGAAAAGAGGTTGATCTCAAATATCCTAAGAGATTTGATTTTATAATTTTTATGTGTCTGATATTGATAGATATGAGGCTTAGAGTATATTTCTACTCAAACAAATAAATGAAACTGAATGTAAATTATAGTTTTAGTTAAATATTATATACTTGAGCCACTGTATACTGTTAGAGTCTCTGTGTACTACAGGGGCGAGTCACAATAGCCCAGTACCCGTACACAGTGGCTCATTTCCCATTTTTTTTAAAACATTGTCTGACTACTTTATTGTTGCCTTGATTGAAAAACTGATAATTCTGGGAAAAAGTTTAATAACCAAAGCACGTTGAGTGTGAATTTCAGCCCGCTACCACGACTTTTTCTTCACAATTTGAGCGGTCGAAAAAATCCGAGCCACTGTTGGCGACCCGACCCTACGTGCATCCAAATACTAGACAGGCAACCTAGGCCGTAAGTGGAATTTACTTACTACCAGCTACGCGGGGAGAAAATCTCACTTACTGGCCAAGGCAAGAAGTGAAACCTTAGACAAACCACGGGCGGTAATTTAGTAAAGCCCCAGATCGCATCATGCAACACCTGCGTTCTGGGACATCCACTAATTCACCGCCCTAGATAGATAGGTGTTGTACTACCATTTGATTGAAGGCAAACTACTATTAAGTGAATTAAAAATATCGGCCAAGTGCGAGTGGGACTCGCGCACGAAGGGTTACTACCTATTATCTGTAAGTTTCTTGTATGGGAGCATTGGGAGCCCCCCTTAAATATTTATTTAATTTTATTTGTAGTATTTTGTTGTTATAGCGGCAATAGAAATACATCATCTGTGAAAATTTCAACTGTCAAGCGGACGGACGGACGGACGGACAGCGAAGTCTCAGTAATAGGATCCCGTTTTTACCCTTTGGGTACGGAACCCTAAAAACTGTTTTTTTTTTTTAATTCAGCGTAAAACATTGGCAACGAGGCCATCAGCTTAAAACAGAGTACTTACAATTAGAATCATACAATCTAGCATTAAAGAAACACAAAACTGTTTTTAGGGTTCCGTACCCGAAGGGTAAAAACGGGACCCTATTACTGAGACTTCGCTGTCCGTCCGTCCGTCTGTCACCAGGCTGTATCTCAAGAACGGTGATAGCTCGACAGTTGAAATTTTCACAGATGATGTATTTCTATAGCCGCTATAACAACAAATACTAAAAATAAAATAAAATAAATATTTAAGGGGGGCTCCCATACCACAAACTCGTTATAGATTATGGTACGGAACCCTTCATGCGCGAGTCGGATTCGCACTTACCCAATTTTTATGTTACTTTACGACGTTTCAAAAAGATTGTTTCTTCACGTAGCCTACAGACCCCCAGCGCCACCTCGCGGCACGGGCCCGCACCGCTACATCAGCCTGCTGTACGAGCAAGCGGACGGCAACAACTTCTTACCCAACGGCGGGCTCACGCGCCACCGCTTCTCGATTTCGGATTGGATGCGAGGCAAGAACCTGTGCGGGCCCGTCGCAGGCATGCAGTTCCGCGTGCAGTTCTAGATGGCGCCACATACCTCGATAGTGAATTAGTGACTATTCTTATAATTTAATTATTTTATTAAAGATTCGTTGCGGAAGAAAATAATCATAACCCTCTTTTGTTCGTAATCAGGCAAAAAGCATCTTATACCCATATGCTTTGTTTTCTCCTTTAGTTACGATGATAGCGGAAGAAGCAAAAATCATTAACTATATTTTTCCCCGTAATCGCGACTATGACTATAACTATTAGTCGGGTAAAAAGTATCGCAATAAGTTTATTAGATATAGGGCGGAAAACGCCCGGTGGGTCGACCCAGAAACCGCTGGAGCGACGAAGCCCTCAAAGATTTGACCGCCCTTGGAGTAGCCGAGTGGCGTGAAGTGGCGCAGAAAAGGGAAGAGTGGCGTTCTCTCGTGTCAGAGGCCAAGATCCTCTTTGGGTCACCGAGCCAGCTTAGTAAGTAAGTATAGGCAGGCGGGGCGCACTCCGCGATAAACTTTTCCCGCTACAAGTACATGCCGGTGGCCTCATGCATGGGGACTATTCAGTGGCTGCCACGCTGTGTCTCGGAACGCACGTACACGAAATTCGCGCGCACGCTCTTCCGATTTATGTACGTCGCAAGTGAACGTTCCTCATTCATCTGTTGATACCAGTGTTATATTATAATATAAAGTGTTTGAATGAGTAAAAAGACAGCGAAAAGATATTGTATCGCAGCGGGTTGTAGGAACAATGATCCCGCTTCGATTGTAGTAGATCGCATTCAATTTTTCTTTCTTAATTTACCTTTGTGTCATTATTTATAAAAATAAAAAATGTGGTATTACCACATAAAAAAATATGAATCGATAAAAAGATTCTATACAAATATATAATAAGTAGTTACTGAATAATAATAAAAAAACATATTGCAGGTGTATCTACTTCCATATTTAACACTGGTTACTCAGATCAATTTTAATTGTTAAGTACTTATGTAATTTTGAATTGATTATTTACTGATATTTGTCAATTTAAATTCTAGTAAAATAAGTATGTCTACTACTAAATCAACAATCATAGAGGTTTTTATAATAATATTTGATATGAAGTTTGTAAAATTACTAGTAATGAATAAACGATTGAGTGATAGTTTGATAAGTAAGTATATAAAATATATAAATAATGAGTTAAAAGAAATGTATTGGAAGTGATCCCTAATAGGGATAAGTTCGCCTTTGTACATGTTTTATTTGTTACTAGCGACCCGCCCGGCTTCGCACGGCACGGCACGGTGCGTCCGTGCGTATTTTTAAAGATCGAAGCATACATAGGGGCAGACAGACAGACGAGGAAACGACTTTGTTTTATACTAGGTGTGTAGTGATGAATATATATATGAATAAATAAATAAATATCGGACAACTAAGCAAAAACAAAATGAAGCTCAAGAATTTAATTGCATGTTAAGGTAACGCATTCGTTGCATTATTTTATTATATTATACGTATTAAAATGTTTAAAAATAAAGCTAAAATGTTTTGCAGCCTGGTGGTGGATTCAATTCGTCCAAATTCTGAGATTGATTACTTTATAGTTGAATAATGAAATAATTAGTATAATGTATGAAGAATATAAATATATTGCTCTCTATATTGAATGCAAGAAATAAATAGGAAATACATTTTTATTTTTAGTCGTTGACAGCCCTCGCTCTCGGCGACGCGGCAAGCGAGCCAATTCATTTTCACCGTTGGCACGCAGCTTTAACGTTCCGTTTGGCTTGCGCTGGGGACGACGACTTTAGAAGGGCCATAAATCATATTTTTTTGGCTAAAAAAAGCGGCTTTTGTAAAGATCAAAGTAGTGTGCCTTCTGTACTTGTACTATTATCTATTCTGTGGTATAGGTAAGTATAGATACAAAAATATGGTGTTAATTTATACACAAAGAAAAGATAATAATTTTCAAAAACAGATGTATTGTGCTTCGAAATAATATAATAATATTATACCTATTTATTCAATAATTAATTTCCTTCTAGAAGTTATCTGCCATCTTCGTTCACACGAAACAGTCGGAATCCTTTTTTTCGCCCGTAGTCTGGTAAAACAGTACCTATTAATCCGATTAATTTAATCCGTGTGCAGTTCTAGATACGTGCTAAGCGTACAGTGTAGCAGATGTTGATGAACATGGAGAATGACTGGGAAGCTGAGGCAAAGCCATCCAAGTTTGTACATGGGTAATATTAGTACATTACGGCAGAGACCAGTAAGTAAGCCATACTGGCCGAGTAGGAATTAGACGGACCGCGCCGTAGGCGAGGTCCGGATATAATACGAGGCCAGGATGGCTCTTACGGTCGAAGCAAGTATAGTGCTTTTCTCAAAAATTAAACAAGAAAATTTGATTAAAATTATATTTTATAGGTGACATTCATATTCGGCCATTTTCCAATGAATATTTTTGTTATATCCCATTTTTATTATTACACATTGTGATATTCGTCGTCGCAGGCACCATTAACTCCCACGATAACAACCTATAACAAAAATAATTATGAGTTCATACTTGGATAAAAGATATAGTTATATCGTTATCAAATAGTGGCAGCATTTATTTACCTTCATCGCCAAACTGTTTATCATCAAGAGCTTGATTTAAGAACTTGTCTATATTTTGCTGCTGAATATTTGTGATTTCTTTCCTTTGTAGCCATCCGATTGTCTCAGAAAGATTGTTGAAATATTCAGACCTTATCACACATTATCTGACCAACTATTAACTTGATTTTCTTCCTTCCATTTAATGAATCTCTTGTATTTTTTTATATCCCCTTGGATTTAGTCGGAAGTAAATTATTTTAGCTAACTCTGCCTCCGCTTTTAAGTATGGAGGAGTGCCGTCTATTCGGAATCAGACTCGTCTGAACTCATTTTTGCTGAATTATTGTAATAGATCACACAAACAAATTTGAAATTTTTGTCTTTTAATTTAAATCCCGCCTTAATTTCTTTTTTTATAAATACTGCGTTTAATTATTTGCACTGTCTTACAAATCTAAGTCTTAAAGATAAAATTTAATTATTGTTATACATTGTTGTATTTTCTAACTAATTTTCATATCATAAAGCTTACCTTCAATTTTAACTCCGAGGTTTTTTCTAAACGACACAAAAAAGGAAGGAATTCCGAAATATCATTGTCATTTTACACAGCACAATTATGAACTAAACGCTGCATACAAACTTCCGCACTAAACCTTGTCGCTTTATTTTTTTTTTTAAATATGCATCTTGAGTTACGTTTATACTGCCAATAGTACTAACCTCTTTTTATTTTACATTTGCTCTTAGTGTAAATTGCAATGTCGTCTCTTTCTATTTAATCTATGAAAAAGGGGGGCCACTTTTTAATTTCTACAATTTGCTCTCGCACTGTACTTATAATTAAAACAATTTGTGGAATGCATCCTTTTTACATTTATATACGACCTCATCGCCTTCACATCCTTAGTTTTTTTATAGGTCGGTGACGATGTAAATCGTGTTTCGATATTCAAATATCTTGATACGTAATAGGAATTACATACTTACTTACTGGACAAATATTGATTCCAAATTTAAAATCTCGCTGTTTACTGGACACTTCTAAAAAGTCTTCGGTATGTTCCACTTACTGTAGTCTATCTAGCGATGGTAAGGCAACATTACATGCAATTTTTGAGAAAAATGTCTTTAGATCGGACATGTCAGTGCACTTGAAACGTCACACATTCAATCAGTGCATATTACCGAAACTAACTTCTTCGTCGATCACAGATTGCGTTATAATGAAACTTAAGGTTGCCCAACGAGCTCGGAGAGAACGATGCTCGGAATCTCTCTCCGAGAGAAGATCCCCAATTAAGTTATTCGCAAAAAGACCGGGGTCACAGATGTGGGAAACCAGATTTCCCTTCTCAATTGGCAGTCATCTGCTACAGCGCTGAGCTGAGCGATGGAGCCGCAGCGAATGGAGTCCTCCATCTGGCTGCCGTAGGCCAGGCTAACCAGGCCTTCCTAAAGCTCGATAGTGCGATGACATTGTAGCAATAGCCGAAAGAACTGAAGGAGAGAAACATCCAGGAAGGAGTGTAAGGGTATAATGAGAGTCATATGTGCAATAATTGATAGAAAAATGCTCTAGATGTTACTGATGATAACTCTGTCTTAGTCTCCTCCTTGGCGGTACCCTTCTGAATTTCTTTACATATAGGTACTGTCTCTTTATTAAGCTTTCATCATCATCATCATCATCTCAGCCATAGGACGTCCACTGCTGAACATAGGCCTCTCCTTTGGACTTCCATATATACCGGTTGGAAGCGACCTGCATCCAGCGCCTTCCGGCGACCTTTACAAGGTCATCTGTCCATCTCGTAGGTGGACGTCCTACGCTGCGCTTGCTGGTCCGAGGTCTCCACTCGAGCACTTTACGGCCCCATCGGCCATCTGCTCTGCGTGCTATGTGGCCTGCCCATTGCCACTTCAACTTGCTAATCCGGTGAGCTATATCGGTCACTTTAGTTCGTCTACGGATTTCCTCATTTCTGATTCGATCACGTAGAGACACCCCGAGCATAGCCCTCTCCATTGCTCGTTGAGCGACTTTGAGCTTTGAGATGAGGCCGATAGTGAAAGACCACGCATTAAGCTTTAATTGGGTGGTTCTACTCACAAGGGAATTTTCCGCGGCTCACCTTATTTTGTATAGTTTTTGTAGGCAAATTATATTGATTTACGATCGAAACTGTACAACTATGTAAATGGTTTCTAGTATGACACTGAAAATTAGCTGAGCCCTAAATATAATATCTCTCAAAAATTGTACTTTAAAGTGCCAAATTCTCAGTCTCCAGGCATGTCTCTCGGACGAAATGAAAGCTTAATGGCTGCATCATAACTGCATTTTGAGTATTTACGTAATATTTTCGCTAAAATAGAAATCTATAATATATGTAGTTTCAATGTGTTTGTCTAATTTTACCTTAAATGCGAAACTTATTAAAAAAAAGTGCATTATATTTTGTCCCTCGTTTTTTACCTCAGTCTCCTGCTTACATCAAAACACGATAAAATCAGTTTGAGTTACCACGTCTAGCGCGTTGCTGTTCGGTCTGAGTGAAAGATCGAAGTGAAGTTAGCATATAAATGATCGCGTTTGTCTAGGTTCGCGGTTGGCTTAGTCACTACGGCGAGTTGTGTAAGTGAAGTTGTGCTGCGGCCAGTCAGCTTAACAGTATCCTGGCCCGTATTTATTTAAAATCCATGGTTTTCTATACACTTTTTTTGCATTCATAGGTCGTAAATTCGTTGCATTAGAGTACAGAACTGCATGATTTCTATATTAAATGTTGCATTGACGTAGTTATTGGCTAAAAACTTACAATAATCTCAGTATCCTGTCCTCAGTCTCCTGAGCCCACATATTGTTTAAATGGTCATAAATTTGGTATATTTTATTTTTTGACTGGCCCGTTTGAGATCAGTAAAAGAACGACCTCCGCTAGGCGTTAAGCTACTGTTCTGACCTTAGATGTTAAAAAAATGGTGTGCCGCAAATCACTTCATTTTCGTCCCTCCTGAGTAGAACCACCCAATTATACAATGTGGCACCAATTTTTTTTTATGTTATTACAATATTATGCTTTATCTTATTCAAAATAAACTGCATCAATAACTGAACAACTCAGCGTTCTTTTGAAATTTTGTCACTTTGCTTCCTTTTTTTGCACGCTTTACGTAGGCAGATTGGTCAATGCGATCTGTCCTTATTTATTACCTGACATTTTAAAACATTCATAATATATTTATAATCTAATTCGGCTCCGTGGATTCATATAAAATGAAACTAATCGGTTGACCTGAGGTTTAAATAGACGTTATAAAAATAAATTGCTTAGCCTCGGACCCCTCGGGGTGCCATAATATCGAGTTATTAGTGTAGAGTGGACAGAAATTGACCATCCTGTCTAATCGATGGTGGTGACGCAAGCGACTCATCAGGTCTGCACCTCGGGCTAATTGATCTATATGTATATGTGTGTACGTACGTACGATATTTATGTATACACATGTAGGTGTTATTGATGAATAATATAATTTGGCTGACTTTTGGCCGTAAATTGCGTTATAAAAACCAATTAGGTATATCATTAACTGCGTGGCATTGTTGTTTTTTCCCGTTTCGTGCCGTTATTAGATATTTGTGTTTTCTTTGTAATTAATATTTGGTGTGCAATAATAAAGTAGTACATAAATTTGTTTTGTATTTTGTTGGAATAAAATGGGGGCATGCCTGCATGCCTCTACGTGGTTAGGTAACCTAAGTATGTTGCATTATATTCAAATAAATAAATACTGAATTACTACTAATAAATAAATACTGTTGGTTGATTGCAAGCTTGTTCGTCATATGTTAGTTAAAAAACGTCTATAGTAACTATATAGTGATTCTGATACGAGTATGTATGTACCTAGGTAACTTAACTGTCCTAAATGAAATGTACTAAATAATACGATCTGTCTGGAAAGTGTGCCCATAAAAGGTACCTTTTAATAGGTATTTTTCAAATTATAAAAAAAACTGCCGTACCAATGACTAAATCTACTATTAGCACATGAATGCAATTAGTTTTTATGGTTTTCCTTTGTGATATCTAAAAACAGACCCACGGCCAATTTGTAAGGCGCCAGACGACCACTCCACCGATAGCTGAAGTTACTTAACATATTGAAATCTCTGAATGGGTAATTAAACCAACACTTACGGGGCTCATGTCAAAACACGTATCTTTTGTTTCTTTTCTTCGGATCGTAAAATACGGGCACGAGCGGCGTAGGCTGCGCACGCGACGAAGCCTCTCACCTCCCCGGCCCACGCGCACAACCTTTCCTAATTTATATAAACAAATTATTTTCTCATCTTAAACCAACTACTGGTTTTTTATCAGGTGATTTATGCTTGACTGACACAGAAAATAAAACCGCTTAAGGCCATCCGTTCGCCGTCTTTCAGTAAATCATACTTGCATGGGTACCTACATGGAAGTTGCCAAAATAATGCCTCTGTCACGTGAAGACGTTTCTTGGAAAGTCGTGGCTCGGGTGGTCCTCGTTTTATAGGTGCTTGCTTAAAAGTATTATGAGTATTATGACCTTTCTCGAACAGTTCGGTAATATCGACTGCATTCAAGTATGATGCCTAAGTGCCAACAGACTTTATAAGATGTGGTAGGTGTAGCCTGCTCAAGCTGATGGATATCGATAAAAAGAAAATACACAACACTGCCAGAAGCTAGAGGGCATAACGGCACGCGGTACGTGTGTCTCGCTTACTCGTATAGCCGCCGCGCTCGGATCTCTCGCTCAACCGCTCGCCGCGCCGCTAGTCGCGCAAAGTCGTGGCATTTCCGTAAAACGCGCAGCGGATAAGGATTGTCTCCAGCAACAGTATAGATCGCTTGGTGACAACCAAAACTCACAAAACATTCTGTCACTGCTCTTGAAAAGCTTGTATCTAGTTAGTAAATTGATACTAACATACGACTTTTGTTTCAAGTAGGTATTTGTTACTTAGTGAGTTTTGGTTATTAGCCTTCAGATATTGAAGAAAAGGCTAACTGCCATTCCGGCATGGTCAGATGGTTCCTTCATGTCCCGATTTGTTCCGATTCAGACATATTTCAATAATTTCTTTGTACCACAAATTGGTAAACATTTGAGCATGGATTTGAAATCACCTGGAAAGCATCAAAATTGATTCCATTCTTGGAATACATCGTAAGACAACGTATTAGATATTATAGTAAATCATTTGTTTACAAAAGAAAAGACAGATGCTTTATGAATTAGGTATTTAATGTAAGTAACCGCAGGCATTTTATGTGGTAGAATAATGTTTCAAGTAGCTATAATGGTCTTAAGCAGATGTGACTTCTTCCAAGGGTAACTATGACTAATGATGATCTGATGATGTCATTTTTAGCGCCGTGATCATTCACTGTCGTAGGTACTGACCTGATGCTTTGTGGTTAACCGCAGTTTAATTCATTACTTCTTTTAGAAATTTTGTTTATAACAACAACAATAATAACTAATTGTATGAATATTCTTGGAATTAAAGCGGTGATACATTTAGGTACTTAGGTACTACTCGTACAGTCAACAAAAAAGTGGTCTGTGCTATTTCATCTCGAAAAGTGTAAGACCAGTTTTAGGCTGCGCTGTACATTGGTATCTTGTAGATAAATATGTTTGAAGATCTGACGACGCGGTTGGCGCAGTGGATAAGCAACTGCCTGCTGAGCCGACAGTCCTGGGTTCGAATCCCGACAAGGGCAGATATTTGTGTGATGAACTATGTGCCTGGATCATGGATGTTATTTGTATTTAAGTATATCTTGATCTATATAAGTATGTTTATCGTCGTCTAGTGTTCATAACACAAGCCTACTAGAGCTTACTGTGGGACTAGATTAATTTGTGTGAGGTTGTTCGATCTTTATTTATATGTATGTACTGTTGAGTACCTACATACTTGCTTGCCGTTTGTCCGATGCTTATGCATCATTAAATTATCATTATCAACAAACGCGTCATATAACTTTAATTGCCATCATTATATTTCTAAAAGTTATTTGATCTGTTATGGTATCTTACAGAAAGATGCTGTTATCACGAATATGTCGTCACATTGATCATTAATTAACATTCGAATATAAAACCGAATGTTGGGTAATGGCCCAAATTGTCATATCGTATATTTGAACCTGATGACAGCGACAAGCAAACTAGATGGACATACAAATTAGGGGACAAATTACGAAGCATATTGCCTATTAGGTACGCTTTATGTACCCGTTATGTCATTTAAAATGTATTTAAATACATTTCAAGTTTCTCAATTAGTATTTATAATTTTTAGAGCCCGTGTGGCCTTTTTTCTCGTAATACATCTCTAACGAGATAAAAGGCCACACGGGATAAAACATTATATAGATTATCCTGCAAAATTACTTCATAAAAATACATTGTTTTTGAATGTGCCAAATGGCAAAATGAACAACTTGCATGAAGACTCAGCTACAAGCAAGTTAATAATGTTGAAATCATGATGATAATGTTAAGGAACTTTGCATTCTATATTTGCATTACCTACTTTGTAATGTGGAAAACTATTCTAAGCTAGTATCTTTATAAGGGTGCGGTTCAAGTTGCATAAAAACTTTTAGCATTTTCATTTAACTACTTTCAAAATGAATAATTTAAACACATTGCATAAAAACAAAATTCATAATTTTGTCAACCATAATATTTAAACATCATAACCATTAATAATCATAATAACATTAGTTATAATGTTCATAAGTCATAATGTCACTTGGTATAACATACATTCAGAATATTTATTAAAACTCATAAAAACACCTAAAATAATTATCAAGTTGCATAAATATCATATCAAATAAGTCCTAAAAAAAAGAATAAAAAGTTGTTGAGTACCTACTGAAATTTTGTTACCCTAAAAACGAAACTGCTCCAAAAGATAGGTAGGTTAGGGTTATTTTTTTTTATGACCTTAAACGAAACTGCTCCAAGAGATAGGTAGGTTAGGGTTTTTTTATGACCCTAAAAACGAAACTGCAGAGATAGGTAGGTTAGGGTTTTTTTTACCCTAAAAACGAAACTGCTCCAAGAGATAGGTAGGTTAGGGTTATTTTTTTTTATGACCCTAAAAACGAAACTGCTCCCAGAGATAGGTAGGTTAGGGTTTTTTTTATGACTCTTAAAAGGTACAATGGGGAAGAATGAATAAGAAAAAATATTATATTTTTGTATATATTTATTTGGACACCATTTATGCTTTAAGTTTTTATGGAAAAAGTATGATATGACAATGGTATAGTATACAAAGTGACTATTATGCTATTTGTCTATTAAATAAAAAATAAATAAATAAATAAATATTAAGGGACAATCATACACAAATCGACCTAGTCCCAAACTAAGCAAAGCTTGTACTATGGGTACTAGACGACGATATACATAATATATAAATTTATAAATACATATAAAGATAATATCCATGACCCAAGAACAAATATTTTGCACAAATATTTGCCCCGGCCGGGATTCGAACCCGGCATATACATTATTATGCAATTAAACTATTATAATTTTCGAAATTATGCAATTCGTTTGTATGCATTTTGTTTTTATGCTATACTAGCGACCCGCCCCGGCTTTGCACGGGTGCAATGCTGATAAATTATGCATCTGTTATACATATAAACCTTCCTCTTGAATCACTCTATCTATTAAAAAAACTGCATCAAAATCCGTTGCGTAGTTTTAAAGATTTAAGCATACAAAGGGACATAGGGACAGAGAAAGCGACTTTGTTTTATACTATGTAGTGATGATCACTTATGCAGGTTGAAATTATGCAATTCGTTTTATGCAAAATGAAAATTCGCAAATTGTTGTTATGCAAAACACACCCTCTTTATAATGTTACTCTTACTCATTTTGCAGCGACATTGAATTTTATGTAGGTACTCCAATCTGGTGTCAAGCCGTAAATGTAAGTAGATACTGACGACATCCAGTTCAACTGTAACACAAGACTTTCTCGCGCGAGAAATATTACCCATCTCTTTTTTCCCTATTCTGTGAGAGAGATGCAGTAAGGTTAGAGTAGTAATATTTGTAAAATTCTACTGACACCTGTATACGGCGACGACCGAGCGAGTGGGAGCGAGAGGTACCTACGGTGATAGGTGAACCAACTTTGGCAACTATGTAATTTTGTAGTTCATAAATTGATGTCGTTGCACAGCATCGTCTTTTTGACAGGAAGCCCATCTATCGTAAATTAATCGACATGGCTATCCAGAAACACCAAATTACGGAACCGGTTTAGCGTGTGCGCGGCCGGAAATACCTACTAGAGACAGAGACCCGCTTTTTGACGCGGATAGAATAATGTCTTAGTGAATTAGGCATATTTTTTTACAAGACGGTGCATTTTCATTCGCGGCAAAAAACTGCAGTCGAGTATAAAGCATCCTATAACCATTTTTGGATATTCAGTACCTATTCCCTGTACCGAAATTGGTTAAAATTCGTTCAGACTAAGTTCGCCTTTGTACCTAACTATATGTTATTTGTAATAGATGTATGTTTTAACTGTTTTTGTGTACAATAAAGTGTTTACTTACTTACTTACTTTTCGATGTGATGAGTGGACAAATACAATTTTACGAACAGATGACGTTGACCTGCCTGAAATCAAGACCCCTCCATAGAAAGTAATTCTCAAATTCCTATAATTTAAGGATTTTATATGATTTTATTATGGAGGGTACGTAATTTCTTATCTTGGCTAGGAAGTGAGATTTTCTCCTTATTTCTTTCTTATTCTCGCGTAGCGGGCCGAAAATCACACGCAGATAGTTGTTCCAAAACGTTAATAAAATGCTTCTATTCACCATATTTTCTACTCGTGCCTATTTAATCATCTTTTTTGGTTAAAACTTGACCTTCAACGCTTAAGCTGTTATTCATAATTATTGCAAGCTTGCGACTTGTGGCCTCGGGATATAATAAAAATATTTGCGAGATTGCATGTCGCGATTGTCCCGACAGATATACAGCGTTTGGTAGAAGATATTTTAGAATCATAGGTATCAAATACTACAACGTCTTCCGCTCCGCATTCTCATTCATCTTTTGGGTCGATTGCAAAAAAATTGTACATAGTTAAGGGCTTTAATTAAAACAATGTTAATTGATTCCTTTGTGTGACGAAAGTTACCCATATATTTTGTATGACTAACTTTCGTCACACAAAGGAAGCCATCGTATTTTATGTTACAAAGCTTTTAAGGGTCAGCTCACACCGAGACGCGACGCGACGCGACGCTGCGCGCACATTTCAATAGAGCGACTCAAAATTATACTTTATTTACTACATTAAAAGGGACACATTTCATCGTGAGAATTCAAAATACGTTGCGCCACGCAGCGCTGCGCCTCGAGATGCCTCGCGGCGTAGTAAATAAAGTATAATTTTGAGTCGCTCTATTGAAATGTGCGCGCAGCGTCGCGTCGCGTCGCGTCTCGGTGTGAGCTGACCCTAACTATGTACAATTTTTTTGAAATCGACCGTTTTACCTTTAGTTATCCTAGTCGGATAAAAAGTATCCTAAAACCATCTCTGCGTTTTGGCGTGGTGGACAAAGACATTTTTACCAACAGATGGCGCTGTACGGCTGGCACCGCACGCCCATACAAATCCTGCATCGCACTGTGAAGATTTTTCCTGAAATAGGACTCCCCTCCGTAGACTAATTTTCGATACAATTTTAGAATTTTATAACAGTATAGAAGTATTAACATACTTAGAAGTTAAATAAAATTCTACGAATTTAATCTAATGTTGTATTCAATCTGTTTAATTTAATCCTTAGATATTTCATAGGCAAGACAGTTTCAAAGGTAAAGACACAGGTAAAGTACTCCAGAGTAATATGGTGACTTAAAACAACCTATCTACTCGCTCTACTTGCTACTGAATTTAACAGTAGTTGGTAAGTATCTTCTGATTTTAGATGGGATGCGACAACATAAACAAAGTTCATAGCCTCGTATAAATAAAACTTTACAATGTGTCTGTCTTTAACAAGTTAAGACGTGACTCTAAACACAATATTTGGCCTTATAAAAGTTACGCTAGCTAATTCAATGTCAAACATGTTTACGAGCGGCGCAGGCGCCAGTGGAAACTTGGAAAGCGAACACCGGTCCATTGACACAAAACAGCATATTTTATAGGCAAGTGTATAGACACTTAAGTCCTTCTTAAGCAGAGTGCAGAATAGATTTCCTTCCGGTCGCCCACTCGTCGCCCGCGCACGCCCTCGCGCTATAACCGAATCATTGAATTAAACGAAAACCATTCCTATGATAATAAACATAATGGCCATGGTACTTTGCTATGACACCATTAATTCGCGTTAGGCAAGCACAGTTAGACAATTAAGGGGATACATTGAAAATTTATTCTTAGAAGAGTTTGAAGTGAAATCAACAATTCAAAATTCAACCGACATGGCTTGATTACTGAAACATTTAAAACTTCAGTTAAACTAGTCAAGTTGAAGAAGTTGCAATGGTATTTTAATTATCCTTTGTGAGCTGAGCATTTTCTTAAAGATCCTTCGGTAGCTGTGTATCATGCCATGATATGTAACTTCTTTCTCTATTGCTGTGACAAGTAATTATGAAAGTAAACTAAAATATAGCATAAGCTCGCAGTGCCTGCCACTAGGCTCCATAGAATAAGAAAATCATTCATGGGTAACTGTGTAAGATTTTATAATAAACTTCCTAGAAGCGTAACTGACTTGTCTGTTGGTAAATTCAAGAACTGTGTAAAACGTAAGCTTATTTCTAAAGCTTATTATAGCACACAAGACTACATGAATGCTAACGTGTCGTGGGATTAGTCAAAATCAAACTAATCTTCTGTGTAATTATTTTAACGAGTACCTTTCAACGTACTGATATTTTAATTTTAATTATTTTTATTATTCTTTTTGACATTCAGAATTTTATTCTAGAAACATTCTAGCCTCCGTTTTTTATTTGTATATATTTTCACTCGATGACGATCCTTTTTGGGTTTTTTTCCATAATTTTGTTTTGTCATGGTTTTTATTTTATTTTTAGTAATAATTCTATTAATAAATTGCTCTGCTCTCTGTAACCGACGATTCGAAAGTGCTTGTAGCTAGGCCTACTTGAATAAAGAATATTTTGACTGACTTAATTTGAAAAGCAATGAAAATATTTTAACCAAACTAAACTTGAATAGAAATTGATCACATGTCAAAGTAATTCGGAGCAAAAAAGACCCCAGAATATAATGTCTTATCGCAAACCCGAGTGAGTAGGTATATGCATAATATTGTAACGCACGCAGCTAGTTCATTTAAGAAATATATTTATTTATTTCAAAATGAGTAATGCCATTTCTCCTGATGCTTTATACTAATCAGAAGATCCCTCTCGTAATCGTAAGAATAAGAAGTCTTATACATATTACGATTCCGTGCAGCCCCACGTTGGGCGCCATTGTAATAAGTATTATACAGATTTGTTAACACATTAAAATTTACATACTATGAAAGTAAGCATTTATGTGTGTAGAGTTAATTTGTTTTTCTTTTTTGTTCTTTGGTCTCGTCGGCGCACAGCTTTCCAGGAGTTGATATTTCTGTAACATAATAAAATTAAAATATGCAAGAATAATAATGTCTGAATTAAAAGTTAAATTGAATTTTCGTACTATGGTTCTAGTTTGATTAGTTCGGTTTCGGTACACGGGAAAAACGCTGAAAATGTTCAATAAGGAACACTCATACGTATCTATTAAATTATTGGCGAGAAGATACTATTATCAAATCATTCTGTTATAAAATAGAAAGGGATAACTTTGAACTTAATACATTACCCGACACCCAGAAGTTACGTCGCACGTCACCGAACTAACGTGTTTATGATTATTTTATACTAGCTGTGCCCCGCGGTGTTACCCGCTCATCCCACGGGAACATTAAATTTATTCGGGATGAAAAGTATCCTATGTCCTTTCCCGGGTCTCAAACTATCTCCATACCAAATTTCATCTAAGTCGGTTCAGCGCTTTAAGCGTGAAGAGGTAACAGACAGACAGACAGACAGACAGACAGACACACTTTCGCATTTATAATATTAGTATGGATAGTATGGATTATTGTGTTATTTGATATATGTATGTTAGTTTTAAGGTATTTATCTATGGGCCACAGTTGCCTGAAAATAAATAATATTGATTGATTGATTGATTATTAGTAACCAAAGTTGTGGTTACGAATTATCCAAACAAATCTTTATAATTGTCACTCTCGTATATCCGTGACGGTATGGCCCATAAATCATAATACAATAAAATACTTAAATAATCCGAAACAGCTATGATGCTATGAAGAGAATAAATACTGTTCATTGAGCTTTGTTCTTATGAATAGTTTGTCGTAAACAAACGACAATGGGGCTAGCGGTAAACGTGCCATTTTTATAGTTTTCAATTATAATAAACCTCGGGCGTAAACTGGTGAATTTGCGTTATGAAAATTTAAGATCTGCTTAAAAGACCTTCAAAGATTTAATACCGCCATAATTTTTAGGCATTCTCTTCATCCATATTTGTGCGAATTAAAGACATGGCATGTGTCGTAATTATGGGAAATTTGCGCTGGCTCAGTCATCATTAAAAGTAGCTGACAATTTTAGTTAGTAAATATGAGAGTTACTTTTGATGTCGACCGTACACATACTTACATGTCATGGTTTCGAGTTCTAGTACAGTATAAAAAGGAAATTGAAACACCTGGGGGGTAATTCGACCAATTTTAGAGAGATGATGGAGATCTCTCTATTTCATCGCCATCCGTCACTTTTAACGAGTCCCTACTTGACAAGTGGCGATATCCCTAGAACATCGCAACTTCGTCAATCCGGTCGCGCTTAATTTGCGTTTCCTTTGTATGTGACGGCATAAATAACAGGCGCATACTTATCTTGGCCGTGTAGTGCGTGAAATTAGTCAGTTACGTTTCGTTCAAAACAGAAATTCATATGCATGAATAGCATTTTTGACAATCATTATCGCCTTCGTATTTCCAAAATTGAGATGAGATATGTCACTTGAAGGTCATCGCATTTTAATAACAGTTCAAAGGCGATATCACTGTTATCTAATAGAGATTTGACGTTTGGCGATCTCTCAAACGGCATTCTCGAATTAGGTCCCTGTATACCCTTCTCTCTCTTTTTCTTGTCTCGTTGACAATAAGCATTAAATAGTTACGAATGTCAGTACCATGTACCGTATCGTCACTATCGTCAGAAAAAAGATATGTACTTATACGATTATTCCGTACAAGATTGTATCCTCTCAGCTCTTACCGGATACAGCTAAATTTGTTGCACCTGCCAGTTCATGCAATTTGCCAGAATAGAGTAATTCGCGTTAAGGTCAGGTGTGTTACATTGAGAGAGTTTCTAATGCACTCGCCAAATACGGCGCGTCGTTTGTCAATGCCTATGCGCAGCAGGCATGCCGTTCCACAGTAAAAGGTTGTATCTTTATATGGATTTCATAGTAAAATATGGCGTTTTATTATAGCACCGCAAGCTACGTCATGCTTAAATCTGTACGAAGGCTGACCGGGGGCGGGAGCGATTAAGAATAATCCTTTCAAATTTACTTCTAGTTACACAAGTACATGTTGCAGTGCAGTTAACTCTATACCAACTTTAATTGGTAGGTAAATGTATAAATCTAAGTTACTCTTGTGGCGTGGGCACATTCACGTTCGTAAGTTTGTGCCACACAAAGTTTAACTCGCGCTCGGCTGCCAAAAATGATGTTAAATAATCATGATAGGTACTTTAGAGAATTTAAACAGACTCACTGACACCGAAAAATACTTATTAAAACTTTTATGAGACATATTTATTTATTGTATTAAGCGGTAATCACTGAATTTCACGTGAGTGTAAACGTGAAATTCAGTGATTCGCTGACAAACTTGCCGCGCCGGTGTAGGCCTACAGGTAGCAGTCCCTGATGAAGAGCTCCATACGAGCTCAAACCAAGTCGGGCCGATCCTGTCAATTTCACGTGAGTGTAAACCGCTTAATTGAAAACCGAAATACTTATCTCAAAAATGATATGACAACTACTACTAATATGACTCTAAAGTAAAATGGAAACTTCCTAAGTCCAGTGTCATGCAATAATAGCAGTTTCCTCAAACATCGCAACCTTCGACGTTATGAACGAAACTTACGCAACACGTGTGTCGCTATTGACAGCTTCCATTAGCACAGCACAGCGTAGCACCAGCGCAGCGGCCATGACTCGTGCGTACGAGTCGAATTCGCCCATTCATAAATACACCCACCAGGCCCATTCACCGGCGTAGGTTGCGTAATCCCCCTCCCCTCTTCCCGCACCCAGGGACCTTCGGTGGACCTTCCGTTGGTGTCATGTTTAACCTTTACGACACTCGATATCGTATTTGCTCTAAAAGCCTCTTCATTGTTACAGATAGGTCAATAACGCGGGAAACTTTAGACCTCCATGTTGTAACAATAGACGCGGCTGTCTAAAGTATTACTGAAACTCAGTAATTTACAACTTACTCGAAAGCATTCGACAGTTGTAAGTTACATATTTACCGAGCGGGCTATAAAATGGTCAAAAGATATTGATCATAAAAATACGAAAAGCACCAAATACACCTTGTTTAGTTATAATAACTCTGCATCACGACAGCTTAATCTAAGGATTATAGTATCTATAGATGGATAAATACCATATTATCAGTTCTTTTATTACTATCATATTTAGATACGCCATAACAGTCCTTTTAGAGAATATCGAATGGCATTAAAATATTTCCATCGAATAATATTGCCCGTTCCGATACCTTTAGTATAACTCAGTTTGCTATCGTATTAATGTCCCCAGATGTTGCCGGATGGTAGGGTTAGAATGAATTTGATGTGAAATTTATACGGATTACAGACTGAATAAAACTAATAGCACCACACTTATACCTAAGTGAACCTGGGCCCTAATAATTGGTCGAAGGACTGCGTTGTCTCCAATTCAGCCATATTTCTGCTTTTAAGATCACAGCCAGAAAATCTTAAGACATTTTAAACATACAAATTGTAAAGAAGCGTTGCTATGCAACCCAGTTGGAAAAGTCGGGGCGAGGACGCGTCGCCGTCGCAACCATTATACGATATGCGCTCTTTAGGATATATTTAAGATGAAATTTCATTAAATGGGGGGCTGCGTCTGGGTCGCATCCTCGCTCTACGTCGCTATTGCGCCTTACGCGGACACATTCGATTTAACTATTTGACATTACGCTTTATCGCATTGACGAGTGACATTTTATATACGAGATATGGGACAATCAATATATCGCCTGGTGACTACCAAACTTACTAAAATTTCTGTCACTATTCTTCAAACTCTCGTATCTAGTTTGTTTGATACTGAGATACGAGCTTTTTTAAAGTAGGTATTTTTTACTTAGTGAGTCAACAGACGATATTATGGTTATCTAGATACATTTCACGCGTTTGCTAGCGATATGAACCGCTATCTAATATAATAAAAAAGTTTTTTCTTCTGAAGAAAAACGGCAAAACGGTTATTTATCGCTAAATTGTGTAGTCTCTAATGTTAAACCTAGAGACGAGATATCGAACTTAAGTTACCTACTCGAAACGTCGGATTTAGTTCCTGGACACTTAATTACAACTACACCGCACAACATACAGCAGAGTTCAATTTAATGAAAAAGAAATGCAAATCAAGAATGCGTGTTTGGTTTTATTCGCTTTCTGTGGCTACTTTAGTTAATTAACGCGTATAATCGCCGGCTGTGTAAATGGAGGTGCACTTACGCACCTGAACCAGTTTAGAATTAAGAACGCATTTAAATTCATTAAAAAACGTTAAAACTTTCGTCGGGCCGCGCCGACAAGCGACATGTATATGTGGGGACACCAGTTTCGAAGTACCTATCTATGTTCCAGTAATTCAGAGGTTGACAAACCAGGGTTGAACTTATTTCCTGTGCGTAATACCTACTAATAAACGTTAGCCACATCGTATGTTGTTGTAGAGGTTGGAAAGTAAGCAATAGATGAACGAGTAAATTTAAACGAGTCAACGAGTTTTTGGAAGACCTAATTTAAGTACTTAGTATAAATAAGGTGACATGCATGCCCTTACAATTTGTATGCCGAAAGGCGCCGCATAGTGAATCTATAGCATAATGTAACAACCTGAATACCTATGTTGGACGAATAAAGATTTTATGATTTATGATTTAAAAGACCGACTCGAATGGGAGGCCCTCGATAATACGAGTCCATTTAAATAGCTCTTTCGGCCGAGACTAAACATAGCGACTAGCGCGAGAAAAAAAACATCTAATTATTTATCCAAAATCGCAAGATAGACTGGTTTTGTTTTTTTTTATTTTTCTTAACACGTTCGGGCCAGCAACGTTTTACCACGTCATCATCAGATTTTTTTTATAAACACAACGTCTATTGACTTCCATACAAAAAAATACATTTCTCGCACTACGTTGTACAACGTCGGCAGCCCATATTAATTCATATTAGAACCTTTCCTGTGCCGTAACACTGAGAAATTTGAAATAACTAGAGCCGCAACGCGTCAACTTTTGGGAGGATTTACCGAACATCCACTGCACACGCACACATGCCCACGGGCGCCACCACAACGTTCGTGTACGTCGCGCGGGTAAGCGGCGCGCCCCACAGTTGCCGGAGTGCGTCGCAACGGAGTGCGCGCGCGCTGTTGTTGACGGAGACGCGAAAGTTGTTGAAATAATCGTAAGTATTTTGTACTTTTTTATTAAAAACCTGTCGTTTTTTTACGGATTACGTATAGTATTTGTCTTCAATATGGTAGGGACCCTATATTTATAATTGCAAATAACCGTACGTACGCCACATACGATCTAGATAGTTAGATTATGATTATTTTATAATATGTTATGATTGAATTAAAGTCAAGTAAACATTATAGAAATGAATAAATGAAGAGGTAAGTGAATATTATAGGAAAGAAACATGTTATTAATTTATATAACTTGTAAATTATTTTGTATGTTTGTAAAACGAATAAAAAAAAATTAAATACATACCTTTTGTTTTAGATGGATAAAAAACGACGTAATAAAGCGACCATGAAACTTTTTGAAGACTCGTTGTCAGGAGAAGTTACACCTGATCCTTTCAGTGAAGATGGGGAATTCGGAAGTGATCAGGATTATGATCCAGGACCAGCTGAATCATCAGACAGCGACAACTCTGCAATTTACGTGCGACCTTCAAAAGCAACGACATCAAAGATCGAATCTTCAGCCTCAGGTGACCCCAGTTCTGATCATTCAGCCTGTTCCTCGAGTTCTGAAAGTATTTTTGGGACTCGGAATCGAAGGAAACACAAACCGACATCAGCTAACCGGCGTAGAATTGCATCCGACAGTAGTTCAAACACGGCAGAGGCTGATACTATTTCAATTGAATCTCTTCCTGGGTTACCCTTTGCAGCTGATTTAGAAAATGAAGTACCCAATGTCTCACCTTCACCTGAACAAATGAAGAATATCCCTACACCTCCTATTTCACCACGAGCCATCGATAGGGACGCTGAGATTGTTAGGCATAAAATAATAAATAATTCCTATTTGTTTTTGCTTAGAACTTGATTTGTTGTGAAAGATTACCTAATAATAAAAAAAATATGCTAAAAAGTGGTTTTATTATTAATTTATAAGAGCGTTTATCAACGTTGTTCATTTTAGCATGCTAACATCCAAATATTTTAGTGATACAACGTTTCATCATGTCGACGTCTTTAGATGTTTATGCATCACATTCACAAAAATGATCAAGCATACGACGCAACTTCCATACCCGTCATCGTGTTATGATGTTGTTTCTCGTCTATAGGAAAAGTAATGGTTTGTTGAGACACAACGTGTATGCAAGTTGACGTGATAAGACTTTGAGACTTAAAATGTGATATAAAGTTAATATATGTGACACAACGTTCGTGGACGGTGACGTCCTTAGACGTTGTGTAGTTATTTGATATAAAACAACTTGACGCATATGACACAACGCTATATAACTACGACGTCTCAAAACGTTTGTGTCGCGCAAGAAATCTTTCGAGTATATATGGCGTGCAGATCGTCATCCAACGTACCCGCAATTTGTATGGGGAATTACTGTGTCACAACCTCAGTATCTGTTTAGGCCGGCGGTGGGCCGAACGTGTTAAATTAGCCCATTTGTTTTCATACTCAAAAGTAAATAAAAGCGTTTGCTGATATTATGCGTTTAAGAAAAAAAAACAATTGTCGTTTAATTTTTTGAAAAACATTCTAAAAATTCATGTCTTGCTATGAATATCATTTGTCGTGTTTGTTAGGCTTATATATCAAAGAGGTAGAGTTTTGAGTACTAGATTTAGACCATCTATGACCACATTTTCGAGCAGTGTCGTGAAAAAATAATTTCCGGCAAAACGCTATTTACTAACTCGTATTTACTCTCAAAATTGTTGATAATCTATGAAAATCTTAATATATATGGGAGATACCTTTATACTATATACTAAGTACCATTTTTTTTTAATATGAAATATTGACATTGTGTTCCATATGAATAGGCTTGGAAGTCTTACATTTCGGGTGCAGCGAGGAGTCGTCATGAAGCGAGCATGTAATGATATTCAACCTACATTTACGGCGCTTGGCATGAAAATAATAGTTATTTGTTATGCAAGGCTGCAAAGTTGTTATTTGGCGCGAGTGTTGAAATTGAAAGCTGAGCGAGCGAAGGAATCTAAGATTGAACCATGAGCGAAGCGAATGGTTCAAAGATAGATTCCTGAGCGTAGCGAGGCTTTCAAGACACGAGAAGCTAAATAATTTTGCAGCCATGCGGAACACACAACTTTTCACCTCACTCCAGCGAGGGAAATGCAAGATTCAAGAAAAACAATTAAAACATAAAAATAATCATATTTAATTTTGCCTTCTATTTAACACATCAAATTTAAAACATAACACACACAAATCCAAACCAAATAAATACGAGAGAAGCACACATATTAAAAATTAAAAGTAATATGGCCGTAATTTGTATTATCGTCGTGTATATTTTATCGTAGAGTTTTTCTTAAGCACTGTTATATTATATTTGTATTTAAAACTACTTGACACATTCGTTGTGATTTTTGAATGCGGGAGAATGGCATTCTGGGAAGGATTAGTTGATCACTCGGAAGTATTTTCCATAACACTTGCTTTAGAAGTTATTACAACAAGATTATTTCTGTAAATTACTTATCGTCTCCAGATATTTATAACAAATCCTTTTTCGTTTTAATGCAGGCTTTTAGCATGTACACAGTTTTGCAATAAATCATTCTTATTCTTATAATAAATACTCCAAATTGGGCTTAACTTTCTTGTTTTCGATATTTCAATAACGTAAGACAACAGTAATGTATTCTCCACGGAACAAATTTTCGTTGTTTACGTGAATTGTGAAAACTTCCAACTTTTTAATTATTTTTTTTTTCTCGGGTGCGTTCAGAAATTACACTCTTATGTTCCAACTTTTATAACAAATAAATATTAAAATTTGTGTTGTAATTAATATATTTACTAGTCAAAATATCTATATGAAACTGAAATACTTAGTATTAATATATATAAACATATTCAACATAAAATAAAGTGTAGAAAACATTTAAACTTAAAAATCTGTAACCACAAACCAGCTTTCTGGACGTGATATTGTAGGTGTATTTTTTTTTAAACAAACGTACATATGATTTTAGCCGGCCTGACCAGATCGCCCTTTATTAGCGTGCGTTGATTGGTTATTCGAAGATTTATCGACTGATGAAATCAGTCACGCGTTGAAGGAGTCTTAAATATAAAAAGTTACATGCACCACAGAGAATCAAAATCGTCGTGTTCGAAATTCAAATGACTTTTGCACGCTAGCGGATAAAATAGACTTTTGCACGCAGATTTCGCCCTATAAACGGAGGTTTTCCGAGCGAGTGAGGTGAAAACCTTCTTTTGTTTCAATATCAATTTTAGACACAACACCATAGCGTTCAGCGATAAAAAAATATATAAGCGATGTGGCATTCGGCTACTACGCCCATAAAAAAAAGCGATGTTTGCAGTTTTAGTTACATAATATCAATAATATTTATAAAAAATACAGTCTTACTTTTACACAACTTTATTAAAATACATGAATATTAATTTTAAAACTAAACTAGTAGGTACTTTATTTTGTGACCTGTAAAATTTTCTGTCACTTTTTTTATCTAAATTATAAATTAAACTTTTGACATTTGGTGGTCAAATTGTGATTTGATGAAATTTTTCGATGTTTTTAATTTTTATATCATACCATTGCATATTTGAGAAAAGCACTATATTTACCTACATACCTTAGCGTGAAAAAGGATTGCGTCGTATCCCTAAGCAGGTAATTCCCATTTTCCCGGCCTCTGTAGTAATGTACTATGCTGTTTAGATACTAACTTCGAAGGTTCTCGTATTTACAAATCAGATTTGAACTAATTTTCCTCACTATAAATGTTAGCCATAAAGTAAATTTCTGACAAAACGCAATTTACTCACTGAATTGATGTTAAAATCCAGGAAACATCAAATGTAACTGTTTTCCTAAACGTTAGGTATATTACGTAATAGGTCTAGACTAGTACTTATCTATTCTACCGAGAGATGTTTGTCTTTAGCGACGTGACAATATATTTTATGATAATAGGTTAGTTCTATTGTGTAACTAACATAATCTACGCATAACCCGATACATACATACATTATGTAGGTATTAGGCATTAATTATGTAAGTTCTAAGAAAATTACTTTATAGTTTAAAAAATAGGTAAGTTTTAAGAAAACTACTTACCTATATTTCGAGCTCATTTGTACTTACGCTCTTGTAGATAAACTAAGACATTTGTGTTCCAGCTTGCCCAAGTACCTATACTTTTGAAGCCACGCCACTGCTATGCTGTAAAAACAATTTGTTGGCAAATACAATCCAATATTGAACAGAATCAATTTTGATACTATTTTTTATGTGGTGATACCACATTTCTTATTTACATAGGTATAAATACATAAGATTTTACGCAATAAACTTTTTTCAATCATGCTGTGACATATTATCGTTATGTTCCTTCAGATTCGATTATACCCCTTCGGGCGAGGAGGACAATAATGGAATTTCATACTAGATTGCCGGCCTAGGTCAGCAAGGTCAAGCAGGTCTTTTGTTTCAATATCTATTTATGACATTGATTTCTTGCCGTTATTTTATCTCTTTCATCGGGTCGGGTCGTATCTGGGAACGCTGCCAGTGTAATGGGAACGTTTGGGCCAGGTGCGACTCGGGGCGAGCCTTTTTAAGTCCTTCTTCACCTTCCAAGAGATTTGTTATCGATCCACAACGTACATAATTACACAAACACACATGTACATAATTATATAAAAATTAAATCTAAATAATTTACCTATACCTAAAATAAATACACAAATAAAATCTTTCATGGTTCCTCTTAAACTATGTAATTTTAGAATTAAGTAGTTTTCTCTTTCGCATACTTGTAACCGACGGTTAATTAATGTTGTAAAATAGTTTGGTTCTACTAGCCCTTAGCATGCATTCATCACAATGTTGCATTAGTTGCTGCCGTTTACGATACTTTGTGCGTTTACCCTGTTTTCTGACGAGATTATGTTCGGTCACTTTGCATGTTACCCTCTCTTACCTAGATTTATGTGAATAATGTATTTTTTCTCAGTAAGTGATTTTGTAAAATCTTATGAGGAATAAATATCTTAAACCATAAACCATAACGTTGACGAAGCCAGTTGTGGATGTCACATTATTGGTGTGTTGTTTGACGAAGCCTGCTGCTGATTAGATTTTGTATTCTCTCTGACGATGCCTGCGTTACGGATTTAACTTTTACACTTTGTCTTATGCATTATTTAATGTTGAATAAATGATTTCTCTCTAATCTCTTTTATTGCATGTTTGAGAAAAGCACATTGATACAAGCCTCGGAGTGAACAGGAATTGCCGGCATCTTATTATCTAGACGGCCTCGTTGACATTCGGCCCTATAACTATAACTACTCGGCCGGCAATCCTTTATTACTTATCTTAAGCGTTCAAAGTATTGAAAGAAATGAAATGTGGAAAAAGAATCCCACTGTGCCCTTTGATATTAAACTTATGTAGGCCTAAGCTTGACAAATCTAGAATAGGTTAAGATAATATTAGTCTTAATTTAATTCTGTTTCTTGAATTTGTATCTACATTCCTACACAGATCTTACGTCTTATCGATTTGTATCCACCCACGGTTCGCATGACCTGCCCTTTTCAAATATAAGGATTAGTAACACTAAAGGGTTCAACTACTAATCTTATTCAAGATTTCTTAAGAGGCCTTATTCCTTTTAAAAAAAGTTTTTTTTCATATTATGACAAATATATTGACTAATAATATTATAAACGTGAAAGTTTGGATGGATGGATGGATGTACGTTCCACTTAATCTCAAAAACTACTGGACGAATCATGATGAAACTTTCCAGTTATGTACCTTTTATATCAGAATAGGACATAGGCTATCATTTATATCAAGTTTTATCCCTTTTAGGGACGAAAAACGGGATTAAACTTTGTATGGAGAGCAAATCATTGTAGTTGCAACAACTCCCTACATGTCATCGTTTTGACGTAAACTAATCAATATATTTCGTCTGGGCCTACGATAGATCTTCACGAAACGCATACTAAACTATTCTTTGTAAAAAAACAATAAATTCTGATATGGGAACACGTATCCGCAAAATTCGATTAATAGCGTAATTTCAAGAATCAAATACATACAATTTTACAAATTTGAAACAATGACATTTGTTTTGACGAACGTCACACGCCCATCTGGCAAGACATGTCAAACCAATGATGCCAGAAGGGCTACTCCGATGTTCAAAATTCGACTGTCGAATAGTGCCATCCCTCTCGATCTCCTATCAAATATATTTGAGTCAATGGAATAGCACTATACGACAGTAAAATTTCCAACATCGGAGTAGCCCTTCAAGTAGATATCACGCTCCGATACGCACAACATCTGAAAATAGTACTTACGAGCTTTTATTATGTACCCCCGCTTGGTAACTGAGTATAAATAATGTAATAAATAACTGAGTATGCAAATATAGGATAATCAGCATTAAATAAATAATCCTAATAATATTATAAACGTGAAAGTATATACGTTCGTTCTTCCTAATGTTAAACGATGATTGACGGACGGTCGCCAGTCTTGGGAAATCGTCGTAAACAGCCAATTGTTAAATTGTCTCTTTCTAAAGACCGATGGGCAATATTTATCGCCGAGTACAGTATTAGTGCATAAATAAAGTTTTTGTATTAGGGTAAGGTTGCGATCATTGGACCGGCTCTTTCATTGGACCGCGTTGGTTTCTTGGAAACAAACAAATTTCTTTCGAAAAAATCTTTCGAAATGGCGTAGGGAACCCCAAATAGGTAGCGTTTAGACGCCATCGTGGATTTTTAAATTTGTTCGTTTCCGAGAAACCAACGCGGTCCAATGAAAGAGCCGGTCCAATGATCGCAACCTTACCCTACTCGGATCTTAGACTCGGATACTCGACAATACCCGAGAATAATCGACGTGCTTAAGTCAAGGGCCTGACACGCTTTGATAGAGAAGGATAGCCTTATTGCGATACTTTTAAAAGGGAAAATAGAAAAGAGTTACATTTTTGGCTCTATCACCGACCGAGCATTTTTTCTTTGCACACTTATGTTCATAGCACCAAAAATGATATTGTTTTCAAAATCAACAAAAAAGTACCAGTTTTGTTAATGTGCAACTTAGACGCACCCAAATTTTGCAACGGCGGCGCTAGATTGAGAATCACCAAATTAGGGAAGTACATTGTGAAGGGCATGATTTTAACGGGAGAAGCCAAGGGACAAAGTGTATTGTTGATTATGGACCGTCACCGTCTCGAGCCATTTCCGAGCATAGCTTCTTGAATCAAATGAGACTTAGCCTCGGATAACTTATTGAATCGAATGCATTTTGTCCATCACTTTCACCCAATAGCCCAGAACTAAACTACTAACTAGATTCCATTCGAGTATTGATTACCTGAAAGTCTAATTGTATTTTTTTTTTCGTTGTTAACATCAATTAACGAGTTCTACGCGTACGAAGTCGCGGGCAAAAGCTAGTATATTGATAATTTGAAGTATTTGAACCAACTTTTTGAAGTGAATAATATTTTTCCATAGCTATTTCTTAATTGCTTTCATTGCGTCTGCAATAAGTGCATGTGCAAAATGAGTTGAAAAAACAAATTTTCCGCGTGAATTTTGTCAATTTCAAGTAGTTTTTGAAACAAAAATTATCAATGAAAAATTCAAACTGTAGGTTTCAAATATATACCTACCAATAAATCCCAATAGCCCTATTCTAGGTAGTAAGATCATGAAAATATGTTAAGAAACATATTTGATCATAGAGAAAAATGTCTGAAACAATGTGTATTTTAAAAGGAATAAGGCCTCTTATACGTGTACTGATTAAAAACTAGAGTGCTCTGTGAGCCGTAAACATCGCGAGTTTGTTTCTAAATGGCAGGAATGTTTAATCTTTTACGTTTTAAACACTCCTGTTTACGCCATTTTGAAAAAAATCAAATGAGTAACTGAAATGGCCAAAAATATTTACCTACCTACCTACTTAACCTTTAACCTTAAACCTAAGTACCCAAAAAAACATGAGAATCGGTTGAAAAAATGTGGCATATAGGCGAGAACAAGCGGAAATTTAGGCATCCGAACATACGAAGAAATGTTGGCGAAGGTAAAACAGAGATGCTTCGCATGGTCGGTCAATAATAGGAAAAATTGCACATCCTAAAGTATGGCTAGAGCATTAAAAAAACATATTACGCAGAGAAACCACTCCAGTAGCGTAGAATTGTGGAATCAAAGATGGGGGGAAAGGGGTGTGTCTCAGTTGGGAGAGCGCTACGCTGGAAACGTAGGGTCGCAAAATCGAATCCTGCTTACATTGCAGTGGATAACATTTTAATTTTCTCTCATAATATGTCTTTTTGTCAATATTAATTGTAATAAAAATCCGGTATTTCCACTATTTCCACATTACAAATAGAATCAATAAAAATATAAAGATTGAAAATCATTCTGTAATCTATTTTACTCTAACCCACTTCCGTAATTTTTTCGTCGCGGATATTACTCATTCGATACTTCCTCGTACCTTGAACTATTTAGTCACAGTATAGATGAATATATACACAAAAAAAACTATCGATTACATGTAATTGATATAATTACCCCTCGGGCCTCGATGATTTGGATACCGTTCACAATTTTGTGTAGGTTTAAAGTTGTAACCGTCGCTTAGTTACGAACATTTATTTAGCAAAGTTTATATTTATTTAGTGGTTTGGCCATGCATCGGTCCATAGGGGCTTCTTGTGGGAGAACTGATTTTTGAAAGTTTTTAAACATCGTTAGTTCAAGATAATTTTTATCAATACTAATATTATCAATGCGAAAGTGTGTCTGTCTGTCTGTTACCTCTTCACGTTTAAACCGCTGAATCGATTTTGATGAAATTTGGCATGGAGATAGTTTAAGATCCGAGGAAGGACATAGGATAGTTTTCATCATGGAAATTATCCCAAAAAGATTGAAAGGTGAGTAAAGTAATTCATGATGACATTGATGACCCTGTAGGAAATGTAATGATTAGACCAAAATCAAAATTGCTCTTACATTTGCTTAGGCGCTTTTAATAATCCCTTTTACTAATTAAGGTGATTAGGTGGATATCTATCGTGTTGTACGAGGTTGCTTCCATACTTCCAAGTTCCACGCGGACGTAGTCGCCCGCACTAGTGTCCCTATAATATTCTTGAACTAAGTTGGATAGGTAGTACAGAGGTACCGGATTCGATTCCCGGTCTCTTGCACCAATTTAACAATAATCAATAATTATTTATTTTAGTAAAGTACTTATTTACCACAATACAAGATAAGTTTAGGACTTAGTGCCATAAGTGCATTCTCTATCAGTCCACTATGGGATCAAATAGATACTGCATTTGGTGCGAGGCCATTAAAGCCGTAAATCACACTTATATTATAAAGGCGAAAGTTTGTGAGTGTTTATGTGTATGTTTCGTCTTCTCGGTCAAACAGCTGGACCAATTTTGATAAATTTTGGTATGAGGGTAGCTGACACCCTGGATTAACACATAGGCTACTTTTTATACCGAAAAAATTTAGTGTTCTCGTGGGATGAGCGGGCAACACCGCGCGGCGCAGCTAGTACCTACTTTATAAAGAAAAAAAAAAAACTTTTTACGCATTCTAGGTCACCCTTTTAAACACGTGGAAGTATCAGTAATTAAACGATCTCGTCCACTCCTAAGAGCCTCGATTAACATCTGACGGATGATTCATTAAGGTTTGATGTCGCACTCGAGTGTCAAGGCTCTATGCCGCTTAAGATATTAACTTGAGTACGCGGAAGGCGCCTTCTCTGCCGTATATAATCATTTTTGACATAATCATTTTTGTTTTAGGGTACCGTAGTCAAGAGATTAAATAGGAAGATAAATCATAGTGTTCGTCTTTGGTTTTTACCTCTAAGTTTCCTTGAAACACATCTTCTTGACCTAAAGCCCCTGTTCTTAAAGATTGACCATCTACTTTAATAAATTATGTATCACCAAAACTAACTAGTATTGTTAAAATAAAAAATAAATCAGATCACAAATTTCCTTATGTCCCTTGGTGCCCAGAAGCTGGCAGCAATGATGATTATTTGTGTTAAGAAATTGGACACCCGATGCTTCCCTTTACAAAGTAACAAGACTTTTTTCTAAGATTGTTCAGTTGATGAGATTAACTTGACTTGTGTCCAAAATTGGTGCCATAGCCTTCCTAATCACGTTTCGGGTCAAAGGTGTAATTACTTAATCACATTTTAGGCATTGCAACACTATTTACTAGGAGATTGTAAAAGTGTAATTCTCGACGTTATTCTGACCGTACAAGTGTACGAGTACTCATAAATTTTATATCATATTACTGCCATAAAGCGATATTTAAAGCTGCCAATAACCGTTTATTTACAATTTCACGATTCGACCCGGAATCCTGTAAAGCTCAACGTTTAATAACATTCAACCTAGTATTATTAATCGAAACTCTATGTTATGGAACAATATTTCCCCATACTGTGCTAAGTGTGCTATTAGTTATTTTATCAACGGTCGGTAGTTATCGACGCCTGTGAATTTCGACCACGGGCATGACAGACGTTAATCGGCCGTTAATAACTAACACTGCTTAGTGAAATTGGGTATAAATTACGACAAACGAAGAAATAAATGACCGAGCGGATTTTATTTGCTAAACAATAGATCCAGGATGATGATGAACCAATGCACCTCTTATAATGTTCCAAACCTTAGATTTTTGGTTGGTTTTAGTTCGCATAACACCTACCTACAGATTATCTTAGTTTAGGACTGGATACATTACATTACGGAACAAATAAACATCATTCATTAACAAAGCGGATTATTAAGTTGTCAATTTAAACATAGTACCTGTAATTACATTGCTTGTTTCCATATTACAGTCACAACGACAATAATCCTGTTATAATAGAGCATGAATACATAAATAGGTGTCGGATGAGACATTAAGTAGAATGCAATGAGCAGTATCGTAGGCAGGAAGTGAGAGGCAGTCGATGGGATCAAACAATACTGTATTGGCAAATAATGCGTTTGTTCGGCGCGTGCGCCGCGGGGGCGTCGTTCATGAATGGACGCTCGTGATTCACTTGAGCCCATTCACAAGCGACGCTGCGCGCGCATCTACGAGTGCAAGGCTTTTGTGACCTTTGATTTCTTTGGGTAATCTTATTAAGGCTTTTCCGGTGTTATTGTTGTAAGGAACTTGTAAAATTGGGACATAGTTACGTGAAATTTATTTTTTATTACTTTCTAAGTATTTTGCGATGACGTCTTTATTCGACATGAGACTGACTTGCACTGGAAACTGCAAGGACGAATGAAAGTCGAAAAATTTAATATGATTAACATATTACAGATTTCTAACCTTACATCGGGTCGTAAAAAATTGGTAGGTAAATATACACAATACACATACATATATTATCCCCATTGGTTTCTAGCAAAATTATTGAGGTGCAAATTGTGAAGCTGTTGATTCTTTCCAAATAGTAGGTGGATGGGATGTAGGATGAATGATTGATATTGACTATAAAATGACAAATGAATGTAATCTCTCATCAATTTCAGCAAGGATGATTTCATCTGCCACGTTTCAGAGAATCTAACAAAAGCAACCATTGTATAAATATCTAGGATCCTTCAGATTACTCATGACACTTAATTGATATTGAAACAAAGTTTCTATTTCGAAATGTTTAGTAAGAGCAATAAATTTCGCACAAGGTTTTTCGCGCATGGCCACACATCGCTAAGTGTAAACGGCCGCGCGGTCAGTCCATAGCCTCAATACAGTTGACTTGACTCGAAGGCAAAAGGTTATGAGATTTCAACCCATAGATTCGCTGATAGCATTTAACTGGACGGGTAATTGTTTGGTGAACGGCTATTAATTTTGTATAATGGTTTTAAGTCCACATTATGTTACCTAACGAAATTATGGTAAAAGGCCTCGATACACGATGCTATTGAAAAGTTTTAAATGCTTGGCATGAAACGGAGTTGTTTTGTTTGTTCGTGTTTTGGTATCCATTCATATCGGCCTTTTAGTTGTTCTACGTAATAAATATAAATTAAGCCGTGGTTTGTTTGGGCCCGCTCTGTGTCCCTATAAAATATGAATTATAATGTTTCGAAGTAACGAGCATTATCATAGTTAGCTCAAGTTTATAGACTGAACAAAGCACCATGTAAACTACATTAAAATTGATTCCATATTTGTTCGCGTAGTTAAAAGCGATAAATGGAAATAGTACGAGAACTACGAGATACGTAATCTGACAAGCCACGATATATTTACAACTGGCCATTTGCATTCAAAAACAATCACAGGTTGCACAAATTGAAGATATTCTACAGAAATCAGCCTAACAAGGACTGTCGTATATAAAAGGAGAGTTAGATAAGCGATAGGATAGGTTAACAATAAATAGCGACAAGTCGGTCCGATATGTTTGCTGTTTAAATAGTGCTGATAATCGCTCGACTGCCGCCGGAAAATCTGCCAGTGTAAACACGATCCGATTAGATCGGATCCGGATAATATCGTCTTATTTATTAACTAGCACCTGGTGGAACGATGCAATCTTCATAATTCATACTAGGAAGTATACGTATCATCTTTTAGTTACATCTCTCCTCGGGGGATATGTTGACATTTCGTTTAAAAATGAACGTTAATATTTTTTTCAATTGTGCCCTTTAAATTAACGCTGTTAAAACTTAACACCTATTTATTATTATAAATTAGAGTCAATATTGTCAGAATGGTTATTTGTTTCAAAACCAATGAAGAGGAGGGAACTAATCAAAAGCACCAATATTTCTTTATAATTGGGTATCTTTGTGTCTGAATTGGTTGGTAGTGTTTTCGTTCAATGTGTTCGTTTCTAATCCATATTTTCTTTGCCTCAAGAAAGTAAAATGCCATTCCTTAGCAGTAGTTAGTAGTATTTGCATTTTTTATTTCGCTAAAATCTAAGTGACTTTTAATCAAAGCTAAACGGTTTTATTATCCCCCTAAATCCGGATTAGCGGACGCTGTAGAAAGATGACTCAAAAACTACGAGGAAAAATAATTTCGGCAAATAAAATGTAAAGGAAAATATCGCGTAAACAATATATTTAACAGCTTCAATGACCAAGATTCTTAAGGTTATGTCCCATCGAAGGCTAGCCGGGCAATAAACTTGTCCATAATTTCGCTACATTATCGGCTATCCTCGTTCCGTGTGCGCCAATGGTTCCCAACCAGTGGCCCGCGGACCGCCACTAATCTTCAGGTGTCAAAATATAATCCATGAACGATTTGTGTGTCACCAAGTTACATGAAATTAATAATTATTATATGTTTGTGTCCCGAGTCGGAGAACCCGGGGGGCGCATTCATACCGGGTTTTTGAAAGTTTGCATGGGGATAGGGATATGGATCCAATACGTAGATGCCCCTTGAAGAGGTATGATGTACCTAACTTATTCCTGCTGAGTCCCGTGTTCTAGCAAGGGTATATCAATAATAAGACGGTTCTATAATTATTACAATTTCGCGTGCGATACGTCGCCGGTATGGCATGCTCCCGATTCTGTACGGCGAGAACCAGAATTCCCTGTTCCGGTACTGGATTTGTATAGAAAAAGAGTACTGTGAGCACACCCTAATCGTCGGAGTGCTCCAAAGGAGGTGCCAACAACAAAGAAATGAAAATGGTCAAAAAAAGGTTGGGAAGCACTGATGTACGCTTACCTAAAATTACAATCTTACCTAAAGTAGTTTAAGTCATATATCGTTGGGAATTATGAAAGTGGGCTTCATAAAGAAGGCACTAGGCTCCTGCGATGTTATCGGCTAACTAGCTGAGTCGGAAAGGCCGGTGTTCTCGGATGACAGTCCGTTTCCGTTACCTTTTACGGTTTTCCATTCCACATGTAAATGTCGTCCCAAGTTTTAATCATTTCTTGGCCGTTTTGGAATTGCTCGAGCAGAAAATTGAATGCGACGACGCGTTTGGCTCGGTTTGTAGACACCTGCCTACTGAGCCGGCGGCCCCGGGTTCGAATCCCGGCCAGGGCAAATATTTGTGTGATGAACTCGGATATTTGTGCTTGGGTCATGGTTGTTCTATGTATTTGAGTATTTATATCGATGGCAAAAAGCGAGAACGTAGTAACCGCCACTTGGTAAAAAAAATTTTTTTTGCATATTCGGAATCAGCGAATTTTTCTGCGTCGACTGGTCTGGGTCCCATGGCTCTACGACGCTTAGAAAAAACTGGACTACGTTGCAAAACGAATGTATTTTTTTGACGATGCCCACGTCTAATTGCTGTAAACACCCAAATAGTAGCAATTTTCTAAACGAGTACATTTACGCTAATTTTGTTCTTTCATAAATCAAAGGGCGTGCCGGTTACAGCGTTGCCGAAATTTTGTTCCGTGGCGGTTGCAGCATATATGCATGTAGTGAAAAAATTACGAACCAAGCTTACTGCAATTATCCTAAAATAAATTATCTATGATTGACGCTTACTACATTTCATTCGAAAATGAATTAACAGCAAGCTACAGTAACGACATTTGAAACACAACGTGAAGTGGGTAGTGCTTGAAGATACAGCAATAAAAATGTGAGCTCGCGGCGATGTGGCTCGTGAATACGACCTGTGATTTAGTCTATCGGCGATCGCCGGAGCGAGTGGGTGTGCGTAGTCTGTGTACATGCCTTTTTTTGGATGTAAAATATGTTGCGGGCTTAATGGAAAATATGAATATTGGGATAAAACATAACTAGCATATTTATTTCTCGACGACGCGTTTGGCTCGGTTGGTACACACCTGCCTACTGAGTCGGCGGTCCCGGGTTCGAATTCCGGCCGGGGCAAATATTTGTGCAAAATATTTGTTCTTGGGTCATGGATGTTATCTATATATGTATTTATATATTATGTATATCGTCGTCTAGTACCCATAGTACAAGCTTTGCTTAGTTTGGGACTAGGTCGATTTGTGTATGATTGTCCCTTAATATTTATTTATTTATTTATTTATTTATTATTTATTTGCTTTATTAATATCGAAAGGACAGCAAAAATGTTTTTATTACATTTTGTTGGAAGAAAATAACGATGTTGGGGCGCGGGACGCGGAAGCTTTGAGAGTTCCGTGCCTCAATCACCAAAAACTAAACTTAAATAGGATCACTTTTGTGCCTGTCTATCTATTTGTCGAGACCTTTTTCTCAGGAACGCGTGGAGGTATAAAGCTGGAATTAACATCAAATATCATCAAAGGTCAGCTTATCTTCAGCTTAAAGGCAATCAAAAGATACGAGCAAACGCTCGCATGATGATTAAAAAAAAATGAAAAAATATTTACTTTTTTTCGGCTTTCTTCTCGACAGCGGCCTCCTCTTGTGAAATGCCGATAAATTCAGATTCGGACATGTAAAGTGGCCTACTTACAGAATAGGTATACATTTAAATTTTGATTTCGATTTAAAATAATGATTTTTTTTAATTAGTATAATATGTATATCTAGTTTACGGTTGTAATCGCTAGAAGAAAGTTTTGCTGTAATCTACTACGTTTCACTACAACCATTAAGAGTTAATTGGTCTAACCCCTAAAAAGCTGACTCAAGCCGGATCAAACTAGTTTGGGGTGTCACGTCCGCATCTTTATTGTCCAAGGGCTAGAATCAGATAAGCACTAAATTTGTTGAGCTGCGGTAGATACAACTGTACAGTATTTAAAATTTACCGGTTAACTGGTGCCTGATTCGATTAATATTTTCACAATAACCATACGCATGGCATAAATGAATAAAAAAAAATATATCGGGCAACCTCACACAAATTAATCAAGTACCACAGTAAGCTCTAGGAGGCTTGTGTTCTGGACACAAGTGAACATACTGGTAAAGATAAATACATACTTAAATACAAATAACATCCATGACCCAGGCACAAATATATTTTATTATTCGACAAATATTCGAATTCATCACACAAATATTTGCCCTTGCCGGGATTCGAACCCAGGACCGTCGGCTCAGTAGGCAGCTGCTTAAACCACTGCGACAACTGTCGTCATTCGTTTTATCACGGACATAATATACAGCTTTGCGGCTAGCTTGAGCTACATCAGCTACCAGCGTTTTGGAACGCAGTACTGTGTTCTTAATTCTGTCAGTTAGTTTTACGCCCAGAATACTGCGTTCCATGGCTCTTTGACAAACCTTGAGGGTGGACTTCTGAACTTTTGTCAAAGACCAAGTCTGCGTTCCGTAGGTCAGGATTGGAAGAATGCACATGTCCATCAGTCACTATTGCACTTATTTTCATTACTTTAGAGGGGCGATTTTTGAGTTAATTATGACAAACATTTTGAGGAGTGTTATTTTAAAACAATGCATTTTAGAGTGGAATTTTTAGTATTTTTTTAAGAACAGTTATTTTAATTATGTTATTATGAAAACGAATTCCATTGGAATGCAATTTTTAGGTTCCTATTTTAATGTCAATTGATATTCTGCCTAAGAAAAATGACTCCGAGTTTTTATTTAAATAAATAATAACAATTTTAATTTGTACGGTACCATAGTAATATAACGTCTAGTTATTTAAGTTAAATATTAATGGTTCAGTGAGATTAGTTCAAAGAAATATTTTTATAATTGAGGTGATAGTTGTGTTCAAACAATTGTTTAAGAATTATGTTAGAATTATGTTGTGTTCAAACAATTGTTTAACTTATATAATAAGTAATACTTACATTCAAAACATCTTTTATAGTTAGTGGGTTTAATAGGTAGTGAGTTTTATATCGATAAAAGTTACTTAAAAGACAATTTAATGCCAAAACTGAAGATAAAATGTAGAGAATTTTAAAGTTTTCACGGGAATATTAAACCTCATTACCTATAATATTTACTTTTAGCGGATAACAATATTATAGTCTGAATATTTATGTTTGTTTTTAGCACGATAAGTACAAGGTTGTGATTTTATAATATGAGAGATTTTATTAGCCTTTTGAAATGTTATAAGCAACGGAGGTTTTAAGTAACTTTCGTAATGTTTTTATACAGAGAAATTGAGACTAGATAGTATTTGATATGTTAAGACGGTAATTGTTGCTTCTGAGCTTTTAATTTGTAAGAAACCTGCATTTAAAATTTGGAAACATTTTAAAAAAGTATGTTGATAAAAGTTGATTGATACTTAAGTCGTTTTATTTTCACAGTTTCTTTTTGCCGGTGGACACTTACCACATTTCAGTTAGTCCTATAAAGAACGTAATGACATTTACGTCAAAATTATTGAATCTTAAAATAAATATGCATCTGGTTACAGCATTTATGATTTATGGAAATAATACTCGTTTCACCATTTTAGTACATTTACTTCTGGCGTTTACAGCGTTTTCGCGTAACGAAAAAAAGAGTTCAATTGTCGTAACCGCCACTAAGTCGTAAACCAGTCTTTTTTGTTAAATATTAAATATGCCAGTTGAAAGAAAACCATAAGTTATGAATTAGATCCAAATATCAAGCATTTTCGTTCATAAATGAAAGAGTTATGATTTTTTTTTTCGAAATCGAAAAGTTTTTTGGCTCTGGTGTAAAGTTTGCATTTTGGCGGTTACTACGTTCTCGCTTTTTGCCATCGATATATTTATCTATATAAGTACGTACCTATATCGTCGTCTAGCACCCATAACACAAGCCTTCTTGAGCTTAATTTGGGACTAGATCGATTTGTGTGAGGTTTTCCTATATTTATTTATTTAATGTGATCTATTAACAATTTTACTAGTTTTTCTCTAAAAAAACACCATTCAATAATGTACCCGTATGTTTTACTGCGTCTAACGAGAATAGCTTTTTATGTGTTCTATCAGTATTTTCAATCTTAGCGTTGGTGTTACCTAAGATCACACAAATGTATAATGAAACCTTGAAATTTTTTCAACACAGCCTTAGAAAGGATTCAATTGACACTTTGTACAGTAGTTCACTGAGTAGTTTTTAGGGTTCCGTACCCAAAGGGTAAAAACGGGACCCTATTACTGAGACTTCGCTGTCCGTCCGTCCATCCGTCCATCCGTCCGTCCGTCCGTCCGTCCGTCCGTCCGTCTGTCACCAGGCTGTATCTCAACAACGGTGATAGCTAGACAGTTGAAATTTTCACAGATGATGTATTTCTATTGCCGCTATAACAACAAATACTAAAAATAAAATAAAATAAATATTTAAGGGGGGCTCCCATACAACAAACTTGTTATAGATTATATATATGTATAGGTACGGAACCCTTCATGCGCGAGTCGGGCTCGCACTTGCCCAATTTTTTTATTTTTATAGGCGGAGCACAAAAAAAGATTTTAAAATAATTATGTCACTAAAATAAGTAATAGAGAAGAGTATACGAAAGTAATTTTAGGTAACTAACTACTAAACTAATAAAAGTGCTATTAATCCTTTTACGTTGGTATTGTTACTAATTAGATTATCATAAGCAAATTACATGGCAGGGTTGCATTTGAGCGATATATTGACACGCGTTTGTGAATGGACCGTCATCCTCTATTTGTCTGCTTACGCACACGATTAGTTCAATCGACAAGGTCTTATAACCCAACAAACCAAAGCTTCATATACCTTTGTGGATCTAAAACAACGCTTGCAACAGATCGCCTACGTAGAGTACTGGAGGCCGCCAACTTTCATTCATGCCGAATAGACGAAAATGAACAGCCAATCGAAATTAATTCTACATGGGTCGTTCTCAAAAAATCTGCACCGCTGCGTTAATTTTGCATTTTTTTTTAAAGTTGCGATTTCTTCTTTTATTTTTCATAGGATCGCTAGAAATATATTCAGACAATTGATATCACGTCGAGGGAAGTAGTTAAATTGAATATCTTAGAAGATATAGGCGTTTGAAATTTTAGGTCGACAGGTGAAAGACATCGATGTCAGGTAAACGACATTTGTTACCAAGTTATCGACAATTGGGTGCAGGTTTGCGACAAATATGTTCCAACTTCACTGAATTTGTTAGCAGGTTAACGACGACGGTTGCAGGTAAGTGACATTTTAAATAAAATCTACGTTGAACTGTCAAATAGTGCTTATTTGATTGTTTTTGTTTTTCTTTTTTCCTTATGTTAGTAATTTGCATAAAAAACAAGCATGTAATTCTCATATCATAGGACATTTCTCAGGAGGTTTTTTGAAGCCTGTACTATCCAGAAAGGTCATAACCGACAAAAAGATGCAAAACTCAAGCATACCCACGTAATTTTATAAATGTGTTATGAAGGTTCAACAGCGAATCATTTAAATAACGTTTCTGCATCCTGATGCTGCTTCTTTTGACATATTCTTTCCTACCCGCTGAGTAACCTATTGCTGTTTTCGTCATCTTCGAGGAATTCCTTCACATCTGATAACCAGAAAGCCTTCGGCTGCGTTAGGTGGGATAAGTTATGGGAGGTATTGTCTGAAGCTGCCAGCACATCTGGTAACACTTTATAAAGCCTTTACGACTCTGAATACAGAATGGTGTCAGTAGGAGATGTCACATACAAGAACTTTAAGTTCCGGACAGGGATGCATATGCATATCATGCATAATATCCCCAATACTATTTAACAGATATGGAGCCCTTGAGGGTGCGTGGTAGACATCGCCTATTTTGCATCATCCGAAGCAGAAGTGGCCCAACTTTTGGAATGACTCAAAACAACCAGCCTCAAAATGGGTCTCGATATTAATAAATATAAGACCCAGCTGATGATAGTCGACTATTACTAGTCGACAAAGTACTAACCTGCTTCAAGAGTTTGAAACTGTTGATCAGTTCCAGTACCTTGGCTCCATTGTCACAAATAGAGGCACATGGAAACCAGAGATTCGCAGGCGAATCGGAATGGCCAAAACAGCGATGACCCAACGCGGCAAAATATGGAAAGATAGACACATCCCCAACCAAACTAACATGCACCTCGTCTGTGCCCTTGTCTTGTCCATATCTCTTTATGGGGCAGAGACCTGGACGCTTAAAGCCGCTGACAGGCAGAGGATTCATGCTTCAAAATCTGGTGCGGGCGCCGCCTGCTAAAGATTCCTAAGACAGCTTGAAAGTGAAATGGAATACTCAAACTAAGCTACTTCGGAAATTTATATGTTTTTATAACAACGAAACATGAGTTGAGACACGGCGAGTGACCGATAAAACCTGGTTTTTAAATAATTTTGTATGTGTTTAAATAATTGTCGTTCACCTGCCGTATGTGTCGTTCACCTGTTTTTATATAGACAAGTAAACGACATACAGGTGATGGACAAAATGACAGTTATGTCATCAAAACAAATAAAGTATTTCGTTGATGAACTGCATATTTATACACATAAAAGTAGATCATACTTTACGCGTTATAAATTAAAATGAATGCAATAGTACACACGTCAACCAAAATATGGAAGGCAGAATATAGACTACATACCCATTACAAACTCCCGCTCGCGTAAGAGTATGTATCATATTTTTTTAGTGCAGCACACTGACGACGTGTCACTCGGAACAGTGTTAGGTGGCAACTGAAGGTCTCGATTTATGCGGGGTTAGGCAGGGGAAACGAAATAGTAGCCACACAATTGTAATGTTTGTCTCATGACAAGTGAACGACAAAAAATGGCGTGGACAAACTTAAATTGCAAATAATTCGCAAAATAAGCATAGTATTATTATTCGATATGGTAGTATTCAATCTTCATCATATATGAAAATAAAATGGAGTACTGAACTTAAGCTAAGTCGGTAATGTATATGTTTTTATTACAACGAAACATGAGTACCTCGCGTTGGGACACGGCAAGTGACCGACAAAACCTAGTTTTAAATCGTTTTTTTGTCTATTAATATACTTTACTTTTAATTGAAAGCATTTAGCCTCTATGTAAAAAGTGTCTTTAGATATGTGATGATAATTGAATATTTAAAATAATGCGGTGTAAAAAACTTCTTCTAAGACAGACCTGTTGACAGGTGGCGGTGCAAATATTTTGAGAACGACCCACATCTGCTTCAATAAGCAATACAACTAGTAAACTAAACACTCAATGCGGAATGCAATCTAAATTGCCGCGATCTGGATGTCTAACTGTCAGGTGAGGTAGAATTCTGAGCAAATCAGTAACAACTTAGAGATAAATTGCCATTAACCATATATAAAGGAAAATTATTGTTACAAGTAATTTGCTATTAAGTCTGATATTGCAAAACCACATGTACCTACCTCTAGCGTGGGTCAATTATACAGTGACTCTAAAGCAGTGAAACTGTGTAACACACCTCCCGTTTGTTTTCCCTGTGACTACTCAAACACTAGGCGAGTAAAAGCTGAAATTGTGCTAATAAGTTGACATCAATAACACAAACATTTTAGCACTTCAACGTACTTTGTTTAACGTAGCTACATCGTTACTTATAAACAAATGAGAGGTTTTGACATGGAATCGAGTCGCTGCATACAAAACGTATAATGAGACGACGTTAGTGGGTCGCCCAAGTAATATCAGTCGACCTGAGGGCTGTTGTATCAATTCAAATCATTTGAGAGCACATTAAAAATCAATGTAACGAATAAATTAAGCAATTGTAGCAAAGCAAACAAGTTCATTATCTTTGTTTCAAAACTCAAAAGCTTAATGATAGAGAATTGAAAGTTTAAAGAATATTTCAAATTATAATTGACACGAAATAAGTATTCAAACGAGCGTCTATTAAACTGTTTAAATCATCCAGCCGGACGACTCGGGCCGCGGCGTCCAAAATGTTCCCGTCGTCGTTCATTGACACGTGCCAAACCTGTTTTCGGGCAAGTTTTTCTGAATGGCCGCTTCCTTTGTGAGAGTAAACATATTCAAAGGTTGCGATTAATTCATGGCTAGATAGTGCTGGTTTTATGAATGGAAACTGTGTTGCAGCGGTGTGCGTGCCGCTCTAGTGGCCGCTTGAATATTCACACATGCAAGCCGTATTTGCATACCGACTGGCGAAGGCGCGCCACGTGCCTTCGTTTGCTGCACAGTTACCTCATAAATATTAAAAATTTAAGTTTTAATTTACTGTCAATACTTCAATATTGACACATCGTTAAGAGCTTGTGTATTTAAATTAGACGGAAGAGACCCGGTAACATGATCGCCTCACTGGACGGAAATGATACGAGAGCTTTATTAACTAAAACAATATTTAATTATGCAAGAGCATAAGTCTGATCTACAAAATCATGTGGATATTTCCAGAATCCTAGTATTTTATGACTTTGATTGTTTATTCTTATTGTTGAAAAATGTAAATATCATAGGATGAAATTGAGCAATAATAATAAAAAATAATATTAACACAGAATTAAAGTTATAGTCGTGCCTGCTTGTGTTCCTTTGTGTTGGATATTTCGATAGCCACTACATTTCTATAAATTTTGATGTCTATAAAACATAGTTCATGGACTATTCCATTCGTTTAGAAACTACCTAGGTCGATTTGTGTAAATGGATTGACAATGGCTTAGCAATTTCATAACTAAATAAATATTATATACCTAGTCGTTACCTATTTGATAAAACTACGATTAATTTTAGTGTTTTCGTCTTCCTGAATGTTGAAGAACTGGAAATATTGATGTTACAAACAAAATTACATCGATAACTATTAACTATTTGCTTTGAATTTCCAGGTAATGAAAAAAAAACTTGATTCCAATTTATTTTTGAAAAAGATTTGGATCCTAGTAGTTATGTTGTTGTTAACAAAAATATGTGTCATCATCATTAGTAATTTTAATCATGCCATTGGCAATAAATTGTCCTATACTTTAAAAAAACAATAGAGATGTGATAGAGACTCGCACCTGCAGACAAACTGGAATCCAAGGAACTGTAGGTTATATATACGAATACGATATACAGGGTGGAACAGATCGAAGGACTTTTATGCAAACAGGGAATTGTTCAGAGTGACTACTTCATTTTTCACCAATGAACTATGTACCTATTTGAACTATGTAAATATTTCTATCCATTTTTGAGATACAGTTTGTTAAACATTAGTGTAAAAATCTGCTCATGGGTTGATATGAGCATCTTTTGAACATCGCTTAAGTTACAGACTGGTGTAAATTTAAAATGTAAATAAAATCTTTGAATTAGTAGGGTTGCCACTGATATTAAAATATTTTATTTTGATGACTTTTTCTCACTTATAAATCCAGCTTTACAATTATTATAAATAGGTCGATTGTAGATCACTCAGATGACACTATCCAGTCAGCTCAGTCTTTACAAATGTTCCACCTTGTATATGTCACCACAAAAACATACGTTGTTTGCTAGATAAAAAAAACGTATAATATTATTATATAATTGTGTTTGCGTGTTAATTTTTGTAGAATACTAACTGTTCAGATTTGCAAGTAAGCAACTGATGCATGAATGAGCAAAAAGCAACCAAAAGACGGTATCGATCGAGTAACATTTAAAGCTGACTCCTTTAATAGTTCGTTAGTCATACAAGTCATTAGACCGATCCCGACTACATTGTGCAAGATGCTCACAAAGACGGGCATTTCGCATTGCCGACAATAATACCTTGTTAGTATGATTTATAACTAATGAATGATATACTCTCAATACCAGTCGATAAGCAGGGGGGGTATTCGACCAATTTTAGAGATATAATGGAGATCTCTCCTTTTCATCGCCATCCGTCACTTTTGACGTGTGCCTACTTGACAAGTGGCGATATCCCTAGAACATCGCAACTTCGTCAATTCGGACGCGCAAAATTTTCGCTTTATTTGTATGTGATGGCATAAATAACAGGCGCATACTTTAAATTGACCGCGTAGTACGTGAAATTAGTCCGTTACGTTTCGTTCAAAACGGAAATTTATATACATGAATAACATTTTTGACAATCATTATCGCCTTCGTATTTCCAAAATTGAGATGAGATATGTCACTTTTAAGCTCATCGCATTTAAATGACAGTTCAACGGCGATATAACAGTTATCTAATAGAGATGTGACGTTTGGCGTTCACTCAAACGGCATTCTCGAATTGGGCCCCAGATTCCTGCGTAACTGTGAAGCATAAAATAATAATTTATTAACAGCTTAGAATCAGATAAATAGCTGAATTATGTGAGGAGCTAATGAGAGCCGAGTAATGAGAGCTACTTTGAAAAATTAGCGATGCGTGATAATATATAATTCAACTAGAAATTAATCTTCCAGGTAGATTAAATGGAAACAGACACAACATCGATTTATCACAGTAATATAATTAGATACGCATGTTCGATGTTATATTATTGCTATTACTTCTTTTTGTGAGCATAGAGATGTGCGTGAACATTTGTAAGAGATGTGAGAGATGTGTGTATTTAAACATTTCCAATACAAATGGGGCAACGTTCTCAAGCGTTCTCGACGTTTCCCAATTTGTATTTGAAATGTTCTCGAAAGCGTTTTTTCTCCATACAAATCGGGGAATTGTTCCGGAACGGCACATCTCTAGGTGAGCATAAATAATAAATAAATATTAAGGGACAATCATACACAAATCGACCTAGTCCCAAACTAAGCAAAGCTTGAACTATGGGTTCTAGACGACGATATACATAATATATATATATATATAGATAACATCCATCGACGACGTGTTTGGCTCGGTTTGTAGACACCTGCCTACTGAGCCGGCGGTCCCGGGTTCGAATCCCGGCCAGGGCAAATATTTCTGTGATGAACTCGAATATTTGTGCTTGGGTCATGGTTGTTCTATGTATTTAAGTATAGATTTATCTATATAAGTAAGTATATCGTCGTCTAGTACCCATAAAACAAGCCTTCTAGAGCTTAATTTGGGACTAGATCGATTTGTGTGAGGTTGTCCGATATTTATTTATTACTATCCATGACCCAAGAACAAATATTCGAGTCCATCACACAAATCTTTGCCCCGGCCGGGATTCAAACCCAGGATCGCCGGCTCAGTAGGCAGGTGTCTACAAACCGAGCCAACCGCGTCGTCTGCGTTCAATTCTAATGGCAATCACTTGTAAGCGTAGCTGTCAAGCCTAGTATATTATGGGTTCCTTTTTAAGCTTCAGATCGATTTGCAAAATATATCACATTGAAATGCTGTAACTCAGGTATATTTAGTCGTAAAACTTGCCAGAGGTCAGCATACTTAAAAGTGTTTTTTTCCAGCGACATGGGTGGCAAAATGTACCTATGTCATTCACTTTTACACGGGAACCATTTTTGCAGTATATAATTGCATGAAAAACATTCATGAACAGTTAAGATGGAGAAAACAACATTGAAAAAAATTGCAAGTGAATCCTGCTAACAGAACTAAATAGCAGTTAGGCTCACTGAGATATCATTAGGATTATAGATCAATGTTAAATCAATTTTAAGACTGAGTTTTTGGGGTATTGATTTTTCAGCTGCAGCTTTCTAGTAAACATGTCATTACTTATGTGATACCTAATGAAATAATCAACTTTAGGTATTCTGTAAGTAAACTACAACCCACTTTTATAAGCCTCACAAGCTTGGGTCTGCCAGCGCTACCCAAAAGGAAGCCATTGTAGAGAAGAAATGCGGAAATAAACTGAACAGTCAGTAACTAGTATATAACTACACTTATAATTTAAAGTATATACTTTGATGCTGAAAAGACAATAACCCGAAAGCTGTCTTGAAATTGATATCACATATTGATCTATAAATAAATACCTTATATTTTATCATAGACAGCTATTGTTTGCCCGTCAGCCGGTAACGACGCTTATGTACGGGCACATAAGCTGAATAGATGGGATCGCGTGCGCAGCTCTCGATGAGCAAGACGCCAGTCATTTCCGGCGAGGCTAAGGCTGTGGCGGAGCGAAGGCAGAGCGGATATAGTGTAAATAATAGCAAAGGCTACGCGCTGCAAACCGAGCTAGCAGCATAAACCCACTCAACAGCACACACTCAGGACACCCCAGGACTCCGCCATCTGCCTTAATTCTCACTTACAAAATTTCACGAGAACCTCTAGGGGAGAACAGCCGGGCAACAAAGCATCCATCATCCAGACATACGAAAGAATTATTTGGCCAAGTTTCCATAAGCAAATCTATTGGTAGGTAGAGTTTTCTCTCCGCTTTACTTTACTATGCAGCTTAGGTCTAGTGGAATTTCAGCATAATCTTGAACTGCAACTACTAAGGCTACATCCACCCAACGGCGACGCGTGTTGCAATCGCAAGAGAAGAAGAATCACTGCTAATTTATAATCGTCACTTTCATAAAGGCTGACTCAGAAAACAAGGCCGTGTTGGTGGATTAACGTAATGCACAGATTTGCGCAATTTTTCGTGAACGGACGTGCGGCGATAATTAAATGGCGCCTACATTATTTTTAGCATTGTTGACTGCTTATAATGTTTTGTCTTCCATTGGGCGAGTGGTTCGAGTTTGGGGTTATGAAGCCAAGGTGGCCGTAAGAGTGCTCACTATGATGGTTGCTTTTATCACGCCAAAGTGACAAAGGATCCGTCACGTTTTGACGAAATACGAGTGTGAGTGATAGATGCTTTGTCACTTACGCGTGATAAACGCAACCATCATAGGTCAACCCCTGATCTACTAATTAATGCTAGTTACGTGATGTGAAAAGATAGAATACTCTTTATTGGGCACCTCGACAAGAAAGGAATATAAACACAGAAAAACGTAAAATTACGATAGAGGTAGACAACAGACGGACTTAACTAAACAAAGTGCGATCTCTTGCACACAACCTGTATATTCTCTAGTGAGCTCTGATTCTCGAATCTTAATTAGCAACGCTGTTACAAAGTAAGTTTTCATTATTCACTTGCACGGGGTCTAGTTGCCGGCCATTATATTATAAACAAATAGGAGGTACCTAAGATATTAAGTTCTTTACTTATTTAAACTTATTACAACATTTATTAAACATAGGGCCAAGCAGGGATAGGTTAAGATTTTCCCTAAAATAATGACCCATCTTCATAGAAAACTAATTTTCAATGCAATTTTAGAATTCCTTAACAATATTTATTTATTTATTTATTTAAACTTTATTGCACAAAAGAAAAACTTAACGTACAAAAGGCGGACTTAATGCCATGAGGCATTCTCTACCAGTCAACCTTAGGACAAAGCAGAGAAATTGTAGGCGGTGCATCAAACAACATAATTACATATAATTAAAATACTCATACTAGGTACATACATATATATATATATAAATAGATACATACATAAATATATACGACGATAACAATAACAATATCACAACGTTAACAATATCACCTTTTATAGATATTTTTTCTGTAGGATTAAATACTTTATTTATATAACTATAGCACTCCAATAGTAGGTATGCTACACAATCTGCATTGAAATAAAATAATTATAAGAAATATTTTCTCGACTCCATAACCTCCTAGCTGTTTATTAGCTCGGAATCAACATTAAAAATATCGAGGTTAATGAGTTATGCCTAGAGGCCTGTCTCCGTAAGTCACGATTGTAAAACATGTGTTTTGAATTAATTTCTACCACACCGTACCGTTTTCCTATTGCCTACATTTTCAACACGACTCTTATATTAACGCGATTGGGCGGGCGATATACCTAGTAAATCGCTACTTAGGATTTAGGATATTTACCCGAGATATCAAAAAGATGTATATGGAATTAAGCTTCTGGCTTCATCATGATCATGCATAAGATAGACATTTGGATAAATTTAAATTATGAAAGCAAATAAAACTTCTGATTCATTACCATAAATATAACTTTTAAATTATCGAATTTATCGCTTCTAAACGAGAATTTTGGCGCCATCTTTTTTCGTCGATCTAGGTAAATGACTAATACAAGTAGGTATAGCTTACACAGCAGAGTTGAATGGAGCTCATCGAGCGGACCGTAGGCGGATAACGGGCCTTCGGCGCCGGCGCCGCTCCGCCGTGCGATATCGCTTCGCAACTGTACTATATATCGTAGCCAAAAGTTGTAACTACAACAACACCAATGACACTTAAGACGTTTTTATAGTTGAGTAGAAATTGCATCATATCGTAGCAAAAGATTGTAAGAGCAACATCATCCCTGGCACATAAGACGTTTTTATAACTGAGTAGTTGAAGCATCGTCTCGCAATTAGAGGTGTCGGTTTTGGGATGTCAAGTGGCTTAGTAGAAGATTTAACTTGAGCGGAAAGCTAAAGGTGAATCCAGAGCCTGAACAAATTTAAGTACAGTTAGCAGCAGAAGTTGCTACGGATGCTAGGTGCTCAAAACGATATGTCCACGGACTCTAGAGAATAAAAAGGATGTATTACATCATAGTGAGCATGTTATGCTTGACCACTTTTGCTGCTGACTGTACATAACCTTTCGAGTACATAAAACGCGTTTGAGTCTAATGTGAACGATTGCGTTGCCAATTATTTTTGGCTAAATAAATATATCTGCTTGTGGCCGATATCGAATCAACAGTCTACGGTTACTAATTATAATAGTCACTGATAGTCATAGTAAATGATGTAACTGTTGCACTGACGTTATAAAAATGTAAGACAGGTGTTAAAGAAAACTGCCTAAAAACTGACTTCAATGAATAAAAATCCTGTTTCCACAAGAAAGATTGGGGATTCCTGCCGGTGCTTCGGGCTACCATTCATAAAAGGAAAACCATTCGGGGGCTTGAGATTAAAAACCAAAAATAAATCATGAAATGACGACGTTTTGAGCAGCGGTTCTAAGAGCTATCAACAACAAGTCTGAACCCTTTTCTTGAAAATAATTGATAACTATCAGTTATCAAGAGTTGTTTCAAGTCCACTGAAGCGGAGCAGAGTGAATTAACCTATCAGCCAGCGTCTTTGTGAAGCCCAAAGGAAGTGCATTGCCTAAGTATAGTCTTCGCTGCGTTCTTATCAAAACCTATACCTAGGTAGTAAGATAAACATACTTATTTCTTTCCAGACCGCAAGTCGATTAACTATTGGGGTCGTTTCGAAGTGTAAAAAGCCTTATCAGTATAGCCTTCGCGTTCTAATGGAAACCTACACATAGTTAGAGAAACATCTGTTCATAAGGTTTCACCACTGACATATTGCCGGCGCCCACATCTCTAGGACGAGTCGTCACACAATGTCTGCATACTAACTAGGCCTAATGGGTCATTATGGATATGGGTCACATGTTATTTATTTCCCACACAAAGAGTTTGGTCTTTTGTAAGATTTCGCATTGAGGGAGAATCTTTAAAGGTAAACTAGACGTTTATTTATAGCAAATCTACAGTAACGACAATAAATCTATCTATAGATATATGTATTTTGTATGAAAGTTACCACACTTTTACAATCACTGTAGGTGTTATCTGGAGGTTCGAAATATTTAGTTTTCAAGCGGATGCCACGTAATTTAATCATATGTTCGATCAGCTCGAAAACCGCCCATGGACTGAATTCCATATACCAATACCAACGAGTCTATACTTTGAGAACTCGGCATCAAGCAGCGTTTATCGTCTTTAACAGTGCCATATCCTCAGCCTCACCATCTTTGGCCCCGTATGCTGCCGGGGGATGTGGCTATTGAACGACTTGTAGTCCAGGGAAAGGTTGAAGGTGGAAGATGGTCTAAATAATAGCTGCAATATATGGCTCATCGTCAATATACGAATGCTAGGCAGGTGACTATCAGGTAATAATAGCGGCGTGTTGTGAAGCTTGCCGCCAACATCTCAAATGATAACCGCGACCACTCTGTCAAGAGTGAAACGGACCAAGAAGAAAGTAGTTTTAAAGGATGGTGGAATTACTGGAATTTTGATGCTGTCTGTTCTATAAATAATATATTAAATTAGTAAGCATGTTTCGTATTATTTTCTATATTGAAATTGTGTTAACAATAACAAGTGTAGGTACTCTTGTACCTACTATTTTTAGATAAGAGAAAATTATATTCCAGACTTTGAATTGCGCAATATTTCTAAGTTAAGCGGGTTTCAGGTACTTACACCACTTATTCAACATACAACATTCTAATAATTTCTGTTGTAACTACCTACGCTAAAATATTGCCTTCTCATGCCCAAGTAAAGTAATTTATATTCGCTTATTAGATAGTTGTAAGACTTGTAAGTATGATGTCATTAATATTCAACTAACAACTAATCCAGCGATAGGTCTAATAACATGGTAATTCAGTTATTACCATGTTAGACCTATCGTTGGATTACGATTAATTTCATCATTGCACGCATCAACCGCACTATCTAGATTCATCATAATTTATTACAGTTAGGTTTTCAAAACTTAAGTTTGCGTAAGAGGATTTACTAGTTGGAGTAGTCCTGTAAAGTTGACAGCTAGTACGTGCTGCAACGGCAGACCAAGATTATGAAACAGATGTTCGCATAATGAGCGGGGGCGTTACGTAAACAAAGAATTGGGCGGACCTGCCACCGGGCGCCGCCCCGCCCCCCTCCCTCCCCTCTCACCCCTTCACCTGCGCACCCGCACATTTTCGCAATCACCTCCAATGTTGCGAAGCGCCCGGCGCCGGTTGGGCAACAAAAATCTTGGCGCCACTGTTATCCAAAAAAGCCTGAGTTGCATAATGCTACTTACTAAAATATTTTCTTTATGATATTACATGCGCTTTTTTTAATTACTTTTAAAATAATTCCTTTTATTTTTTAACCGGCATACTTTTGTTTAATGTTTTATTTTTATAGTATTTTGTCTGATGAATAGGGCTTAATTTCAGCAACTTTATATAATTATAGCAGATAAATATACTTGAAAATCGCTTTATTACGGTGTAAATATAGGTATTTTATTAAAATGTATTTAACAGATGCATAGAAGCATATTAGCAAAGTTCCGCCTTCATCAATATCATTAAGCTCTTATAAATGGACAAACATCCAAACATGTACCTATTAAAATCATCCTCATTAATTCCAGAGTATTTGACAGTTAATATCAAAGCATTGTCGATATCAGAGGTAAAACGGTCCCTTGCCAATTATGGTATAGCAGTGTGGGCAGGTAATTACACTAGGTACATGCCAAATTTGGAAACCCAGATCTAGTACCTAATCAACTGCTAGGGGTGAAAACTCATTGTCAATACCATTAAACGAGAGAAAACAAACGAACAGTCGGATAAGATACAGATACATCTGTCTAAGATGCTAAAAAAGCGACTTAAACCTTCAAGCAGTCCAAAGCTTCTCATACATTATTGAACATCTCATAGTCACATACCTGTTGCCGGTTGTACCGATGTGAATTCAGCTACATAAAAGGCGGCCAGAGAAAATTGAAGGAGTAAACATTAATGATTTTGTTTCATTTGCGTAGGGCATTAACAAAATATACCCGAGACGCTAACGCCCCGACCACATATAGCGTTCGCCGTCTCCTACTAATTGAGAGCGGCGATACACCAATATATCGCCTTTTATGGTCGCGACTGTTAAGTATACTGATTGGTAAATAAAAGGTATAAAGGATCATAGGAGATGAATCAGCTCGATCGTGATTAGGGGCGATTAGCATGCGCGAACGCCAGCCTACGTGGGTGGTGGGAGGACCCCGCGCAGCTATTGTCTTACAACACGTTATACCATTATAATACTGCCATTGCACACTATTTATGTTAATCTACTTGAGAATTCAATTTGTCTAATACAATGTATGTATTTACGAGGTGATATTAGTTATCACGGCCGGAATGTCGGTGTCGCAACGACGTGAAAATGCTGTGCGGGCTAATCTATATATATTTTTTTGTTTTTATTTGTAAAGGGTTTTTTACATATAACCCTACTTAATTATCTCTTATAACAATTACCATTTTACATTGATCTACATTCGTAGGAAAATATGGGCGAGTACAGGTTTAGACCAAACGAGCTCATTCTATCCCTTTTCTAAATGCCAAATTCTTTTTGTATAATGGATGTTCTATTCTAGTTTTAGCTCTCGGTTGTTTAGTCTAAACCCACCGTAAGACATTGACCTGTGGCTATGTATTCAAGGTAAACAGTTTCTTTGTATCGATGTGGACTGCCAGGCATCAGCCACTGGTTATGTGATACGATTATTTATTTATTTAATGTCAATTATTTATTTGATTACTTATTCAGCTCTCTAAAGTCTGAAACGATACCGTTTCTGGCGCCCGGTCTGTTCATGGTTGGCAGAACTGAAATTGATTGAGTTTAGTTTTAGAAAGTAGAATCATTTATTGCATAGCACAGTATAGTAAAGTATGTACGAGTACCTACATACCCTGTAATATCAGATGGCAACTTTTTGTAAGTACGTAATCATAATTATTTTACGCATTTAGGTACATTAACAATCTACATATAATTCAGTCATTTAATTATTAAGCTGACACATTATATTTTTAAATAAACGAAATACATGGTAAACAATTATATTTATTTCAACACAAATAAAGACACACGAAATAAAAACTTACTAAATACTAATAAAATATACGAGTAATATATATAACTACATGGGAGTATTTAACATAGGTTTAGTAAAAAATGTACGTTACGTCAGATAAATGACAAAGCAGCTGTCATTTTATGATAGCATGCCAGTGCGAAAGTGAAGGATAAACATCCTTCCATTATTTATTCATCGTGTTATAAATGTAACAATCATTAGCCCGCATAAGAAAATTCATCCCGTACTCGATATCCATATTTTTTTTAGGCACTATTGTTTTTGATATTTAATTATTACTTAGTAGGTATCATACATTGGAACAGGTGGCTGTTACAAATTCGACAAATATACATTTTTAGACAGGATTATACTACAAAAATAGTCGGGAACATACATTTCTGAAACAGCATAAGCCACTCCTACTCTTATAGCGCTGATGTTTAAACGATGCTTATTTGTAAGGCTTCCTTGATTGATACCCAATTGAAGTTACTGGAAAATAATTAATGTCTACCTGTCAATATTTTCATGCTATTTTAGAATGACTTTAAGTTAACTTAGTTCCAGACATGGTGGGGGCGTGAAAAAAGTGCCCTTTAATGCTCAAAAATGTCTGGTTCTAAATTGATTCAAAGGTGGTCTCCATACAAATTGCATTGCGCTCGCAAGAAGTCTCGAGAGCTCCAGCGCTGGGTCAGGGTTCGCGATGGCTTCCATTTGTCGTGCGGCGCAGGGCGCTAACAGATATCCTGTTTTATTGTTACACTGGCAGCGTAATAGATGGCCCCTCGCTCCGATCGTATCTCCGAGCCGCGTATCATCCACCACAAAACGATAACCGCACGTGTGACTGAATATCAGCCTGAGTTATCGACAGCACCTCGCCACCTCGCGCCGCGCGTGCCCACAATTTCCGACGGTTTTATTGGTGTCGGCGCCACAGACAACTTTCTCGTCTCGCGCACAATGACACTCAAATTGGAAACCAAAATGATTTTTATAACTCACTACGTGTAACAATCGTGCGTCGGACGGCTCAATCGCGATCGCCTATTAAGCGAAGAACTGTCGTAAATTCCAAGCGGACAGCCACTTAACGCGGGAGCGATATTGGGACGGTGTTTGCTCGTTACCGTGGAGTAGGTGCTTCTAACGAAGGCACCCAGAGACGTTCCCACAGTCGTCGATCACCGCGGAAAAAACCAATAGTGTCTACGAATTAACACGTCCGCGCTTTGTGTATAGGAAAACACTCCGGGCGCGCCGAGGGCCCTCGTACTGACGGAGGGTCGTCGCCGACGCCACTACACGACGGCCCTGCGCGTAAGATAGTTGTTCAATGTCTTTAATTTACTTTAATTTTAACACTCAAGATTACAGACGCGAGCTCGAGAACCATCGAACGCCGATTGCCAGCCAGCGACTCACCAGGCGTTGTTTATGCGTCTCAAGAGCGGTAGTCGCCGTTCAAAATCAAATACGGTGAAGTAACAAAACGCGGAACACGTTCGTCATCCGTTGAGTGCTGTCGCGGCAGTTACCTGCAGTAAACTCCGCTGGTTCGCGACAGTTACTCGCTCGTCACTAATGCCCTAAACAAACACGAGGGCTGTTTGTGTGTGAAACTCAGCCCAGTTAAAATCGTACAGACATTGCGCACTCGTTAATACATAGTGTAAACTGCGCTTAATCTTTCACTTTGTATCGCTTAAATGGAAATTAACGAAGAAATGCTAAACAAACATAAGCAAATATAAGTACTATATTTTAGCACGATCCTTGGCTGATTGCGGAAATTTCGTTCGAGTGTTTAATCTAAGTCTGTCAATTTATCATGAGAATATTGACTTAGATACAATATACCCGCTGAGATAATAATAATAATAATAATAAAAATCTTTATTTGGCTTTTGTTTACAAAAGTGTTAAGAACAGAGTTCTGCAAAACTGTTTGCACAGTTTGTCTGCAGGAGAGTCTCTACAAAAAGTTTGTCTTACATTACTATAATATTTACTATTATGTCTGCTTACTTTATGGAAGGGTTTCTAACAAATGTTTTTTAAGGAGTTTTTTAAATTTATTTTTGTCTAGTTCCGAGCGGATGTCTTCAGGTAGGCTGTTAAATAAATATGGCAATCTTTTATTTAATGTCCTGTCTCCAAAATAATTAGTTACTCTTGGTACCTCGTATTTACCTGATGTCACCGACCTGGTACTATGTCTGTGGTTGACCAGTACTAAACTATGCTCCAGATTACTATGGTTATTTGTTAAAAGTAGGTATTTATGCTTTAGGCGAATAGGAAGTATCTTGAGAATTTTAAATAGTTTATAATAGTTACCATCACAACTTTGTTTTGTTTTATTATTTACGAGTAATTTAAGGAACCTTATTTGTAATGCCTCTATTTTATCTATATATGTTTTAAAAGTTAGACCATAGGAATCGAGAGCATAGCTCAGCACTGAGTCCACCAAGGCGAAATATAGCTGTTTAAGAATATTTTGCGGAGTTTTATAACTCAAATGATAGAACTTGGTAAGAAGAATTCTTAATTTACTGCATAAGAAACTAATGTGTTCATTCCAAGAGAAGCTTGAATCCACTTTAACACCAAGGTAAGTGACAGAATTTACTTTTTCAATGGGCTGACATTCACAATGATTTCGGTTTTTGTGTAAACAAGAGAAGGCGTGAGTGAACAAGGGTGGATGCGTCTGTGTATTACAAATATATGGTGACTGTATAATCAACAGATCTAAATGTCAGCAGATTCTCACACTTCTAAATTGTCCCATCTCACAATACGACATGCACAAACAAACCGGTATGCTAACACAAACACCGAACAATTTAATCTTGCCTATTCGATATCCTCAGCTACCTAAGAAATGAGCCGCGCATCTTATATTACTTTATGGTGCAATCAGCAGCAATAACAAGTCTAGGAGCGCGACGCGGGGCAGGCTGGCCGCAGCCGCATGCGGCCAGAAGGCGCAAATAAATCAGCATTTGCCGGTAGATGGACGGTTTAATTATTGATTTATTGTGCAGCGGCCCGAGCAGGGCGCCAGCTAATTGGTCATGGCGAGCGCTCGCGTGACACCGACTATGCTGGAATTATTGAGACAAAATCGTCCAATATTGACTGCAACACGCCTTGCACACTTCGCGACTTCGTTACGCTAATCAGTTCGGAACGGGCCCCGCTACAATGCGCGCACCAACTAGTTTAAACCGAGGAAATATATTACGAACAATGAAAGCGTTATTTATTCAAGACAGTCGTCTTACACTGTTTAAACTGGTAAAACGTCGAAAATCCAAACAAGAACGGTTCTACTAATTGAATTTCTTAGTCAGAACTCAGGGAAGGATGTTTGCTTGTCACGTCATTCACTTCCGAAGATGACTGCTACGTCACTGGAGTGGTCGGTCCACAGAAACTGGTCAGGCGCGTTTCGCAGTCGCAGGGACCCGCGGTGAACCAGGCCCGCAGAGCAAACACGCGTGTGAGACGTTCGTTAGCCTAGCGGAGGATTGTGCACACCGCGGGCTTGCTATATCATTGAAAAACGCATGCCTATACGCAACGGATTGACTGATTAAATTGAGTAGAATTGTTGTCAAGCGTTTGAACCTAATCTTACACCTTTGAAGTCTCGAAATTTGCTGATATCCCTTGTCGTTTCTGTAGCCACCCATGAGCAGCTCAAAGCTATAGCAAAGCTACTATTAAACGACGCCAAAATTAGCTTCTAGTGTGTGCCACCGAGCCAACGACAAGCGTCATCGCGGAGACGAGCACGCACTCGTCTCGTTTCAATATTTTAGTAGCGACACAGAACAAATAGAACTCCTTTGTTGGAGGTCAGGCGTGTGTGAAGAGAGTTTCCATGTCACTCCGAGCTTGCTTGGTTACACATTAGCGCAGACTCGGACAAATATTTTTTGTTCCCCCATGATCACCATTAGGTGAGCTGCGTTTGACATGGCTTGTGTTTGTTGGTTAAACGGAATGCCAGTTGTATTGGAAATTTTCGGTTCGATGACACTAAAGCACTTACCGACGATGAGATGTTTTTCCAGGCATTAAAATAGCAATAAATTATTTTGAATGGCACAAAACAATTTTGATATTAAGTACGAATTCTGTTGATAAACTATATCGGTTATAAAAGAATGCTAACTCAGTTTTCATGATTTTGAGTTAAAATAACGTTTTCAATAACTCACCTTGGCCCACCTTGTCGCTTAACCAATAAAAATGTATTGTCAGGTTTTTTGTCTGCCTAACCTAAACCACAGCGTAAACCGACTTTGGTTACAAACTAACCACAAACATCAATAAACGGTGTCGTGTGGAACATATATTAGAATGTATACTGAAATAAACCTAGACATCTTTGTCGCGCGACAAAGAGTAAAATAAAATAAAATAAAAATAAAAAGCCTTTATTAATTCCTTACATTACTACATTACATCTAATAAAGTAAAATACATTTTTTTTATTAACTTAATATTATGTAAGGACCCCTCTTCGGGTGAAGGCCTCCTCCAGATCAAGCCATTGTTTTCTTTATTCAGCTTTCTCTCGCCAGTTTTTGCCAGCTGTTCAAAGGCTACAATTTCATCTGTCCACCTTTCTTTTGGCCTCCCTCTACTCCTAGATCCTCTCGGTCCCTGCCATAAAGTGGTAGTTTTCGCCCACCTTCGGTCATCTAGACGTGCTGTATGGTCGCACAATTTCCATTTGAGCATTTGTGAGTATGAGAGAGCGTCTATTATACCCGTTTTTTCTCTTATGTCCGTGTTTCTTCTCTTGTGTATCAATTTCAAATTTAAAACACTTCTCTCCATAGCACGCTGACAGCATTGTATTTTGGTTCTCGTCTGCTGGTTGTATATCCATGTCTGGCATCCATACGTTAGACTTGGCAATAAGCAAGTGTCTAGTACTTTCTTTTTCAGTTTTATTGGCATCTTCGATTTTAAAATATCTTTGTATGACCAAAATTTACTCCATGTAATGGCGCTTCGTCGAGCAACTTCTTCAATATTCCTATTTTTGTTAAAAGATAAGAGTTTTCCGAGGTAGACATAATTTGGGACATATTCTAGAGGTCTTAGATTAACTGTTATTTCCTTTTGGGGAGAGTTAGCCATTATTTTTGTTTTCTGGACATTTAACTCTAAGCCTATATTTTTGCTGGCGTGGTTTAACTCGTTTATCATTTCTTCTAATTGATTCGCGGTTTCTGAAAAAATAACTATATCATCCGCAAACCTTAAATTACTGAGATATCTTCCATTGATGTATAATCCCTTTGATGTCCAGTCTAAGTCCTTCATGATGTGCTGTAGAACCGAAATGAATAATTTGGGCGAGAGTGGATCGCCTTGCTTTACGCCCCTCTTTATATCTATAGGTTCGCCCAGCCTGTCTAGCTTTAATCTGCTTGAGCTCTTGCTATAGATATCTTTTAATATGTGTACATATGTTTCTTCAATATTTTGAGCTCTTAGTGCGTTCCAAATACTGATATGAGCTATGGTATCAAACGCCTTTGCGTAATCAATAAACGCTAAATACAGAGGTCTGTTAAACTCTTGATACTTTTCTATCACTTGGTCGATTGTGTGTATATGATCTATCGGTCATTCTCCAGACGTACATTTTTGCTTGTCTTCACTCTTTAAAAATATAAAATTATTGATTTAATTATATCTTATATTTTTTGATCGTAGTAGGTATTCGTATTGAGCTGTACATGAATTTTCAAGAACATATTTAAAACTTTTCGGGTAGAAAGAAAAACTTTTAGCCCTATTCTCCTAATTGACACGTCGCGTCCCACTACCCAAATTGCTTACATACCAATTTCTCCTGATGATATACATGAAGAAAAAACAATGTAAGCAAGTTTCTTAAACAAAAGAATATGTGTTTTAATAGCATAAAAAAAACCTAGTCAATACAAGTAATATATCACAAAGATATCAATTATAGTAACTTTGTCTCGAACCGTATAATAATTCACGCGTCGCGTTCGGTTTTGATCACACAAGTCCTCTGAAAGTAGGTACGGATCTCACTAACGCATTTCGGTGAAGCGGTCAGTTGTGCCCAGAGCCCCGTGTGGGATGGTTGTGTCAGCTTTGTACGGGTCGCGGACTATGACTGTAAGTATCTAATTCACGCGTTTTGGCTCACGAAATTTCTAATTAACACGTTCACGTTTTAAAAATCAACCAGTAACTCTATTGCGCTGAGAATTTTAGTGTACATTAAAGGCCGCATTATTTAATAGATACTAGATTCTGTAGATTATTACATGTACCTAAAAAAAGTTATTTTTTATTTTTCAAGAATCCCTAATTCACAAGTATAATTCACGCATCAAAAATGAACGCGTTAATTAGAATTTAACCAGCCATGCGGTTTTAATCATCAGTTTGGTTTTTTTTCTAGAAGATTTGTATATATAATAGTAATAGTACCTATAATATATAGTCACATCTTCCTGGGGTCATTTTAAAACTTCATCAGGTAGCAAGCTGTATTTCTCAAGGCTGGAAAATTCGAGCCGAAGCGGTTTTGCCATATATTAGCACCATCAGGCATGAACAATTTCGTACTTGGATATAACCCTGTGTCTGATAGAATAATAACAATGAAGCTGAACACCAATTTATGTCTTCTCAACATCATGCAAGTTTACAACACAGTCCACGGAAGAGGATATCAACTAGAGGAAACTCTAGACAGCATACCAAGCCGGCAAATCGTAATGGTATTGGAAGAGACTGGAATGCTAAAACAGGAAGCGGATAGTCCATGAAATCCGAGACACCATTGGAAAATATGGTCTAGACTCTAGGAACGAATGAGGTCAGAGGCTTGCAGAGTTCTGTGTTCTGTGTCTGACTATTACTTTAACACTCTCTTTCACCATCACAAAAGATGACTCTACACTTGGAAGTCTCCTGGAACCTGGGTCGTTTTAGGAATCAGATAGACTAAATACTGGTAGAAAAGCGCTGGAAGTCATCTGTCAAAAAATTAAGTGAAAACCTTCCCTTGAGCTGAATGCGGTTACTGATTGCCTCGTTCTCCATTCGTCTCAAAGCCGTTTACCGTAACGCGCGACCTAAACACAGAACTTAGAATTCAATAAAGCGATCCCATTTCCAGAATATGACGGAAGCGGCGCTCATGAATTTAGATCACCGCAGGTGATGCTGAGTCCAGGTAATAAATGAAGATTTTGAGGATATCGTATCTAAGAGCGGAAGGGATTGTAGAAGGTTCACATGGATCACTGAGGAAACGTGGAACCTAATTCAGCACCGGAAAGAAATTAAAATTAATGCCCTTCAAGACTCCAAGGTGAAAAGGGAATACTCGAAACTATGTAAAGCAATTCAAAGGGAATGCCGCAGACACAAGAACGGGCATATTCCAAGAAGTCGAGTCGCATCCACTTAAATTACAAACCTAAGATCTGTTCAAGAAAGTTCGCCTGCTGAGTCGAAAGTTCAAACCAAAGTTCTGGGTCATTGAAGATCACGATGAGCAACCGCTGCATGAGTTTGACAAAATTGCAGAACGCTGGCGTGGCCACTATGAGCAGCTGTACAAAAGACCCTGTACATCCACTGACACTCGGTTGCACTGGGGACTTCTGAACCTGAAGCCCAACATCTTCAAATCAAGATAATAGCTGTAATCGATCGCCTTAAAATTAAAACAGCTCCAGGACCAGACGACATTACTTCCGGATTTTTTCAAAGCTCTAGGTGTTAAAAGAATCCATATCTTGCACAAGATCTGCCACCACTTATTGCAAAACGGCAGATGGCCAAAAGTCTGAACCCAATTCGTCATCATCCCGTTACACAAAAAAGGAACGACGAAAAGATACGACAACTACCGTACACTTGCTCTGACTCAGTTTTGTTTCACGTGATAAACAACAGACTTCAACACTATCTAGACTGGCAGATCGCGCAAAAACAAGCGGGTTTTGGGAAGGGAAAAGGCACGAGCGAGAAAATACTGAACGTGAGGCAAATTTTACAGAAGTGCTACGAGTTCAATATACCTTCCATCATGTGCTTTGTCGACTATTGCAAGGGTTTTGACTGTGTCGACTGGGACTGTCTATGGGATATTTTGACCGATTTGGGTGTTCCTCGCCTCCTCACTGCTACTACACTTTAGTCACTTTTCTACAACAGCCAAGCAACAGTGAGAATAGATAAGACGTCATACAATCCCTTCAGTTTCCAAAAGGGTGTCCGACAAAGTTGCATTATTTCACCTATGCTGTAAAATATATACGACGAATACATCATAAGGAGGACGGCTGGGATGGTAGTATTACTGTTTGTGGACGTAAAGTCTTGCGATACGCCGATGACACCACCCTCCAAGCAGCTAGCGAAAGCAAGATGGGCAGTTTATTGAACAGGATGGCGCGCTTTAGTGAAGAATTTGGACTTTCAATCAACAGATCCAAGACCAACCTCATGATTATTGATCGTACATGCAAGGTAGAACTCAGTGGAAGAGTTAACTTCGAAATCACGGAGAGAGACCTGGGTTCTAACATTAGCAATAATGGTTCATGTAAGACGGAAGTTCGCAGAATTTGCGCTAGGATGGCCAAGGGCGCAATGTCGCAGCTTAATAATGTACGGAATGATAGGAACCCGCAAACACTAAGACTACCTTAGTCCGAACTATGGTGTTTTATTTATTATCACTTATCACAATAATTCAATTTACATACATACTTACATACCTAATGTACCTAGTAACTAACGGCCGGTGTGCTTGTTTCTTGAGTACTTAGGTACAATAGGTAAAATGTGGTATTACCACATAAAAAATATAGAATCGATAAAAAAAAAAAAAAGATTCTATACAAATACTTAGGTACTTTCATATTATTTAAAACATAGCTTATGTCATATAACTGTCACCATTTTTTCAATCATCATCACTGCCCCAGTGCCTTAAGTCCAAAGTCTTCGACCAGTGCGTCCTTCCGGTCCTTATTTATGGGGCCGAGACGTGGACACTAACAAAAGGCCTCGTCCACAAATTCCAAGTTGCTCAGCGAGCTATGTAGAGGGCTATGCTCGGAGTTTCTCTGAAGGACAAAATCCGGAACCATGAGATCCGACAGAGAACCAAAGTGACCGACATAGTCCTAAAGATATGCAAGTTGAAGTGGCAGTGGGCGGGGCATATTTGCCATAGAGCCGATGGTCGATGGGGCAGACGAGTTCTAGAGTGGAGACCACGAACGACACGCCCTGTAGGACGGCCTCCCGCCAGGTGGACCGACGACCTAAAAAGAGTGGCGGGAAGCGGTTGGATGCGGAAAGCTGAGGACCGAGTATGGTGGCGCGAACTGGGGAAGGCCTACGTCCAGCAGTGAACGACTCCGGGCTGATGATGATGAACTTAATTTGTATAATTAACGCGTCGCTTTTCTAATTCACGCGTCATACAAAAGTCAAATATTCTAATTAACAGGTCGTTTTTCTAATTCACGCGTCATATAAATTTTAATTTGCTTCTAAGTAATGAACCTTTAATAATTATAAAGTGCCCTATCCACATTTAAGTTTCAATGATCAATATGTTACTATATCTGAGATAAAAATGATTGAAAAGTAAGTAGAAAAAAAGCGACGTGTTAATTAGAATTAGAACACAAATCTGGAGAATGACCGCTATAGTACTAAATCCCTTTCGAAATCCTGCTTGCTCTACAGGCTGATGTAGCTCTATTGAAGGGCTTATTCGTCCTTCTAAGCACATTGCAAACAGCTTGTATATGCACGAAGATAAACTAATGGGGCGATAGTTACCTATATCAGAATGATCGCCTTTTTTTATATAATAGTATTATATCTGATTCAGCCCATTTTCCAGGCACTCTTCTTTCTTGTAAAATCTTGTTAAACAGGTGTGTTAGTGGCGTCGCTAGAATATGTCGGGCTAATTTTATCGTTTCGTTATAGTAGGGTAGGCCACGATGCTAACTCGGGATTCACTCGAGCGTCATAGAGACCTATTGGGTTGCGAAGCTTAGATGATAAAAAGAAAAAAATGTCATATAAGATATACCTTTTCATCGGTGGGGGGAGCGGCTACAGAGTTTCAAAAATGTAAAAAAAAACTGTTGCATGGACATACTCGAGCGCGTCAGATATTGATAGCATCCATGTCCTACACATTTTTAAAGATGTACGCATGTTAAACTGATTGTTTCCATGATGGGGTTGGTCGTACTTGAGGGTTGAAAATGAAAAAAAAAATATTTTCATCGGGCGCGTCAGATTTTCTAAGGGGATGTTAAGTGAACCTAAAAAAAAGCTCTTATATAATAATCTGACGATTTAGATGTGACGCAAACTCGCAGTTATTATTAGAATGTGCATAAAAAATTCGCTATTTTGAAATACTCAAGCGCATCAGATTAAGATATATATGGTTCATCTTGATGCCCTAGACGTGCTGTCTCATAATCTGACGATTATCTGGCGGGGTTCGCCTAATCTGACAATAGAAAAAATTAACAGGAACTTGTGACTCAGAGCACTCTCCAGAAACAGGAAAATGTGACTCGGAGCACTCCCCAGAAGCAGGGGCATGTGATTCGGAGCTATTCCCAGAAACTTCCGATGCACTGTCATATTCCATAATACTTTGCCGCTGTCGTAAATACTTAAAGACTCGCGGTATTTTTATTGCTATAAATAATTTATAGCACTGTGCGTGATTTACTTCATTTAATGAAGATTCTCTCGAAAGTTGAAGATTATCGTATGTTGTTCGGGATTTTCGGAGAGCCGGTTCGCTCCGACTATATTCTAAAATATTTACACATTTTTGTTCTGTTTCCAATGTAAATTTAACTAATTGTTTTTTGTAAAGTAGTTTTACCACAAAATACACACTTTATATTAATATCACTCATAGTACAGCTTGCGGGAATCTTTTAGAGCATAATCTTGACTGTGCAGTAGCCGATTTACGTACAAATGTACATGCGCAAATCCGCCATTTTTGTTCTAAAAGTTGCCGGCAACTATAAATATTTAATAACTTTAGTGTTCTAAACAACATGATCAGCTGTCATGGCGTCATGGCAACAGAAACCAGAGTGGAATACAGGCATCACGTAACTGAACGCATTAAACTTTACGATGAATTTTTGTTACTTCGGCTAGTGGAAATCGTCAGATTATATATTTTCCGGTATCATAGATTCATTCCCTTTTAAATAAAAAAAAATTAGCCACGCTCGAGAATGTCGAGATGAAGTTTTTTTTTACAACTTTGTAGCCCTCCGCCTTCTTTACGTCACCTTTAAATTGTCAGATTAGAAGAATATACACGTTTTAGCATGTAACTAACTCACCCTACCTTAATCTGACGCGCTCGAGAATTTCAGATGAACAATTTTTTTTTACTAATCTGATCTTTTATCCTTGACGGGCGGCCATACATATGAGGCTCATATTTGGTGGAAGTACTTAACTGGGTACAAGGTATCCCCCTATATATTAATCTGCCGCGCTTTAGGTACTCCCGAAATCCCCTCTTCGGCTCTCCTACTACATATTAGAGATAGAGTCTGGTCCGGGACTTTTATCAGTTTTTAATTTATCTATCTTCCTAATTATTTCATTCTCGACAAAATTTTGAGGTTGTGTCTGGTTGGTCGGAAAAATAGCTTCTGTCAATTCGGTCTGTTTACAAGAATATAATTCTCGGTAGAAGTTTGTAGCGATGTTCACTATATCTGTTCGTGTTTGTGTCTTTTCGGTGCTTTTAAGCGTGGGAATCCATTCCTTAGTTTGATTAAGTTTCTTGTAAGCTTCAAAGCGACAAAGAGTAGTAATTGCAATTTACTTTATCTTAGGTTTACGGCAGCACTCCTGCCAATTCGTTTTTTTTTTTCATTTTTATAAGTGTGACACGCGACTATTTGTCGCGCGACAAATACTCTATCTGTCAGTTTCCTTTTAATACCGCGTGCGAGCATGCCAGGCCAGGAGATGTCGAGTCGCGCGACAAACGAAGTCGCTGAAAGATATGCTAGCCTGCTGTGTATGCAATACAAAATTATGTTCATTTCATAGTTATAGGAATATGCTTATAATGTGTACTTAATTAATTTGTTATTACTTACACGCTTGTAGAGAAAATGAATGATGAGACCATATGTACTTGTGCTAAAGCAGACTACCTCTTTGTTATGTTTATATATCCGCTATTTGTTAAAAAAAAAACTAAACACTAAACAATCTAATTTATTTCTATGAGAAATCACACCAGTTTGATTTTCCATACAAATGTCGATACCTACCTAAAAGAAAAGGGTCAAAAATAAAACAAAACCTAATTGATTTCAATGCCATTCAAATGTACTATAATTAGTGAGTGGAATCGTAACTATCGTTTAACAGTTTACATAGTGTGATTGATTTATAATATCTGGCAACTCCTTGTTAGAGCCGCCGATCGTATCGGCCGATGTTATCAAGTGTAAGTCTTGGCAGGCAATCCAATCAAAATGTTTGTAAATCGGCGGCACGTTGCTATCGGAGATCATAAAGCCACCGTGTCGGCTGATAGCTTATCTCAGAGACTGTACTTCTGTTGTGCTTCCCCGTTGATCACAGCCCGGTTGCTCATGTATTGTGTTGTGTACCTTTGCGATTATATAACTGTGCACTTAAGATTGCTGTTTTTATAATACCTACTCAATGCGCAATTTAAAAAAAAATACTAAGTCACGCGGAATCTTTCAGTGGCTTTTAAAAATTCACGCACTATAATTATTCTTGGGAGCGTCCTGCGGGCCTATGATAGTTACTTTTATCGCGCGATAAATTAGTGTCAAAGCATCTGTCACATCAAACTGCGATGGTGAATGACAGGTGCTTTGCCACTACTATAGGTACTATTTATCGCGTGATAAATGCTACCATCATAGGCCCCCTGTCCGCGAGCATTCGCAGGTAATGTCGTATCATTTTCACATATTTTTTTGTTACATTAGGGATAGTTGCGATAAGGATACTCCCTTATAGAATGGTGTAATATATTTATAAATTCGGTAACTATCAATGTACCTATACCAAGAGTCATTCCATTTTTATAATAAAACTAGCTGCGCCCCGCGGTGTTACCTACGCTCGGGTTAAAAAGTAGTCTAATGTGTTTTTGAATTTTATGAAAATTGCTCCAGCCGTTTGAGCATGAAGAAGTAACAAACATACAAACAAATTCACAAACTTTCGCCTTTATAATATTATTTATAATAGCAAACGACGTTATATCAATTTGGCATCGCCATCATAAGTTTCCAGTATCAGCATATTGCAATAAACGCTAAAGTATTGGGATGAGAACTGGTTTGTATCTGCCTAGTTAATGTCACAACGATAAAGTGATACCAATACTTACTTACAGTGTTGATAAAAGGGGTCTGCGCGATAACAGTCCGCGTTAAACACCTTTGCGAAATGTGTTTCTGATAGTTTGCTCGTTCGCCTGCAACACGAATAAATTGAAGAGTTCCATTATTTTGTGATCCATTAGATTACAAACTATAAATAGCCAGTTCAATTTGTATTCACAGAAATAAGAAACGTGAAATCCAAGTAGGTTTTGTTATACCTAGACGTGATTAAAACTATAAATAGCCGGTAAAACTGCGGCGTTGAATTTTCCAATATAATTTTCCGCAACAAGTAATGGTTTATAAATGAACATTCTATTTGTCCCTCTGTACCTTCAGGTGCACGCTAAAAATAATACGGCACGCATTAAAGAAGTGCTGAGTAAATTGACTTCTTGCAACAATAACATAGCAAGTTACCGCAATATTCAATGTTTACCCGCAATATTATGTCGAGTTAACGCCGCAGTCATGTGAGCCGCAATATTGTCACCATTTCGTACTCAATAAAGAGGTTTTCGCTTAGATAAAGCGGTCTTCTCAAAATACTATTCCTATCTGAGCTCTATAAATAATTGATCGACAAACGAAGTCGCTGAAAGATATGCTAGCCTGCTGTGTATGCAATACAAAATTATGTTCATTTCATAGTTATAGGAATATGCTTATAATGTGTACTTAATTAATTTGTTATTACTTACAAGTAGGTTTTGTTATACCTAGACGTGATTAAAACTATAAATAGCCGGTGAAACTGCGGCGTTGAATTTTCCAATATAATTTTCCGCAACAAGTAATGGTTTATAAATGAACATTCTATTTGTCCCTCTGTACCTTCAGGTGCACGCTAAAAATAATACGGCACGCATTAAAGAAGTGCTGAGTAAATTGACTTCTTGCAACAATAACATAGCAAGTTACCGCAATATTCAATGTTTACCCGCAATATTATGTCGAGTAAACGCCGCAGTCATGTGAGCCGCAATATTGTCACCATTTCGTACTCAATAAAGAGGTTTTCGCTTAGATAAAGCGGTCTTCTCAAAATACTATTCCTATCTGAGCTCTATAAATAATTGATATTTTAACGTCACAAATGATCTGTATGTAACTATGAATACTTACTTCAGTTAAATAAATGGCTTTATTAATGATGCCATTTGCAGTGTTTTCATATTTATTTTACAGAAGTTTAGCACTGATTTCGCTTGAATAATTCGAGCTAGTTAAGTCGTTATTGGGCCTGAGCGGTCTAGCAACGTGTTTTTCAAGCGAGTGCCGAGGCTAGTCCATAAGTTATCGTATGTAATAAAATTAAATGTAACACATTTCTCTTTTTCATGTAATCTTCATAATTTATACACATTTTTAGTTTGCGACGTGTATCGGCGCCTGGGGGAACGTGCTTGTAGGACTGCGCCTCACTTTGTACCCGTTGGGTACCAATACCAACTTGTACCAACTCTTGCCTTCGGAATATCATTACATGGTTATAAATTTATTTTCGACGCAGACAGCAGAAGTTATGCGTGTTTGCTTTGCGTATTGAAACTGTGTTTAATTAAAATGGTTATTGGTTTTCTTTCATTGTCATTGTCACATTTGCATAATTAGAAATTATGGTTTATAATTTTAATATTATTATAAAGGCGTCTTGTAATGTGAACCAAAACGTCTATTAACAGCACAGAATAAAACCATTGTAACTAATGATGTCTATTGATTGGGAAAAAGTTAGTTAAATCGGTCCCGGTTTGCAAGACATTTCGTCTCACGCCACACCGCTGATACGAGTAGATTAATTTCCTACATACATATACACACTATAAATATATTACACAATAACATTCAACCTACACTAAAATAGAGAGAAAAATGCACGTGTAGGTAATATATAGGAAACATCTATAACACAATGTAATAAAACGTTTCTAAAACATACGTGCTGCCTCAAAAAGGGTCTCCAAAAATAAAGTAGAATAATATAAACCCAAATCATGTCCACAACAATTATATTCGTCCTAACTGCCTACGCAATTATGCGCTGCACATTACGAAACATCTCATATCAATAATATAATTAGGTTGCCAGAACTAAATGTCACTGAGTCAAGACCTGCTCCCATTCGCACTTGATATACGACTCGCTTTTTATTCTAATTTGCATTTAGTATCGTGATAATGAACGCTACATGTTAATTAGTACGTAATACTGATGTTATTGGCATATTTGTCTGATTACGATATTCATCATAATTAGTGAGGCGTGCACTCGCTACCTGAGCGTCGGAAGCAGCGTGAAAAGTGGGCAGGCCGGCAATTATACTCCACAAATAAAACTAAAGCTGTGAAATTTTAAACATACTTACATATTTTAATTCAATCTTACAGAGATCCGACTACAAATGTGACGTTTCCGTAAATTTCCGGAAACTTTCCTCACTTTGTATGGGAAATAAGGAGTTTCCGGAATTTTTCGGAAACGGCACATCACTAGATCCGACCGAACGGCGACGCGGTTGGCGCAGTGGTAAAGCAGCTGCCTAAACTGAGCCGATGGTCCTGGGGTCGAATCCCGGCAAGGGCAAATTTGTGTGATGAACTCGAATATTTGTGCCTGGTTTGTGGATGTTATTTGTATTTAAGTATGTATTTATCTATATAAATATGTTTATCGTCGTCAAGTGTCCATAACACATGCCTAATACTAGAACTTACTGTGGGACTAGATCGATTTGTGTGAGGTTGTCCGATATTTGGTTATTTATTTATTTTATCCAAGATATAAGTCATGACAAAGTCACGAAATCAGAACTGGACGAATTATTTTGACAGAATTCTATAGACACGTTTTGCTTTTAATCTGTTATTAGGTGATAGCTTGTGTGTGAAGGCATTCAATGGCCAACCTTCTTTTTAATATCAAAACTACACGATGAGTCCCAAAATCATTCCCTAGACATTAGCGGAAATAAAATAGATACTACAGCTTTTGTTCGACATTAATAGTTTGACCACATATATATAGGTAACTATAGCTAGCGAAAAACAAATGACACTATTCACGGTTACATTGATAGTTACCATGCCTAGATCAGTCAAGCCGAGGCTAACCACAGTTTATCAGTACTCCAAATCAACCGTCGGGTCAACATTGCCTTGCAGAGCTGCAATGGACCTGCTACAGATTCGTAATCACGTAGCCTTCGGTCGGCATCATCAAACACCGCTCTATTTGTCGATAAATCTACCATAAATCGAGACAATCATACAAATACAAATTACACGGCCATAAATAACGTTCGTATGGGAAAATCTTGTATCTGGTCTGAGGGCGCTATCATCGATGGTCCGTTTTAATTTAATTGACTGAAGTACGTGTCGATGATAAATGTAAGCGGGGTTAAGCATATGCGCTGCTCATGAATAAATCGCTCGGAGACGAGCTGATTTGCGATAAGCGGGTATTTATTGCGTTATTTGTGCGCGCCACCTGACGGGAGCCGCAGGAGGCTCTATTGCCTTTCACCCATCCTTCCCGGGAACATGCGCCCGCGCCGGCCGCACCCATCACCACATAAATCACAAGCCACATAACAACATTAACTCTTGATGGATTTCGCTCAGTGATTCGATATCGATCGTGGCCTTTCGGACGGGATTCGCTGAAGCTTGACACTATCAATTTGCGACTTCAAGTGAATGCACTTGATTCTAACTACGCGTCTATATCCTTAGAACCTTTCTAGGAATCCATTGACACGGCATAAAATACTACAAAACGTTCTGAATGACAAATAGGCTATTTGTGTAAAATGCAGCTACAAATTGGGTCGCATTTTTAACAAACAACCAATGAAATACAGTTAGGCTTTTTAACTTTTGCGAAAATAAAAATAAAACTTTCTGTAAGTATTTTGTTCTGTGATGTGACCATGCAAACGAACACCGATGGGAACCAATCGTCTACTTATTCTGATTGTGGACACGGAACTGTCAGAGATCTACTGCTCATTATGCGACACACGTCGCGTCTCAATAATAAATAATTGGATGTTTCAACCCGACTGACAATTGTCAATGGGAGAAATTAAATTGGTCTTCATTTTTGTATTGAATGAAATGTTGGACTTAACTAACATAAGTGATGGGTCGGACATAATTTCCGACCAAATCAACACGTGAATCTTTTGGGTAAGTAGTTTCGGTGTTATAGGACTTGGATCTTACGCCATCTCTTTTCAAAATAAATTATATGCAAAATTTATCAATATGTAAACTAAGCTTATTTTACTATTTAAATTATGGTCTCTATTGTCCACTATAGGTATGGTAACTTACGTCATTTTATATTAATTGTCAGAATGAACTATTCGCATAACTGCTACTTATCCGTTACACTTTCTGTAATTAAAAAAGGACCGATTAACGCAATCCATTTATACATAACTAAACTTTAAAATCCATTTGAAGTACAAAAATGCAGTTATTTAAATCGATTTGTACGCGCATACAAATACATAAAATGCGGAAAACGTTGGTAACCTTCTATTTAAAGACATTTAGTAATTAATTTAATAATATACACCAATATTTAGATTATTGAGTCAACTTGTTGCTTTGTTATCCCGCCGACAAGCGCCTGCTTTTACCGCGCTAAAGGGTATATATACGTTCATCACAACATTATACTTTCGACACGGTAGCACTAATTGGATAAAACGTCTGAACAAAAAACGGCAAAGAAACAAACACTTTAATAAAACGGACGGACGTAATTTTGAGGCGCAAAGGGAATCCATTTAACATGTGAATTGGACGCGTCGGACGTCGTAACTTTACCACCTCGCGTCGGTCCCTGAAGGGATTTTACTGATAGCCATCAAAAATAAACACCTAATCGCTGAGATCATATCGAAATAAATCAAACTGTTGCGTAATATTTAACTTACGTAATTCACCACCGAATAAACAAACGCCTTTTCGACAGTAAATGCACTGCATTTTATTGCTTAGGTCGATCAATTTGTTTAGATCGTAGCTCAATCGCCACTTTTAGAAGCGGATAACTAAGTTTATTAAGCACAAACGCAGATTAAACGTCTACAAACGGCTTATAGAGGGTCATTCCGTTATAGCTATAAGTCAAAACTCTTAAATAACTAAACCATTTAATTCTTTCATGGTTATTGACGGCAATCATCACTGAGGTGCTATAGAATGCACTCGGAAGCTGAGCCGACGGCATATTTTCTGATTGATAGGCGTTGCAGGTACTTTTCGAATGTTAGTGTTTAATTCCAAACAAAATTGGATCTTGATTGATGGACTAATGATATAAAGTAAACACGAGGTCATGTCGGTAGGTGTGCGCGGCCGCGGGCGTCTTCTGTCCATCACTACGCTCATCCAACCCAACAATACTTTAACCAATAGTCATATATCAAACTAGATAGATTACTATTTACTAGTTAATTATTATATGTTAAAGCTGTGTCGAATCAGTATGTTGGGGCGTCATGGGAATATTCGAACTTTTTGAATACAAAATTGGAGCGTTACGAAATCGCTTGTTAGCAGAAACCAAATAAATGATGTATCTCACATGTGACGGCGAACTTTAATTAATGGTTCCATTTTAATAACCAGTCACTCAGTTCATCATTAGTGAGTGTTAAACAGCTCGTAATCATATAGTTTAGGGCTATGTTTAATTATGTGGATGATTACGATTATAACATTAACACTTACCGATTATTTCCGGCCGCGCCGGCCGGCCGGCCGGTCTATCACGTACGTTTAATATTATAAGCTATTAGGCGCCTCGGCGAGCCTCCATTACTGTGTCCATATCATAATACGGAATTGTCTGTTGAGCGCTTAGATTTTGTACTTTTTAGTTTTATCAAGCATAAAACAAAAGACGGGCTGGTCGGCGCCGTCCATTGTTCTCCGCGGGCATTCGTCGCACTTCATGCTATTCACATTCAAATTAAATGCCTTGTGTACAAAATTAATTTGTCTTTTGTCTTAGGTCGAGTCGGAGCAGCTCTGACATGTCACTGCGCCGCGGGACGCGCGATGATGCCAGGACACCGGCACTCGTACTAGGAACACTATACATTGTATGGAAAAGTGACTTTTAAAAATTGTATTATAATCGTAGTGAGTGAAAGTTAAGTCACCGCTGCAGCAGCCACTAATGTTGATGGACGTGACAATAATTGAGTAATAGCAGGCGCGAACCCAGTTATTAAAATACCCCATACAAAAAAAATGGTCATGTGCGAGTCGAGCAAATGAGACCATACATTGGTATGTATGCAGCCCACAGACCTCAATTAAGAGATTCGCGCCTGAGTAATAAAGGAACAGGAAGATATTGCGGCGATTGTTGTGTCACAATTTCTGTCTATTAAAACAAGTATGAAACTGCATGTAATTTGTCGAAATCGAACATAGCTAACGGCATGCGCACAAGATTACAAATATGTTGCTCGCGCCGGTACATATGCAGTGATTGATGAGGTGTCGTAATGTCAACCGTTAATTTAATATTTATTCATGCTCTCTCGGGTTTTATTGAATAATTTCATCACTTTCCGTTTTTATGTCTCAAAATTAGTAATCCGTTGTAAATCAGTCAAGAGCGACAGTAAAAAGTGGGTTTTCGAATTATCTGAGACGGAGAGGCTGGGATAGCCTCGGAGGTTCGAGGGTCCGGCAAAAACAAAAGAAGAGAGCACGTTCGCCGCGAGATTGCCGTGACGGACGCTGCGCCCCGCCTCCCTAATAACACGTCTTTAGTTACGTATAATTAAAAACTCAATCATCGACAACTAACAAATTACAGCGTCCGCATTGGCCCAATGAATCACCAAAAGCGTGTCAATTAAAACTTTTAAGAATAGGCATTATTTATCCTAAATCAAAACGCGTATTGTTTTCTTCTTAGAAAAGTGAATCATAGTATACAGCTGACAACTCAATCATGCTGGAGATTTCAATCTCGATATCTCGCCATGTGGTTCTGCAAAACAACAATGACTTTCAACTTTATAAAGCAGACAATGCAAGAGTGGTACGTACTCGTACTTAAACACTAAATATTATTATCACAGCTCATCAGACGCGGGCACGAGCCGTAGGGATGGGATCATATGAATTCTTAATTAATATCCAGTGACTAGGCGTATCTGTAATGAACTATCATATATCACTAATTTGTGTCGATTGTTGGGGATTTTCGCTTCCCTGTGAATGGAATGTATATTTTAAAAGGATGAGTGGTGTGATGGAGTCCGATGGAGGTCGTAAATGTCAGTGTGTCATAAAATCAGAAATACAAGCAAATATCAGTATCGCATCTTTTTTTAATTTAAAAGACATTGAAATGATTGTAAAATGCATTTGCTTTTATTAATAAATTATCTGTATCTGTATCTGTATCTGTAATGACAAAAACCAGTGGTATATACTGAATCTAATCTAGTGGTGTATTACCTACCTGGTTTTACAGTTAGATGTGATGCGGCTGTGTCGTTAAATGTGATGCGAAAAGATCTGAAAACGCTATGTTTTGTTCAGGAACCTTGACAATCATTCAATGATTTTATGTAAACAATGTTTAATATAGGCACCCCACACCTTTTTGAACTTTCGTACTTGTGTAAAAAATGTAATCATATCGTAATATGTATCATAATAACTGAACTCAACTGATACACATATTTTTTTTCAGAGCTCGCGGCAACAAGAATCTCAAGTGTAAGTTTCCAACATAACAACGTCTCGATCGCTAAAAATAACACTGACACAGCAAACAATCATGAAAGCAAACTTACACTAAAGCCTCTGATCTTAAAAACGTGGTGCATCACTGAGCCGGGAACAAGAGTGGCGAATTCTCGGGTAATTAAATTTGGCCGCTCGCGCGCCGATATCATCGGTGCGTGTAATTGTTCACCGACAGCACTACCTGATGAATTATTCCTGACATGTTTTGCGCTCAGTGGCGTTGATGGGAAATTAAGCATTTTAAACCGAGAATTTCGACACGTCAATCTTAACGTAAGCACTTATTAAAAATAAAATAAAAGATGTTCGAAACACGAAAAGAAATACGTTCAAGAAACTCCGTGAGAATAGTCAAGATGGTTAGTGCAGTATAAGGACATTTCTGAGAAGATGGGACGACTAAAGGACGACGTTACCTGGGCCGGGCACTTGAAACCTGTCTCGATCAATCCACCTCTTGTTGCTCGTGTTAAATAAAAACGTCTTTTAAAATACCAGTCCGATGATCGCGCTGACACTTGTCATTCCAGTCCTCAATCCTTTATATTTGTCTTTGAAATGTGATGACAGTGGTACAAATTACGAGTACAAATCTGTTGGTCGTTAATAACGCGCTATCTGGAACGGTGATGGATGCGCCCGCGCTCCTCGGATCAACGCGTTGTAATTAATACGCTCACTCCCGCTTTATGGGAATGTCTGTCACTCGTTTTCCACTTCGTAAGGTAATACCGAATAGTGTTCTGTCAACGGCTGTTATTTGTTGGCCGGCTTAAACTAAGAAACTTCTAGGTCGTTATTAAATATTTTACCTCCTGACGACCAGCATTCATAATTTGTCAATTTAATTTTAGCCTTATGACAAATAGTTGACAGTTAACTATTAATTGAAGTTTATGTACTATGTGTAGGACACGAGAAGTCAGGAGGTTATGCTGATTTTGTGTATGAAGTTTTGTCCATCTACTAAATCTAGACTACGGTATACAAACTCAACAATACAATTCAACCAATAATGCCTACCTACAAAACGATCATAACTAGTGGTCGTTCCGCTACTTTTTCTAAATGTGGCATGTAAAATGGATGTATTTTAGCCAATTTTCTGTTCTTTTTGAATGAGTGAATAGTGGCTAATGTGAGAGAATTGAATACCGTATTTGATGACATGTCTTACGTTGGCAACCGCTGAAGTGAAAAAAAGACCACAATTATCAATTCGCAGCATAGAATTATTGATGAGAAAGCATGTGCCATTTCAAGTACTACAAAGTAGGTACATAAATACAATTTAAGATAACGAGTGACTCGTAAAGCTCTTGTAGTAAATAGGGTTTGGATGCGCGCTAGACGCGTGCTATTGTTGCGCGCAATTTACCGCCGCCTCAATCGCTGAAATATTTCGTGCAACGGGCATGTCCAATTGCTAACGAGCCGACTGCGACGCACAAATGAATAAGCACCGAGCGCAGAGAGTATGGGCTCGTTGCAGAATGGACTGTAGCCCGTATAGTCTAGTAAGATTAATTCCATTCGATTCCAATTGAAAAGGATTAGTAAAATAAGCAAGGCTTTTATCTAGCAGAGAATGGCTTTTTAAGAATTGCAGAAACCAATTTTTTCGTTGTAGATGAAGCTTTGTCCAGCTGTAGATGTGTTATGTCAGAGATGATGAGGGTGATAAATGACGACGATGATAAAGATACGGTATTTTTACCTACTCGCATATCGGCTAGCCCTGTCGCACTTTGAAATGTGAGAATTAGCCGGACAGTCCCGTCTAAGAGCGTCTAAGTAATAAACACCAGTACCACAGTATAATAAAGAGTACTAACGTACAGTATGGACACTCCCTGCCTCCCCCCGGAAGTGCCGCCCACCCGCGCTCGGTTACCTCGCAGTTACCGGCTGGCAGGGACGCGACGACGCGCGACGCGGTGCGCAGAGCGGAGGCCACGTATAATATTCAAATATTAAACAAATACTTTTGTAATGGGCGTGTGTTGTGCTGTGTATACGGTTGTTTAAGTTCTATAAACAACAAAAATAAAAGAAAGTTCTACAGATTCCTATTGGATGAATCAAGGCAAGTACATACCCAGTTATTTTCAAAGTGTTTTATGTTTTAGTAGAAAACCAACTTACAATAGGTACTTATGTTTAGTATTTTTTTTGCCCTATCCGTTGTCGACCTAAACCTATCAGATCACACTGAAAACAACACAATATATATATGAACAAAAATCATGTTTTCAACTTACGTAATATTTTGGTGGCCTGAATTTCCTTACAAAAATTTAGTTACTTCGTTTATACTGATTCAAAATAGGATACTATTTGTATAAATCGAGCTTAGATACCCACCTTACAGCGTAATATGATTCTTATTTCTTCCTAATTCGCGTAATGAGTTTTTAGTCATTGAGGTTATCGAATTTGAACGCGGGCGGAATAAGAAATCGTAGTTTAACATTAGTTTATTTATAAGCACACAAAATTAATTCGACGCCGCTATTACAAGGTCATCTCATGATCTCATATTGCTGCACATTGTGTTCCCGACTCGTGCGTTCAAAATGGCAGCAACCCTAGCATGTCTTATCTCACTCACACAAGCATGGTACGCGTTCACCTACACGAGCTTAGACTGTGTGCGTAGCAACGCGTTTCTTTCATACATTTGATCGTCATTGTCCGAGGTGTGCCAGTACTGTGCCGTCCCGTTAGGCACCCTTCAACGCAGCCTTGCAACGGCTGAATGTACAATAACCAGGATCCCATCAAACAGTCGTTTCCCGAGAACGTGTTTCAGCTAAAAAGTTGATCGGCTATGGGTTGCTTATGCCCTTTGCCTTGAAGGCTATCACTGTCCTTGTTTACCTAATTGCACGTCTGCGCGCCTTACTCTGTCGCACAGACGCAGCTTGAATCGCGAGAATTAGCCGCACTTATCCCGTCTAATGGACACGCGTGTGCTGTGCCGTCTCGGACACCCTTCATCTCAGCTTTACGACGAAAAGAACTAAACGAATCCATGAACAATTTAGTGTCAATATAATAGAGAACAAAAGAAGGTTACGACAGATAGTCATAAAGTAGTAGAAAATAAGTGCTAGTGCATCGAAAAATACTTTAAAGACTATATAACTCACACGGTCGTATAAATTCAATTATAGTTTTGCGCATTTTATTGGTCAGTATTATTGAGTACCTAGTATAACTATATTCGTAGAGCTAGTGTCACCTGCACGGTTTCATAAATAGTTAGGTAATATTTCCTGCCATATATTTTACTTGACGTTTGTATATTATTAATTGTCTCTTGAACATTGTTAAGTGTTATGGTCATAGCGATGTAGGTATCGGCCGCGGCCATATTGCCGTGATTCCCGTTATATGGCCAATTTTTATCCACTCTAATCGTAGTGAATTAGTTTTCTATTGTATTTTGTCGGATAAGCGGGGGGAGCTGCTTCATATGGGAACCCCAACATATGCTTTGTTTACCCAGAATTCATCACCCTGTTGCAGCTACTCCGCTGCTGAACATAGGTATCTCCAAGGGGCGCCACTAATCCACACATAGCATGTTGATGGATTTTAAGATAGGTACAGCCAAGCTACAAAGAGCAAATTATAAGAGAAATTCTAAGGAGAGTAATGACGAGCAAGTCAAGAAAACGATTTTAACATTTTTTCTCTCTCCCGTTCAAAATTTCTCGCAATGCTAGCTGTAAATAAATGGTACCACATATAAATCTGTGAGTTAACGTATCTGTAAACTGCCTCATCTCAAAGTTATTGTTCAAAGGCGCTGTGCGTATGTTAAGGGTTCCCATACGAAGCAGTCGCCGCGGGCCCCGTCACTCCCTCAACATATGCTTTGTTTAGCCAGAATTATCTCCGTGTAATTATTTTCAAAGCAATCTGCGTTTCTAGATCTGAGTGATATCGTTTGAACGGTAAATGAGGTTTATGATCGTAACGTAAGCTGGAGATTATTAATTAGCGTGTGTTAATTCAGTACAATAACGATTCAAAGATAGAGAACCTGAAAAAAAGGTTCAATTACCGTCATTGTCAATATTAGACTAGTATATCAATCTGGACGTCCACTAATACAGATATCCGCAAAAAATAACCACACATCTTCTGTAGGTATGCTGTCAGTTTGAAGCTTTGACCACTTTTCAGTAAAATTATATTTTATATTCGAAGGACCATTTTTCATGTACCGGTCAATCTTCCCCTGGTTCTACACCAACTCGGTACACTACATTGTCCTAGTTTTTTCTTTATAATGACATTATCTTCGTTTTCATCATAGACAACAAGAAGTAATAAATATGTACATAGTAACAATAAGGTTTTAATATATTGTTCTGTTAGGAAGAAATGCAAATTAAAAAAAAATTAAGAAAACTAGGTATTTTTAAAAGCTAGGATTATTTAAAAACCATATAGAGGAACACAAAAGAAGAGGAAGAGTAAGAAGGAATTGAAGGAGTGGATGGAGTTTTAAAGGAAGTGGTTCTAAAGCCTGAAACAACAATAATGTAAAAAATATGGTGTAAAAAGTTGTTCGTTATTTAATTATCAACTCTTAATCAGCTTTACCACCTGTCTTTCGTTTGCGTTCATTGCTGAATGTCAACTCAAAAGAGTCACACTTTTATTGGCTATCTTGTAATAAATATATAATATACTTAATTAAGTAGGTATTTAAAAAACTGTATTTCCTTGAGCTCTTACTCTTTGAACCAAAAAACGCATGATTATAACAAGGTGTGTTAAAGTTATACTAAACATTCGAGCATCTCCAGCAATCCATTTGCATCTTAAGAAGCACAATAGCGGTCTGCCGGAAATCCAGCCACCAGACTAGGCTCGGAAACGTCTGCTTAATGGCGTCTAATACCGCCGGCGACAATTCAAGCGATTCTGTGAACTTGAATTAGACGACTTGCTTTGTTAAAGCCGAGTACTGTACGTATAATTTAATACATCTTTATAGCCAACATAAGTAAGTACTTAGTTTCTAATAGGAGAACCTTATACGTGTATCAAATTTCAATTGGGATGTATAAGAAATATTAACACTTTTTTATGTAAATATCTTGACATGTTGCCTAAAGATCACTTTTGTCCTGTCTCTTTTTCCTGACAAACAATGTCTTTTGCTGATACACCGGCATCGGCACAAGGATACTTCAAAATTGAAATAAAACTTAATTCAATATAACTGGCAATGTTGCAATCATTAAGTCCGTTTCATATAAGGCCCTAACGGGGTGACCTGCGATCCGCTTCACAGGCCGACCTGGGATCCTATATTACACTTTTCGCCAAGAACCTAATATTTTGCCCAACGATTTTTTTTGTTACTATTCCTGAAAAACATTAATTTGCACCAGGCACAAGAGCACTTCAGAATTGAAACAAATATTATTCTACACACCTGGCAATGTTGCAATCATCGAGTCCGTTTCATTTAGTCCTAACGGGGTGACCTGTGACCCGCCTCGCAGGCCAGCCTGGGATCCCATTACACTGGCCAACTTTATTGTCTATAAAGACTGTGTCGATGATCCCTCTCGCGTCTTATCTGGTTACGTAATACTCGACAGCTGCGCAGAAAGAAATAAACGTAAATACGTCGGTTCATTAAGTCTTTGGGATTTGTTAGATGTGGCAAAAGTGCCTGATGGGATTTATATTGAACATTACATCCCAACAACATCCTGGGGTTTAAAAAAAACTTTTTGTCAGTGGAAATTCTTTTGAAAATACTCGTGGCTCACTTTACTCACAGTAACTGTAACTATAGGTTGTTATAATAGTAAATATTTCATTTATTTAGATATAATATCTGCCATTTCGTAAGGCAAGGCAATATAAATTATTCAACTAATGCTAGTAACGCATTGACATGCATTTACTACGTTTTCGATAAGTACAAGATTTTCACAAGGTGATAACGAAATTCAAAATGACTAAAATGTATTTTGATATAGTCAAACTAGACTTTAGCCATTAATCTATTTAGTTTTTTAACCCAGACAAAATAGACAGTTCATTTGTATATCAAAAGCAAAAAAACAGCCATCTCTATTTCGGCCTGGCATTTGATAAGTAGGCTCTGTTCATCATTAGCAAAGCTGATGACGGCGATTTTTTTAATGTGCGTTTTAATAAATCAGATTTAATTATATTAGATCGGGATTCATTAAGTAAAAGATGTTAATAACACCAACAAAATTAATCACTTCAACATTGAAGACGGTTGAGATAAACTGGTCGAATCCGTTGAGACATATATTACTGATAGAGGCGTGTAAAATTTCTTAGACGTCAGATTTATAGGCCAATCTTCATCTAAAGCGTCAGTATTTCAGCCAAAGCGACTATTTAGTCAACTGTGGGAACACGTGCGTGTAACCGAATCGCCTACAAAAGATTAAGAGGTGGTAATTTGACGTTGATTTAGGAAGAGTGAGGTCGCTTTCATCGGAAGGATTGTCTTACGTCGGGACGAGACATTTTGTCTTCCCGACCTTCTAAAGCCGTATTACAGTTCTAATTCATTGCGCGTGACATTAATAAATCCTAAGCAATATCACTATACTGATTTGGTATATTAGTTTTCGTTTCGTGTAGCGACATAATCCTCGTGCGCGATTAATGTTCGCTTTACAAATGATCGCATCTAAAAATTAACTGCGCGTGGATTAAAATATTGTTAATGGGGGTATTTTACATAATTTACCAAATTGTTATTCGTTTTAAATAAATTAGACAATTTATTATCAGGAAATAAAACGTGTCGCTAGGTGTTGTAGTCAGGATTATGTGGATAGTAAAATAAAAGTGTTAATAAAATAGAAAGGATCTAAATAATAATATTGCAAAATTCACGTGACAGCCAATTCCCATTTGGCAAGCCAAGAAGACATCGCTTACTAAATCAGCCCAACCAAAAATGGTTAGTGGAAGTAGCAACACAGCACTGTACGTTCAAAGCGATTTATGTTCTAAAACGGACACTACTTTCTGTAATAGGTATGCAAGCTTCCGCTAAACCACTCTAAACTAAAAAGGCGCAGCGTTCATAACTACGCCGTATATGAACATACCTATTTGTCCGAAAATAAAGTGATAGTACACACTAAAGAGATATAGGAACACACCATACATTTTATTTATGGCGGTGGGAGAGGTATATCACTCCTATAGAGCCCTCGGTTTGGAGGGCAGAACGGCGATCGCGTATCGAAATACGCAGCGTGGAAGGCCTCCAACAAGGGGCACAGACGATCTGATCAGCCCAGCAGCGCACAACCGGCGTTTGTTGATGTATCATTATCACTATAGTAATGGGGAATGGGAATGGACGATTTTTTTATATATTTTAAGTAGTAGTAGGAATTACATTCCTAGAAAAAGTTACAGATTTTACTTACTTTAAAATGTTTTTTCCCCGCCCGGTATCTTATTCGGTAACACGGAGCCGTGATATAAATTTCTGCAGCTTATCCTAACCATTAAAAAAACTATATTTTTTTTAATCATCCATTTCTGATTGTTTTTGTGTCATGCAAACAATCATTACGTACCTAACGTGAATTTTGTAACAATGTCCACGCCCCTACCATATAACGTGAGAGGATTTGTTAAGGCAACATTATGTTACGAATCTAGTGCCACTTCTGTTTTTTTTTAGGGTTCCGTAGTCAACTAGGAACCCGTATAGTTTCGCCATGTCCATCTGTCCGTCTGTCCGTCCGCGTCTTAGCTCCGTAATCATTAGTACTAGAAAGCTGAAATTTGGTATGAGTATGTGTATGTATCACGCCGACAAAACGGTAAAATAAAAACAAAAAAAAACTGGTACCTCTCGAACACCTAAAGTGGGGGTGTTTTATTTTTCGTTTCAACCCTAGTGTGTGGGATGTCGTTGAATAGGTCTTTTAAAAATAATAGGGGTTTTTAAGCATTACTTTTTGATAAGGTCAGTAGTTTTGTAAATATTCGCTCCGAAAATAAAAAAAATTGTGTCCCCCCTCTAACTTTTCAACTACGGGTCAAAAAAATATTGAAAAATTCATGAAAATGAGGCCTTATAAGTACTTTCAATGGAAACTATATTGATCAAAATCGGGTCCATCCGTTTTTGAGTTATCGCAAAATTTCATAATTTTCTTAAAAGGACGTAAGTTGACTTCCAGAAGGTAATAAGTAACTAGTTACTTTGGCGTTTACGACCTTTTTATAGAACTTGAAATTTTTCTCGGAACTTACCTCGGGCTTAAAACCGCTGTTTTAAGCCCGTCTCTTGTGAAGGATGAGCAACTACGGAACCCTACACTGAGCGTGGCCCGACATGCTCTTGGCCGGTTTTTATATCCTTTAAAGCGGCACTTAGTAGAGTTGTTAGTCCGCTGTTTTCTAACATAATTGTGCGCATCGGGTTACAAGCATGAAATTTCTACCATAGATAGAGTGTTCCACGGTGATTATTTTCAGATGTGGAGGGAAGTCAGATTCGTCCCCTGTGAGGCGGGAGAGTGGAGAGAATAGGGCCAAGTATCCCTCTTTTCTTTCTTTATTGCTGGTCAGTTAAGTATACCAGGACGTGTTTGGTATCGTTTCCGTGTAAAACAAATATCAGAAATTAATTTTTTATGCTATTTTTGTATAATTCTATATAAAAATATGGGTGTATGGCCGAAAAGGTAAAAATCACAACAAGTTTTTTTATTCAGTGAGGTAAATTAGTTCAATTTCGTAAACATTTTCAAATTATTATTATTATTTTAAAAAGCTCATTTAATCTAGTTTCTAAAAATATATGCATGTTGGGCACTTCTCATACAAAAAGTAGCTTAAAATATATCTTTACGTCGGCGTAACCAACGTAAATCTCCGAACGCAACCTATTTCTCTTCATTAAATACATTAAATAATGATTATTAACATGCTTTTACATATAATATTTACTATATACGCCCTAGAAAAACAAATCAATGCAATTAATTTTTTTTTTTTTTTGCAAATGTGTCACGAGCACACGGGCTAATCTCAACATCAACAATTTATTTAAGTTACTGATATATAACAGATATCAGCAATTTATTTTTCATGTTATTTATTCATAGTACCATATAAAAATATGGTTGTATTTCTGAAATTGTAAAAATCACAACAAGTTTTTTTTATTCAGGGAGATAAATTAGTTATATTTCCTGAATATTTACAACAAACAAAAATATTGCAAAATAGGAAATTTAATCTAGTTTCTAAAAACATATACATATTGGGCACTTTTCATACAAACGAAAAGTGATAAATAACATGAAAAATAAATTGCTGATATCTGTTTTATACGAAAACGATACCACACAAGTCCTAGTAGCGTTATCTGATCAGTAATATAAAAAGAAAAAGAGGACTCCTTTGTCCCATTCACCCCGCTTTCCCGCCGCACAGGGGACGAATCTGACTTCCCTCTACATCTGAAAATAATCACCGCAGAATACTCTATCTGTGGTAGAAATTTCGTGGTTGTATCCCGATGTACACAATTTCGCGACTTAGCAAAATGTACTAGAACACGCAGGCTAAGCTTAACATCAACATTTTTTTCAAGGTATTTTTTGTATGAGATGTGCCCAATATGTATACATTTTTAAAAACAAGATTAAATTTGCTGTTTTGTAATATTTTTTTAAATTGTAAATATTCAGGATAGATAACTAATTTATCGTTCTGAATAAAAAAAACTTGTTGTGATTTTTACCTTTTCGGCAATAAACCCAAATTTTAATAAGAAACTATTCTTAAATAACATAAAAAATTAATAGCTGATATCTTATTTACACGAAAACGATGTCGCACAAGCCCTAATAGCCTTTACTGATCAGTAATAAAAAAAAGAAAAAGAGCAGTACTTGGTCCTCTTCACCCCGCTCTCCCACCACACAGGGGGCGAATCTGACTTCCCTCCACATCTGAAAATAATCACCGTGGAACGCTCTATGTGTGGTAAAAATTTCATGCTTGTAACCCGATGCGCACAATTTCGCGGCTTAGCAACTCTACTAACTTTACTTTTGAACAAATTTCTGGGGACAGCTACAGAATGACTACGGAATGAATTAGAAAGATACACCTAAAAAAATAGGAAGTGGCGTTAGTTTCACACCATTATGACGACGCGGTTGGCTCAGTTTGGGGAGACCTGCCTAACTGAGTCGGCGGTCCCGGGTTCGAATCCCGGTCAGGGCAAATATTTGTGTGATGAACTCGAATATTTGTGATTGGGTCATGGTTGTTCTATGTATTTAAGTATATATTTATCTATATAAGTATGTATATCGTCGTCTAGTAGGTACCCGTAACACAAGCCTTCTTGAGCTTAATTTGGGACTAGATCGATTTGTGTGAGGTTGTCTGATATTTATTTATTATTATTTATTTATTTATTATGTCGCGTTAAGATCACGAGTTCATGCACCAGTCCGAAGCCTGGCGCACGCGTTGCAGGCGGTAGCAGGCGCGGCGCACACGCTGATGTCATCGGCTCAACTTAATGTTATTTTGCGTCGCGCGTCGCGTGGGTGTGCCAATGACTTTCGGCTGTGTCCATACTGTGAGATACTCGGATTTAAAACACAGCCGCCATTTTCTACCTGATCGATTCCTTTGTGTAACGAAAATTACCCATATGGGCTACGCTGCCTCGTCCTTGAAAATAATACACATCCACGAACAGACTTTTCCCGGCCTCTGCAGTATTGTAAATTGTAAGTACTATTTTTACAATCTGAAATACATTATCTATGCGCTGTACCAGTAACATGATTAAAACCAAAAAAAACATTGTGTAAGTATGGGCCAATGTTATACGGAAGAGCCAAAGTTTTCCCGATTGACTGCTTTATAACTAGGTATAAGAAATAAAATGTAATCTTAAAATAATTCTCTATTTATTAAAACTCACTACCCCCTACCCCACTTACTTGTATTTAATATGTATATTAGATTTAAAGGTCACAGTTGCTAACATAAATAATTTCAATTTCAATTATAAATATAACTCGAATCCCCTTAGTCTGGAAAGTTTACATTATTAAAAATATGGTGTATAGGAAAAGTTCTTGTAGCTATTACAAAAAAGTGCCCAATAATTTCATTCCTAATAACAGTATAAAACAAAATCTAAAATTCAAAGAATCTGAAAACAAAGAGGCTAACAAAAACAGCCAAGTTACTAAAATGTTCACTCCATTGTGAGCCAAGCCTTAGATAAAGTTATGAATGAAATAACGTTTTGCAAGAGCGGATGTTGCGAGGTTGCTCGTGTCGAATTAGGTTTAGAACCTTATGGAGCTTGATGAATGAACCTCCCCCCTCTCTCCCCCCTTTGCCTTGTGTCTACGTCTCCCCACCGCTTTTAAGCAAGGAAATCGTTTAAGTAGCTAAATTGAGGTGGAAAAGTGTTGCTTCATTGATTATGTTTTTTTTAAGTGTGTTCATAGATTATTATCAACTTAATGAAATGTGAGTCAAAGTTAAATTATTATCAAAAATAAACTAAAGGTAAATTCCACGCTTTCAATTACATGTGTCTGAGACATGTCTACTTTAGCAATGTGCTCTACTTGCGTTACGTTTAACGGGCTTCGGGCTCCCTCTTCTGCGGGGTATGAATAGTAGGTACTAACACTCTAAAATGAGCAGGTAGTTACCAAATGTAGCCCTCATTATGAATGAATATCCTCATAGCCTAAGTCCTATTCTGATTACAGCTATGATACTAAAAAGTTTTAATGAAATCTGTTGCATAAGTTATATCTCACGACCACAACCATTAAACAACTATATTCTAAAACTTAATCTGAGATATGAAACTAATAGGAGATAACTTCTTGCCAAGTCATCTAACTGTTAAGTACCTCAAGAGTGCTAAGAAAATTTACATCTGCAACATTGTATTGCACGCAATCTAATTAAAAAGTGAGTGCTTGTAGCGTTGAGATAGATACTACTTATTCAGTGTTTAATATTGATAGTTAGACAGCTTCTACCACAGAGTAAGTAGTTATGAAGTTAACAGTCACATCACACCAGAGAATATAATATTATATATTTAAAAGGACTCTTTTCTCAAACATACAATGAAATATTGTCATTATGTTCCTTGATAGGCTTCGAAGTATTCCGTTATAGACGACGAGAAAGAGGACGAAAATAATGGAATATCATACTACATTGTTCTCTTGAGGGTTTTTCTATTTTTATTTCATTGCGTGTTTAGGAAAAGTACATACAAGTCATGCCGTGAAAAGGGATTTCCGACAACCCTCACTACTCGATCGGCAAAAAATTATAATAGAGGTAAGCAAGAGGTAGTCTTATTGCTAGAGTGCGATCTGTTTAAGACAACCTTTGGGTCACTACCAACGGGATAAGTGATGCGCCTATCAAGAATACAGATGTACTACTAACGCTACCATCTTACAACCATGTCACAAACTTAGTTCCTACCATTATAAATATCGAAAAATACGGATAAGTTAGCTGCGTGGTTGTAAGGTGGCGTCGGTAGTATGACATCCCTTGCCTTATTTAATTTAATTATGTTCCCAATATTTAAATGAGCGCGCACAGCGGCAGTTAAATCTTGTATCGTTCCGCTGTAATTTTATGGTGGTGCACTCACCCCATCGGTACCTTACCTGATACTTTTTCCAACGTTACTTATCTGTCGTTTCAGTCTGTTAGCTCTATACTCTCTGCTTCCACTAACAAGGGCTCAGAAAACGCATCCGCAGTTGCTGTGAATGGAACCACTCGTTTTATGACCAGCCTTGCCTTAATGAATTCACGACGATAAATACAAGTGAATGACTATGCGACTTGTGACATATATATACCAAGAAAAGATAAGTATAAGTACCTATACTATTTATAATAGCTATAAAAAATATGTATTATATGTTAAGCTGTTTTGCATGTAACTAGTTGGAATTTAACTTTAGTTCATGGAGTTCTCTAGTATCTTCCAAAAAATAAAAAAAAATCTCTTTGCATTATCGTATTATATTGATCGTTTGAGTCAAATGTATTGCAATGAGTCGTGAGGAAACGCGTGCGCGCCGACACTTGTGCTTAAATAAGAACGCGCGCCGCTTTGCCTGAACAAGAGCGGAAGGCGCGCCAATCTTGCCTCAGCATGTCATAGCATTATAATACTGAGTATGCCGATGATTTTGATCCTGTATCTAATAATGGTGTCTCTTGTAGCGCTTAGAGGAGGATATTCAACGCAAAATAACGTCTTGAACGCGTTTCTGACAATATTACTTATACGGTTATACGGTATCTCTAGTGTGTTTAAACAAACACAATCGAGACGTTTTATTGCATTGGCAACTTACACTTGAGGCTCACTCTCTGCACCAGCCCAGCCTGAAGCTATAAAATTATATTTGACACCTCCGACGGTTTATTACAATTTGAAAGGCCGACTTGTTACTGAATTATCGGTAATTGGCATCCGCGTACGTAGTAAATATCTGTGTGCAGTAGTCGTGGTTTATTATATCGTACCTATTAACTCGTGACGTTTGCTCCCAAGGGGGCACTCGATGCGATGAATGTTTATCTGCAAGGAGCTAAATGTTTGGATTCCTACAGAGTTATGGGTGATTAATTTATAAAATATCTGAAAGCTTAGTACCGTCACTTATCTATTACAATAGAAAAAGCTTTATTGCACACCAAAAAAGTTAGCAGGTATTGAAAGATTATTTCGACTTTCTAAGTTCGTCTGGGTAATTTTTACACTTTTTTATTACCATCCTTCATTACCTACTCTTTAACCTTTTAAACGTCATTACAAAACACAACGTGTATCACTATCACTGACATTTCTCCGACGTACAGTTCTACATATTATTTATTTAGTTACGTATCCCGTCTTTATATATACCCTTTAAAAGGCGAAATGTCATATTTATATTTGCAATGCCTACATTGTCACTAAACCGTTGTTTATGGGTCAACAGTATCGTTTGGTAGCCAAATCAAAGCAGTTTAAATTAAAATGATCCGATGTACCTAGTACCTACTCACAATAGCAGTGTTCGAGCGACAGCTGCCGCGCGTCGCGTCGACGTCGCGTCGCCATAGTGCGTCGCTCCAGCTTAACATAAAACTTCAATTTGCATAATGCATACGGAATATGTAAACTTATCTCCGACACGCCCTTGCGAGTGACACCGAGGTGCGCCGGGATAGCATTATTCTCCAGCGACGATATCCAAGTCTAAATAGGCCGTATTTGCAAAGTCGCATGTATTACGGAATTTTATTGGCTACGCGGCCGATATCATTTCATGTGTCATCAGTTTGGAGCTGATTCAACATTGAAATGCTATATCACCTTTTCAGGAAAACTTGGATTGTTTTTAACGTCGCAATCAAGATAGAATCTGTTTTTATTCGTTCACTCCATATGCGGACAGTGATATCTTAATAATGACCTACCCGCGAGCGAATTCCGCGTCGCCTTCAATGAGCACTAACTTACATGTTTAAGCCCTGGGTAATAAAAGGTGATTTCATTTTGCCACATCACGAGGAATATTATCGAAATACGACCGTTAAAGAGCGACCATCCGTTCCTTATTAGCCTAACACGCGCCACGGGCCTATTTTGCATGCAAATAAAATTACAAGGCTACCATAAAAAGTGTTTATTAAGACTTTATTCGTCTTTAAAAATTCGTAAAGTCTTATTCAGCGTCTGGTTGGGCTCGGTCCGAGTTCCGGAGTTTTAAAATGATAAAATTACTGTCGCCTCGCCTCTGAAATGAGACGTAAATGGGAATGTTCGCGAAAAGAGCACACACGACGCAACATATCTCCTGGCAACACCATCTGACCGAGGCATAAAATGTGGCATTAAAAGCCGCACGACAAGCTTACCCCTGATCGACTTAAAAAAACATCTCTATACTTGCATACATAATGTCTTTATTTTTTAACTGGACACGTGAGATCTAAATACCTATATCCCTGCATGAAAATGGTAATACATTTTGCTAATACTTTGAACGCCAAGAAAAAAGTTTGTTGACATTTTCGATGTTAAATGTGCAGTTATAATTATAACTGACAAACCATCTTTCTTTTACACGAATGCCTGCGCATTACCTTTGTAGTGAATCCACTTGAATGTGGCGCGTGCGGCGAACGTGTTAAAATCATTTATTTAATCATACGAGTGCGAATAACGGCCCACGCGCAAACGACGCATTACTCGTACGTCTTATGCCCTTCCTTCCCGCCATTCAAGCAATTGTATTCTAAAAGTGTTTATTAAGACTTTATTCGTCTTTAAAAATTCGTAAAGTCTTATTCAGCGTCTGGTTGGGCTCGGTCCGAGTTCCGGAGTTTTAAAATGATAAAATTACTGTCGCCTCGCCTCTGAAATGAGACGTAAATGGGAATGTTCGCGAAAAGAGCACACACGACGCAACATATCTCCTGGCAACACCATCTGACCGAGGCATAAAATGTGGCATTAAAAGCCGCACGACAAGCTTACCCCTGATCGACTTAAAAAAACATCTCTATACTTGCATACATAATGTCTTTATTTTTTAACTGGACACGTGAGATCTAAATACCTATATCCCTGCATGAAAATGGTAATACATTTTGCTAATACTTTGAACGCCAAGAAAAAAGTTTGTTGACATTTTCGATGTTAAATGTGCAGTTATAATTATAACTGACAAACCATCTTTCTTTTACACGAATGCCTGCGCATTACCTTTGTAGTGAATCCACTTGAATGTGGCGCGTGCGGCGAACGTGTTAAAATCATTTATTTAATCATACGAGTGCGAATAACGGCCCACGCGCAAACGACGCATTACTCGTACGTCTTATGCCCTTCCTTCCCGCCATTCAAGCAATTGTATTCTTAATACCTACATCTCACAAAATGTAAGCCACCATCTGTTTCTTAAATAACGTTTTGACTTGTTTGTACATACAAGTCTTTTTAAGTTGATTTCTCAACTTCAATCCAGATTAGATCGTAACATAACGGTATTTAAAGCATCCATTTTACTCACTTTGCAATGTAAAAAAGAACCTGTAAATAGCGTTATTTATTCGACTTTCCGGCATTAAAGATAAAGCCATATAATAGCCAAAGGTGGTCGTTATTTGTGGGGACTCAATTGAAAGGTCACTCGAAGCTCGAACACTCGTAGAGATACGGTTCTCGGGCTCTTTCCGAGACTTTCCAATTAAGCAATTTAGATACGAAGTCGGGCTAACATGGCGTTATACGAATGTAAAACAACGACTATACGGATGATAATTCTGTGATGTAAATAACAATAAAGTTATCAGGGGAGGCAGGTCGGTATGGGTTTTGACAATAAAATGTTGCGTTGAGCGCGGGGCCGGCGGGCCGGTAAGTATTAGGACGAATTTATGACGCTGGGCTTTGTCTCGGCCGGGGCCCCGGTTATCTCGCCCTCGAGTGACGGTCGGTCGGCTAAGACGTCGCCCCGCGACGCGTCGAACTGTTATTTACTCCTCTCGCATAGCGAAACGTCCAGGTCCAGACCCATAAATCGAACAGTTCTGAGGCAACATTAATATCGAATCAATTTCTTTGTGCTCCGACAAAAACGTGTTAGTAGAGTTGCTAAGCCGCGAAATTGTGCGCATCGGGTTACAAGCATGAAATTTTTACCACACATAGAACGCTCCACGGTGATTATTTTCAGATGTGGAGGGAAGTCAGATTCGTCCCCTGTGTGGTGGGAGAGCGGGGTGAAGAGGACCAAGTACTACTCTTTTTCTTTTTTTATTACTGATCAGTAAAGGCTATAAGGGTTCGTGCAACATCGTTTTCGTGTAAAATAGATATCAGCTATTAATTTTTTATGTTATTTAAGAATAGTTTCATATTAAAATTTGGGTTTATTGCCGAAAAGGTAAAAATCACAACAAGTTTTTTTTATTCAGAACGATAAATTAGATATCTATTCTGAATATTTACAATTAAAAAAAATATTACTAAACAGAAAATTTAATCTTGTTTTTAAAAATGTATACATATTGGGCACATCTAATACAAAAAGTACCTTGAAAAAAATGTTGATGTTAAGCTTAGCCTGCGTGTTCTAGTACATTTTGCTAAGTCGCGAAATTGTGTACATCGGGATACAACGACGAAATTTATACCACGGATAGAGTATTCTGCGGTGATTATTTTCAGATGTAGAAGGAAGTCAGATTCGTCCCCTGTGCGGCGGGAAAGCGGGGTGAATAGGACAAAGGAGACCTCTTTTTCTTTTTATATTACTGATCAGATAACGCTACAAGGACTTGTGTGGTATCGTTTTCGTGTAAAACAGATATCAAAAATTCATTATTCATGTTATTTGTTGATAGTACCATATAAAAATATGGTTGTATTTCCGAAATTGTAAAAATCACAACAAGTTTTTTTTATTCAGGGAGATAAATTAGTTATATTTCCTGAATATTTACAACTAACAAAAATATAACAAAATAGCAAATTTAATCTAGTTTCTAGAAACATAAACATATTGGGCCCTTTCCATACAAACAGTAACCTAAATAAATTCTTGATGTTGAGATTAGCCCGTGTGCTCGTGATACATTAGCAAAAAAATATTTTGTTTTAATTGCATTAATTAGTTTATCTAGGACGTATATAGTAAATATGATATGTAAAAGCCTGTTAATAATCATTATTTAATGTATTTAATCAAGCGAAATAGGATGCGTTCGGAGATTTACGTTGGTTACGCCGACTTAAACATATATTTTAACCTACTGTTTGTATGAGAAGTTCCCAATATGCATATATTTTTAGAAACCAGATTAAATAAGCTTTTTAAAATAATAATAATACTTTAAAAATGTTAACGAAATTTAACTAATTTACCTCACTGAATAGAAAAAACTTGTTGTGATTTTTACCTTTTCGGCCATACACTCATATTTTTATATAGAACTATACAAAAATAACATAAAATATGAATTTCTGATATCTGTTTTACACGAAAATGATACCAGACAAGTCCTAGTAGACTTAACTGACCAGCAATAAAGAAAGAAAAGAGGTAAACTTGATCCTCTTCACTCCGCTCTGCCGCCTCACAGGGGACGAATCTGATTTCCCTCCACATCTGAAAATTATCACCGGAAAACACTCTATCTGTGGTAGAAATTTCATGCTTGTAACCCGATGCGCACAATTATGTTAGAAAACAGCGGACTAACAACTCTACTATGTGCATATTTCAAACACAAACATTTGTCAAAACAATGCACCTAGTATTAAGTTTAAGTAGTTCTATAAATCACAAATTTTCATGGTTAAAACAATATTAGGTATACTATCTAAGAAGAGATTCGTAAATTACATTGTAATTTACCATTAAATTTCAAACATGTCCAGTAAATGTTCGATACGAAGTAGTAGCACGCTGCACGCTATACGTTCGCTTAAAGCCCCCGTTGAAATCTTTGATAGGGCCCGAGTGCGTACACCACGCTATTCCTACACACGCATATATACTTAAAACAATTATTGTTGCGATAATGATATTATTATCATTATAATACCAGCCGAAAGATATCCACTAATCTAATAGATGCCCGAGATCCTAGCCAGATCGTCGATCTTCCTTGTTGGGGATCCTTCCCAGAGAAGGATCTCCTTATTCACCTTGGTTCAAATCCCGGCCGGGGCAAATATTTGTGTGATAAACTCGAATATATATTCCTGGGTCATGGATGTTATCTATATATATATTTATATAAGTATTATGTTTATCGTCATGTAGTGCCCATAGTACAAGCTTTGCATAGTTTGGGACTAGGTCGATTTGTGTAAGATTGTCCCTTAATTTATTTATTTCAGATTTGATCACGCAAAGAAACTCCGAGTATAACTCGCCCATAAAACAACAGCAAACCATAAAACTTTAGTGACAGAACCGCCAATGAATATAAAGACAATAATAAAATCAGTATAAACAAGATTTACATACAGACTTGTGTTCGATTGTACGAACATAATGGATCGGTGAGCGTAATCTATTGCTATTTAAATAACAGATGAAACAAGAAAGGCTGGTAAGGCAGTGTCTGCATTATTGGGAACCTGTTTGTGGTGCTCTAATTAACAATACACAAATCGTAGCTTGTATGCAAATGAGCGGCGGCGCGGGACGCGACGGGACCTCGGAATTCCTGCCTGATAACAGGAAAAGGCGTTTTGTTGTGCGTAAAGCCTTTTTATTTTAACTTATTATACTGGGTGTGACCTGTGACAGGAGCAGTAAATTAAAACATAGATTCTACTCTTCAAACTGAACAACATTTGTATAGCAACCTTGTAATAAATAGGTAAATAATAGTATTCAAAGAAGCGTGAATGTATTGCGAAATGTTTGGTATTTAGTAGCGCGATAGCTATGTCAATGTTAAAGCGATGTCAAAATGTTGCATCTAAGATTGAAAATACTATTAAATTTGTTCCAAATTTAAATAATTAACAATTGAAAAACTTTTTATTTTTCAAGTTGTTGAACTTGGTTTCAAGAGTAGAATGCATAATTTAATTTATTGCTCTTATTTCAGGCCACACCTGGTATATTACATTTAAGACTTAGGAGGTTACCCAGTCTACACAATATATATATATACCTACATTTTTTAAGTTATTCCTAGAGTTGTCAAACTTTGTCATTACGAACAGATTTAGAGCTCGAATCTGCTCGGTATTTTCCTCGTTCTTGTGATAATTGAGAGGTGATGATGGAATCCTTAAATAATTGATATAATTTCTCATTTGTATATTAAGCACGCGTATTGATATTATCGTTTTCCAAATAAACTCATGCTTTTACTTTATTTCCACGAGGCATATGCCGTGAAATGGCACCAGACAGACATAATTACTTTTATTGTCTATAAATTTCATGACCTGATATTTTTAATCGAATTAAGTATATAAAATTGAGGTCACACACGCAAATCTATATGATCTATTTCCTATAGATTTGCGTGTGTGACTATAACTGAGTTGATTGATAATACGTTGGCAATTGGCATGCGTTCGATATTCAAATATCAACGGCTGTTCGCCACTCAACAATGGGTGCGGGCTGTATCATCATAAATCTCCGATGCTCTGTTTTTTCGCATCCATTTGTTAATGATATTTCCCGTCAGCCGGGCCATTGTGTTGAGTGCGACTAAAAGATATTATTCGATTTCCGGTTCACGTGTTACCTAAACATTTTTTTTTACATGTAAGTAAATGGGCAAGAACTTGACCCGATCTCACCTGATATGTAGGTATGTCTGTTGCGTTTGCCAAGTGATTGATAAATGAGAAAACACCGGTCACTTGTGTGACACGTAATATAGTGCGAGAGTAATAGATACTTTATCATTTATCAGTCGCGTGACAAACGCGACAATCATAGGTTCGTTGGTCGCTGGCTTATAATGTCGATAGAACCTAAGATAAAACATGTTTACTTATTCACTGTTGACTTGAAGATATCTGAATTATTATTTTCAGGCATGTTTAATGTAATAAATATGTCTCATCATTATCATAAACAGAAACCTCTATTAGTAAATGCAATAATTATTTTGGCAAAGTCTTGGACTAACCGCGAAATTACTTGAAACTACTAGCACATGTTGTAGTTGTACACTGTGGCAGTTTTGCATATAGGTAACTATTTTCTGACTATCTTTACTCGCTTTAAAGTGAACTCTCAAGGACTTCAGGACCTGTAAGGACTTAAATTATAACTTTAACATTCGTTGGAAATACCGGATAACAAAGTTGCGTTATAATAGCACTCTAGATAAATGGTAAAAACAGTAAATGTCATCATTTATGTATTAAATGAGAAATTTACCTATTATAGGATCACAGTAGAGGTCAAGTCAATGAACACAATACACTCTAATTTGTAGATAACATGGATAATACAGATTGTAGATAATCAACTCCTGTCACCTAATACTAATCCTTCACTCAAGATACAGCCCCGATTTGCATTTAAAATCTTTTGTTGACAACTCGAATCCATTGTAATATTTAATGTCATTATGGAGATTATTCAAAGTTGGACATAAATGATAGACAAAAACGTAACCAGTTTAGTATTAATATCGAAAAACTTTAATGGCCTTTTGCGTTCAGAATCTATGGTTACCTACACATTCCATGTAGGTAGGCGCTAGTCGTGTCTGGGTTCTGGACGGTTACTCCGATGTTCTAAATTCAAGTTTTGTATCATACCATCCCGCTCATTCAAATTTTGTTAGAAGCAAGATCGAGAGGGATGGCACGGTACAAACTTCGAATTTCAATCTTCGGAGTAGCCCTTATTTAAGTTATTAGTATGATTATTCGAAGTTAGATCGATACATTAAGTTTTATGAAGCTCATGTGCCTCAATGGAGGGATATCGGAATCATAAAATAAAAGGCACTGTATGGGGCGCCAAGGCAGTACTTTTATGGAATTCCTAAAAAGCGCAAAGATATAATGTATGAATAATAAATTTGAAAAAAAAAATACTGCAGAATCATTTTACGTGAAACGTTAAAAACAAAAATGGGATGACCTTCTAAAGGAGTGGTAAATGATAAAATCCAATGCTATTAAGTATTGATTCTCTTTCATTATGTATTTTTTTATGAAACTATAAAGAATTTCGGGAATGCAATGATTTACATTTAAACTCTTATTACGAACACTTGGAAACCCATTTCAATACAATTAGCGTTGGATTGTATTTCTAAGTTCGATCTAACCATAAAACTTTATGAACTCGCGCGCATCACTCAGTGCGACGTTATCGTAAAATTGAATTAAAAAAGGAACAATAAAAGACGATCGGCGCGCGCGACAACGCAGCACTTTTATTTGAGACGCGTGTGGCGGGGGGCGCTGGGATGTTCTTCTTGTGACCTTTTTTAACATAAAAGTTTTGCTTTTTATACAAAACACTTATGACCTAATAATTCTTTTCATTTGAATCTTTAGATGATTGACCTACTTCTTCTTACAATGTGATACATATTACATATTATCTATGTACACGACATACTGAAGTCCGAAATGCCAAGTTACTATGGTGGCATTCCTCTCACTTCCATGTTAAACTACGAGTACATATGTATTTGAATGAACGGGAGGTTAAAGTAACTGAATGGTTGCTCTGAAATACAAGACTGGTCCTTCTTAGTTTTTTTATTTACCACAGCGTGCGTGTAATATTCAAAGCAAAGTGTGGAACATACCGCTCGTTATGGGCAGCGGCCGCGGTCCTCGAAGGACCTTTTATTTATACCGGCGGGTCTCTCGCGCCTCACCCCGACACCCAATGCTTGACTAAGTGCTTCAAAACACAATCTTACGAGCAAAACTTAGATACAAGTGTTTTGACTACGTGTCATTGTATTTGCAGTTGAATGCAATACAATACAACGATTCTTTATTGTAAGAATGGACAAAATATTACATGAAAATCTTAAATTAAACATCGGCAGACAATAGGCGTATAACAATCGCTAAAAAGCTATTTCTTCCAGACAACCTTAAGGGTCAAAACACAATCATACGAGGCCTTATTCCTTTTGAAATTTGTTTTTCTCATATTATGACAAATATATTGATAATTTCAACCAACTTTTTGAAGTGAATAATACTTTTCCCCGAGTTCTAGGAAGTAACATAGCTTTTTCATGCTTTTTTTGCGTGCAGTCGAAAATAAGTTGAAAAAACTAATTTTCAGCGTGAATTTTGTCAATTTCGAGTAGTTTTCGAAACAAAAATTATCAATGAAAAATTCAAACTGTAGTTTTCAAATGTATACCAATAAATCCCAATAGCCCTGTTCTAGGTAGTAACACCAATAAAATGTAAAGAAACATGTTTGAATAAGGCCTCTTACGAGCAAAACTTAGATACAAGGGTTTTGACTACGTGTCATTGTATTTGCAGTTGAATCCAATACAATACAACGATTCTTTATTGTAAGACAAGACAAAATATTACATGAAAATCTTAAATTAAACATCGGCAGACATTAGGCGTATAACAATCGCCAAAGAGCTATTTCTTCCAGACAACCTTAGGGTGGCGGAGTAAATTAGTTGGATGTAGGTATCGTAACATTTTTGTCGTGAAGACTCCAAGTACTTGGCTAGCTCAAAAACAATCAACATCCGTAGTTTGAGATGATCATTAAGAATCCAATGCCACTTTACACAATATGGTACTTTAAAGGAATCAATTTTGTGATTACAAATATGAGAAATCTGTTCGTTTTTTCGCACTTATTCTTTGGTTGGGTTATTCGTTCAAAATATATATTTCATTGATCAAACATGTTACAAGGTTATAAAGGTTACACTTTCTAACAAAATTTCATACGATTTTCTGCGAATAACATTGCTAAGGGGTAAGTGGACATGTCGTGATGATATCTCAGATATATATTTTATTAGAATCGTCGCATTTAGCCCCAAGACCCAGCATTGTAGGTAAATTCCACAGTTTAAAATGTCCCCCAAAATATTTCACAAGACCTTCGTTTATTTTACGAGCGCAATACAATGTGGTGTCGCGATTTTATGCTTCGTTGGGTTTTTATTTGCCCAGCGCGGGATTAAAAATGTAGCGTAGATATTTTTAGTTTTACTGAACCGTGAATATTTAAGTCAGCGGTTATTATCAAGACGGCTTTAATGATTATTTATTTATGTTTTATTTATAAACTGAATAAAATACTAACTATATATATTTTTCTTTCCCGACCCCATGACATGAACAGTGGACAATCCGAGGTAGCTTTTTGTTGTAATTTTTACCTAAGCTTCACTATCTATCAAGTATTTTAGCTGCAAAAGAGGTACGGGAGACATCCTTTCTAGGTGTGGTCGCATCACAGCTTTAATCAATGCTTATCATCAGGCATGATTAAATTGAGATTGAGATTGAGATATTTATTGATAAAATTATAGAATTTTACATGTCAGTTCATTAAAGGCTCTAATTAAGCTGTGTTGGAATGTCGCATTCTGTAATTTACTGATAAAGTAATAATAATTAAAACACATCAAAAAGTGTTTTTTATGCAATAACCTTATCCAATTTAAACAGCAAACAAACATATGACAATGGTCAAGGTGTCTAAGGTAAAAATGAAAGCAGTGTTTGCTTTGGGCTCGCCAAGTGTCACCCGAGTAGCCATTGTATTGTGGTCATAGAACAATATTTTTATACCGAGGCGTAAGATTGGAAGCGCATTTTTCCAAGGATCGGCGCAGGCCGAGCTGACTTGTAATTTCAAGTGTTTACCCGGCGCGCGCAGCGGGGCGTCCTCCAACAATACCCATATCCTTTTCACATAAAATTATATGAAAAGTCCAGCTACCACCGAGGCTCGGATCGACGGCCCGATACTGGCCTGCATTATGCCGGCTGCCCGCCGAGAACTTTTTATGAGGGATCAAATTGATTGGTTCGGTGATAATATCGGAGTTGCGCGTATTGTGCGCGGGAGCGCGGCCATCGGTACCGCACGGCTTCCGTGCTCATCGATTATGCAGCTTAACTCCTCACACCTTTTAAGACGTGTAATTTAAAGATGCTGGCGATACTACCGTAACACGTAATAGATATGCACATTTTAATGCGAGAAACGGTGCGGGATTATCGATCTGCTTTAGGACTGGTCGATGAAGCATTGAACTCTTATTATAGCTATCGACACGAGGTGTGAATTACCATAACATTGCATCCGACGTTTTGAAATAATGAGAAATGTTCTGCGGTAAAGATATACGTTATAATGTCTTATTTTTACGAAATTGGAGATCGAGATACCGAAAATTGAATCAAACTCGCAGCTTGTAATTTATTGGATGCACACCACGAATCACCCGCGGGCGGGCCGGGCAGGACGTGCCCTGCGAACGACACAAAACCACGAAAATAAAAATATATTACAAAATGAGGCCCACTTTGTGTTTTGAAATTACAATCAAATAAATTACTTTTTATTGCTCAATCTTGTTGGGTTTTATTAAGGTATCGGCGCTGAATGCGAGAGAATAAAACATGGCGGGTTTACGCGAGATACAACATGTGTTCCGAGCGCCATCGCCCGGCGACGCGGACGCTTTACATGGCCCTCGAGTTTTGGAGATAAGCCATCGTGCGGGTCATGTCGACAAGCGGACAATGAAGGAATACGCTCGCGGTCACTTTCTCTCCAACCTGAACCCTCCTCACCCTACTTTAGCCACGTTGACTCCGAGCATTCATCGCATTCGGATTGAAATACGGCACTCCAGTGAATCACACGAGTCCAAATTCAAATAAGCTGCTAAAATACAGTCGAGCCCCGAAGCAGGTTTGGTAATAAATTGTCATTTGTGCCGTCATTTGTTTAAAATATCACTTATGCGCGCGCAAATAATGGAGTGGCCTATTTAGCTTGTCTATTCGTCTCATGTTTCGTTCGGTTTCATCGCGAGCTCATAACAAAGTGTCAAACCATATTTTTAGTTCAGGGTGAAAATAAACAAATCAGAATGACATGACGGGAGACATGCGAGCATATTGTTGATTAATGCTGATTGCTAAAGTGCGTCAACGCATGCATAAGTAATGGTACAGCCCACCGCAGCGTTTCCGTTGCGACCGGTCGTAGAACAATGTGCCCAAACATTTTCCTCACTTATTATTCGACATATGGAATAGTCCCCATGACTTATCAACTAGCCTCATTTACGTACATCCACCCATTCCGGTGTACATTAAACATTCGACGTTTTGATGGGAATCAGAGCAGAGGTAATGTCGACTTACTTTAATCTCGCCTCTAGTGCTTATGGTAATGACAATCACTTAAAACTACTTCCTTCAATAGCTACTGTGTGAGTAAATTTTTGAAATTAGAGCTGCCCAACGTTGGTTGGGTTTTAATTGAACACATAATTTTTTTTTATTTTTATGACAAGGTGACGGTAGGATGTCATGAACGAATTTTAAACCATGTGATATAGGAAATAATCCACAATTATGAGTGATAAATAAAAGGTAACAAAAATTAGGCTAGCTGTAGGAATGTATTGTGCACTTACAAGTTGCAATGCCTCAATAAAACGTAATTTACATGGACTTCAAAGCATTTGAAACCTCAAACCAAAATGCCTAATTTATTCCCTATTCCCGTTTCATTATCCCCTGGATTGTTAAAGACAAGCTCGTTTCCTAGCAACGAGAGCGGAAGAGATCGAATTCGCTAGCATGCGCCATAACTCAAGGCAACAATATGGCGCACAATTACAAGCCTCTGGCTGGTGACGATGACAAATAGCTCTCCCTGGGCGAGGGACACGCGCGGTGCGGCTCCAGACCCGTTCTATAGATCTGATGCTTAACTTTGACGATTTTCAGATACATTCAATGGAACTAGAGATTTAGCGGTACATAAGTGGCAAAGCGTTAAGCTGTAAACCGGAGCAGATTTGACATATTTTGCAACAGCGGCAGCGGTATGATACTCAAATTCTATAATGGTCGGTGTAAGTTGCGTTATTTTGATGCTTAGTCACTAAAGTGCTTACATAGAATCGAATTTGCTAGCACGCGTTGTTTGATTATTGAAAGTAACTGTAAATTCCCTAGAAGTTAGCTTAAATGAGCCGCTAAGACGTATGTCGTCATATCCTTAAATGCTCATTGTTGTGCTGCAAACTGGCAGCGAGTGCAGACGCCGATGGCGGATAAGGGCCGTCATAAGTCGGCGAAGCGTCGGCAAATAACGACAAATCGCGTCGTGCGACAAGGACCTACTGCCTGGGAGTTCCTTTACGGACTTGTTGGTTGTTCCCCACTTTCATTTTATATTGGCACAACATAGTGGCTTCCCCTTCGCCCTTTTCCTTCACTTCGCCTGGTGGTAATGTTAAGCGAAAAGAGGAGCCGAAATCGCAATAGCAACGGACAAAAAAGCCCTTTTAGTTGACACTGCCATGCTGACTGGCGAGTTGCTTCTTCATGCTTCTTTTGAAGGTTCCCATGTTTTAGAAAGGAGAAAACACATGTTTAGCCAAGTTTTGGGTAAACACAAACCACTGGATGTAAACAAGGTCCATACTAGTTGAACCGATTACAAATGATTATAGATATAAGTAATATTCACTGCCAGGCGAAGAATCACATGCGCGTTGCTGGCAATAATGGCAATGAATGCGTTCATAGTTGGGGACACACTGACAAGAATTGGCACCTGTGCCGATGGAGGCTGTTTCTACTAAAGTGGTTAGAATATATGTAGCGAAGAGGTTAACACTTATGAACGTGTGGACGACGCGATTAACGCAGCAGCAGTGATTGCGCTGGCGGTCAAGGGTTCGATCGAATCCCAGCAATGGCGAATGTTTGTGTGATGAACTCGAATATTTGTGCCTGGGTCATAGATGTTCCATGAATTTGAGTACATATATCGATCAATATAAATAGGCATATCGTCATCTAATATCCCTAAGACAAGCCTTCTTGGGCTTAATTGGAAATAAGCCGATGTGAAGTATACAGGCCTCGATTTTCACTTAGTATACATTTAAAAAATCCCTTTGACACAAATACTATTTTTAACAGCAATTATTACTTAGACGGAAGAGGAACGAGCCGCGGCGCGGCGCAGCTCGATCGCCGCTACTCGATGCGCGTGCGCGCTGTTTTATGCTCACTTTTCTACAATCCTTTACCGCACGTATTGTCTCCAACACTGACAACTGAAATATATGGGAAAACAATGCGATTTTTGTCTAGTGGCACTGCGTGGGGTACGCTCCCAGTGAAATATTGTACTGCCTCTACCTATTAAAGCATATCGATACATGTGATCTAATAGTTTTTTGTTTATTCATAGACTTTTAGAAGTGTTTTGTTTTATAAATTAATAGACTACATAATACTAAATTGACTTAATAAATAATATAGCTTAGTAATTTTATGTTTTCAATACTAGTGTAAGTGTAAAAATAATACAAGCGTAAAGCTAGTAAACAAAAAATCTGAATAATATAATATCAAATTATTGAAATATATATATATTGTATAGTTGCATAATGGAAAATTGGAATGATCTCTTTGTAATTAGTTTTGTTTGCATGGAATAAAAGGCTTTTTATTTTTTATTTATTTATTTAATTTATGTTTTTAAAATTCCTGTATTCATTTTATATAAAATGATACGTCTACTTCATTCAGTACGAGCCATACCTTCAACCTATCAACAGGCATATATGTATGTGGACTTATCTTTATCACAATTTAAAATAGACATTACAAGTTGAAAACAAAATTTATAAAGTTTTAAAATTAAAATAAAAGTGAAGGTTAAAATGGAATGAAATTCCACATGTTTTAGTATAATGTAAGAAACAAACGGAACCCTAGCTGCGTTGCTATTCCAAAGCAACAAACAACAATAGTGTCAACACTATTTTAAACGTCAACACTTGTTTATCTTCGACGAAATATGGCTACCATTCAAGTAAAATTTTATTTTGTTAAAATACAGAAAATCTCGATACGGGCTAAGAGACTTGGCGGATTTATGCCAAGGTGTGGCGCGCGCGCACTTTTGTTGCGATCCTATCGCGCGCCCATTATTTGTACATCATTACGTCGGATATGCGCATATGCAAATTTATGGGAAGCCGATCTATACGGACAATTCGATATGTATTGCTTCTCTCTACCCTTCTCATTACGTTATCTATTTATTTACATATATTTTTTCCTTGCATACATAATTTGTCAATGATGGTCCAAGATAAGGGGAAGTTGATGCTGAAACATATTTGGGTAAATTAACTAGCGTTCTAACCGCGCGGTTCTAATGTCATTCCTTTTTCACGATTATTAACACAATGGAAGAGCCAGTGGTTTTAATTATGATCTAACTAGGATCGCAGTCGGGAGTGGCTTCACTTCACTTGACGAAAAAAAACGCTTTACAAAAGCTGAACCTATTTATAGATGTTAAAAATATGATGTATGGTTTAATTTGTGGTGGTATTGTGAATAGTGGAGAGTCGATAATTGCAGCGTCGCTGAACGCCTATGCTGCAATAAAAATCTTGTATCTTAATTAAGACTCGTATCGCACTGAGATAAAACATTAATAATGTAACATCAAAGGCAGTGACAAATACTGCTCTTATGCTTAGCACGGCAGAGTGGTGTCTAATCAGACTGATTGATACATAGACTGTATTTAGTAAGCGCTACTTTGAATATATTCAGCTTAGAGAATAGTGAAATTAAGTCAAATAATTTTTTTTTGGAGGCTTAATGCTCAGTCTGAGGCTTCTAGAGCCCGCCCGGAGCGCTCGGCCCCTATAATAACCGATCGACGACGCTATCGCCCGATCACCGCCGAAATCAATTTTAAACAAACTCTAAACTCTAGCCACCACCTACAATTATCATTGTACGGAACAATGCGTACCCACTAAATATAAGCCCAGTGTTAGAGGTCACTCGGCTCCGTCGATAATGGAAGGTTCTTTTTTGGATCGCACGAGATACCATCGCGATGATTTGTTGACTGCACACAACTTAAATATTGAAATTAACATTCATTTGTGATTTTTATCTCATGAGTAAGAATTTATTTAGTGAATAGATAACGTATAAATCATTACAATGTCATGCTTTGTGATATATGCCCGCTAGATATGGAGAACGATATGAATTTTGCCACGATTTTTTAATTTATCAAATATTGTGAAAGCAACGTACCGTAAAACTACCCAACTATAGTCCAGTCCTTACAACTATAGTCCAATTTAATCCGAAAAGTACTCGTTAATATTATGACAATTATTAAGGTGAACAACATAATTAAACAAACTTACATAAAAACGTATAAAATCACTGATAGAACTTGGATTTTGATAATAATAAACCAGTTTTGTTTTAGACTATAGTTGGGTAGTTTTACGGTACGTAATTTAACGTTCTGCTCTTTAGATACTGAGTCGTTGGCATCTTCAACTGTTTCGAATGGACGTGGTAATTTAGCTTTAAATTATTAAAAATAGGATGTGAAATATTGGAATGCTCTCCATTATTGAAAACGATAGAGAAAATCACATGATAACGTAGTGTAAAATGAAAAAGTGTTATAGATATATAGATAGCATTCCTCAAATATCGCTGGGCATTTTTTATACCGTGTGATACGGAAGCTAGAAAAAAACATTTCCCACCTCTAGTAATTTAACACGAAACGCAGTAAAAGATTTCCCTTGCTGGTGTAAAATACGAAAAGCAAACATTCTGATTTACCGAGCAGTCCTTAGCCCCCGGGCTCTAGTCGAGGTTAGTAAAATTGAAATTGATGATAATGTAAGTTTTATTAGTGGACGCATAAAAATGGAGTAAATCAAAGAATGCGCCAGTATATTGCATGGCATGATCTAGTATATGGACACCGTTAACACTTTATTGCCCTTCATACTTCTTGCACCATTCCGAGAAAGTAAATTACTCTTGGCGATCGTAAAATTAATGCCCTATACGGTAATACGAGTACTTCGGCTTGTCAGTGTCAATTTTTATGACGCTCTCACTTGATATCACGACGTATCGGTATCTATTAAAGGAGACTTTCCGTCCATAAAGTTAGGAATTGACGTGTTTTATTAAAACTAATGCGTGTGCATAATCGGACATGTTATTTAGCGCATTTTCAACCGACGTCAAAAAACGGAGCAGGTTCTCAGTTTATTGGGGTATTTGTTGTTTTTTTCTTAATGCGGGGAACATAGATAGGTATGTAGGATTACTCGAAAACGAGAGAACCAATATGGAAAATTCTTTTTTGTTTCAGAGCTTATACTTTGCTAGAGACCATTGTCATATAACACAACTTCGTTTCATTGACGTCTGTTATTTTTTGTTAAAAAATGTTAAAATGTGTTTATAAAGGTATTGTTTAAATATGTAAATATATTTTTAATTTCAATGAGATGTAGTCATCTGCGGTATTTATTGTTAAATATTGCATTTCAACGAAATATTTACGAGAGTAGTAATTTTTCAACCCGAACAGGCCCCGCAGCGGCGCGCGCGCCGACGCCCGGACATAGAAACAACTAGGCTTATCTTAAGTACCGCTTTGTGCTAACCTGTAATAACTAACTTTGCAACTCGAACAATTACACTAAACTTATTTTATGCATAGCGAACGTTAAGTATAGGCTCTGGGTGCACTTTATTTCGATCATCACCGAATGTTTGGGTAAACGGTCTTCTTTTCGTGCTTGGTTTGATTCGTATTGCTTCTAAGGTAGATATTTGATGCAAGTAATGATCTTTTTTTTTATTAATGAAATCCGTTGTCTCTAATGTTTACCTAGCGAAAATCAGAACTAGCTACATCGCGTTTATTAGTGCTTATCATTAGATTAAGCACTGCAACGAAGTTCGTTCAGTTGTAATTTTTATATAATTTGAGACGGCATCATTTTATTTTGAATATCCCACGAGACCAACGAGGCACTCGGCACAACACTGCGCCGTCCTCTTCGGCTCTTAATTTAGCACAAGTTTAACCCCGCAAAGACACAGCTTTGCGGGTTCACCGAAAAAAATCTGTATTTGTCGCATCACCTCATTTTGAGAGCACTCCACTAACTGCCTCAGCCACTATTGGAATCCTTGGTGTCGACATCCCAAGTGAAGTCCAATTCCGCGGCTATTTAAAGGATTAGGTTAAATTTGCCTCCAAGAAGCTCGGCGTGCTAGACCGTATTCAACGGAGAGCGACTCGTATCGTCAGCGCCAGCGAACTTCAGATCGGCTTGACTCCTTGGCGCTGCGTAGAGATGTAGCCTCTCTCTGCATCTTTTATATAACGGGGAGTGCTCCGAGGAATTGCTTGGATTGATCTCTGCCGCATCTTTCCGCCATCGTTCTACGCGACAATCCTTTCATCCTCACCACTTAGATAGTTGGCAGTCAACAACTGTGCGCTTTTCTAGAAAATTCCTTCCTCGCACGACTGCATTGCGGAATAAATTGTCGCTTACGGCATTTACCTTCAAACCTTCAAGAAAAGAGCGTACTGAAAGGCCGGCAACGCACTTGTGACTCTACTGGTGTTACAGGTGTCTATGGGCGACGGCAATCGCTTTCCATCAGACTATCCGTTTGCTCGTTTGCCCACTATGGCATAAAAAAGCCTTTTTCCACGCTTTTCAATAAGCTGTCGGCCAGTATACTTTACACAGTAAGGCTGTGTGAAGGAGTCCCGCATTTTATAGCCAATTCCCGCGATTTTATCGCAAATGTACCGCAAATCTATGATTAAACATTGGCAACCCTACTCACAACTGTTGCAAAGGAGGTAGACTGTACGGAACGTAAACTTAAGTACCAGCAGATATAATTATGTATTTTATCATTATAACCCTTAAACCTGTTATACGGTGTATGAAATATTCATGTTTTACATATTTTTATCGGCGCATAAATTTAATTAATGTGTCGCTGGCAGTTATGACTCTGCTTAATTGTTAATTAAACTATATATTTAACGTAAATTACTTTGTAAGTAAGTACTTAATTGCGTACTTTATTAACACTTTCCGGTTACAACGTTATTTAGCCTTAAGAGCTTATATAGATAAAATAATACTTAAAACAATAACAATATTTCTTTTTCATTTCTCCCTTTTCCTTTCCATGCGTCGCACAGGGTAGTAGTTCCTTATGTTCTTCCTTCACTTCACCCTATCTTAGACGTCTCCTTCAGAATTGTTGCATTCCTCAATTTCTCCAAAAACACATTTATCCATGATCTTAAGCCTCCCATCTAGATATTTTTTCTGATCCTGTAGACGGATAATTAAAGCTCTTGGTGCCTATGTTCGCAGGAACTTATCAAATGAGATATTTTGTATATGCCTTTTCATGTCTAAACAAAATAGGTACTCGCACGCACATTAGTAGTGCGTTGTAAGCGATAGCGCTCATCACCGCGCCGCGGGATTTTTACTCCACACAAACCATCCTTTAACTCAACAGTTCGCAGGAACCTATCGAATGAGATATTTATATTTTCGTATGTATGCTTTGTTATCAAATGTCTAAACAAAACACTCGCACGCACATTAGTAGTGCGCTGTAAGCGATAGCGCTCATCACCGCGCCGCGGGCTTCATCTCCACGCAAACCATCCTTCAACTCAACAGTTCGCAGGAACCTATCGAATGAGATATTTTCGTATATACTATGCTTTGTTATCAAATGTCTAAACAAAACACTCGTACGCACATCGCACATTATTAGTGCGCTGTAAGCGATAGCGCACCATTTCCACACAAACCACCCTTCAACTCAACAGTTCACAGGAACCTATAGAATGAGATATTTGGATATAGTTATGCAATAGCGTTTGAATTTTGAACTTATTGACATATAGGTAGTCGGTATTTATTAACTTTTCAGCGACTTGTGGTTTGGGACGTTGTTGCATAACTACTTCCATTTTGTATATGCCTTTGTTTGTCGAATATCTAAACAAAACACTCGCACGCACATTAGTAGTGCACTTTAAGCGATAGCGTTGATCACCGCATCGCGGGCTCGGCGGCGCCCCGCACGCGGCATAACGCATCTCCAGCGTCTTCACACAACCATCATTCAACTCAACAGTTCGCAGGAATCCATCAAATGAGATATTTTGTATATGCCTTGTTATCAAATGTCTAAACAAAACACTCGCACGCACATTAGTAGTACGCTGTAAGCGATAGCGCTCATCACCACGCCGCGGGCTCCATCTCCACACAAAGCATCCTGCAACTCAAGACTTCACAGGAACCTATAGAATGAGATATTTGGATGTAGTTATGCAATAGCGTTTGAATTTTGAACTTATTGACATATGAATAGTAAGTTTTTATTACATTTTCAGCGACTTGTGGTTTGGAATGTTATTGCATAACTAAGTACATTTTGTATATGCCTTGTTATCGAATATCTAAACAAAACACTCGCACGCACATTATTAGTGCGCTGTAAGCGATAGCGCTGATCACCGCGCTGCGGGCTCTAGCCACTTCACACAAACTATCATTCAACTCAACAGTTCACAGGAATCCATCAAATGGGATTTACGCATACGATCCTTGGGAATTCGATAAAAATAAACCTTGCGCATATCAAGCTAGCCCAAATAAAGGTCAAGTAGTTTTGTGTTAGGAGTTTAGCTGATGACTAATTGAGAGAGTACTAGATAATGATATTTGAGAAATACATAGAACACATCTAAGACCCAGAAACAAATGTTCGTACTTATCAAAATATACCTAGTTATATAGTACTTGCCCTTGCCGGGGTTCAATTCAAAACAAGTTGGGTAGGCTTCACAGAAGGTTATATATGTAAGTATAGCTAACGTACATAATTATATAATATACTACTTATGTCATCTTCGTCAGCCTCAACTATGTAGCACCTTTAATACATGTCTATAAATAGAAACAAACGCCAGTGTTTATCAGCCGCGCTATCTGCGTCCCAACAAACATGGAAATATTGGTCTGGAGCGTGTTTCTGCGCTCAACGGTTGATAAATGCCTCGACGAAGTTAACCTGGGGGCTCTTGCAAAATAATTAAAACTACTTAACATTCAAGCTGAAAGTACGTACGGTAGCCAGTTTGTGGCTCATTTAGCGCGGGCCGGTCGGCGCGGCCCATTACTCTGCCCAGCGATTGATATATTCCTCCCCGACATGCGATCGCGACACGTCACTCTGAGACTCGATTGCTACTGCATATTTGCTACTGCGCTACAGCCCTGCATAGTAGCTAAAGCGATTTAGAACCTATTAGGCTTTCGTATTCGACTTCATAGAAGCTAGGCGCTTTGCTTCGCAGAGTAAGTATTGATGTTCAATGATAGAATTTGAACACAAATGTGCTCACATGATCGCATGAGCGCTCATTCCAGCTGCTGGGATGCCTCTCCCTTCGATTTCTACAGGTCTCAGTTGGATGCCTCTTCCAACTACTTAGCTGGGCATCTCCGTCTGGGCCTGCGCCGTGTACCACGCCCATCTTGCGGCATCGGCATCTATATTAATAAATTAAGTAAAATAGTACTGAAGTATCTGACTACTTTTTTTTTTACAATGCAGTAACTCATATTACTAAATGCACATAAAATATCCATGGCATATATGCGCATAACGATGGTAATATATTTGAAACCGCCTGATCAAAGCTCGCTATTGCAAGCAAAACGATCAAATTTCAGCTCGATATCTCCGCTACCGCTGCACCTTCGGGCAGGGTCTGTAAAGTTCTTTTATATAAATAAACGGCGATAAATATCGCAGGCCGGCTAACATTGCACGTGACCATAAATCCGTTAATTCTTTTATTGTCGGTATCTAGTCCATTCCAAATTAAAATCTTACTTAATTAACCAGACCCGATACAGATCGAGATAATTATTAAATACGACCGTTACCTAACAGCTATTTCAAATTGTGTTCTGTATTTGAGATATCGTAATATCTGGTTGCGAGCGAACTCAAAGTAATAAGTCGAACACAAATATTAACATGTGTAACAGCGGGATAAAAGTTTCACCTTTTACAAGCAATTTGGGGTTATTTATCATGCAGAGTGGCGCGCGTCGGTTCTGGTGCAGCTTCTTTATACATACAGAAGCCATTATAAGTATCGGTTTCAGATCATAGATCATAAACGCGTTTTTATATAGAGGCGGAGGTCGGGTTATGGGGGGTCCTGTCGCGTGAGCCTCTCCATTCATTGTTGACTTTTTATTCTCGTGTATGTCACAATTTTTGTGGGCCGCGCCATAGATCTGGGGACATAAATATCGACGCAAGAATGCCGTATGGATCTACGATGACCGGGAATGTATCTAAATCACACATGTAGATATATCGATGTGGCCTAATCTTTACTTTATGATTACAGTAAATTTCAATTTGATTTTAATAACTTATTTACTGTTTGTAGTGTCGCCCATATTTAGAAATTAATCTAGATAATCCTTTTAAAGCATAAAGACACAATTTTCTGCTTTCAAAACACAGCACAACTTGGAAGATAATATTTGAAATATCGTTTTTATGACTGTTATTTTATTGAAACGCCTGTTTATTGTATAATGCATTCCATTATTAACTTACGAGACAAATGAATTTATAGTCTAAATAAGTATGCACAAAGATTTCTTAACCTTCATATCAAGTTTATTAGACTTTGCTGTATAGGTACCTTAAGATATTTTAGTTTCGATAATTTATAAATTTTTACCTGAAGCATAAAATCTAGCTACATGCTAACCTAATTGTTCAAAAAGCACTTCATCCACCAACATTTGCCTTTAACACGAAACTCGCTCGTTTTTGTAATAAAATGTTAATAAAGTGCGTAAATCAAGATAACGTCAATAGTTAAGAGAGTTCGAGACTACGAAATAGTCTGTCGAGGTGTAAGCAACGTATGGACCCGATGCATAACTCTCCGATGCAGGGTTACTCCGATTTTCAAAATTCGAATTTAGTTTTGTGTCGTCCCGCTCATTCAAATATTGTTTGACACGAGATCGAGAGGGATAGCACGCACGGTACAATTTTCGAATTTCGATCTTTAGAGTAGCCCTTTAGTTCGGCCCGTGTCTTTCTGGCACGGGTGGACGATTAACCACACCGAAAAATAACATCTACATGCTTGATCACGGACTCTAATTCTGATAAATAAATATATAACTGTTTCATCATGCGTTCAACTCAACTTTGTCTTAATTTCTCCTTCCGTTTCTAGGCGATATATGAAAGTGTAGGAAATTTGCGTACAATTTAAACTTATGTTAAAATAGTAACCAAGAATTAGACTTAAAAAGAATATTTTTTTACCGCTGAGAATGATTTCATCTCGTTTTTAACATGAGCATGTCAAACTTAACACTTGTGTTAAGTCATAATATAATGAAACAGGGTCCTAAGCCTAAATCAAGGAGGCCTAGCTCCTGATATTCCAAATTTAACGATTTCAGAATGTATTGAGAAGTTGACATTTTAAAGGATGGAAGGTACATTATATATGGAAATGAGATGACTATATTATATTACCTACTCGCAACTTTCATCTGTACTTTAGGTACTAGCTAACTTGAATTTTACGCGTATTAATAACACATTGACGTATTTTTACTTTCCGCGTAACGAGATCAAGGAACTAGGCCCTAAATCATGGCAATACTTAACACATAAATATGGAATATATTTTAATTACCTACCTAAGGTATTATATTGATTTAAATTTACACGTTTTTCACACATTCCTATAACAAAACGAGACCCATTAAGACCTTTTAAGTCCCTTCCAGACCATGAACGTAACATCACGTTCGAAACGTTGAGGTAATAGAATAAACACTTTTTGAACGCGATTAAGTCTCGTTTGGCGTCACAGCGTGGTAAAGTCCCCATCAAGTTGGACCGACGACTTGGTTAGGATCGCGGTAAGAACTTGGATGAAGGCGGCGCACGGACGATCGTTGTGGAGAACTTTGGGGGAGGCCTTTGTCCAGCAGTGGACGTCTACCTGATCATGGTTAGCATTAGCAATCATTTTGCTCTCTTTTTCAGTATTGAAGGTATCCTAGCTGACTAGGCCAATATCAAACAAAATATCCTTTTATTGACTTCGCTAGAAAAGGAATCCTAGTTATTGACGTAATATAGCTAGAAGCGGCTGCTTTATATTTACGATTTAACATCAAATTGATCTCATAAAAGGCCTAACTAATATCAAACGTACTTTCACGTACAAAATATTGACACGATTAAAATAATCATAAAGGTGCAACAATACTTTTTATTGGTCACTAAAATACACACACCGACAATAAAACGGACGAGTTTATTGTCAACGTTGAACTGTTACTTCATATCGAGTACATAGTGCAATGAATTTAGTTGATAGAAAAATAAATAAATGAGAAAAACAACACATTCACTGACACACGTATAATTTATTGTTTAATGGTACAAAATTACGAATTTGTCGATAATTTACACTGGAGATCACTTCAGCACACGTTTAACACCGAAATCAAAACACACAGATATTAATGGGTTAAAAATTAACAAATAATCTTAAATTTATATTTTAGGTTTTTCTAGGGGTTGAATCAAAATGATTAAGTTTCTCGCGACAAATTTAAGAAGAATAATACTGCAATTTGACGAAAACCAGTCAAAATTCACTCACGTGAAAGGATTTTGGCTGGGCTGAGAATTTTGACTGGGCTGGCGATTAAAAACGGTTGCATGAATTGTTGAAAGGCTGGTGAAGAGTGAGGTATGGCTGATGGATGTTATGATTATATTCGAAAAAATGCAGTAAAAGAAGATATGTGCCCGACGAACGAGGCTTTCGGAATTTAGAGGGTTAGTACGAACAAAAAAAGCTTTGTCCGCATTAAAAATCAAATAAGCATTAAGATCACAACTTGATACTGTTAATTAAAACTAACAATTAAATATCGAATAATTTTGAATTGGTTTTGGCCGAATATTACACTAAAATTAAATTATCCTAAATGCACCGAACCGCTCGAAGATGTGCGCGCACCAGTCGCGCCGTGCGCGTCGATGACACCAACCTTCTGTAAGCCCTCAAGGGCAGGACTCGTACGTTGGACGGCAGGTTAAATAAACAAACCCGTTCAGGTCTGACGGGCACTGGATGGAGGACTGTGGCTCCCAGTCGCAATCAGATCGTGCTAGACGCACACACAGGATCACACGCCGGCCGGCAAGAGAACCAAGCACTCGGCGCACCGCTTGATGCCGTTACACCGCACAGACCCTCAGAAAAATAAGGGGAGGGCTCCTTATGGGATCACAAAAACGTGGACACAAACTGTACTACTCGGATCGCAAAACGTGGACAAAAACTGTAGTACTCCGGTCAAAATACTTGAATACTCAAGCAATTATATTAATAAGATGCTTCTTGTCTCAAACTCAAAATCTCAATGACAATCCTTCAACCAATTTTTTCCTTGAAAGAAAACCAAAGAACGAACGAAATCTAATTTTTGAAATTCAAATTTAAATTTAAAAATACCAAAATGACAGTTTGCCAGACCTAAATCTATAAGTAAATAAGGCTACGAACTAACGAACGAAACTCGTACAATTGAGAATAGCGACACCTAACGGGAACGGAGCGAACAATTTCCGAAAGCATGCAATCTACCAAGTGAAACCAAAACTCATGCAAGCTAAGACATTAGAAAAAAAAGTACAACTCGTCTGTAACAGATGGCGCTGTGCCGTGATGAAATTAAATAAACAACGGATTAGTAAAAATAAACTCTTAAACCGTAGCGTAATGCTACAACATCTCCCTACCAAACGAAGAAAATGCCAAAAGAACAAGATTATCTAAACAGCCCTAACAGACCCAACTTCCACATCACAAATGAAATTCGACAAAGATCTGTGAATTCACACAAATGAAAAATTACTGGCTAAAACAAACAGACTTAACGGATGGAGTCAAGATAATCAGCTAAAGGCAAACAATTGACATACTACCAAAAAAAAAAAAAAAAGTGGAATTGATTGGAATCGATTGAACTAGATGGTCCCAGGCATAAATGCTGATACCAAATCAGACAGGTATCCTAAATTAAAAGCTAAGCTAAACTACGTCTCAAATAAAACACGAATACCAGTCGATGGGACCCGGCCGGACTCCCAACCGGTACACGAGCTATACGACCTAAACCTAAAGATTAAATAAACCTAACCTAACACTAACCTAACTTACGCAAAACACAGCCTCGCATGAGCGAGAGAAAAAGATAGCACGGTGCCAACCGACTAATCGCATGGCCCACACGCAACTATCGGAATAGGACTCAGCCTGCGCCTGGCTACCGACCGTCATCCCTGACACCGTGCCTCAAAGATATAACATCCGAGAGTTAACTTGCAACGCGATACCGACCAAATCCACACGCCTTGAAAACGGGAGAAATGGGATGAGGTCCGATTCGCGTCAAGCGCCGAAACGAAACCTCTCATACACACGTTCAAGCACGTCGATGATGAGATAATCCCATCATCGGAAGTCAATAATAACGCCCCTAAGGCCAAAAGTCACGTCCGGAAAACAATTGGTGGGCTTAGCCCCCAAGAAACCTACGACTAAAACTCTAACCTAATTCGTAAACTAGACTACTAATCCTAAGAAACAGACTGGTATATGCCTGGGCATCTAGAACAAACGAACCGTCAAAAATCAAGAATCAGCAAACCGAAAGGCGAGGAAAAAAGAAGAAACCACCCACAACAGGGAGGATAATTGAAAACCCTTACAAGCTATTCAAACAGCAAATAACACCCGATGGAAATTCGGATGCAGAAACAGAGTACATGGACCAAGATCTCCACCAAAAAAAAGGTGATCAAATACGTCTCATGACAAACATCATGACATCATTAAGAAAGTCGTCTAAGAAAAGGATCCCTGCCAAAAGAATCATCAAAAAAAGGAGTAGCCGGACAAATGCGCTTCTTGAATTTAGAGAAAAGTACAAAAAAAAGTTTCGGACCTAAAGAATCATCAAAAAGGAGTAGGCGGACAAACGCGCTTCTTGAATTTAGAGGGAAAAAAAAAAACAAAATAAAAAGTTCCGGGCCTAAAGAATCATCAAAAAGGAGTAGGCGGACAAACGCGCTTCTTGAATTTAGAGGGAAAAATACAAAAAAAAAATTACATTGAAATTACTTGAGAATATCTTTCACATGATAGGTACCAATATGATCGGTATCAGTATCGCCCAAAACGTAAACCTGTGGGGATATACGCCTAACTACGCGACACTGGACAAAACGTGGCGCAAACTTCCCGCCTCTAAACGCATCAGCAGTGCCACGCTGAAAATTTCTCCGCCAAACGACCTGACCGTCGACGAACCTGATCGACCTACGGTTTTCATTAAATTTCCGAGCATTACGATAAAATGCCATAGCTAACGAATCCGAAACTCTATCATACACCTCGCGGAGCGTTTCTAGATTCGAAGCACGCTGCACCCGGCTGAGTCCCACCTCTTGGTCCACAACCTGGCCTTCAACGCGCTGCCGAATCATTGGCAATTCACGACCGTACATCAAGAAATTCGGGGTATAACACGTAGCCAAATTTATACATGAATTTAAATAAAGAGCCACCCGACGTAAATGGTCGGACCAACTACGCTGATCGTTCTCGGCTAGAATACTCAGGGTGGTAACTACGACCTGGTTGTACCTTTCCACGACGTTCGCTTGTGGCGAGTAGTATGGTGTATAGCAAGGACCGGGAATGTCATAACTCGCAAGGAAATTTAGGAATTGACGACTATGAAAAACCGTTGCGTTATCACACAGTATGTTAACCGGTACACCATAACGCAAGATAACTTCCGACTCAATAGCTGACGAAACCGACGTAGCGTTAACCCTCTTGAGTGGAGATAACCACACGAATTTGGTAAAGACATCAACCATCGTAAGAATATACCGAAACCCACCGCGGCTATCAGGCAATGGTCCAATTAAATCAATCGAGAGAAGATCCAACGGAGCCGTAACAGGGCGTGGAAACAATCTTTGACCGCGAGGTTGCGAATTGGCGATTTTGTAAGCCTTGCAAACCTGACACTCAGAAAGAAACCTAGTAACGTCTCGATACATGTTCGGCCAATAGTATAAATCCCGAGCTTTCAAGTACGTTTTCATAACCCCAGGGTGTACATTAGGAAACCCATTGTGAATTTCAGCGATAGCCTCTCTGGTCCTCGAAGCAGGAAGAACAATACGCCAAGGATTAGGAACCAACGGGTTTTCAACTGCCATCTCGCGCATCAACACACCATCACGAAGAGCAAACGCCGTAAACATTTGCGGGTTAGCTACAACACCCTGATAAATACGTTCGTACCAAGGATCTCCAGATGGATCGATTCCACGCGCATATGAGACTAGACCCACTTGAGCGCGAGATAAGGCGTCGGGAACGACATTCAAAACGCCTTTCTTATGTTCAACTTCAAAGTTATATTGGGAAATCAAAGTTGCCCAACGAGCCAAACGACCAGTAGGATTATCGAGAGTGACTAACCATTTAAGCGCAATATGATCTGTCACAATCTTAAATTTCATCCCATCGAGGTAACCGCGGAAATGCTTGATGGAATCGACAACAGCAAGAAGTTCGTGTTCAGTTGTCCCATAATTGCGTTCGGCCTTGTTAAATAAACGGGAATAATATGCGATTGGATGTTCAACACCGTCAAATTCTTGGGCCAAAACCGACCCTAAGCCAACCTGACTAGCATCACACTGTAGGATGAACGGCTTCTCAAAATCGGGACAAGCCATTAAGGGAGAGTTAATCAAGACATCCTTCAATTTTGAGAAGGCTGCACCAGCACTGTCATTCCAATCGATTGGATCGCGCCCTTTCTTCTTTCCGATGAGCGCCGTAAGGGGAGCAATAATAGAAGAGAAACCATCTACGAATCGACGATAGTAGGAGCACATGCCGATGAAAGCTCGCAGGGACTTGGCAGTTGAAGGGGTAGGATAATCTTTAATTGCCTCGAGTTTTTTTTGGATCGGTTTGAAGACCTTGCTCATTGACAATGTACCCAAGATATTTCAATTCGGATTTACAGAACTCGCACTTCTTCAAATTGACGGTAAGACCTGCTTCCTTCAACCTATCACGAACCTTACGAATAAGTCGCAGATGACTATGAAAATCACGGGAAACTAGAATTAGATCGTCAACGTAACCGAAAATAAAGTCATCGGAATCAGGAGTATATTCGAAATTGACTATCATGTCAGTGAGCCTCTGCATTTCGGACGCCGCGTTTGTCAATCCAAATGGAAGACGCACAAATTCGAACAACCCTCTTTGCGGCACGATAAAAGCCGTCTTCTCACAACTAGCCTTGTCCGCCAAAGGAATCTGCCAAAAGGCACTCCTAAAATCAAGCGATGTCAAAAATTTAGCACCGCGTAGGTTATCAAGAATATCCTGAACCCGTGGCAGAGGATAGGAGTCGCGTATGGTGACGCTGTTTAATTTCCTACTGTCAACACAAAACCTGACACTACCATCCTTTTTGGTAACCATCACAACAGGGGAGGCCCAGGGTGACCGCGATGGACGAATAACCCCCAACTCCAACATTTTATCGATCTCTTCATTGAGGACCTTAAGCTTGACAGGAGACAAAGGATAATAACGCTGACGAATTGGAGAACCGACAGTCTCGATTTTGTGAGAAAGCCACGAAGTACACCCTAAACCCGCCTTATCTGAGGATATTTCCTCGAACTCATTAATAACTGACTGAAGCTTAGTTTCCTGATCAACCGTGAGGATCGTGCGTGGATGAACATAACGAACCTCGCCTATAACTGGAGGGTTAAGACTTGGAACATGAGGTGGCGGGACAAAAAGCTTCCCAGACAAACCATCCGCGAACGCCTTTTTTAGAATGTCAGTAAGACCGCAAGAATTCCAAAATTCGATTCCCAAAATAAAAGCTGTCGGGAGATCACGGCTTACGAGACAGGGATGCAAAACACGGATACCGCTAAAATAAATTGGGATATCCAAACTGCCCAAAATGTTGATAGGAGAGTTGTCAGCGGAAACGACATGAGGACGAACGTCTTTACAAAAAGCTAAACCGAGTCCTGATAGAAGAGTAACATCCACTAGGGAAGTCTGCGCGCCAGAGTCTAAAAGCGCTAATACCGGAGAATCCGTAACACTAACTTCAATAAAGAGTCTATTATCCGGGATTTTATTAATAACAACGGGTGCCACTGTTGGGCCTCTCAGCACACCCTTTACTAGTTTTTTGACGAAGCAGAATTGCAATGAGGACATTCGCGTGTAATTACACCGACGCGCTTGCACTTGAAGCATACTGCTCCAGTAATGTTAGGACAGCTACGGTAGTTGTGCCCTGTCGCATCACACTTCATACAGACCACAGGCCCGGGAATGTCAGTACTAACCGCGTTGATGGGTGCTATTGAAAAACGAGAGGGACGCGAAGTTTGGAAAGCTTCGAAATTTCTCGCGACCTCTAACAGTCCATCGATATCCCTGACTACGTTGGTCGCAAGACAAGGGTGATATTTAGGATTCATGCCATATTTAACAATATTAAACAGACTATCTTCGGATACCGGAATGCGGAGTTTAGCGTTGAGATCGCGTGCTTGAATAACGAAATCGACTACGGATTGATTCGCCGACTGTGATAAAGCGCGGAGCTGACTCTCGACCTTGAAATCGTAATCGGCTATATCGAAAGTTTTAAAATAAGCAGACTTGAGCTCTGTGTATGAAAGTCCTGGATACCTGATAGCCCTAAAATATTTCAAGGCACTGCCCGACAACAACTCATGAAAACGCCTAACCACATAAGATGGACCAACACAACGCGCAATTCCTTCTTCCTCTACACGAGAAAAAAATTCGCGAACACAAGTTTCACCGGAAAAATTCAAATTCCACTTGGTAAGAGATTCGCCTTTAATAAGGGTTGGCGGAGTATATCCGGATGTGCGCAGGTCCTGGAAACGAGGTTCCGTGTCAAAAAACTGCTCCTCACCACTAGCCATCGGGTCTAAGACTCGTGGTTGGTAGGGGTTCTGAATTGGGGTAGCACGGGGTGTATCACCGATAGGCTCTTCCATACTTAGATGCGACATCATAAAAAAAAAATTAGGCGAGCAAAAAAAAAAAAAAAATTAGGGCAAAAAAAAAAGGGGGAAAAAAAATTAGGGGAAAAAAAAAAATTAGGGAAAAAAAAAAAAATTTGGGGAAAAAAAAAATTAGGGGAGGAAAAAAAATTAGGGGAAAAAAAATTAGGGGAAAAAAAAAATTAGGGGAGAAAAAAAAATTAGGGGAAAAAAAAATTAGGGGAAAAAAAATTAGGGGAGAAAAAAAATTAGGGGAGAAAAAAAATTAGGGAAAGAAAAAAAAAATTAGGGGAGAAAAAAAATTAGGGGAGAAAAAAAAATTAGGGGAGAAAAAAAATTAGGGAAAGAAAAAAAAATTAGGGGAGAAAAAAAATTTAGGGGAAAAAAAAAATTAGGGGAAAAATATTTAAGGGGAAAGAGTAAAAAAAAATTAGGTAAGTCCTGGTCAAGTTCTGATCAAGTCCTGGTCAAGTCCTGGTCAAGTCCTGGTCAAGTCCTGGTCAAGTCCTGGTCAAGTCCTGGTCAAGTCCTGGTCAAGTCCTGGTCAAGTCCTGGTCAAGTCCTGGTCAAGTCCTGGTCAAGTCCTAGTCACGTCCTGGTGAAGTCCTAGTCAAGTCCTGGTCAAGGGATTTATGGACAGCGACTACAACCAAGATTACACTTCTCACACGTTGAGAAAAGACGAAGAAAATTAAAAATGCACCAAAGTAAGGAAGCCTGGAACCAAAAGAATACTTAGCCAACGGCTAAGTAAGCGAGCAAAGTAACAAGATAAAACTAAGTCTGACTTACCGTAAATTCCCTAACGGTTACGGGTTCAAACTACGGGAACTAAGACAACTAGAAGAAAACTCGGGAAATGTCTGTGGGATTGACAAATAAAAATAAAAGTTTAAACAACAATTTTATTATGTATGTTTCAGAAAGTAAAACACAAATCGTATATTTCGTAACAATTATCAATATTATTATATATCAGTTGCAGTGTTGCGAAAACGTGCAGTTTCTTCGAACACCGACGCAGATGACAGGTTAAGTCGCCAGACTAAAACTGCAGTTGAGTAAAATAGAATAAAGCGCTTGAGTAAATTTACGTAAAGCGCCTCGTAGTGGTAGGCTGAAACAAAGACGATAGGTTATTAATCCGCGACCGGGTATCGGTCACCGTCCTTCCAACACAAAAAAAAAATATTTTAATAACAAATATAAATAAAAATTTCCAGGATTACTTACCATGAGTTCGGGCGCCATTTGCAATGAATTTAGTTGATAGAAAAATAAATAAATGAGAAAAACAACACATTCACTGACACACGTATAATTTATTGTTTAATGGTACAAAATTACGAATTTGTCGATAATTTACACTGGAGATCACTTCAGCACACGTTTAACACCGAAATCAAAACACACAGATATTAATGGGTTAAAAATTAACAAATAATCTTAAATTTATATTTTAGGTTTTTCTAGGGGTTGAATCAAAATGATTAAGTTTCTCGCGACGAATTTAAGAAGAATAATACTGCAATTTGACGAAAACCAGTCAAAATTCACTCACGTGAAAGGATTTTGGCTGGGCTGAGAATTTTGACTGGGCTGGCGATTAAAAACGGTTGCATGAATTGTTGAAAGGCTGGTGAAGAGTGAGGTATGGCTGATGGATGTTATGATTATATTCGAAAAAATGCAGTAAAAGAAGATATGTGCCCGACGAACGAGGCTTTCGGAATTTAGAGGGTTAGTACGAACAAAAAAAGCTTTGTCCGCATTAAAAATCAAATAAGCATTAAGATCACAACTTGATACTGTTAATTAAAACTAACAATTAAATATCGAATAATTTTGAATTGGTTTTGGCCGAATATTACACTAAAATTAAATTATCCTAAATGCACCGAACCGCTCGAAGATGTGCGCGCACCAGTCGCGCCGTGCGCGTCGATGACACCAACCTTCTGTAAGCCCTCAAGGGCAGGACTCGTACGTTGGACGGCAGGTTAAATAAACAAACCCGTTCAGGTCTGACGGGCACTGGATGGAGGACTGTGGCTCCCAGTCGCAATCAGATCGTGCTAGACGCACACACAGGATCACACGCCGGCCGGCAAGAGAACCAAGCACTCGGCGCACCGCTTGATGCCGTTACACCGCACAGACCCTCAGAAAAATAAGGGGAGGGCTCCTTATGGGATCACAAAAACGTGGACACAAACTGTACTACTCGGATCGCAAAACGTGGACAAAAACTGTAGTACTCCGGTCAAAATACTTGAATACTCAAGCAATTATATTAATAAGATGCTTCTTGTCTCAAACTCAAAATCTCAATGACAATCCTTCAACCAATTTTTTCCTTGAAAGAAAACCAAAGAACGAACGAAATCTAATTTTTGAAATTCAAATTTAAATTTAAAAATACCAAAATGACAGTTTGCCAGACCTAAATCTATAAGTAAATAAGGCTACGAACTAACGAACGAAACTCGTACAATTGAGAATAGCGACACCTAACGGGAACGGAGCGAACAATTTCCGAAAGCATGCAATCTACCAAGTGAAACCAAAACTCATGCAAGCTAAGACATTAGAAAAAAAAGTACAACTCGTCTGTAACAGATGGCGCTGTGCCGTGATGAAATTAAATAAACAACGGATTAGTAAAAATAAACTCTTAAACCGTAGCGTAATGCTACAATAGCCATTAAATCATTCATGAATTTAAAGCATTTTATAGTTACTTCAATGTGAAAACAATATAAAAGGACTTTACGTCACCTTTGATTTATATTTTATAGGTGAGTATGATATGAGATTTATTAGGGATCGATTAAATACTATCTTGGCTGTTCCACTCTCATGTTAGCTTGTTTTGAAATAACATTGGAAACTGCTAAAATAACACTTGCATTTATTTATAAGAAGTAAAATTAACTCTTTTTTTGGGCTACAGATCCCTTTTCTTTAACAGAAATCCTTATAGCTTCACCATGTTTAATCAAAGTAAGATGTTACTGCTTCCTCTGAAATATTCATATAAGTCCAAAAACACTACAATTTAATAAACATTCTAAAAATGCCCGATAGTATCTTAAAGCATTTTTGAATAATGCACACGTTCTCTATTATGGTAATTTCTATTTTAAACTCCAAATATATCGATTTTTGAAACGAATATAAATAAAAATTAAACGTTCAAATATGCGGGCAGAAAATACTGCATTACAATAATCGTATTAAAATGCGCGATCATTATCTTATAACGTTTTTAATAGACACATTCTCTGCCGTGTCACATTAAAAAGATAGCATTAAAATGTTCCACTGGCATACCGAGCCGGGAGTTTCTCCCGAAGAATGGCTTATCGTTTGATGGCGTTTCAATTATTTGACGTATGTGCGATGCGAATTAGTCGATATCAAGATGTAATAAAATGCAAGCGGCCCGGAGAGGATGTTGCGCCGGAGCATCGCGCCGCGTGCGTCCGCTGGGTGGCCGCTACTCGTCTTACGACAAACTTATCTTTACAATCGATCCCTTCGATAAAAATAAAAACACCGATGTCGAATGCTTCACGCGGTACTACGAAGCAATAACATTTCGAATTTTATAGAAGTAGCTGTCTGCATTTGCATCTCTATAGGACCCAATACATTACGTTAACATATTATTAGCATTCCTGCACCACCTGCTTTAGATATATCCGAAGGAAATATTTTTATGAATTTTAAGCATCCATTATTTCGAATTAATCGTTGATTGAGTGAAAATCCCATTCATAACTGACAAATTAAGTAGTATAAGTTTTGTGAGCTAAATTAACCGCTTAAATAATTATAAATGCCTTACTGTTTATTTTGTACACCAGAAATACCTACTTGATTGATGATGTACTTACTAAATAGAATCCACTGTACTATATAAATGTATACAGAAGTGCTGTTCACTCGAAATCTAACCACCTATCTATACTGATCACTTAATGTCAATCAGACGAAACAAAATTTCAATATCATGATTGGAACATAAACATAGGAATAATGGTGTATTGTGTAGCTAGACAGTAATACTGGCCAGAGATGTCCCAGATGTGAGACGAAGCGGGCAGAGCCGCACGGCAAATGTCAAGGTCCGGCCTAATCTGATGGCGAGGTGCTCGTGATCACATATTGACACTAATCTATCGGTACGTTACGAAAACAGTAACATGTAACGATAATAGGACGTAATAGTGCGCTCACGACTACCATGATAATGTCAGTAGCCGGAGACATGATAGCGGTTTGTAGTTTGCTTGTTATCTTTCAATATTTATGTAGAAGCTGTGGTCACATCCCTTAATCCCATTATAATTTACTTTCTTTCTGCATTCAACAAATATGTAGATGCTCCAATTTCGAATACTTATCAAATATCATTCCTAGCGATGACTACTAGTAGCGTAGTAGTACCTACTGACAAATAGAAGACCAGAATTTGATTAAACGAGGCATTTAGTGCTGCAATATTTCAAAACTAAACAAATCCGTTGACAGCGTCGATATGGAAACCAATCCCTCAAATTTGAAAATGACTGTTACTTATCCTTGTAACTCTGAATAGGCAATAGTAGATTAAAACCAGCCATTAGTGATATTCATTCAACACGAGATAGAATTCTGACAAAACTAGCTAACACGTAGATAACAAATCTGGCCGAAACTCGTTTGTCCCTAGGCAGCAACATTAATCAAGCAACACGGTTTTAGGATCTCAAATAACTGGAAACAGTAATCTCATATAAGCGGAGTCCTTAAATGGAGTATTAAAACCAAGTGCTTGCCTTTCAAGTATTATGGATACGGATATCTGTGGCAATGTGTCTTGCCCATGCTCCATTAGATAAAGGGAACTTAGTAGGCGCTGGTTGCAAGCCCGCAATGAATTAGTATCGTTATCCAAGAAAACGCAAAGCCATTGCGGCTACCAGGAAAATAACGGTTGTGCAATGAAATTTGAGAGTAATGCAGAATAAGTATAGAAAACGACAGATGTTACTAAGAAATTTGAAAACAAACAAAATACAATTTAATATGAAGTCTTAGCTAATATTTTTATATAAAGAGGCAAAGTATTAATTGCATATACTTTTTATACTTAATGGAGATTCAGATGAAGCTTGTGATTGTGCACAACCACGAACTTGAACACATACGCGCGACCTATTGTCCACGCTGTTCGAGGACAGTGTTTCTCAATGGCCGTACAAGAATGAATGAAATAATCTCCGCAGTAGACGTTATTTATATCACATATCTCCATAAAAGTCGTAGCCATTGAGGCGGTCGTAAAGCTGCAGGCGGCTTCTGTTCAACAATTAGGCAGGGCCCGTGCAGAGCACGAAACGAGAATGCCCGTATCGGCGCTCGGTAGTTGACAATCGCAGCGCAATCTCACGAAAACCCCATTTAGAACTGCACCTGTCATAAACGCGAGGTTCAACGCCCGGAAACTTTCAATTAACCACAAAATAGAACATTTTAACAGAGTTTAGATAAGCAAACAAACGTGATCCTCGGGCTATTTGGTTATGGCAGGCAGTCATCAATAATGCTTCGGAGGCGATAATATCGCGGACGCGTGTCTCGCGTAGAAGAACCACCAACACCGTTATTAACCTTGCGATAGTCATCGCGACCGAGAGATCATTTAGTGATACGCTTTATATTAAATTACTCGGTCGTGCGTTGATAAAATATTCCAGGTATTCTATTACCGAAAACGAGATAAACACTGCCGGAGGTATTAAGAATTTGAAATAAGCTTTATGGAAATTCGGGAATGTCTAAAACTGTTATGAGGTGATCGTCGTTCATAATCGTGGAATATTATGGTAACACAATAAAACGCGCATAGAAACCGGAATAAACAGAAACATTTCGAATATCAGTTGACTAAATATAAAGCCGCGGATTTAAAGGCATTCCGAGAGCTATCACAAATAACTTTTAGTGTTTCTTCTAGAGTTCAGTATACCATTAGTTACACGATAGTGGACGTCATTGATAGGTGCTCGCGGATGGCAGGGAATGTAAATGCGGCGACGCGAGGATGGCGTCAAGTTGCTTGCCGATATGGAATCAAACGTCGCAGTTCGTGGCAGTTAATCCTCACCTCACTTTATTCGCTTTTTACGCCGCGTCGTCAGCTGTCACTTTAATAGTGTTACCTTAATCTACATCTTCATCGACCTCCGCAATATTGTAAAGCATATGATAACTATCTACAACACATGTCCAAATAATTTCATTAAAAATTTCATCGCTTCATATTCACATGGTCACATTCGTTGAAGTTCGTACGCTTCACCGGTTCAACTAATCACTACAAGCGAGTAGATCATAGATTAAAGTTATCTAAATTGAGTAATACTTCTGTTTTTATCAGTAGCCTCTTAAATAACTAGATGGTCTAGTCTAACCATTAGTTCTAAATAGATAAATACGAATGCGCAATTGTTATTTAAGAATCTTCTAGAACTACATTTCCTTCATTCCTTTACAATCGTAGATGGCCAGACTTTCTGTCCTTATTGGCAAAAACAATCAACATTCGTAATACGTTTACCGTAAAACAGTATCTCTGTATCGCAACTGTTATCCAACGCGATGTATCCTACCTAACGATTACATATTTAGAACCTGATTAGAGGCGGCTAGTTGCATCATTTCGCATACGCCTAATGTTTGTTATGTTAATGCGGTTTATTTTTCACGCAAATATACGGTTTATCGGTAGAATGCGGTCGGGGCAGTCGGGGCACGCTATTTAGTAATTTAGCGATGTAATGGACGTCGCCTTTAGTTATATCGCGACGTCCGTCCTTAGTAATGACCGCACTTACGCAGCATCTCTTTTATACTTTGTCTAATTAGTTCAATGATTATTTACGTGATTTTTAAGTTATTGATTCTATTAACTCCTTATAGATTTTATAAAGCTGTTAATTTATTCATTCAATTGTTTTTTTCCTTGATTTTAGAGCTCAGTAGCCGTTGTTTGTCTGTCCGTCGGCGTCGGAGGTGACGCTTTTTGTATGAGAATACTGTAATTTGGTAGAAAAAGCTTAAGTACCTACTTATTAATCAAGTCGAGAGAGGTAAAAAAAACGGTTTTCATTTTTACTTTAATAATAATGTGCAACACGCAATAAAATAAACCCGACCAGAAAAATAAATATTTCAAAAAATTTGATATTCCCTTGAACTTGGCTTACGTTATATCAACTCGTAGACAATTAAAACGAAGTATCTTGATGTTCATATGGTAGATAATTAATCTTAATTCCATCGACCTTAATCTAATGAAAGCCCGTAGGTATAATTTATTTGCTTTTGCGCATTAAAATTCATGTAACCACTATCGAGACATAAAATTAAATGACGTTAGAGTTAGAATCACTTCCATTAAGGGCTCATTAATTTCTTAATCTTCGCTCAGGGGCTCTGCACCGAATAGGTATTTGATTTACAGTGGCCAGAGGGGCGAGAGCGGGTATGGGGCCGTTCAAGTATTGCGCCTTGTCAGCAAAGTCTTTATTATACCCTTACGTACAGTACATATTACATTTGTATATGTATTTTAAAATCTATTTAAGTTTATTATTAATAGCTATTGATTTTCAGGAATACGAAGCCTTGAAAGGTCGCATGGTTTATCGATCTTATCGTTATAGGGCCGCTGAATGCAATTAATTATAAGCATAGATATGTAGAATTATTATTTCTAAGAGATTTCTATTAATAAAAAAGAGATGCAAATTGTGGACTTACTCACTAATCACCAAGATATTTCATTCGATTGTTTAAAAGTAAGATAAAGAAAAAGAATAGGTAAAGTAAAGCTAAGGGTATTATTCCCTTTCACCGCTCTTTGGTGCTAACGTAATACCTGAATGATCCCTAAGGGAAGGAGCTCACCGCAACGCCGTCACAAAAGCGGCAAAGGGCATAATTTACCTCTCCCACAATACTTCTAATTAAGATCATTCGTGAGTCGAATGAAGTCCAGAACTATGTACTGCACAAACTGGACGTTATAAATAACTCTCATCGTAACTCATGCCTTTTTCAACTTACTCTGAATGAAGACGCCCGAAGATGTAATATTTACCTTGATACTTTATTTTAAGGACTAGAATGCTTAGCAATATGATGCGGTTGAGGATATTAGAACACGACGAAGGCTCATGCTTGGTATTGTTGCACGAAATAAATAAAGGAACTAAACTTATTTGTTCCTCCGGGCTAGTGAAGGGTAAGCATACGAAAGCTTAATCTTTTGAAGCAGTTGGACTATGCTTTCACAGACTCCAATGTAGGTACATCGCAGCATTAAATGAAGGTGAATAAACATCCATATTTAATTAAAGTTTATTATGACGTGTAAGAACATAATGTCTCTTATTATTTATTTCCCTTTATAGCGATCTTAATTCCTAAGCGATTCCCTTTTCTTTTGGAGTACGCTTTTGAACTAAACCCTTTATTTGGCAAATCAGATACCTGGTAAGGTATTGACTAAACTATGATTAAGAAAAGCAGACTTATGTTCAATATGGTAATCCTACAGGACCCGGACTAAGAAAAACATTAAAGAAAAGAGCGTACTCAAATCTGAAAGGCCGGCAACGCAATTGTAGCCCCTCTGGCGTTGGAATTGTAACTATATTCACGACCCATGTCGCGCGACATAGCAGCACTCCCCAAGCAGCACATTAGTGAATTTTGCAGCTTATCTTACAGCTTTAAGTTCTAAATGAGTGGTTTAACAGTGTTTGATGCAACTTATAGCTCTAAACACAACTCAAAACTGTATATGAGTTCATCCTATCACTTGTAGTTGCATAGGAACGTTTTTTGTTTCTACTTTATTACTTATGGTGGGATAAAGTCGATTTTGCTACTTAAAGTTGCATGCAGGTTCAAATAGTCACTCAATAAGAAGCAATAGTGCTATATAAGGCCTTAAAATCACTTATAAGCAACTTTTACATATAAGTGGCAACATACCCTTATTTGGAACTAAAAGTTCCAAATGACTAGTACAATAGCGAATTATATCACCTATAGTGGCTAAAGGGATAATTTTACGGCTCTTTTGGAACCAAAAAATATTGCAACTTTAAGGCCTAAGAAGTACCTTATTGCCACTCCAACGCATAAATAGGTCTCAATAGGAGATTCTTAGAACCAAAAGCAGTTATTTTCACTTATTTCAAACCACTAACGAACTAAAAGTTCTATTATAGTTCCTATTGCGCCTTGTCAAAATATATTTAATAGTTGCACTGCTTTGCCACTCGCAAGATACAAATAAGTGATTATTAGACCTAATAGTTCCAAATAAGGAACAAATAAGTGAAAATAAACACTGTAAGATCTTTTTTGTTTCGCCATGTTTACAAATGGAAGCCAATGAAAATTAATTATTTTGACCAGAATTTTATCACACTCACGCATAATCACAGACTTTTGATAGTTTTGACGATGTTACTTTAACATTGTAGGTAACCTACAATCATTAGGTCAGGTTTTTAACAGTTTTATTTCTTATCAGTATCTATTCCTTATTTAATTTAGCACTCTCTTTTTTAATATTCCTGATCAAATGAAAGGCCCGTCGAAATTTACAAAGAAAACATACTATAGTTTCACAGTAACAAAAAAATCGCAAGAATTTCGTGCTTATTTCAATGCTTGTATAACGTAAAGTTTTAATCATTCACCAAACAGACGTATAAATCCAAAATAAATATGGCAGATCACGTATTACACACAACACAATTTGACAGTTGCCTCGCCACTCAAAGATAATTTGGCGACTCATTTATCACTCATTGAGCGAACTGAAATGTTTTCATTCGTTCACTGCGCATAACTTTTACCCTTAGTTCTAATTGCCACTTAAGGTGATTGTGAGATCTCTTATGGACGCATAACTTTCACCCATAGTTCTAATTACCACTTAAGGTAATTGTGAGAGCTCTTATGGATTCTATTTAGCACCAAAAATAGGCTGCAATTTTTCTCCTTTTGGTTCTATATAGGTGGCATAAGGGTTATTGCCACCTATATAGCACTTAGTCATGGTGGTAAATTTCACTTAAGCATCTAATTAGATATGATATACGAGCTATTTAGACCCAGTTGTGCTACTTGGGTCGTCACTCTCTCACAGTACTGTACAGAAAGAGATAGGTACTATATCTCGGGCGAGAAAGAGTCTCGTGTCACAGTTGTGCTAGAGGTGCTGGTGCCCATTGGCGACACGACGGTAATCACATACTATCGAGCGACCCGTCTACTCGTTTGTCTCAAAAAAATAGTGTAACTGTTCGTACTTTTAATACCTACTCACAGCATTAAAATAAATTTAAATATCATACCAAAAATAACGGCATTGCCTTTATAGTTTTCAAAAAAAAAACCCGAGACTATGTTAACTAATATGTTTTGAGCATTTTCTTTTGGAGTCAAAATGACAATAATTTTGTTCAAACATGGCCACCACGGAAGCTGAATAAAATATCACATTAAACACAAAATTGTAATCCTGAATACAACTGCCATGTACAAAGTTGAGTCCCCTGCCTTAATGATGTCATTTGAATGAAGGCACTGCGCAAATGAGGCTTGAATGGTTAGGAATGCAAACCATGATGCCCGTGATGTTGGGTCGTTGCGACATTAATTAACATAGTCCAGATGTTCGTCTGTCAGTCCTGTTGAATCCTATATAAAGCTTCACTAAGGCTTATACGAAATTGTAGCGACTGGTTGAAAAATTCGATGCGTAAGCATTTGACTTTGATGTACTAATAGGTAGGTTACAAAGAACCAAGAAGTAAAACATTCTCAATTTACATATTGTTTAATATGAACATTTGTTAAATATCTTATTTCAAGATTTGTCTTAAGCCATACCATTAACACAGCTCGATAAAGCTTATAACATGACGCACAGTATATTTTGCACTGAATATTATGAGTATCATGAGCGTTTTTATAGGGTAGAATATTCCTACGTGAAATCGGAGCTAAATTTAGTTTACCTTTGCAATAAATTTCTAGCTCAAGAAGGTGAAATTAAAGTCACGCCCGTGGCACTAATTATTAATAGCAATATGTGAGACATGACTAGGTCAACTCTGTGGTCAATTAACTTGGCTTTTATGTAAGCATTGTATCACAGACGTTTCATACCGGATAACACTATTTATAACATGCAACGAAAAAAAGCAAAGACGCTCCATATCTATTATGTTTATCCATTTATGATAATGAGATACGGGACAGAAACAAACCAGTTGTACCAGGAGGCGCATTCCTTCTCGAGCTGTCAACAGAATCAATAGAGTACAATAAAATTGCTCCTTTCAATGCAACGTAGTTAGGTTTAAATGAGCTTTGAGTAATGCGGCGGGCACACGAGAGGTTCGCGTGGAGAGACGCATTATTGTCCCGACTTCCCGAGGTTCGGAGCCCTCCCCTCTACTGATTTCAAGGAAATCCATGAGCTTAGGCAAAGAAAACAAAAATAAATTCATAGAAAGCTCATCAGTAGAGAAACTGTAACGGATGATTAAAATTGAATGAAGGCTTGAACCAGTATAGTTAAGCGAAATTCGCGAAAAATATTTTTTCAAACATGCTATGAAATGTAGTCATAACGTGCGTTATAATTATAACAGACTTCGAAGTATCACGTTTCGGCCGGAATAACTAGAGAGAACTGTAAAGGTATTTCATACATATTTGAAGGACTAGGCCGCGAAGTAATTTTATTTAAAACATGGCGTCTGTGTCCATGAACAGGCTAAACAGTTGAATTATATATTTTTAAATGGTGTATTTTTTATTTTATTGTATATGTTTGTAAAAAGCACTATACATGCCTTAGCCGTGAAAAGGGCTTGCAGGCTTCGTATCACCGGTCGGCCGTCTATCTATACCTACTCACCCGGCAAGCCCTTCATTCCCGCCGTCTGCAGTAATGTAGTAGGTACTATTATGTTAATATTTACCTAACTAAGTCCTTGGTGCAAAGGTATCTGTCGCGATTCAACGTGGCAACGCGGCGAGCGTGATGGACACATTTGCATTGGAAAGGACGTGTTACGATTTTCAACCGACTTTATAAAGGAGGCGGTGCTTAATTGGTTGTTTTTTTAAGGTTTGCTACCTAAGAATTGGGTTGGATGGTTGGTGGATTGCGAAAATCTCCAAATTGGTCCTATTACCTATACAATTTTGGTGAAGATCTAAAGACGAGATCCATAAGGAATCGACGTCCTCAAATATTACATGGTATCTAGGTATCTATGACAGTTATTACGTAATATGTATATATGTAATCATGGTAAATATCTTAAACATTAAGATGGCGTCGAACTGAACTATCAAGCGACAATGGAATCTCCTGAACGGTAGTTCTACCTTTTATGACTTCATCCTAAGTAAGAAAAACACACTGTATTAATATTTTGAAGATTTAACTCCAAACTCATACGTTACAATGCCGACAAAGGCAAGAGCATTGACCGCTACGTCATTTTATAATGCGATTAACACAAAGGCCGATCCGACTGATTGCGGATCTTCGCCCAAAATACCCCAACAAAATAACGGACCCCATAATCGTCAAACCCACTGCGCATAAGCATAGGCAATAATTTATCGGCTTTCATTTATTTCGCCATATCGATTTCGACTTGACAGTCGTTCGAAATGTCTCAATTAATATTTAGCCTAAAGAAAGGCAGTAATGAGACCCTTAATCTAGCGCGTAAGCCGAGTGGGTCCACTGCCGACTATTAATAATGTATGATGAAGTGAAGACATTCATCGGAAAGGTGCTAGGGGCCGGACCACCTTGGCAGCACCCGTTACGACGGACCTTGCAGCCTGTATAGATGCTACGTATATTGTAATATAATACTATCAACATTCAGCGTTAATTGCCTACAAGTATTTTCATTACAATTCACGTGAGAAGGGATTAACGCGATCTTATTTGGTTAATCCATAGTGCAACGGAGATACGGATGGGAAAGAACGACGTGATCGATATATAACACTCTCGTAGTGAAATCCAATTTACATATACATTATTTGCATTATAATTGATATGAATATGAACTAAATATTTTGACGTCTTGTTTTTCATAATAAAACGTAATGAGTAGATTTAAGTTACATATTATATGGACGAGCTTTCTTAAGTGCCGGTGACGTCACTTTTTTTTTATGTATTAGCAATTTTATATATAATCTTATATTATTATCATCTTATTGTTGTTCGTGGCTTAAACCTCCCTCTCCCTCTCTCGATCTTCCAATTTGCTTTGGTTATATTAAAGGTACCTAATATTCGTTGAAAAATTTACTATTTTCGGGTTCTCCGTATATAAAGCTTTTATAATCCCATCACCAGTAACCAAAAAACGTAGCGGTGAATTTGATCATGTGATAGATACTGATACTAAGTTATAACTCAAATATTAAACGCCCGCATGTATGGACACAAGTTTACCCATCTTTAGCCATCATTACACAATATCCTCAAACCATTCCACCAGTCTCAAAACTCATAAAAGTAAGACCTCATCACGACAGCAGACAAATAAAGTCGTATTAGGAGTTGACAAAATTAGGAACTAATAAAACGGATAGTTACAAGTTTCCCTTTACGGAGCGGCTCTACGATCGGCACACAATAACTGATGGGAGTCAACGACCATCCAAAAAAGATGTTATCTCCTCGATTTACCGTCGATCGAAAACGGTTACGAGCGTTAGCTTTTCTCACTTCACTAATTTAGACGTTCCCAAAGTAGCTCAGCGTTAAATGGAGGATGAGCGGGCACGGTAAATACGGTCAGTTTATGTGGCCGGTAAACATGGGGACGTGAACTGTACACAAAGTAATTTTTTATTTGTGTGAGCAGCCCAAAGACCCGTGAGAGCGCCTCCCAGCGCGCCCGCGCGGGGAGGACGTAATCTTGAATGACACGGCGGCGCGCTAACGAGAACGATCAGCACCTTGCTCAGATTATCGGCTAATCAACACATGTCCAGCCGCTGAGCCTAGCTGTGACAATGTTCTCGTAACAGTAAGACTTGCAGAAAAGTAGAAGCAAGATATTAATCTTGCAACTACCTAGTGCAAGGGACTACATAAGTCTAAAGGCGAATGTTTCCATTAAACAATTGAATTTTTGAAAATATTGAAACCGATTGACAATTACCTAAACTGTCTCTTGTGCATAAAATGAAATGGCATTTAGTTTTGCAATAAATTAGACATACCTAAATACAGTTTTAGTACCTTTTAAAAACCGCAATCGAAAATAAGCATGCTGCCTGGCAGTTAGAGTCTGTTGACAAAGATCCAAATTCCTTGTGGATTTCTGCTAGGACTTATATTGCAGACGCTGTCACAAAGTCTCAGCCAAAAAAGATACAAAAGAAGAAACAACACTGGATATCACAAGACACTTGGCAATTAATAGAAGAGCGCAGGCATCTAAAGACAACTGGCGCTAATATGACCGTTCTAAACGCCAAAAAAGCCCAGATACAAGCAGCATAAATATTAAAAAAATAAATATTAAGGGATAATCATACACAAATCGACCTAGTCCCAAACTAAGCAAAGCTTGTACTATGGGTACTAGACGACGATATACATAATATATAAATACATATATATATAACATCCATGACCCAAGAACAAATATTTTGCACAAATATTTGCCCCGGCCGGGATTCGAAACCGGGACCGCCGACTCAGTAGGCAGGTGTCTACCAACCGAGCCAAAAGCATGCAGACGAAATCGTAATGAAGCTCTAGGAGAATTGTGCGATGAACTAGAACAGCACTCAATTAAATTCCAGACCAAAGATCTCCACGACAAAATTCGCTATATAACACGACAATTCAAACCAAAAGCTTGGGCCATAGAAAATACCGCCGGTGTTACGGTTACTGAAATCGACGACATAGTGAAGGTGTGGATGGAATATTGCAGATCCCTCTTCGCTAAAAGCTCAAACTACACGAGTGACTTACCTGCATACCATATGCTAGACCAAGAACCTCAAATCTTACGCGACGAAGTACGTGCAGCTATTTGTCATCTCAAGCGGAACAAGGCTATAGGACTGGATGAAATACCCATAGAGGTGTTCAAGGCTATGGATGAAATTGGAGTTGATATCCTTCACACTATCTGTTGCAAAGTATGGGAGACGGGGATGTGGCCAGACGACTGGTCGGAATCTCTCTTCATCCCGTTGCACAAAAAAGGATCCACAAAAAAATGCAATAACTACAGACTGATTTCACTCATAAGCCATGCAAGTAAAGTGCTACTCCACATCATAAACACCAGACTACGGGCTTACATATCACCACAAATAGCACCTGAACCAGCCGGGTTCGTCAAAGGAAAAGGCACACGTGAGCAAATTTTCATACTTCGTCAAATAATCGAAAAAACTAGAGAATTTAATACCCCACTCTTCATTTGCTTTGTGGACTTCAGCAAGGCATTTGACACAGTAATATGGGAGCGACTCTGGGAAGTACTTTTGAAAATGGGAGTACCCTATCACCTGGTCCATCTAGTGAGTCAACTTTATGCGAAGGGGACAGCAAGGGTACGTGTAGATGATGTCCTGTCAGAAACTTTCAAGACAGAATCCGGTGTAAGGCAGGGTTGCATACTTTCTCCCTTGCTTTTTAACACTTACACTGAATATATCATGCGGATTGTTCTGGAGGGATGGTACAAGGGTGTGTCAATTGGTGGGCGCGTGATTAATAATCTACGATACGCTGATGATACTACTCTTCTTGCACAGTCAAAAGAAGATATCGAAGAACTCCTGAGACGTCTAGAGACAACCAGCGTTCAATTTGGACTTGCCCTCAATAGAGATTGTACGAAAATGATGATAGTGGATCGAGCTGAACAAATCAGCATGGATGTACAAAACATAGCCAACTGCGAAGTTGTACAAAACTATGTCTACCTCGGTTCTACTATCTCAAACGCTGGAGGATGCGAAGTCGAAATTAAGCGGAGGTGCGCCATAACAAGGTCGGCAGTGGAGCGGTTGGGAAAGTTTTGGAAAGATAGAAGGATAACGAAAAATACAAAGGTCCGTTTAATGAAGTGCCTTGTCTTTCCAATCTTTCTTTATGGCGCTGAAACCTGGACTTTAAGACTTCAAGATAGGCGAAAGATCGACGCGATGGAGATGTGGTGCTGGAGACGCCTTCTGAAGATGCCATGGACGGCATTTCGCACCGACAATTCTATCCTCAAAGAGTTGCAGATCCAGGATAGACTATCCTCGATTGTGCAGCTCCGAGTGTTGAAGTTCTTTGGCCACATATCCCGAAATGAAAACTCCATGGAAAGATTGGTAGTCCAGGGCCAGATAGAAGGCAAGAGAGGACGAGGCCGATCACCGACTCGCTGGACCGACCTTATTAAAAAGACCACACGGAGCTCCATGGTGCAGTGCACTCGCTCCGCAGACAACCGGGTGAAATGGAGATGCATCGCGAGAGCTGCTGTCTGCCAGAGGAAGGATGAGGACGAGAACCCAAATGTGGACACTATTGCCGTAACCACGACCACTCTGCCAAGAGTGAACGACTGATGATGATGAAATACAGTGATGTTACAATTTACGAACATGAAACTTGTTGAATAATGCTGCGTATTTTCTCACATAAAAGCGCTCTACTTAAATAAACAACATAAACCTCTAATACACCACATAAAAATGATTACTCTGTCCCACGGAAGCCATAAATTTTACGGTGCTGATAACACTTACAATTGAAGTTCAAAGGGTCCACCTGGGTACTTATTCTAAATTCTATGATAAGTTGAGCACACTTACTGTTACAAACCGTGAAGCTATATCTGCCCACGAACGCTTTTGAACATCAACCCAACAATTGACAACATAAACTCAAGATTACCTGAAAATCCTATGAGTGAGAAATTTCCTCAGGCCGTAAGCGAATGTCATTTGAATGTATATTGTATCAACCGCGGCCGGGTCGGCGTGGACGCACGCTCTGCCCCTCATTGTGCGTATAACAAGATCAGTATCGACTTAATGACAATATATTGCTAATAAAATTAGATAGTCCATACCGTCACCGGGGCGAACATCACTGCACACTCCAACTCCTCGACTCTCATATTTATTGCGAACGAACTAGAAACATTATCGAACGCCGCCCGTGCTCTGCTCTGGATACCAATGTACATCTTGACCATTCAAACTTCCCGATTCCAAATCTTAACAACAGCAAGTTAAGCACCATAATCAAATGGAATTGTGGAATCTAGAAAGCGCGCTTAAGTTTATGACAGTGGGCCATAAGAAAGCCGAGTTATGTTATAAATATTATGACACTTTTATCTGTGAGTGCGGTTCAAAAGTAAATACTATAGCTTAAGAAGCCGGGAGGAAAATGCAATTTTGCACGAACAGAGCGTACGGTTATGTCGCCATCTATTGTAATTCATTGGCATTTGATTACGGATTGTGAGGTCAAAATGCTAGTGAATATTCGCGATTTAATATATCGGATTAATTTTACAGCAGCTGTGCTTTTGTACACATGTGTAAATCACGCGTAATTATTTATATCCAAGCCTCCTTAACATTGCTATTCGGGTATATAAACACGTGCTATAAAACTGAATTTACTGCAGTCTGCAAACTATATGAACTCGAAAACAACTCACAATCACACTGAGTTATTGATTAAAAATATTTTATGAGTTATTGGCGAAAATAATCTTACAAGATACTTCCATTAAGGTGCGTTACAGTGTTCAATATGGCATTGTGCGGGGATACTATTATTAATGTTTGGTGGGTCCGGTGAGCCCCGTGCTCCGCACCGCGCCGGGCGCGAGGAACACGCGATCATCTTCGATTGCGATCTACAAGATTAACGGCTCGCGGTGCGACATCGCCTTAATTACTCACACGATAAACTTTATCGATCGATTTTCTTGAGGATAAATAAACTTGACTGGACGTATGCGATGTAGGAATTACCTGCTCTGCAACATTAAAGTGGCATCTTAACGCAATCGCTTTAGCACTACGTTTTACTACTTCCTTAGTGCTTTTTAGAATCAATTCATAATATTTTATAAGAATAATTATTAGATCGCATGAGTTTACTTAGGACACGTTCGCACCGTTTACTTGGCTGTCTTCCGTAGTTGCTTTTATGAGATAACATTCTAAATAATAATACTGACACACACATCTCGCCAAGACCAGAAACTACTTACATTAGAGAAGTATATGGCAACGGGAAAGGAATTACAAGAATTAAATTCAAAGCAATGATGCTACTATTAGATATCCAACCAACTGAATACACACACACACACCGACACGGAGAAATGAAAACTGATTATTTTCTAACATACAGGATAGACCGTTAAACAACGTAACGTGATTTACAAAATGAATGGACTAATGCTGTTTCCCAAGTTTAATATCTTCCCGAAACCGTAAAAAGTAATTTCAAACTTGATTGACACGGTAATCACCCAATGCTACGTTATCTGCCAATCAGTTTTTACTATTTTTAGAGTTTTAGTAAGACGCGTACATGTCGCATCGCATGCCCGAGGACTTGTGAACTAAAGTAACTATCAAGTGGGTCCCACAAAATAGTCAGGCGTTGCGGCAGACCCCGACGGAGATGGCGAGATGACCTTGATATCTTCCGTAAGAACTGGGGAATCTATCAAAAATAAGCATATAAGTTCTATAAAAGCTCATCATATCATGAAATCAAGAAAAAAATTAAAAGAGCTTCGTATTATATGAACGGTACGCAAATAAGATTTATTTTAAGTCCAAAAGCTAATGTGAAATTGTTAACAAAATCCTCATTAACCAAAACAATAATCGTATTACAACTTAAACGCACTTTTTCACGGTCACAACAGCAATTTAGGTATTTTTCCATGCATATATTGTTACATTTGAGGATGATTACGTCACGGCAGGGTCGCCATTTGTATGGAGCCTTTTCTGACTATCAAAGGCTCTAAATGTATTTAGTTCCAAGTAGACATTTAATTCCAATAAAAAATAGGATCCATTGATATCTGTAAAAAAATGTCTACTATCGTAGCATTTGCCACAAACAACTAATTTAATAGTTAAAAGTTCTCAGGCGACTTTTGCGAAAATCAGAACAGAGAACCTTCTCTGATGTTTTAACCTGTAATTTGACTAAATATCTCGGCACTTTTAATTTGATCCAACGAATGCCTGGAAAGAATACCCAATTTAATTAAATAGATTATAAGTTTAATTTTGGATCAAACTCGTATTAAGTACAAATATGCACTTACAGTCTTACAACCTTATAACATCTCGTAGATCATACCATTTACGGAGACAGCTTGATTGATTTTAAGAAATATATGCCTTCTGTCCTTTCTGACTGACAACAGGAAAACGTAGTTACTGCGTGTAAGGGTTTTATGTTAATGCCATTGATTGTTTGTGTACGGAGTAAATTTATTTGTGTTCCGCCAGATCCAAGCAAAGTCGCTTGGTAAAAATTTTGGATGACCATGAAATTATATTGAAATTATAATTGAATTGACAAGTGCCAACCATCGACAATTTTATTTCATTAAGTTTAGAAGGCAAAAATCCCTTCGCCAACTATTATTGAGTACTATCAAATTGTCAATTTAAAAAAATATTTCGGAAAAACCATGGTAAGTATATAAAAATTAATGATTTGCAGTTTGTAGATCCTTACAGCAAGTACTATCGAAATAAAATATAATTTAATGGCCTTCCAAAAATTTACGAAGCCTATTAGGTATTGTAGACTTTATGGGACTTTGGACTAAATAGTAGCGAGTCGTTCGTAGAAACTGATTTCCATGGCCCTGATTATTTTAAGACATTGAACTAAGTCAATCGACCTCCAACGGTTAAACCCTAAGGGTCTTACCACACTTGCGAGTTGCGAGCATGTTTCTATACAATATATCAGTCGCGGCGAACTCACTGCGTGATCGCCTTCATGCAAAATTCGCCTACAACTCGCAATTGAACTATGTTGTTGAAGAAAACATTGACATTGATATTCAGCCCACAGGATACATATCCCCGATACCAATGAAATATGACTATTATATATCGTATTTTGTTATATTTAGGCACTGATATTTAACGATTTAACGCTGGAACCATAATGACAATGATTTTGTTTTTAAATAAGTATGACCAACAAACCGTCACCCTGAATCACTTAATCTATAAAAAAAACCGCATCAAAATACGTTGCGTAGTCTTAAAGATCTTAACATACATAGGGACAGACAGACAGCAGGAAGCGAATTTGTTTTGTACTAAGTAGTGCAGGGATAGTGTTTTCGGACAAATATCATACGGTAAAACGGGGTTACTTTCAAATGCAGGGGCTACTTTGGAAAAGTGTTTTTACGCCATATCCTTATTTTTTTTACCATCTGTGTACATACCTTCCACAATGACCTAACCTTTTACTTCATTTGCTCAATCGCACTATTAATATTTGCGTTTTTATAACCATTTTAAATCTATCAAAGTAGCGCCAATTTTTCCTAAAGTAACCCCGTTTTACGGTAGCGAACGTTGAATTGAGCTTGCTCCGTTCACAACTAAGTATAACGCCCCGTAACTAAGTTGTATTTACTTTTTCTCATCATATGTATGTTTGAGAAAAGAACGTTCTCGAAAACATTTCTCAAACAAATCGGGAAACGTTCTCGGGAACGGCACTTCTCTACGTCTAATAGCATCAAGCACTCTAGGCATTATTCTTTGAAATAGAGTGTTTACAGTACGCCAATCCTGTGTGACAGAATAAAGACACGTACGTGTGCTATATTTAATTGAACACACACAAATTTGCGATATCCACGTGTAGCATATGTGGGTAGTTATAAATATGATTTTGGATGTGTCATCGGTCAACCCTCAGTCTGTTTCCGAAGATTACACGCCATAGTCACGTACTTGCTATTTTATTCAGAGTCCCGTAGTTTTCCTAAAATAGTACATTGGCGACGAGGATGGAATTAATGATGTATTGGGTATATATTCCCGACTTAAATTTAAAGCCGCTACAATATCACACACACACACACACACACACACACACACACACACACACACACACACACACACACACACACACACACACCCGCACCCGCACACGCACACGCACACGCACACGCACACGCACACGCACACGCACACGCACACGCACACGCACACGCACACGCACACGCACACGCACACGCACACGCACACGCACACGCACACGCACACGCACACGCACACGCACACGCGCGCACACACACACACACACACACACACACACACACACACACACACACACACACACACACACACACACACACACACACACACACACACACACACACACACACACACACACACACACACACACACACACACACACACACACACACACACACACACACACACACACACACACACACACACACACACACACACACACACACACACACACACACTAACGTGTGTTGATTGTGATCTACTTATATCGCTTTCAGTTGTGGAGTATAAAGTAAATCAGTTCAGCCCTTTCTGAGTTATAAATAGTGTAACTAACACGACTTTCTTTTATATATATACATATAGCAAAAGTATTTAGACCAACAACTAGTCTTTAGAACCAAAGCAATATAAATATAGAGATAGTGTAACTCAAGAACAAATTACTTCATAATTAAATCATCAAACCGTAAAACGTATGCCTCTATCTCAACAATTCTTGATTTAGTGTCACTAAGATTCTCAAGTCGCGAAAAATTGATTCAATCCCAAGTTAATCCGCGATACAAACTGTAAGTGCTTCTTAAGTGGCATTTAAAGGAGTCTTTTAAGTAAGCAGGTAGCAAGCGTGCGTACGGCTCGCGTGCAGTGTCCGGGACCGTCTCAGATCCACATCAGCCCCGGAATAAATGGTATCCTACGATGGTATCGCCGGCGCCCGTACCACCCCATTAATCTACATCAGCACGCGCTCACTATGAGATTAATGAACCAGATAAACCATTAAATACGACTACAGATGTCCGCTCCTCTAACAGCAGCCGAACAAACTGTATACGCGTTTCAGAGACAATAATTGATGAATTAAACGGATTCGACGCTATTATGAATGTTAATGATAACGGTTTCGATACAGATTCGAGCTTGATAATTAGAATGGATGACGATCGCTCGGAAATTGATTCCGTCTTGGGAGGAATCCACCTTGTAGCTGATGGGTGGCTAATGCGAGCAAAGACTTCTAATGACTGATGCTGCAACACGTAGCCACATTAGTATACATTTGTTAACAGCTACTTAACTTTCTAAATTGAAGATCTGATTTAACAAAGTACATTATATTACCTAATTTGCATTACCAGATACTCTTTCATGTATTTAACGTTTGGTGATTTATCCAAACGCCACACAGATACTATCTGTTCTGTAGAACTAGGTATATTGAACTGCGTAACAGTTTTCGTTAAATTTTAATTGATTATCTGATAACGCGATTTTTATTACAAGAATAAATATATCTGTCGTCTCTACCGTTTGCTTGTTATCACTAATTGTGGAAAACTTAAACACATAAACCTCACTTATGGCGTAATATTTAAATTAGTAACAGTTTTTGTTCACGAATGATTCAACGAATAATTTTAAATTGTGTATGTGCATACATATACAGTTTTATACTAATTAAGATAAGGATTGTTTTAAGAATTATCGTACTAAATGAGACGAGAAACCGTAATGTGAGATTATGTTAGGTATGTTTCCTGAAAGTCATCGAAAGTTACCATTGCAGCAGAAATTTTGTAAGGGCACATTAAATCTAATTGTATAAAAGCTTTAAGGTAAATTGTATAGAATGTTTCTATTCGTTTGAATGTATTAGAAATTAATAAAAATCTCTAAGCCTACGCTCACCCTAAAACCTATTTTTCGTCTAAGACCTTTAGTAGACCTATAAATAAAGTAACGAAGTGTTCGAGTGCGTCGTTCGAGTGACCCCAATTGATTTTAATTGAATAACAACATGTTGTTACTTTTTACACATTGGCGGAATTGTTCATTGATTTACAGATGCTCGCTTTTCTTATTTAGGACACTACGTTCTCATGGATTACACTCATCATTAGGATTATCTCAGAGGCAGAGAGACATTTATTGAAATCTAAAATTTTGAAAAATAGCTATGGAGTGGGCTTTCTGAGTATCACACTTCTTGATCACGGTCTAAGAGAAATAACTCTAAATAATGAGATACGACGCAAGAGCGTAACAGTGGTTGGTGAAAGAGTAACTCAACTAATGTTGACAGGGCCGGGACATATGGCAAAATGGAATGATGGCAGATGATCTAGTAGCACAGTGGTGACCTAGGCTAGGCCAGAGATTAGTAAGCAGACCACCATCTTGCCAGTCATTTATTTCAGATCCTTGTCCAAGGTTTAGATTTCACTTACTTCATTTGAATTCGAGATGTTTCGGACACTGTACGTGCGGCTTTTGTGGTTCTATAGTTCTTATGCAGACCTATCTGAAGACTCTGACTGACAGCCACAAGCAGTGTCACACTGGGACAAGAATCCGACACATTTATGAAGGCAGCCATTAATTATCCAAATAATCGATCGCAGTCGTTAGGTGATTTATCTAGCGACGATAAGATTTTAATGAAGTACTCTGATTGGGCGCACATGGACGGACAGACGTGGTTATCGGCGCACGATAGCGTGCTCTAGGCACGGATTCGATGAGGCAGTGCACTATCTCCAGTTGAGCCATATCTTATTATATATATCATATTACTAGGATTAAGTTTAGATTATAAGTTGAAGTGGAAAGAACATATTGACATTGTATGTAATAAACTTAACAAATTTTCATATGCACTATATAATCTAAATAAAATAGTTAATCAATCAGCAGTACTAACCGCTTACCATTCGTATGTCACATCAACTTTAAGATATGGTGTCATGTTCTGGGGGAATTCCACTGACCGAGAATTAGCTTTCAAGGCTCAGAAAAAATGTTTGCGATCAGTATGTAGGATACCGCAAACCGAATCATGTAAACCACATTTCATTAGGCTAAACATACTTACATTACCGTGCCTATATATTTATGAAAACGCATTGTATGTGAAAAACAACATAAATACCAACCAATTCCTTAACGTTAGCAGTGCTCGCCGATGTAATACGATTCAAATTCAGCCTACTAAAACCGCTCTTCTCTCCAAAAGTGTCTTTGGAATGGCACCTAGAATCTACAATAAATTGCCAAAATATGTGTCTAGCTTAGAAGATACTGTAGACTTTAAAAAAAGCTTATTTGCGCTTTTAGTAAATAGAGCATATTATTCAGTAGGAGAATACTTATCCGATTTTGATTTGTAATTTTATTTATATAGATAACGACTTTAAGTAATATACTGCATGCTCCATCTTGACTTGAAATATTTGTATGCCTAACGGCTAGACATGGTGATACTGTTTTTATTAAATGTAAGACCTGATTATGTACCTATGTTTACAAATAAATGTCTGATTCTGATTCTGATTCTGATATCCTGGATATATAGGACCATAGCCATATAACGTGGTGTAAGTATATTAATTTTTACCGTGTTAAAAAAGAGGAGGTTCTCAGTTATTTGGCAAGTTCATTGTTTATTGTTGTTATTTAAAGGAAATGTAGCTCAAAATGGCAACCCTTTTTATAATGCTTGCTTCATGCTTCCATTGGCGTATATAGGGGGGTGGCCGGGTGGGCCGTGCCCACCCCAGTATGGTCTAATGCCCACCCCAGGAGTTTGGGTAATCCATAGAAATTCATGACTTCATCTCATAGGCCATGACCAGGCCCCCCCTAGGCCCCCCCCAGGCCCCCCCTGAAAAATAATGTTAGATACGCCAATGCATGCTTCTGAGATTTTATTTCAGCAATATGACACGCCATTTTAAATTGTATGCTTGTCAAAATGTTTTCCGGACCGCCTGTTGTCTACCGATTTTAATTGTATTATGTGTATTTTTCTGAAATCTGTTTTTGGTGCGCAATACGCAATACAGCTTTATTGTACCTATTGTGTTGTATTGTAACGTAGTGGTATATTTAAATGATAAAGAAGTATCTTAACGGTTACTTTGAATAGACATCGCTGAAGTAGACATAATTATATAGTTGATTTCGGACATATCCCAGACAAAGCTAATTTGACAATCCAAATGTAGCCCCTGCCCTCCTATACCTATTCATGTATTAAGTTATTAAATTAAAAATAAATGTCCCTCGAAACACAAGCAAATATCAACCTCACGGCCTGGCGATTAGGCGTATTTCTCAGTTCCAAGGTTAATTAACAAGGTGGATCATTCAGATTAGGAATGGGGAGTTATCGGCACGTCGTTCATTGTGGAAACTACTCACGATACTACCGTGTGATAAGATAAATTGAGTTGAGAACTTTTATTGATAATGTTGAGGCGGGTGGTGTGCACGAGCTTTAGATCAAGAAAGGTTACACAATGTTTGTTAAGAAATTATACATTAAACATGTAAGCTATGCATTTCCTACACAGAAGTAACACTGTAATATAGCATGTAGCATAAACGCACCCAAAATGACAGCTATCCGAATGTCATTTTTTGACAGCCCTCTTGCCCTGAACCTACGGCGACGCGGAAAACAACTCTGCGAATGTTATATTAATTACTAGCTTTTGCCCGCGACTACGTCCGCGTGGAACTTGGAAGTATGGAAGCAACCTCGTACAACACGATAGATATCCACCTAATCACCTTAATTAATAAAAGGGATTATTAAAAACGCCTAAGCAAATGTAAGAGCAATTGTGCTTTTGGTCTAATCATTACTTTTCCTACAGGGTCATCAATGTCATCATGAATTACTTACTTTTCAATCTTTTTAGGGATAATTTCCAGGATGAAAACTATCCTATGTCCTTCCTCGGATCTTAAACTATCTCCATGCCAAATTTCATCAAAATTGATTCAGCGTTTTAAGCGTGAAGAGGTAACAGACAGACAGACACACTTTCGCATTTATAATATTACTAGCTGTGCCCCGCGGTGTTACCCGCTCATCCCACGGGAACACTAAATTTATTCGGGATGAAAAGTATCCTATGTCCTTTCCCGGGTCTCAAACTATCTCCATACCAAATTTCATCTAAGTCGGTTCAGCGGTTTAAGCGTGAAGAGGTAACAGACAGACAGACAGACAGACAGACAGACACACTTTCGCGTTTATAATATTAGTATAGTATGGATTAACTTAAATCCTATTAATAAACCTCGAAGACTCGAAGACAATCTTTTATTTCAAGTTCCTACATGGCGCATATTAGGTTCCTACTGATAGAGCAGCGAGGCGAGCCGAACATTCGCACTTTCAGTATAGGTAGGTAATAGTGTCTTTATTCTGTGGTATAGGTGGGTTTAGACCAAACGACCGAATGCACACTCTATCCCCACTCTCCCAAAATTTTCTAAGTGTAAAGATCAAGAATGGATTTTCTATTTTAGTTCTAACTTAGTCCAGGGGTTCCCAACCTTTTCTGGACCGGGAACCACTTTTATGTCTTCACGTCACCCTAGGCCGTAAATGGGATTTTCTGCCCGCTACTTTCAATTCCTGGCCAAGGCAAGACATAAAACCTTAGACAAACCACGAGCGGTAATTCATAAAGCCCCAATTCGCATATTTTTGGCGCAAACACCTGCGGTCTGGGAAACTCACGAATTCACCGCCCTAGGTATGGAATGTGATTGAGCTTCGCAGGGAAACTTTTATTGATAATGTTGAGGCGAGTGCACTAGCTTTAGATCAAGAAAGGCCACGTACTGATACCTATGAAGAATTTATCAGCATTTTTTTTATATTTTTAGCCCCCATAACTTCGCCATTTTGAAATATTTTGAAAAACTGACTGGACAATACATTTTATATACCTAACTATCGCATCTGCTCATTTTTTTCACGAGAATCAATTGAGAAATGCGACCTCTAGCGGAAACAGCCGGAATTAGAATAATTTAAAATTTTCTTTTTTTTAAGAACTTTAGACCCAGAACCAAGCCATTCAAGCGTTGGGGTTCGAGCCCAAGACCACCGACTTCATAAGTAGCTATATACCTACTACCCCAGAACCAACCGCGTTGTCAAGGTATTTGAATATTTAGACGTTTGCGACTCAATATCACTTTGGAACGTTTTGCACAAAAAGCTTAAATCATGTCATAGAAGGATCATTAGTCAAAACTGTGGAAAATTTCTATACTACGAATCTATGGGTACCAGAAAAGTATTGTATTGATACCATGGTCATTTACTATGGGGACAGAACCCTTACACGAGAAACGAGTACCAGACTTGGTCAATAATAATTGGTCAACAATAATTTGCCGGAAGAGAAGACAAGACGAGAGCCTTAATCAGATTAAGATTAAATAAAAAAAATCTTGTGTAAGTAATTAATTACCTCACCTCTATTATTTAACCTCCCAAAGCTCTCGCAGACAAACCATTAGGTATTTAGTTTTGTAGGACATTGTTTTGTATAAAGCTCCTAGATATAAATAATAAATGGATTATAACTAGTATAGATTGATTAATCCCGGATTTCACGGGCGAAGCTGCTAATTTAACAATATCAAAATTTTTCTAGACCTACTTCGACTAGACTGGCATCAGTGATTGCGGCAAACAGAATTAACCAATTTTGGTTGCGTTTAATTAGAACATGACAGTTACACTCACTTGCACTATAAACTCGCGAAGAGTATGGACATCGATTCGATAGGTAGGTAAGTAGTGTGTGTTAGCAAACGGAGTAAGATAACCACTTTACGCAAACTGCTGTGAAACAGATCTTACACAATCCTGTTATTGATTCGGTTTGCCCCACACACACTTAACTAATAGGATAATATCCTACTGCAAATAAGACTTAGCATTTTTTTCTTAATCCTCAATCTGGTCCGAAAATTCTTGGATGAAGGAAATTATATGATTTTTGTATTATGGGTAAATACACTAAACTTAATCTCAAAGCTCAAAGTCGCTCAACGAGCAATGGAGAGGGCTATGCTCGGGGTGTCTCTACGTGATCGAATCAGAAATGAGGAAATCCGTAGACGAACTAAAGTGACCGATATAGCTCACCGGATTAGGAAGTTGAAGTGGCAATGGGCAGGCCACATAGCACGCAGAGCAGATGGCCGATGGGGCCGAAAAGTGCTCGAGTGGAGACCTCGGACCAGCAAGCGCAGCGTAGGACGTCCACCTACAAAGTGGACGGATGACCTTATAAAGGTCGCCGGAAGGCGCTGGATGCAGGTCGCTTCCAACCGGTATATTATATGGAAGTCCAAAGGGGAGGCCTATGTTCAGCAGTGGACGTTCTATGGCTGAGATGATGATGATGACACTAAACGACGATGTACCTACTTACGTAAAAATTACTAGAACGTGTCCGCAACTTCGTCCGCGTAGTCGGATAAAAGTTTCCTATAACCATCTTTGATGTCTAGCTATCCCTATACCAAAATTTGATAAAATCTGCGTCGTTTCGGCGTGATAAGCGGACAAAAAAAAACCTACAGATGGCGCTACGGCTGGCACGTCCGGTGCGCAACCTCATACAAATCATTCAAAATAATTACCTCTCTCTACAGACAACTGATTGAACTATTATAATAGTATAGATAATAAACCAGTTTAGTATGTAGGTATGCGCTTAAACAGGAGGATACAATTCTGTGGAATTTTCCATTTTGGCATTTATCCTCTAACTAAAAACCACCATGGCCATCTGAAACCTTGGTATCTGCAGTTTCATTACTACTTAAAACCAAATGAGTAAATACAAAACTTTCATTTAAAATCGCATTTCATTAAATAAAGATACATGATCGTAATCCACATCCGAAGCCACTAGAATTCATTCCCTCGATTGCTTTCCGATGTTTTTATTTTAAATGCGTTTTCAACGGCGTGTGAATAATAATTTACCATTTAGTCGCCGCCATAGTGTTACATCCCGGGATTAATTAACAAAAAGTAACGTTAGTAGAACGTGTACAAACTAATGATAGGGAATAGGTTCATTTGCATTAAACAGCCGATGCAGGACTTGGATACTGGGAAAATTACAAATTAACTAAAAATTAATGGACATCGTCCGACCCAACGGTTACGAGAGGTTACACAATGCTAATAATTAACGTATGCTTAAATTAAAAACGCTTTCTTCGACGTTTAATAGCTATTAATGTTTACCGGGTTATACCTGTACGCAACCATAATACAGAAGCCGTAAATATAGAATGAAATCACTTCGGTCGGGGTCATGCTTAGCATTGTACATGTACATACTCGTATTGTTAGGATAGGGCAAACGAATTTATTTAGTTATCTATTTGTTATTTTTGCCAACTCTTGCAAACAAATTAAAGCCTGACCAGAAATATATGAGGATTGTCAAGAGGGCGCTATTTATAAGATTTATATGGCAACAATTTTGCAACCAATCGCAACCGCACTATAATGACATTAGTTTAAATGCCTGTCAGTTCCACTATGTTTACCTCGTAATATCATTTAATGGAATGCACTCTTTTCCTGGCTATTGTTCGTGAAGTAAACACGTGTACACTTTATTTATAACTAGCTTTTGCCCGCGACTACGTACGCGTGGAACTTGATACAAGGGATTATTAAAAGCGCCTAAGCAAATGTAAGAGCAATTGTGCTTTTGGTCTAATAATTACGTTTCCTACAGGGTCACCGCACCACAACAGAAATGTTCACTCACTTTTCAATCTTTAGGTATAATTTCCAGGATGAAAACTAGCTTATGTCCTTCCTCGGATCTTTAACTATCACTATGCCAAATTTCATCAAAATCGATTCAGCGGTTTAAGCGTGAAGAGGTAACAGACAGACAGACACACTTTCGCATTTATAATATTACTAGCATTAACCCGCGGCTTCGCCCGCGTTCCTATATAATATACATCATCCTACGGGAACAATGCTCTTTTTTTCAGGATTGAAAGTAGGCTTATTTGTTAAGTTGGGGTATAATCTGCAATCTGCATTTCCCTCATGCATATCCGTCCAGCCGTTTTAGCGTGAAGAAGTAACAAACATACACAGACTTTCGCTTTTCTAATATTACTGGGAAATACTTTTTATGTTATCACAACTCCACTTTAACAAATCAAACCGAAAACTCAAGCACTCAAATCAAGCGATCTCAGCTTTTACTGTATCCAAATAAAGTTCACTTCAAAATTCATAACTCGAAGTGAAGCTAAGACACCGGGATATGTGTGCATTTTATTTGTATAAAGCTTTTATAATATTCCGAGCCTCCGCTTATCGACTTGGGATATTCGAGATTGGTTTAATGATTCTAAGCCATGTTCTAAGTTACGTCATGTTCTATTGTAAGATATTGAGGTTCTCTTCGTTGATGAATGATAAATGTATTACTCCGAGCCAGATAAACGTAATTCAGAATTCTGAAATGACTTAACATAACTATTGAAAAGCTTGAATGTATTTATTACGGATGCAGGAAGTTTCCCGGTCATAACTCCTCACGTCCCAACGCGCCGCCCGCCTAGGTACCGATTGACGACGATCGAGATGCCACCAAATACATTTTTTTTAATCTATTAGGATAACGCGGGTCTCTATCCATACCTCAAAAGCAAAAATAGAACCCCCTTAGGATCACGTGTCTGTCAGTCCGTCTGTTACAACCGATTTGCTGCAAAACTACTGGACAATTTAATTGGTCAAATGCTGCAATTTGGCGCAAATGCTTTCAAGAATTTTCATGTCCACAATATAAAATTTCAAAATCGGTGCCATTTTCGTAATTAACGTCCCAAGAAACCATAAACTTTTCAACCCCATTTCACCCCAACAGGGGAGATGTTAATTCACGTCCCCCACGATGGATTTTAAAAACGTTGCGGTTTTTGTAATCAGCGATCCAATAAACCATAAAAGCATTACCAATGTTGATTTTCAGAATTTGTCACCACATTTACCTATCCCTTAAAGGGGTTGAATTTAAAAAAAAACTGAAACGTGTTTTTTCATTTATCGTTAAAAATACTCCTGTGAAGTTTCGAATAAAATAGTTTAACTAATCTTGTTTCCCCATACAAACTTTGGAACCCCATTTCACCCCTTCAGGGGGTGAGTTTTGAAAAATCCTTTCTTAGTGCACCCCTACACCTTATAAGAAACCTACGTGCCAAATTTGAACTCATTAGAACCAGCGGTTGAGTATTTAGACATTTCAACCCCATTTCACCCCAACAGGGGAGATGGTAACTCACGTCCTCCACGTCGGAATTTAAAATCGTTGCGGTTTTCGTAATCAGCGACCCGATAAACCATAAAAACAATACCTATGCTGATTTTCAGACTTTGTCACATTTCTCCCTTATAGGGGTTGAATTTTCAAAAAACCTGAAACACTTATTTACTCATTTATCGTTAGAAATACTCCTGTGAAGTTTCGAATAAAATGGTCAAACTAATCTTGTTTCCCCATACAAACTTTGGAACCCCATTTCACCCCTTTAGGGGGTGAGTTTTGAAAAATCCTTTCTTAGTGCACCCCTACACCTTATGAGGAATCTACGTGCCAAATTTGAACTCTCTAGACCCAGCGGTTTAGTATTTAGACAATTCAACCCCATTTCACCCCAACAGGGGAGATGGTAACTCACGTCCGCCACGTTGGAATTTAAAATCGTTGCGGTTTTCATAATCAGCGATCCCGATAAACCATAAAAACAATACCCATGCTGATTTTCAGACTTTGTCACCACATTTCTCCATGTTAGGGGTTGAATTTTCAAAAAACCTGAAACACGTGTTTACTCATTTATCGTTAGAAATACTTCTGTGAAGTTTCGAATAAAATGGTCTAACTAATCTTGTTTCCCCATACAAACTTTGGAACCCCATTTCACCCCTTTAGGGGGTGAGTTTTGAAAAATCCTTTCTTAGTGCACCCCTACACCTTATAAGGAACCTACGTCCCAAATTTGAACTCTCTAGAACCAGCGGTTTGGGCTGTGCGTTGATATGTCAGTCAGTCAATCAGTCAGTCAGTCAGTCAGTCAGTCAGTTTCTTCTTTTATATATTTAGACTAGCTTTTGCCCGCGACTACGTACGCGTGGAACTTGATAAAAGGGATTATTAAAAGCGCCTAAGCAAATGTAAGAGCAATTGTGATTTTGGTCTAATAATTACATTTCCTACAGGGTCACCGCACCCCAACAGAAATGTTCTCTCACTTTTCAATCTTTTGAGGTATAATTTCCAGGATGAAAACTATCCTATGTCCTTCCTCGTATCTTAAACTATCTCTATGCCAAATTTCATCAAAATCGATTCAGCGGTCTAAGCGTGAAGAGGTAACAGACAGACACATTTTCGCATTTATAATATTATAGTATGGAAGTATGGATATTGGACTGTGATGTTTTCGGCACTTTCTTTGGATATTATTTAATATTTGTCTTTTAAAGAAAACACCACGGATGACATTGACAAACCATTGCCAGTGTAAGAAATTAGTTCCAGTGAAATTCTGCAATATGGCGCATCCTCATATATTTCTGGTCAGGCTTTACATATGCTCAAATTACAAGGTTCACTGATCAGTTCAGTGTGATTGTAAGATCCTTGTGCATCATCATAAATACGGAAATTTTAATATCACAGTTCATATATCGCATAGGTACCGATTTGAGCATTAAACACACAATAAGAACAAATCAGCAGCATAGAATGGTCTATTGAGATGTATTATAAATCATCTTATCTTCGCATTAAATCGGATTTAACTCGGACTTTGTTCAGAAATACAGTTTTAAAGGCCATAAATTAATCATGTAGGCTGTCGCTAAAATATCGCGTTTCTAAGGTGAGGCGTGTGCGAGGCGCGGCGCGAGCGCATCATGGTGCCAGCCAGAACAGGGTTTCTCAAAGTTCTAGAAGGTACTAAAACCCCCAGGGGTTTACCAGTCATTGTAGATGATTAGCGAAAAGATTTAAGGTGGGTACCTAAATAATATGACGGATGGCTGGCTAAATCGTACGTCAACCACGTTTTTTTACAATAGGAAATTAAGTAGGTACATAGTAGTTTTCTGGGAGGTTTAAGTGGATGAAGCTTTGGTTTGATTGTATAGTTCGGTATTTAAAATTAAAATACTATTTTGGTTCTCCTAAGATGGGATTTCATCGTGTCGTACAATTAAGTCCACCCCACTTCACTGGCTCCCGGTCCTAAGTCACATTGCGCCGCCACATCTCCGTAGAAGGCAAGTGAACTGAACTGAAGAGAGATGCGGAAAAAATTCAGTCCCAGCTGTCCTTGCCGGTTCACCGGACTTTTTGTCAACCTCCACCCCAACGGCTTAAATCCCGACGGCCCGCCTGTGTGGCAGCTCAAAAGCTGTGCAATTACGACCTCGCACAGAGCTGGAAGAATGAGTGGAATGCAAGCACAACTGGCTCTGTCCTGCAAGCCATTGACCCCACGGCAAAACCAGATGGTTTTGCCCTGCCACGAAGACTTTGGTGTCGCCTAAACAGACTGAGGACAGGTCACGGACGCTGCAACTACTTTCGTCACAGATGCGGCTGGCGCGACTCTGCTCTCTGCGACTGTGGCGAAGAGGCTCAAACTATAGAGCACATTATACAGCGCTGCCCTCTTCACTCCTACTCGGGTTCCCCGGAAGATCTGTACGAGCTAACACCTGAAGCAATCTCGTGGCTCGGGACCCTGAATGTAGACTTATAGTTACATTTTATTATTGTCATAAGTTTCTTTGAAATGTTTATGTGTAAATACGCCATACGACTAAATAAATAAATCGTGTCGTGGCTGATACGATATCGTAGAGAAACTCCAAACGCAGTTCACTCCATTGCCATTTGGGTAAGCTTGAGCCCTCTTAGAAGGCCCAAGGAGTCTAAGGAGTAACCAGTTCCGTAAGCCATCACTGGCAACTGGCAAAAGACTCAAATGAATTGGTATTTGGGATAAAAAGATTGTAGTTACTTGAGCCCAGCTCTTTATCAAAGTTGGATCGATGATCTAATAAAGGTTTCGGAAAGCTGATAGATCAGTTAGTTAGTTTAGTGCGATGTATGTATCGCAGGATCGTTCAAAGCATCTATCCTAGGACTTTATCCAGCAGTGGGCATGTTTGGGCTGGGATGATGATGATGATCATGATCATGAGGTGGATCTATAAGTTTGAATAACTCTGTGCTAAGAACAAGCGCAGGCGCGGCCGCCGTGCCGCGATCGCTTCCCGGCGACAAACCCCCGATACCATCAAACCTTTATGTCCCCCACTCTCCAGATATAAATCAACGCTAACGCCGCAACCAAACCTCTTTAAACTTCATTTAAATAAGCTATCAACACCACACCCCGGCCTAATGAACACGAAACTCCAATAAAGCACGAGAAATAATAATAGCACACAACTAAAGCCACTTTACCGACACATCTCATTTGAATAAAGTAAATTACATTTCGATTCTAAAAAGTTGCCTGCAATTAATTAAACGAGCATTTCTTAATTATCTATTAAAATAATAGTAAGATTTAATTGGAAACTTTTAGGCGGACATGCAAAATAATTAAGTGATCAATTAACCGTACACGACGATGTATATCCAGCGGCTCTCTTATCTACCCGCATCTACAACGCGCAGCAAAGAGCTGCGCGCGAGTCGAGCCTAGTCTCTTTGGGCCGGGCATATTTTGCCTACAGGGAGACATAAAGGTACACGAAGGCCCTTAATGAATTTGACAAGCCCGTTTATTTACTAATCTAATTAGTGGTTAACCTATACGTAAAGAGTTAGTTGTGTTGGTAGATGAGACATATAAACAACAAATGTGGTTATATCTCATGTACTCGTAGTCTCGTACACGCAATAATAGCATCGTAAATATTTATTTGTTTCCTATATGTAATGTTTCGCCAAATTTTCTCTTGTCCGAAAGTAATGTTTTCCTGAAACCCATAATATTTTCAGGTTTTTATAAACATCGTTGTAAAGAATATTATTTTCGGAATTGTATAAAACGTAATTCCGCAAAAAATATTCTATTCAATTTGCGCGATTATCACTGTATTGTTCACTGTATTGTATGCAGTTCATATATATTTTGATAAAACCTTAGGTGCACATCTCGATTTATGTGAGTTACATTGACCAATATACCGTTGCTTTATAATCTGAAGCCTGGTCAGGATTTCACAAAAAAATAATTGATTTAAAAATTTCGTCTCATAGTTAAATTAAAGCATCCACTCTACACTATCAATTCTTTGCTAGCGAGGTGCTACGTTCCCTTGCGTCAGCCAGTAGGCTACCCGGCCTCGCGTGCATACTGGAAGTTTACGCAGTAAACCCGATGATTGACGACTCGTTCCACACACTTACCCACTAATTTCAACATACCCCGTGGCTCTAATTAACACTTAAAACAAATACTCGGACAGACGAACTCTTTACTGAATACGCGATGTTATCACCCTTTGTAAATAAAGATTTTGATGTTAATTAATTGATAAACATCAACGTCAATCGAGTCTTAATGAAGACATCAAAAGAGACGTTCGCCACCCATGGTCAGTATAAAATGGCTGAAATTACTCAGTGTGTAGGACACGACCGGGTGAGTTATCTTAACTATTAGTTAAATCGACATCGGTTCGCTTGGCGTCGCTTCGTGTCGTATGCACCGACTCTTGTTTCTATTACGACTACAACTTTCTGATGTCCCTCCCAGCTAGAGGTCGAAATTCATTGTCTATGTTAGTACTTCGACATCATTATGGCTCAATGATTAAACAATACCGTTTTGATCAATTTAGTGGCATAATTATTTTTATTAGAATCTCTATACCTACCCTTTACCGACCTTTGCCCAGGTTTCAAAGCGCAGACACAAGTGGTGAAACTTAATTTCAAAAGCAGTTGTTCCGCAACAAGGTAATCATGACCCTCAGCAATGAGGCATACGACGCGAGGATGAGTAGAAGGATTGAGAATTACGCTGTCGATAATATAAGAATACTTGTACGTTGATTTCGATCACAAATCCCTTGGACGAACATCAAGGGGCCATTTACTACCTATAATTACGTAAGAACAATTTTGGTCATTTTTGACCATCTCTTCACCCATGTAAGAATATTAAATTTTACTTACTGTTATGAATCCTTAGACAGAGCATGTATAGATTTTACCTCTCCCTAGGAAGGAAGTAGTATATGAATATACGCACGTCGAACATCCTGTATCCTGTTCCACATCCGAATTTGGATCAAACTTGGTGTGTAAGCACTCCAATTAGTCTAATTAATCCGAATATTCTTATTCCTAAATCCACCTTCCTGTTTGATACCATATTTATAACTATAGTATAGTAAATATAGCACAATACGAAATTAACATTAAGACATTATTACAGTACAGTAAACGGTAACATTATAAAAGTATGATAAATAAACGGTTATAAGCTTGATACCTATTTTATTGCCTGAAAAAACACACATCGGTCAGCGAAGTAATTATGTCAATAATAGAGTTGTTCATGGTTCCCCCTCATTACGTATAGCGCAGTAATCGGTCGAAAACATTTTCCCATGCTGTATTAGCTATTGGTTTTATTATACCAGATGTTCCCATCCGCATTATTTTTTAAATAGTATGATTAAATATTGCGTCTTAAACGAGCATGATTATCTATTACATTTATGCGAAAGTCGGCATTTTGTATGAGAATTCTCTCATGATTTAGGCAGGTTTAGGCAGGTTTTGACAGATACACTTAACATTTCGGTTGCTACAGAAAAAAAAATTGCTAAAATTTTAATCAATGTTCATAGCTAATTACACACAACTATAATTATATATATATATAAGAATAGAATATATTTTAGGTAGGTACCTACTATAGAAATAACAAGTAAAAACCGGTTTTACTATAGCAAAATTACTCAGTTTACATATTCTAATATGTAATTAGTTTTAGGTAAGTAGGTACTACATGAAAATAAAACTCATTCTAAACCTACCGATTAAGTAATGTAACTGGCTCTTAAGAACTTTATTCCTTGCCAGTTCTACCCATGATCTTCGGTCGGAGTCAGATGTTCCGATATTCTTAGATTTTAACATAGGTAATGACAGGTTCATTGGAGGCACGCGGCAGTCGCAAAGTCAATTAACTAGACGGAGAGTCGGTTCGTTAGGGCGGCGCGAGGGGCGCGTAACCCGTGCCGACACTAAACATTCAACGTTATATGCGCAACACACGTTCAATCTAATGCTCTAGTGAGTTTGTTTTCGGTTACCGAGACCTTTGGTTGTCATCATTATTATCATCATAATCATCATCATCGTTGGTTGTGTTGAATTAAAAACTTACACTTGAGACTAAATCACAATCATCCACTAGAAGCCTACAATTTACACAACTTAGGTTTGCGCCCTGTGTAGACTAACATGACATTTTAATACCCAAATTTGACTTTGCTACCGAGTAAAAAAAAAATACACAAGAAAGTAAATTTAATAAAGTGGTGCGACTTGTATGTTCGCTGTGGTATCCATCATAGGTATTATCTTTATTTGAAAACACTTTTGACACTCACGTGAAACTGACAGACTATTATTAAGTTGAAAAAAAAAGCGCAAACATTTAAGCTTTCACGGTAATAGTTTACGAATGCAATCATTATTCAATTAGCAGCAAGTTACAAGGTCCAGTGTCAACTAACTGTGCTCGACATTTAGATAGATATTCTGAAGTACGCTGCAGAACAAATTGAAAACACGATTACGAGTCGTGCATTGAGGTCTAGCAAGACTGACCGTGTACAGGGCGCCATAACGATGCATTCACAGAAATCGATGTCGATTTGATTTTGCGGCCTTCATTAGGGATCCGGTTTTTCATTTCAATGAGCCTTCGAACCATAATGATTCCGCGGTACAACAACCATGTTATTCTGTTTAATGCCGTATTTAGGGAGCGGGCCTTTTGAACTCGCTCCGAGCCGACTTTATTCGTTTGGCTCGTTACCATTTTGTTCGGTTTTGTCTTAGTCGTAAATGTTCACTTTATACAATGTTTACTCAAGGACAAGTATAATTTTACGGATTACCTATCTATTTTTTAGATAAGATAATTGCACGAAATAGGTACAACTCCACTGACTTCCTCTGCCACAGAACCGTAATCCACGAAAAAGAAAGAAAAGTTAATTGGTAAGTACTGAGAGTGTTTAAAACACAGGCGTACGTATCGTAAATCGTTGAATTGTAAATAATGACATCATATGTTTAAGTACCCACAAGTCGACAACAGGTTGTCGATGCTTACAGAATCGTTCTCAGTAATAGCGTGCGCGGTTGGCCGTCGAAGAGATAGCTCCTATCCAGCCAATTAATATGCCTAATGCTAACATCATTATTACTAGGCCCGGTGCACTTAACATACTATATCCATTTACATTTTGATTTGTGTAGAGCTCGCTGCGATTAATCGGCGAGCGGGCCGGCGCGAGCGCCGCTGATTTATAAACGCGCATGCGCTGTGGCGCGCCCGTGCCGGCTCACTGTGCCATCCCTATGCGCAAGCAACTGCCGGCATAGTCATACTTACTGATCCCTTATGATTTGTACCGAAAGCTTGCTTATCTGATGCTATTCTATTGTTTACGAAAAGCAAGAACTTTTGCTATCAAGATCTTGGTAATTTTTATAACGATTTTCATCTCTAGTTGTCATACCTCTATAATGTAAAGGTCTATAAACAGAAAGGCTCAAATTGGCTTTCAAAATAATTTCAATGTTTATGTTTTTACAATTCCAGCTTTATAACTAGCACCCCTAAAACTCCTGCTCATGACCCCTAAATCACCCTGTATTGATCTAAAGTCACATGATTTTCACACATAATGGTTCCTTCGAGACCATGAAAGTAAAATCACGTCCAAACGTTGACGTAATTAAATAAACGCCTTTTCGAACGCGATAAGTTCCATTTTGTTATAATAATGAATTTCAGTGTTCAGCTTTTTGATCATCAAGCTTCTGACCTCTCTCACCATGGCTGGATTAAGGTATATTAAAATAGTATATTTACCTAAATTAGGTCTCCACTAGCGAGTTATAGATAGTGCATCGTGGTTCTAGAATGCTATCAAAACAACACTGCTTATTTATTCAAGTATGTATCTGGTGTTTTATATTGTATTCCACCTATTAATGGAGAAAAGACAACTTCATGTGGGTTGGTAATAATCGGGTGCCAGCAGGCGGGGATTCAACATTTACACACTAGAATCGAACCTCTAAGTGTTTTGACGGATATACTGTTAGAGCAATTACCATTAGATTGCACCGCATAATCGTGCATTGTAAACCAATATTATCTAGCTAGACATCGGTCATGAATTAGAGAAAGGAATTGACCCGAAAAAACATTAACTAAGTCTTTTGAGGCTTATGGGAAAGAGGTTTATGGGAAAGCGATTTTTGTATGGATGGCCGATTGCATGAGGATCCGGCCTCAAACGTAGGTACCTAATTATTTTAAACACACTTCACAATCAAAACACGTGCATAGGTATAAAAGACGATGGTGTAAGAACGATACATTATCATTATCATCATAATCATATCAGTCGATAGACTTCCACGGCTGGAAAAAAGGCATCCCCCAAAGTTGTCCACAACGATCGATCGGTCTTGCGCCGCCCTCATCCAATTTCTGCCCGCGATCCTAACCAGGTCGGTCCACCGTATTGGATTTGGAGTTAAATGAAGAAGAAGAGGTTTTTAACTGAGTTTTATTTATTAAACCTTGACACAGCAACAAGACATGTACATGATATTAGCACAAGTAAATTAGCCATCTTTATTTTACAGGAAGTATACCAACGTTACAGATATAACAACCCAAAGCTACCAACATGAAACATAAAATATAATTGTTGCCATACTCAAAACACCCCCTCAACAGTTATATTTTTTATGACATTACAATTTATGCAACTGGCTCCTGTACTATATTCAATTTATAACACAATATAAAAAAAAATTAAGACAAAATTAAATTTCTAAGTTTACTAAATAACTGTTTGCCTAAAGGCTTTGTGAATAAGTCTGCAATATTATTATTTGAGTTTATATATTCAAGCTTTACATTTCCATTCGACACTTGCTCGACTATATATTTATATTTAATGTCTATATGTTTTAATCTCTTATTGCTGTCAGTGTTTCCAACAATTTTTAAAACACTTTGGTTGTCTTCTAAGACTTCTAGTAATACATTTGGATAACCAAAATCTTTTAAAAGTTTTTGTAAGAAACACCCTTCCATTATAGTCAAACTAAGTGCTACATACTCTGCTTCACAAGATGACAGAGTCACGCAAGACTGTTTTTTTGTACACCAAGAAATTGGACAATTGAATATATAGAAAATCTGACCAGATGTCGATTTTCGGTCTTTTATATCACCAGCCCAGTCTGCGTCACTGTAACCTTGTAATTTTACAACATTATTAATCTTATATGTTAAATGACAAATCAATTGTATCTTTTATATATCTAAGTATCCGTTTAAGGCATTTGTATAGGGCCATACTAGCACAATGGACATATCTGCTTAAGAAACCTACTGCTACTGCCAAATCGGGCCTAGTACAAGTAGCATAAAGCAAGCTTCCTATTAGACTTCTACATGTTTTTTCAATCTCATGTTTTCAGATTTTTCTCTTTGTAACAATTCAAAATTAAAGTTTTGTTCCATCGGTGTTGCTACTGCTTTACAATTTGACATTTGATATTTATCAAGCAATATTTCTAAGTAATTTTTCTGATTTATTTTGGTTACATTGTTTTTAAGGTCTTGGTCGATATTTATTCCTAAGTAGCAACTTGCAAGACCTAAGTCTTTCATTTGAAAATTACAATTTAAGGCATTTTTCAAGTCATTTACTAGCTTTTCATTTTGACCAAAATAAAGCAAATCATCTACGAATAGCAAAACATAGATATACTCATTATTATCTCTTTTAAAATACAAGCATGGATCATTTTGAGATCTTTCAAAATTTTCTTTTAGCATAAAGTCATTAAATTTAGAATTCCAGTATTTAGGCGATTTTTTTAGACCATAAATAGATTTTTTTAGTTTACAAATTTTGTTACTAGATAATTTCATATAAACAGTCTCATTTATGTCCCCATAGAGAAAAAGCTCCTGTAACATCCATCTGGTAAACTGGTTTACCTTTCTGATTGGCTACTGCCATCAATGTCCTGAACGTAGTCAGCTTTGCAACAGGTGCATATGTCTGGTCATCACAATTTTTCTGTTCAAAGCCTCGAGCTACTAGGCGAGCTTTGTATATAGTTTTTCCGTCCATTTCTTTAACTTTGAACACCCATTTGCTACTCACAAGGTTTTCTCCGTCTGGAACTTCTGTTACTTCTTCCCATGTATTATTTCTTTCTAAGGTCTCCAGTTCCCTTTTAATGGCTTCTTCCCACATGCATTTGTCAGGTCTTGTCATCGCCTCCTCATATGTTATAGGGTCATGGCAGCTGTAGGTAGTGAAACTACAGTCCGTTTCATCGGAGTCTATATTCATGTTGTAATCTTCCTGCCATTTTGGTGTTTTTATTGTTCTCTTAGGTCTTCCTTCCGTCACTTCTTGTCCAGTCTCCTCTGATACATTTATAGAATTTTCCTCTATATCTATCGACTCTTCATCAGTCGCACTTGCAAAGGTGTCATTTAATTCAGGGTTTTCATCTTCGTACGGTTCTTGAGATACTTCATTATCTATGTCAAATCCAGTGAATATTTCTAGGTTATTCTCATCCGCGGTTTGTTTGTCTGCTACTCCCTTTAGAAATATTACATCCCTTTTAATTTCTACTTCCTGTTTGTCGGTTAGGTAAACTCTGTATCCTTTAGTGTTCTCTCCGTATCCAACCAAATATCCTAATTCAGCTTTACTATCGAACTTCCGCCGTTTCTGCATACATGCACAGATATTTGTGCTCCGAACTGTCTTAATTTGTTGATGTCATATTCTTGACCCGACCAAAGCTCGTATGGTGTTTTATTATGTAGCCGACTTGGTCCAGTCCTATTTATTACATAAACAGCGGTATTTAGGGCTTCAGCCCACAAATCTTTCCTTAAGCCGCTCTCTATCAGCATTGTCCGAGCTGATTCAACTACTGTCCGCATCTCGCGTTCGATACAACCATTTTGTTGAGGAGTGTAGACGACACTTTTTTGATGTTGGATACCATGGGCATTGAGGAGGTCACGCATTTCCTTTCCAATGAACTCCTTGGCATTATCACTTCTTATGTACTTTATTTTGTGACCAGGGTTCACTTCTGTTTGCTTGATAAATTGTTTTAAACAGGCTACACTCTCTGATTTATTCTTCAGAAAATATACTTTTCTATATTTTGTAAAATCGTCCTTCAATAACAGGAAAAATCTTGCCCCACCGAGTGAAACTTCTTCAACAGGGCCTCCAATATCCATGTGAATTATTTCTCCAGGTTCTGTCGCTCTATGGTCACTACTTGGAAAAGGAAGTTTGTGTTGCTTTCCTTTCAAGCAGGGTACGCAGGTTTCTTCATCACCTTTTTCAAACGTTATGCTATTCTTTTCGAGAATCATTTTAACTCGATTAATATTTTGATGGCCTAGTTTAGCATGCCACTCTTGAAGTTGAGAGTTGCTTTTCCCCACTAAAGCAGTTTCTTCCTTTTGTTGAAACATCATAATGTACATTTTACCTTGCCGCTTCGCAATAGCATGTACACTGTCATTTTTCTCAAATGTACACTTGTTGGCTGTAGACAACATTTTATATCCTTTGTCCAAAGCCGCACTCATTGAAAACAGATTTACTTTTAGTTCTGGCACAAACAAAACACCATGTATTGTGGTAGGGATCCACTTTTCTCCGTCATACGCTTTCAGTTCAATGTCCCCACAACCAACTGATTTTATCACTGTTCCGTCCCCGATTATTACATCCTTTGACGCCACAAAATTTTAAAGTTTTGGAATAGTTCTCTCGTGTAACACATGTGTTCAGATGCGCCACTATCGAGGTACCAGTCATATTCAGAACATTTTGAGGTTAGAGCACTGATCTAAATCGACGTTATGAACGCGTTCTGTTTTTCATTTGTAAAATTCGCACTACGCTTTTCACTATTTCCCGGTCTTTTGTTAAACCAACATTGTTCGTAGGTATGTCCATGTTTTTTACACTTGCTACAAAACATGTTCGATTTTTGCACTCGACAGTCACGCTTATAATGTCCACTTTTACCACAATTAAAGCACTTCCTGGAGTCCTTTTTTACATTCACTTTAAAGGCCGTTAGGTTTTCGTTATTATTTTGATCTTCATAAGTTTTATTTCTTTGCTCTTCAATCAACAGTCGAGCTGTCAACTCTGACAACGTCCGCTTATCAGTTGATACCGAATCCCATGCAGATACAAAATGTCGGAATTTTTCTCCCAATGAACTGATTATTTTTGTAATAATCATATTTTCTGGAATGTCGCCTTTTGCCTGGCGAACTTGCGATACAATGTTGTCAATCCTCGCAATAAACGTTGCGATGTTTTCATTGCTTCCTAGTTTCATTTCAAAAAATTGTTGTTGTAGTATATGTAGTGAAACGTCCGACTTTTGTTCGTACACCGTACACAACTTGTCCCATATTTGTTTAGATGTCTCACAATTTTGGACTTGCAGCATCACACTTGGCGATAGTCTGGTTACGATTACTCCTTGAGCTTTTGCATCCAATCTCAGCCAATCTGCATATTTTTTTGTGTCTTGAGCCGCTTGATCAGATGCCGGGTCCGGTGCGCCCGGGCATGGATTTGAACCGTCTACTACTCCATACGCAGATAATGCTTTCAAGATAACTTTTATTTGAAATTTCCAACTCGTCCAGTTGTCGGCGCCTTCTAACCTTATCCCTTGGCTGCCCGAAGATATCACCGCTGGACTGAAATTGTCGGCGTCCATTTTGACCATGCCGCAATACTTTACTGCTTTACCACAGATTTCCACTGCTTTACCGCAGATTATCACCTCTTCACCTTGGTTAAGGGGCTGGGCCCATAACCATTTGGAGTTAAATGAAGAAGAAGAGGTTTTTAACTGAGTTTTATTTATTAAACCTTGACACAGCAACAAGACATGTACATGATATTAGCACAAGTAAATTAGCCATCTTTATTTTACAGGAAGTATACCAACGTTACAGATATAACAACCCAAAGCTACCAACATGAAACATAAAATATAATTGTTGCCATACTCAAAAATTGGGAGCCTTACCACGCTGCGTCTTCCGGTCCGCAGTCGCCACTCAAGAACCTTTCTGCTCCAATGGCCATCAGTCAAAACGATGCATAGTCAATTTGATTCTGGCACCTATTGACACCTTAAGAATTCACTAAGGCAATAAACTTTTCGACTAAGTATGTACATGTATATCTTGATCCCTGAAAGGACCAATTTGTTTCCAGCATCCAAATCGTATTTGCAAAATTGATTCAATATAGTCCTGCAGCAATATTAAATCAAGTATCAGATGATCAGAGGCAGGTAAACGGTAGCAGTTATTTAGTGGGCCCGGAGCCGGGAGCGACGCCCACTCCCGTCTCCCGTGATTTATCCGCGGAGCCGTGAGCCTCATGGCGATTTACTGCCTTGGTGAAATATCAGCAGATCCGTGACGAAATATGCCTCCGTTCTATCGTGTAAGCTTCAAGCCTCTGATTTGTCAGGAATCAATGGCAACTCGAACTCGTTTGATAAATCACGCGACGACGTGGGCGCGTGCACTGGCCAAATATATGGTCGCTTTGGAAATGTGTGAAATGTGAGCTAGTATCATTTTAAGTTTACGATTAATGTGCCTACTTTAGATTTAAAACATTCCCGCCTGTCCAGCCGTCTGTCAAGACTCATTTTCTCAGAAAAGCGTGAAGGTATTAAGCTGAAGTTAATATCAAATATACTACGTCTACAATCCTTTAAGCATAGTTGAGGCTCGCTAAGGATTCAAAACCTACAGGGTACTGCCCGTCGACCTAGAATCATGAAACTTGGCAAGAACCAACATCATGCCGTACAAAGTAAGGCGAAAAGTGCGAAAGCGAAAATGTTTTTGTAATCACAAACTTATTTGCAGTAAGTAAGATATGTCGATGTATGAGAACAGTAAAATTAAGTTTGTCCCTCAATCCAGTTTCTATTTTCGTTACTGTACCTAATATTCAATTCTTTAATAGTCTAATTACGGTACCCTCGGTGCGAGAGTTCGACCCGCACTTGAAAGGTTCTTTTAGGACGAACTTCCTTTATCCTAGAGCACGTTGGAGGGAAAGAATGAGTAAAGGAAATAATAGCACTTCTCTTATCTAGACATTAACGATAGGAACGTTTTTTTTTCTTGGCACTAAGGGCACGATGCGCTGTAATTAAAACCTGTGCAAGAGGTTATTTCTAACTAAACAACTGGAGCCAATCCTCCTATCAATTCTGCACGTTTAGTGCAATTGATTCAGTTACCGGAAAACTTTCCAGCATTGGTTTTCTTATCATAAGACTCCCATATCACATATCCGCATGTTTGGTTTGGATGTTACGATGCTCTTCTCGCCTAGAGGTCGTAATCCTTCATCGATTCTCATGAAATTTTGTGAGTAGGTCGATAAGTATATAGATCGTTTTATATCGAAACAAACTCGCGAGGTCTTCAGCTCACAGAGCCACTAGTAATATAAGACATAACTTCACGCTCTTCTATAATTTATCAGTCAAATAGGCACCTAAATCATTCAAAGCGGCAACAATTCTGTTCCGATAGAGCGACACTTTTATAGTCCGCTTTCAGCGAGCTCGTACTGTCTGTCAGTTCAGCTCGAGAATAATATAGAGAGTGGATAGTGTGCCTCCTACATTACCATACCCGTCGGTTTATGAACGCTTGTAGTGTTTAGGCGCCCACTCGAGATCACCACCGGACTACCATTTGAAATTATCACTGCCGTGGATTATTGCTTATTGCAGTCAGGAACAACAGCCAGTTATCTTAAATATGCAAAGATAACGCCCCTCGTAAATCCACCGCGTCATACCGTACCGAATGTGCGCTAACGTCGATTTAATAAAACCAACACGAGTTTTCTATAAGTGCTTGATACTGACGCACGCAATCTGTGATCTCAAATAAGCTACATAACATCTTAAGCCATTATCTTTCAATAGTGTTGCGCGAGCGGTCGACTTATCTGGCAATTAAATCGACATTCAGAAGCCGATGTGGCTTTAATTCTGAGCACGCCACCGCCAAACACTTTACAATGACTCGGATGCATGACAAATAACGTTTTGATTGGACACCCGGCTAGCGAATGCCGGCGTGAGCGCATCTCCACTACACCACTTTATCAATGAGATTTTAAACGATAATATTCTAGTAATACAATTTCGGTTTTATTCACGGCCAGCCCTGAACTATCGAACTCTTCGTGAGTTCCCCATGGAGGACCTCAACGCGGTCACTACCACGGCAAACAGTGCACCTGTTTCCATAAGACGTGTTATATGTTTTCTTAGTTTTATGTATTTTTATATACCAAAAAGTAATTAAGGTTTAACATAATCAATGAAATATTCCCTTTAGATCTTTAATCATTTGACAAATTTCGTTTACAAGCACATTATTCAAAAGTAAAAAAGTAAGAAACGCGGAAACGAAGCGCGATTTTAGTATTTAAGTCTGATTTGTAACGCGTAAATGTAACAAAATCGTAAACCATGGTAAAAAAGGTACAGAAAAGACGAAAAAGATATCGTAGATGAATGGACACGCTGTTAGGAGAATGATAATAGTCATCTGCGTCGTTATTACTTTCTATAATGAACATGGGGTGATGAACTTTAATATTGGATAGGTGGACCATGACATTTTAAGCCACTCCGAGCCCTCATCAATTATAATAACGTTATGATCTGTTTTAATCAATTATCATTACTGTATCATGTTGCGTGAAGGTATACTTATACGCGATATGATTATGTCGTCATGCAAGTATGCCGTTGAGTGTATGCTTAAGCAATTGCTAAGCCATAAATAATATTTGACCTGAAACGCTGACAATGGCCGTAAAGGCTAATTTATACCTACGAGATTCATCAACGCGTCGTTTTGAATGTCGCGTTTGATTTGAGATTCAGATTCAGGGTGTGTTGAGGATGCTTCCCGGGAATGGGCAGGACTCGTAAATATTCATAGCCGCAGCTGGCGACAAAACGCTTTTCATCGGCGCTGGCGAGGCCACCCGACGCGCGAGTTATAGCCAACAGTTCCGAAGCTGACGCGCCTCCATATATCCCCCTCTTTAAGCCAGGCTTGCGGAGCACCAACCTTTTAATCGTGGCCCATTATGAAGGCAATTTTTACGGCTTTATTCTGGGACAGCTAATTTTCTTTCAATCTTTCGCGTAATAACTTAAGCGTCGTGCTGGGCGAGTCATGGTTATTATGCGACAGCGCCGCTCCGAAGCCGATATTCATGACTGTCCCCGCCATTAACGGCGAACTTGTAGGGCAACACGGCAGTACGCCACTTAAACAAACAACTCAAAATGGTAAACAACTTTTATAGTCGAAGCCATGATTCAACGAGGCATTGTGATATCGCCAATTTAGCGATATCTCGGCTTCATCACGGACACATATAAATTTTTGGTTTTCGGGTTGCATTGAAAGATATTTAAGTTGCCATTTTGTAGGAGATATAGCTATATTATTAGATCCTATATTGCGCACGCCTGAACTTGAGCTCTATGACTTGTTAACTTAAATTCAACGCTTATGAAAATGAAGTAGATATATTTATCAATGAGACAAAAATATATAGCGGTTACTTTGAACAGAACAAATCGCTAAAGTAGAACATCTTATTATTCTTATTCTTATTCAAATCGCTAAAGTAGACCATGCCATTAGAAACATCGTATTCTTGAATTCGGTTAGCAATTTTACATACAAAACTACCGTGAGTCTCAGACATATTAAAATACATAAACGGGTTTACTCACGTCGTAGAAGTCGCATAGAACATAAATAAATGTTGTTTGTTTTAGGTCCCTCACCTATCCCCTCACAAAAACTCGAAATTATAAATACCGACCATTCTCCTATCGTGTGATATGCCTTCACGTCGACATTGGCGAAATACATCTTGCTAACCCAGCAAGAAATGAAAGCCACGCAGAAAAAAAAAAGAAAAAAAAACTTGACATGTAGACAATCAATCAATCAATTAGCAATGTTTCTCGTAAACTTTTATTTACCTTTACATGTTTTTAAACAACTTTCATCCACAAGAGTGCAATTAACAGGCCTAATTCACGTGTAGGATACGCTCGTTCAGTTAGCACATTTGCTACAAATCCAAAGCTATAGTCACACGAAGCGGCAAGGCTCGCCCGGGGGCTCCAATTTCGCCGTTCCCACAACAAATCGCCGAGTCAAAGTTCACCGGCTAATTGCGCGGCGTTATCGACAGATCGACCGCTTCGGGAGAGTATATATCAATAACATGTAATTAAAATTATTTAGTCGAGTCGGGCGCGGCGTCCCCCAGGCGGATATTACACATTCGCCGCCAGAGGTCCAGCCCGTCATTAGGCGAGACATTTTTATTCCTTTCTCTTTAATTTCCGTCAGTGGACATAAATGATGGCGCTAGTACACGCCGCGGGGTCGCTCGACGCGCGGTCGCGGGTCATCTTGTGTGTTTTATTAATAACGTTGTTGCTGTGCTCTCGATTGGCGATGCCGCGCCGCTCTTAATATACCCAATGGACATATAAAAATAATTATAATTAGATACGACCTTTACTCCCCATAAACATGAATAATAACATATCAGTGGTTCGATATCGGTATAATTTACACAAAATTACGGGATCTGAGCGTTTGACCGTCGCCTATCGGTAATATATCATGAATGCGCCGTTGCCCAAACCCGGGCAGAATGTATACAATCATTAAGTCATTTAATGACAATCCTCATGCCGCCTCAGCCTCATGTAGCCGCAATACAGGCATACATACAGGGAGGTTAAAACAAATAACGCATGTATACGTCGCACTTTCTGTCACATTCTCTAACTCTAATGACATTATTTACAATGAGCATGTCACAGCAAATGCTTCATTTCGTTTAACGACAGTCAAACTGTCAGCGTACAATAGTCGTTTTGACAGTTTACTTTAGCCGCAGCGCTGCGCAAGCGACGGTATCTTCCGCGTCCGTCATAATACCCCAAATCGGCGTGACCAGATAAAAGCCTCATACAATGGCCGTCAATGGCGCCCTGCATTTACAGTCCCATTGTGTGCTACCACGCTACGAGATAGTAAAGAGAGCTATCTGATAAAACGGCACTAAGTGGCCCGGCGCTCACGAACGTCCACTTGATGAATTATACAAACACCAATCAGTTAATTATTTTATTCAAGTCGCTCAACCTCTTATCTGGCTTTGTGTACGACATAATTGATATGTTAAGTCGTTGGAACAATCGAGCCGTCTCGCCCGAAGATCGGCTTCGGCGGAGCGACCCCGGTCAAAAGGCCCGCGCTATCTGACGACTTATTTTAGCCGACACAATGAAAAACTTTTACATAATACGACTTAGTCTATTCTCTTACATCTATTAAGGTATAGAAATCATAATCTGTCATGTAAGACGTTTTTTTATGTCTTCAAAATCGAAAAAGAACTAGCTGCACGTGTTATCTCTCTTAAAAAGTAAAGCGGTTCGTGCTGATGTACATATTTTATTTATGTTAAGCACGTGCTGGGGAAACTCGACGTGTAACGATTAAGGGTTTGCAGTAAGGCATCGTCCTTATTTGCAAATGCAAACTTATCGTTGTTGTAAACGAGGACGGAGAGTTTATTCGTTCCCATTTCACAGATAACTATGTAAGTAATCCTACTGACAATACAGACATACATACAAGTTTGTATAAAGTTTGTAAAGAGGTAAGGTAGAATAAAGGTACGCAAAAATGGTCCCAGCAAAAGGTAATCGCAAAATACTATTTAGCTACTCAGTTAATCAAAGAGGTGCAAAGAGGTGAAAATTATCAAAATCGGTCAAGCTGTTGACATTATGTGGCTACAATGACATAAATTTATAAAGGTAGATTCCGACTAACTTATAACAAAAAATTTGGAACAACTTTTTTGATTTAGGAACCGTCGGACATCAAATAGCCTAAATATTCGTCAAATAGCCTACATCAGTTTGAGTTAAATATCTTCATTGATTTTACAACAGTAAGTATATGTATGTAATCTATCTATATATACCGGGTGGGCCCTGTAACAGGAGCAATAAATTAAAACATAGATTCGTCCCTTGAAACTAAACAACATTTGTTAAGCAACTTCTGAAAATAACGTGTATTAAATGACATTTTGTAGAATAAAGTTTAGACAAAGAAGCAATGTATTGCGAAATGTCCGATATTAGTAGAGTGACAGCTATGTCAATGCTCAGGGAATGTCAACGTTGGACGACATACATTGAAAATACTATTTAATTTGTTTGAAATAATAAAATTTTGAAAACTGTCTTTTTTTTAAAGTTGCTGAACAAATGTTGTTCAGTTTAACGAGTAAAATCTATGTTACAATTTTTTGCTTATGTTACAGGACCCACATTGTATAAAAGTCAAAGGTGACTGACTGACTGACTGACTGACTGACATAGTGATCTATCAACGCACAGCCCAAACCACTGGACGGATCGGGCTGAAATTTGGCATGCAGGTAGATGTTATGACGTAGGCATCCGCTAAGAAAGGATTTTTCAAAACTCACCCCTTAAAGGGGTGAAATGGGGTTCCAAAGTTTGTATGGGGAAAGAAGATTAGTTAGACTATTTTATTCGAAAGTTAACACAGGAGTATTCCTAACAATAAATGAGTAAACACGTGTTTCAGGTTTTTTGAAAATTCAACCCCTAAAAGGGAGAAATGTGGTGACAAAGTCTGAAAATCAGCATGGGTATTGTTTTTATGGTTTATCGGGTCGCTGATTACGAAAACCGCAACGATTTTAAAATCCAACGTGGCGGACGTGAGTTACCATCTCCCCTGTTGGGGTGAAATGGGGTTGAAATGTCTAAATACTAAACCGCTGGTTCTGGAGAGTTCAAATTTGGCACGTAGGTTCCTTATAAGGTGTAGGGGTGCACTAAGAAAGGATTTTCCAAAATTTACAGGAGTATTTCTAACGATAAATGAGTAAACACATGTTTCAGGTTTTTTGAAAATTCAACCCCTATAAGGGAGAAATGTGGTGACAAAGTCTGAAAATCCATTGGTAATGCTTTTATGGTTTATCGGGTCGCTGATTACGAAAACCGCAACGATTTTTAAATCCAACGTGTCGGACGTGAATTAACATCTTCCCTGTTGGGGTAAAATGGGGTTGAAATGTGTAAATACTAAACCGCTGGTTCTAGAGAGTCCATATTTGGAACCTACGTGTCCTTATAAAGTCTAGGGGTGCAATAAAAGAAGCATTTGTCAAAAGTCACCCCCCCGAAGGGGTGAAATGGGGGTCGTAAGTTTGTATAGGGAAAAAATATTAGTTAGACTATTTTATTGAAAACTTCCAAGGAGTATTTCTAACGATAAATGAGTAAGCACGTGTTTCATGTTTTTTGAGAATTCAACCCCTAAAGGAGGAGAATATGGTGACAAAGTCTGAAAATCAACAAGGGTAATGTTTCTATGGTTTATCGGGTCGCTGATTACCAAAACAACAACGATTTAAAAAAAACAAACGTGGACGTGAAATACCGTCTCGCCTGTTGGGGTGCGATGGGGTTGAAATGACTAAATATGAGTATGGGTGTAATTTTTAAGGTTTGTTGGGACGTAAATTACGAAAATGCCACCCATTTTGAAATTTTATTTGTGGTCATGAAAATTCTTGAAAGCATTTGCGCCAAATTGCAATTTAATCGGTCCAGTAGTTTTGCAGCAAATCGGTTGTAACAGACGGGCTGACAGACAGCTACACGTGATCCTATAAGGGGGTTTTGTTTTTGATTTTGAGGTATGGATAGAGACCCGCGTTATCCTAATAGATTAAAAAAATAGTATTTGGTGGCATCTCGATCGTCGTTAATCGGTACCTAGGCGGGCGGTGCGTTGGGACGGGAGGAGTAATGATCGGGAAACTTCCTGCATCCGTAATAAATACATTCAAGCTTTTCAAAAATTATGTTAAGTCATTTCAGAATTCTGAATTACGTTTATCTGGCTCAGAATAATACATTTTTCATTCATCAACGAAGAGAACCTCAATATCTTACAATAGAACATGACGTAACTTAGAACATGGCTTAGAATCATTAAACCAATCTCGAATATCCCAAGTCGATAAGCGGAGGCTCGGGACATTATAAAAGCTTTATACAAATAAAATGCACACATATCCCGGTGCCTTAGCTTCACTTCGAGTTATGAATTTTGAAGTGAGCTTTATTTGGTACAGTAAAAGCTGAGATCGCTTGATTTGTGAGTGCTTGAGTTTTCGGTTTGATTTGATAAAGTGGAGTTATGATAAAATAAAAAGTATTTCCCAGTAATATTAGAAAAGCGAAAGTCTGTGTATGTTTTGTTACTTCTTCTCGCTAAAACGGCTGAACGGATATGCATGAGGGAAATGCAGATTGCAAATTATACCCTAACTTAACAAATAGCCTACTTTTAATCCTGAGAAAAAAGAGCATTGTTCCCGTAGGATGATGTATATCACATAGGCACGCGAGCGAAGCCGCGGGTTAATGCTAGTCAATCATAGAAGCCACGTGCTTATATTATAACATACCTTTTAAATATTCCCTTGGATTCCATCTAACCAACTCAAGACGCAATTGAGTCATTGGGTTTTAAAATGCCAGCCGACTTACCTTATCTGAAACGCATAGGATTGAATTATTAAGACATCTCTCTAAATATACGTTATCAATATTTTTAATACAGTAGCGGGATATATTCAAATTTTATGTACGCGTGACTGTGCTCGTTATAGAGATTGTTCTGAGCATTAGCTATTATCAGTCAAGCTAGCTGAAAGCATACTGGATAGAGTTGGGTACAGCGTTCCGGTAAAAAAATCACTGTGATTTCGTCACGTCTTTAATATATAATTACTGTAATGAGATCACAATAAATAAAAATATTTAAAGTGATTTTATACCCCTTTTTAATCAAATTCCTAAATGTTTCATAAGGAATCTCTTACTTAATAATCAACTTCACAAAAAATACCGATTTTTCGCAAGAAAAAAACGAATTTTCGAGATAACTAAACAATTTACTATAAACAATATTTTAAAAGTCCCTTTGATTCCTCATCAACGGATCTTCACCAAATTTGTATGGTTCTAATTTGAAGTTGCCTACTTTTAAAAAGAAAAATAATTTTCCAAATCGGTTTACGACGGAGTTCTGGGGTAATAAACAGTACAAAAATATACAACTGAATTGAGAACCTCCTTTTTTTAAAATTGGTTGAAAATACACAAAATAGTGACTCCAGGGTCACAACACAGGCATACGAGATATTATTTTTCCGTCGTGAAAAGTCACAGTGATATTTTTGGACGATCACTTTTTTTTTTCAAAATTACGTTTTTTTATCATCAACCTCTAATACGATTAAGACGATTCGATGTCGTAACTCTTGCTGGAATTCTTTCTTTTTGAGATAGCAAGCAAAACTTGGAATATGTTGAGTGGTATATATGTAATTGTTATTTTAGGAAATAGGCTAGCTATTTAGGTATTGTCAAAAATTTAAAAAAAATGCGGAAAATCATGGCGCTGATATTTTAAAGATACATATTTATTATGTACCTGCCTATATTATTACTGTTTACTCGTATATGAATTCAATTACAGTAGGTTTGCGTTTGATTTTTTTGTTATATATTTTTCTTGGCAATTTTTTTTTTTGTATTTTTGCTAGTACTTACCTACTTAGTACTTTTCATCAAAGTTTGACGCCGGTATTAATGGATATGTACATGTAGGAATAGAAATAAATATACATACCAATTGCAAAAAATAACTTCACCACACTCTGCAAGTAGGTACTTTCTTTACGAAGAATCGTTTCACAATCAAAATCATTACAATCGGGACCGCTTAACGCCTTAAGTAGTTTCAGTAACAGATAATTAACATTAGCAATAGTGTTCAAATTTATAGCGACGTAGTGCAATGTTGCAACAAATTGAGTACGGTAGGGATCAAATGTTAGAGCAAATGAACCGGAGGCGAGCGGCGGGGGCACTCTATTTTCTAATCTTCATAAAACCTTCAAACGCCTTGACAGCCCCGATATCATTATAATACAGTCGCATGGCAATCGGCCCTATCAAATAGGAATGCGTCCGTAGGGCAAACGGGATAAGTGTTGGATTAATAATTTGTAAATATTAAATATTCATGAGCCGAGAGCACGGGTCAAACATTCGTTTTTATAAGGCCGAGAACTGAACCCGCACTCATATTTATTAAGGAGATGGACGTAATTATCATAACTGACTTAACGGGACAAGTTTCGGGCTGTGTCGTGCATAAGAGTGCGGTGGAGATACCAGCTACATTGATAATATATTTAAATTGTTTAACGAAATATCATAATTACTCGTACGTATTAGTATACGTACAATAGGCATCAAAGGTTCAGTGCGTGAACTGCCAGAATGTGATTCGAGTTTTATACCTGTCTCGCTCACTCTTACGCAATAAAGATACGAACCGATCCCAATTTGAGAGCTAACGGACGGTAGCTGACAATTTTAGTATGCAATTTGACATAAGCCGGTAAATTGACAGCTACTTTTGATGCTAACCGTACTGAGAATCGCCTGAATGAATTACTTGACCTAGTAAAGGTCGCTGAACTCCACTGTACGCGAGTGGTGCAGGACCGGTCATGGTAGCTTTCTTTGGGGGAGGCCTATACCCAGCGGTCATACTGAGAAGCCTTGATTTAGTAATTACATCCAATGAGTTACTCATCAAAGCTCAGCCAAAACCTATGGATTTAAAACACTGTTTTTTTATAACTCTGTCCCCAACCCTTTTAATATTATCCTGTTATTTTAGCATAAAAATATTCATTTCAACAAAACAAAAAGAACTCCCATGATCTCCGGATTGTCATGAACTTAGGTACTTGAACTCAACTTGACCTAAACTTTTCTAGATATTATTTAATCCTTGTATTTTTACTTCGCTTGTATACCTCAGTAGGTAGTTTAGGTGCAGATAATGTAAATGGTCTTATAAAAGTGGAAAACCTTCACAGTTTCGGGAAAAATTATTTATTTCGCCAGTTAAACTTAAAAATATGATGATATACTTAAATAGAACGGATTCTCAAAAATTCTAGCCGGGCATTCACTGTCGTTATATGAGATAAGTATACATATACCGATGTTTTAATACATAACGCTATCCAAGGGTTTATTCCTCAGAATTCATTCAGAGTTCAAACTTCCAATGATCTAAACCCGTGTCAGTACTTAATCACGAAAAACTTTTTCACGAAAACTTTTTCACGAACGACTTTATCACGAAAAACTTTATCACGAATAGACTTTATCACGAATAGACTTTATCACGAAAACTTAATCACGAAAACTTTATCACTAAAGACTTTATCACGAAAACTTTATCACGAAAAGACTATATCACGAAAAGACTTTATCACGAAAAGACTTTATCACGAAAAGACTATATCACGAAAAAAAATATCACGAAAAGGTTGACTAGTGATATTTTTTTCGTGATAATTTGCTCAGTGGATTATTTTCATTCGGAAACCTATCGTTTGTGGTACAGATACTGATATTTATTTACAAGAACTGACCAAGAGTTAGTATGACTCGCGCACCGAGGGTTCCATACAAACACTTCCACTTTCCATCTTACTGGCCGGGTTAAACCATCAGAGACCGGGAATCGAACCCGGTACCTTTTCCACCAGGCAGTTCCTTTTTCAATTTTTCTTTAATCTTTGATCTAACAATCTATGGATAATATATAATAATTTGAATTTGAATTTGAATTTTGATCTTCGTATTAATGGTTTAAACAAAAATGGTGGAGTACCCAGATTACAAATATGGGACATTAAATGAGTCATAAATTGCTGGTTAAGTTAAGTTTACACCTAGTACGTATGGCGCCGCATACAAGTGAGGTGCAAACTTAATTTAACAGGGCCCGAACAGGTAAGTTGGTAAGAGATAAATAAATAAAATAAATAAATAAAAATGTACGGAATGCTCGGAGGGTGTCAGACTTGCACTTGGCTGGTTTTTCTTTGTTAGTAAGTAGTCCTTGCTTTTCGGTTCTTTTTGTCGTCCCCTACCCTGCGCTGACGAATGTCGCAGTACTTGCAATATCTTAGTCATTTTTTTTTAATAATTGTCATGGGTGTCGTTTTCTGGGTTTTTGGGGGTATAGATTTCAAAAATGGCATCCATTTTAGAATTAAAGATGGTGAACGTTAGTTTTTTGAAAAAGTCGTCATGGGTATCGTTTTCTAGGTTTTTGGGGGTGTACATTTCAAAAATGGCATCCATTTTGGAATTAAAGTGGTGGACGTAATTTTTGAAATAATCGTCATGGGTGTCGTTTTCTGGGTTTTTGGGGGTGTAGCTTTCAGAAATGACATCCATTTTGGAAATAAAGATGACGGACATCACTTTTTTGAAAAAGTCGTCATGGGTATCGTTATCTAGATTTTAGGGGGTGTAAATTTCAAAAATGGAAACCATTTTGGAATTAAAGATGGCGGGCGTAACTTTTGGAAAAAGTCGTCATGGGTGTCGTTTTCTAGGTTTTTGGGGATGCAGTTTTCATAAATGGCATCCATTTTGGAAATAAAGATGGCGGGCGTAACTTTTGACTCTGAAACATTGTAATATTTGAGGAATTCTGAAGATGCAATATTTTGCAATATTTTGTGGCTCCACATGAGTTCATGCTCAAATACGAGTACTTACCTATTTACACATCGTTAAACTAAAATATTCGTCAGTGTGTGTGTAACCAACAAAGCTCTGGCAGCACAACGATTTTCGGGTACTATTTTCAGCCGCTGAAAACGATAACTACTCTGAAATGTATCATGTCACCATCAACATCCAACACAATAAAAACTAACAATAACTTTTACTCATCTTTCAAAATATAAAACGTATCAAATATAAACATTAAAAACTTTAATACGAACAGCCACTCCATTTCACTGATTTTATTTGCTTGCATTGAGTTGCTGATTGTCGATTTGTAATAATTTAAGTAATAAATGTAATTACATTTTTGGTCGCAAATTAAACTGCCAGCAGTTCAAATAAAATAAATTAAAATCGTCGGCACAAACTTCATAATTTTAAATATACCGGCGGTTATTGAGTTGAGGCAATCCATTTTAAAATTAAGTATCCGAGTATTTAAATTCACAGAATTTCATCAGGTCATAAGTTTAACATTACTTGCTCTATATGTTTGAATACATTACAATTTTATTGGGATCATTAAAACCCAATGAAATCCGAAACGAAGTTATAGTTAATGGCGTTACAAATAAAAACGCTATTATGATGGTGAAGATAGAACACGAAATAAAACGTGATATTCTACGGGAATATTTTACGAGTTTCTCGTAACTGCACTCGCGGTCAGAATCCATGGATTCGATGCTATTACACCAAATGTTATTCGCAATATCAAATCATGAATGCATGGGTTTCCAAACCTTATCTGTTAACGACGCATTTACGTATTCAGCTAGTCAAATTAACGTAGTTTTTTTCCGGAGAATGCATGGGTACCTGGAACGTCTCACGGGCCGTCACTCTTTACTCTCTTCGGTGCTAAATTTGAGAATCTCTGGATTAATGTAAACTTTAATTTTTAAAATTTGAAATATGGGTTACTTTTACCGTTTACTTAACAAACGAATCTAGTTCTGTGAGGAATTTTTACCGAACATTTCTTTGCACAAATTGTCATTTCATCAAGTGACTTTGTGACACGTTTGGCTAAGTTGATTTAGTTATACGCTGGCCTGCAAATTTAAGTCGGTGGTTCTGGGCCATGGCAAAGGATCGTCGATGTTTTCTGTTTATGTAAGTTTTACATATTTTACGTATGTACGTCGTTGTCAAGTACCTATAACAAAATCATACCTACTCATACTCTACCTTAATTTGACACTATAAGCCGATTTACGCAAGTTTGTCTGATATTTATATACTTATTTATATACTACTTCCTATAATGCTACCACTTTAGGTCACGGCAATTGAGAAATGGCCATAAATGAGGGGAAATGATTTTTCTCATGCCACCGGTAGCGCGCGAGGCGGCGTTACAAATGGCGCCGTGGGACGGCGCGTGCGCCGCGCGTGCTGTTGGATGATCTTCAGTTATAAATGTATACCTACTGTATAGTACTGGAGTAGGTATGAAGCATATAGGTAGATATAATACACGTATTGTAGCAACAGTTTTGTTATTAACTATTGTTATTAAACAACTACGTTGCTATTTGCACTGTTTTATTCGAATGAATCCTTGAACACCTCATTTGGCGACGAGGACGAGATGACAACGTTTTTTCGCATGAAACTTGATAAAGCTTTCATACCGTCTACACTTCATTTTCAACATAACACGCGTATTGCATTCAAACAAGAAATGTTCATCATACAAGAAATCATAGATAAAATATAGCCTACTTGTGCATGTTTTACCTACTACTAGAAAGTCAAACAATGCAAGGATGAGTTCATCCCGTAGCCGAACGTTAATAGCCACAATCCAACTAAGTAATACTTTTATGGTACCGACAGTTAAATTATGTGTAGACAGGTAGAATTGTAAAATGCTACGTGATAGCGCCATAAAAATATGAAGTCTCACAGCGCGGACATGTCGCTAGACAAAGTCGGATGGCCATAAATGATGTGTTACACGAGCAGGGTTACCTTTGCTTACTATTTATCTTAATTCAAACCATTCCTCATTTCATATACGAGTTCTCGTCGCTATAGCAACTAAGCAAAACATAAACATTAATGTATTCTTGTTGTTATTGTTCTAACATTTGATGTTAGGCATTGACGGCGCAACCTTCGTAATTTGGTACGGAAGCTATTTCGGCAACGCCTAATCCATGTATCGCTTGCGTCTGCGACAGTCTGACAGACGCTCATGGGCAAGAGTTAGCACAGGCATTTAAATAAACAGGCATTGTTTTATTGTTATCTTATCACAGTTGGTAACCCTGCCAGAGACAACGCATGCGCCGTGGTTGAGCAGTGATGGCGGCACAGGCAGACGCGACCAGCGACCATCTCTCCGGCGCCAGGGCACCGCCACGCGGCGTTTCGTTGACTTATGGCCCTTGTAATGTATCGCAATGCCTCTATCACTCATGAATATTTATCAAAAATATATATATTTTAATATTATCGTCTCGCACACGAACGTACATTAAAGCTATAAATATATCACGGAGCGCATTAATATCGGACATTACATGTGTAATTATTTTAGTTTTGGGTAAATAAAATGAGACGGGCAGTCTAATAAGCGCATTAGGGATGCTGTTAACGGCTTCGGAAATACCCCGAATGCGTGTCTCGCTCCGCGGGCGAGGAATAACTTATCAGATCATATTGAACTAATAATGAACTCAAACGGGGACTTCACACCGACCTATTTAGACCCGAGATTGCGTATATAGTGCGTATCTGATCAAACGAAGAGACGACGCGACGACGAGAAGATAAGCATTCGACAAACGGTATATCGTAGACACGTACATCGTGTAATGTATCATGATCTAATTATAAACAAACATTTCCAGAAACATCGAATTAAACATTTCTAATCATACCTGGATTTGCTCCAGTAAATTTTTGGTTATTATCGAATATTTACGATCCGTAATTATAATAAAATTGATGAAAAATAGCGTCAAGTGTTACATGTAGGTACTTATCTTAAATTATGCCGCAAGTATCATTCCAACTCCATTAGCTTCCATAATTTAACATTAATGAGACGCCATATTTTTGAATCATAAACTGCATCTTGTTTGCGCTCAATTAATTTAAATCTGAAATAAAAATGTTTAAAGGCCATAAAAGAAAATGTATGTGTAATTTTTGTAATCTGTATCACGGTGGGGACGAATCCGAAGTCTCCGGTCTAATAAAATAGTTTTAGAGGGTAGTCGTTAAAAGTATGTTTTATCGCGTTTTAAATATTTAGATATTCATCTGGTGAAAGTCATCAGGCTCATTACTAGTACGGTATAGGGTCTTAGTGGGTGTGAACGGGATCTGTGGCATATTAAGAGCATATTGGTCGATGATACGTCTACTAGATGGACCGTTCATTGTATTCCTAATTATTTTTAAGAAGATATTTAAGTTGCTACTTATTACTACTGGTCTCAGCGTTAGCATCATAGATAAAAATGTAAATGAGTACTGGATATTGTCAAAGAAAAAAAATGTGAGTATAAAATGTTTCTATCTCCTGAATTCTGATACCCATGCACAAAAGCTGTTAAATGAAATCAGATCAGATTACAGTATGTGTAGATGGGCAATTAAAAATGTGTTGCATCTATAAATATTGATAATCCCTATTCTTATGAGAGGGGAATTTAGGATTAATTACGACATTAAAAAAGTTCAGCAGTGTAAATTTTCAGAACATTATACTCGTTAATAACGAGGTCGTCTTCTTCTCCCGGCGTCTAATGGTCAGGTAGAGCAACCCGTGGCGATTTATTAATGTGAAATGTGGTAGATCTACCGGTGATCTCTGTGCCCTTGCCATGAGTTAACGTGACCCTACTCGCTAACGACAGCGTAAACGATTTGTATGGAGAATAGTACAGTAGTCGCTAGCGAGTACGGTCACTGTAAACGCATAGTAAGGGTACAGCTCTCGTCCCGCCTCATCCCATCCCGCCTCGACTCGCCGGTGGGGAAGCACCTAACCGGCGCACACGCCGCATGCCAGCGATAAGGCAGCCGCGAGCCGCCTCATTATACTTGATGAAAGCCATTTCACAACCAATTTAAAAGCCACTAAATTTAATTACAAAACTGCCGATCCGTTGAAAGGAACGATCATTTCAATGACATCCACTGAATTTATCATGCATATATCACAGCAAGAAGCATCCCAAGTAACTAATTGTAATAAAATTAATTCCAACTACTTACAGAGATTTATGTTATATTTACCAACAACATGAGCTTAAAGTAAAAACGTTTTACAGCCCTAATGAGGTCTCGTGGGTACGTTATGAGATCGAAGCAAGGGTCAGACCATTGAATGGTTAATATACAAGCAAAGTCAATTAAACTGAGTTTGAGTATGTATTATTCCGTTAAACTTTTACTGGGTTACATATACAACCCTGCATGAGATAAGAAGCTTTTTATCTTTTTGGATTCCTTTCATTTCATAGCGTTGGATCTGTGAACCAACCATCAATGACAAATGAGCTACAAGATTGTGGTAATCACCCAGTACTTCACGTAACGTATAAACCATTTCCATGACAAAACGACGCAGCATTATCACTACGTCATATCTTTTACAGATTGTATTATAATATTATTAAAGTATCATCATTTATGGTGATACTAAATAATATATCGTTAAAGTATACTCTCTTTTTAATAATTTGCCTGGAGTTGAGTTGTGATCGTAATTTGGAATAATGTTTTGACATGGATAATTTCACAAGGCGCACTATGTCTCTATATTAAGAAAATGTGTTGTCACTTTAAAACAAGCCCGTAATTTTTCAAATGTTACATCCAAGTATGAATCAGTTGAAGATGAGTCAGATACTGTAAAATTATGGTTAGGGTTTACTTGTAAGTAATATAATTGTTGTTTTCGAAGGTGTTGCTATCAAGACTGCACAATCCAAACTAGCTTGCTTGTGCGAATCAATCGATTTACATTCAGAGTTAAACTAAAAGTTCCATTCAGAAGAAACGCTGAAATTGGTGATCAATATGAATACGAGGGTAAATCAAAAAGTTCTTAGAATAAGGGTGAAAAACAAAAGAAAATTGTTTTTCTTTCTTTTATTTTTCTACATTGTCTCCTTGTTATTCTATACACTTTAAGTACTGTTTTAATTTTTTTTTTATTCCATCATAAAATAAGATTTTCCTTGGGACTCGAAAAACTCCTCTACAGCACCCACTATGGCATTATCATCTCGGAATTTTATTCCGCGGATGTGCTTTTAATTTCGGGAATATGTGAAAATGATTTCCTAGTCATAGTCCGGAGAATATGGCGGGTGGTCGAACAGCTTGAAGCCAGCTTGGCGGATCGCAGTGATTGCCAATTGTGAGCGATGAGCTGGGCCGTTGTCGTGGTGAAACAGTGCGCCTGTAGACCATTTTCCCCGGCGATTTTCTATGATCACTTGCCGCACTTTCGGGATTAATTCTTTATAATAGGGACCTGTAATAGTTTTTCCTTTCGGCAGGTAGTCAATAAACAGGATTCCTTCCGCATCCTAGAATATAGATTCCCTAATTTTGCCCGCCGTCGGAAAATCTCGAAATTTTTTATCAGCTGAAGAAGATGGTCGTTTCCAGGACATGCTTTGTTTTTTTGCTTCGGGATCAAAATGGTGGAGCCATGTTTCGTCCTGGGTTACAAATCGGCGATAAAACGCATCCGGGTCACGTTCGATGATTTCGAGATTCCGCTTCGAAACCTCCGCACGCTGTTCTTTGTTTACCTCAGTTAACATTCGCGGAACCCATCTTAGCGAAACTTTTTTAAACCCCAAAACGTCCGTCAATATTGATTGCACGCTGTCAAAAGAAATGTGTAGGATCTCTGCTAACTGTTTGATGCTAATTCTTCTATCTTCTAATACCAATTTTTTGATTCTCGCCACGTTGTCATCAGTAACAGAGGTGGAAGGCCGGCCGGAGCGAAGGTCATCTTCACACTTGGGCCTACCTCTATTAAATTCGGCAACCCAGCAAGCAACCGTGGAATATGGTACAGCATTAGTACCTATAGTCTGCTGAATATCCAAATGAATTTCCTTAGTGGACATTTTTTTCAAACACAAATACTTAATCACGGCACGTAACTCATTTTTGTCCATTATGACAGATTTTGAGCGATTTGCTTCACAAAATAATTAATTATGTGTTATTGGTATACGTAATCAAAAAAAAATTGTCGTCATATTATGTCGTAAGGATAGCTAAAATAAAATAAAAATAAACTACATTTAAAAAGGTTTTACCACCATGCTGTTCTAAGAACTTTTTGATTCGCCCTCGTACATTCAAATTAAGTTTATCTTCAATTGTTAGCCTACCTTCTTAACTTATATGCTTCGACGGATTTGTGTGTGACAAAGCGTATTGTCTATCTTCTTTCATACAAGATAACAAGATGCTATATTTTTTATTGTTATAATACCCACCCAACATCGAATATTTTAAACCATTTATACCTTAAATCATTCACCGTACGTCCCTTCATAAGTACTTTAGATTTTATCATTGAGAAAAACCTGACGATAAAGTGGCTAAAAAAGTCACATCAGACAATCGGCGAACAAAGCCATCGAGGACAAGTTAGTGTTATCGTACCGACTGTGCTACTAATTGCAGATCAGTATATGTTCACATAAATAAAATCTGCCTTGAGCGCTCATTTGTACCGTGCGGTGTCATGTCGCCGTATTAATATCGATGAATAAGAAATTCGTTATGGATGGGTTACATGGGCTGCTATTACAGAGATGCGCGCTACTAGTGCCTCTGCCTCCTGGCGTTGTCTGTGTACCTGTACCTTTGCTGTTCATTGCTCATTAGTCATTACTCTTGACTGTCGATGTTTATTAGAATACCACGGCCGTCAATAGCTATCTATCTTTCATACGAGCCCCAATGCATATGAGTTCGTCTGACAGGAAAAAAATGTATTAACCTAACTTCAACCGAAGATTTCATGATGAATTATATGTTTAGTAGAATATGTTACACAAAAATAAGATAGATTATAAATAATATTTTATTTACCAACGAAAAAAAAGACTACTTTACACAGTGAAAAAAAATAAAACGCTATGTCATCAAATGTAATTCTAGCAAAAAAGTTCGCCTTCAGTTTAGCCGACGCAGAATAGATCGTCTACCACTTGCTGGTGTCACCTTTTGCATCCAAAACGGCTTTGATCCTGAGTGGCATGGTGTCTACCAACTCGATACTCTTCAGAGGTAATTCCATTCCAGACAGAAGTAATTTTCTCCTTAAGATCAGTTTTTGATCTAGAAGGGTCTTGTGGCAGCTTTTTCTTAATTTTCCACCACAAAGTCTCTATAGGAGACAAGTCCGGGCTGCTGGACGGCCATGACATGGTAGGGATTTTTTCGGACTTCAGCCACGCCATCGTTTTATTTGCGGTATGGCATGAGGCACCGTCTTTTTGAAACGTAAATGCATATCTATATTTTAACTTCGGTATAGACGGCAGCAAACTCACTTTCAAAATACTTATGTATTTGTCTGATTCGACGGTTCCATCTAGAAATTGCAGACAGCCAACACCCTGAGCCGACATACAGCCCCAAATCATTAAAGATGCTGGAAACTTCACCTTTCGTTTAAGACAGTCTTTATGAAATGCCCCTCCTTTTTCTCGAATGACCTTGCTTCGTTCGTCGCCAACTGTGACTTCAAATTTGGATTCGTCACTCCATATTATTTTTCGCCACTGATTGGCAGTCCAGTTTCCGTGTTCTTGGGCAAATTTCAACCTGTTCTTTTTCTGTTTTTTAGTAAGTAACGGTTTCTCTTTAGCAGTGTAGAAACCGTAGCCCATTCTCTTCATTACTCTCTTGCAGGTATCGACTGAAATGTTCTTGTTAATCGCGTGACACCATAGTACGGTAAGTTTTCCTGCTCTTGCACGACGATTTTTCTTAATACTTTTGTCAGAATTCGGTTTTCTGCTTTACTGGTTATACATGGACGGCCAGATTTTTTCAAACAGGAAACTGTTCCGTGTTTTCGTTGATGCTCGATGATCGTTTGAACTGTAGATCTTGGCAATGAAAGGTCCTTGGATATTTGGTATGTAGATTTGCCGTTATTGTTACTGGAAATTATGATTTTCCGCACTTCTTCAGTCACTGGTTTACCTCGTGCCATTTCGATAGAATAATGATTATATGAAATAATGAAAATATACACTGGACTTTCCTTTTTATAATAGCCGTCCGTCATTTTAGATGACAGAGAATATTCTGTATTCGATTTAAAATATTATTTCATATTAAACAATGTAAGAAGCATTTTTTATCTTGAATAGACGACCTATTTTGCTTCAAATGTGAACTAGACGTATTTTTTTGCTGTCGAGATGTTAACTTTATGATATAATTATATTAAATTAAGTAGCATTATTAGATTTTATACGATTCTAAATAAAACTAGTTTTAATGACTTAGAATGTAGCGTGGTACATTAATCTTTAAAGTCAATCAGGGTTTATCAGGTTTTGAAACAAATATCGTATTAATTATGAAGTGCGACTAGACGACCTATCGTACATACCTAATATCAGAAGTGGGATACTCAACTCTAGTATATGCAATTGTACTTTTTTTGTAACTAGACTTTTTCCACGCGAAACCTATAAAAAACAGTCCAAAAGTTGTTTACAGCATAGACAACTATACAAAATCACTACCTATTATTCGGAGGAGGGTTTACTTTTTGTTTAGTTACAAATCAAAAAACATATAGAGGGCGTTGCAAAACTGATTTGATTAACAAATTATTGTTTAATGATGACTCCTATTTTTTGAAGTCGGTTACAAACTTCCCAAAATACTTACTATCAATAATCAATATGCTATAGACCCACGGTTTCTACATGGTAACAGAAAGATTCAGACGGTTCGGCTTGTTCTCGTACTATGAAATAAAGTTGGTTTTCTGTTGCAAAATGGCTACAGAATTTAATCAGTAGGTCGTTGATAGCTCCTCCGGGGGGTCCGCTGCCGCGATCTATCACGAACCTCCGAAACGCCAAAGCACACAATTATTACATTCAATAATCGATGAGCATTAAGTGAAATTAATTTTATTGGGTAATGGCGGTCGGCGCGCGCGCAAACGACCCGTATTAGTAGCGCACGATCTACCAGGGATAGCATTTTACAAGTTTTAACTTGCTGTGTTAATTAAAATAGAAAATTGAAAAGTTTGTGTAGATATACGGTAGTCTTATAGTAAGTGGATGTTCATTCATAAATTACGCATGATTTAATTATTTAATGCATTTAAATCGCAAGATTTAAGGAACAATGGGAACTCGATGCAAAATTTAGTGGATGATGTGGTGATGTTTCGGTACCAATTTAACCAGATAATTTTTGCTTCAGTTGATGTCAAAAAAATGGATTTAGATATCATAGAAACCCGTTTGAACTTAAATGAACTCTCGATAAAGAGGTTACGACAATATTGAAGTCGCGAGATCATTTACTTTCAGAAATCCCTTCTGATCCAAGTGCAAGTTTCCAACGAAACAAAAGTCTCGATCGATTACGTGTCTCGTACAAATAACATTGTCAAAATGCTTTAGTTTTTTTATAAGTTTGAGAAATGTCAAAATATTTTACATTTTGTGCCAAAATGTCTGACAACCCTGCCGACCCGACTGCCGCGCCGTGTCGTGACCGCACCGATCCGAGTATGCCCCAATAACAACAATCATACTCAACTGCTAAATTACAGCGCCTTGATTAATTGTAACCCCATTTGCCACTCGGCTAACCTTTCCACAACTTGACGTGACGATGACGCAGGGAACTCATTGAACCTTTTACACGTTCAATCACTATTATATGTTGCAGTTCACTTTTGGACAATGGCCTTAGAGGATCTTGGCATATCAACTGGCCTGGTCCTGAGGTTCTTGTAAGCAAACACTCTTAAGAATCTTTTCACATCTTAGTTTGGTAGCCGCCCCGGCCGGCCACTCTCGTGTCAAACTGTCTTGGGAAAGACGGCGCGGTACTACTCAATTTTCAAACTTCAGAGTGCGGTTACTTTCTATGATACATCGAATAATTATGAATCTTGTAATACGCCGCCACTGCCGACCATCGCAAATCGAATTCCTAGTTACCAAAGTATATTGAAGGATTAATGAATCACATTGAACGTGTAAAGGATCTATCCAGCACAATAAAGGAAAATTAATCTCTCGATCATTTAAAATGTCCTTAAGAGGTATCCCACTGTTAGATGAAGTAATGCCAGTGGCCGAAGCAATTTACTATACTTCGGCTTACGTCATTCTCTTCTAGGTGGTGCGATAATGGTGATTCCATTTTAGTAAGCTATTAGCCTAGTTCACCTATGGGCTCGGCAGCCACGAAACAGATTTGACCAAAACAATGCAGGTCTCAAGTTTCAATATATCGAAATAACAATTGCCAACACAGCGGCAAAGAAAAACGTCGTATGTGAATATGAAATTCACGTCACAACAAACGTTGTGGCTCTAAGGGTGATTATGAAATATTTTCACTAAGTACAGGCGTCAGGCGTGAACAAAAAGAAATAAATGATCCGGCCGGATTTATACATTTGGTAGTACAAGTCTGAGTTGAAGTAGCTCTTATCACAACAGATTCAAAAGAGAGAACAATGACTCGCTGTAGGTACCGCGTCATTACCGGTGGTCGATCATTTCAGAGTCCCCTTTACACAATACGACACTTTTGAAAATGTTTTAAAAATCACTTCACTGCAGATTTCTCTGTGCGCTAAGATTTTCTACATATTTATTTAAGTAGATATAAAAATAACCTTACTAATAGAGGCTCCTGACACAGGCGTATAACACCTACTAGGAGTCCTCAACACTTGTACTCATTATCTTTGAACCAATAAAATCTAACTTGTCTTATGTATGTCTTACGTGACGACTATGGATATACTATAGTCGTTTTTTTTGTGAAAACAGTACCCTACGTAAAAAGTACCTTTAAATTAATTACCTAAACGCAAACTAATACGATACCTACGACTAATAACAAGAGGAAGAAACATCCATAACCCAGTACTAAACTTCGAACTAATATCATAGAGCTGCAGAATTGCATGGCCTATTTATGAATGAATGAATTCATAAATGAGCCATGCATTTGTCCAGCCCATAGTACAAATATTTGCCGACAGGGATTCGAACCCAGGACCGTAGGACTACAGCAGAGCTCACCAGCGTCGTCGAGAAATATGGAAGTCGTACACTATAAGTTCACCCAGTGACGGGCAATAAAGTGACGTTCGGCGCGCGTGTGGTCACCGTTAACTGTCGCCCAACAATGCCCTACTGATATAAAGAAAATATTTATTCTCCAAATTCTACAATAAAATGCAGCCGTCAATGCATTATGTAACAGTATTTTGTATTTATGTAGGCTAAACTGGGCATAACACATCGTTTTCCGATAGTACAGTAATTTATGGTCTACCTACAACAATGTAAACACGGCGATGTCAGGGTAGGATTGAAGCTGTCGTAATCTAGAAACATCAATAAATCTATATCTGAATAACCATTTCACATATCCACATAAGGATAAGTTGCGTGAAAATATGGTGCACTTTGTATTAAATCTTTTATAATAATAATATTTGATTGAATCACGGGCTCACGGCAGCTAATTTAAAAACAAGATGGACAATTTTAAAATAAGGTTTTAACTATGTCACACATTTTGTTGGTTCGACTGCACCCGCAAACTTTTTGCATTGGGTTAAGATAAATTCCGTATCTAGTGGGTATATAGGCGAGTTATTAAACTTCTTTGAGAGATTTTTCCGAAAATAATCGCGACCTAAGTAATGAAGACACCGGTGCAAGGCGGAGTTATATCTTCTCTTTGTTTTTCATTTAAAACTACAGTCACTAGCACGATATCCGTATAAAGGTGCACCTTCGTTCAATCAATGAGATAATATTTAACCAAATGTCAATAAATCACACAGATCTCGGGTTGCAACATCGGAGCGATATGACTTGGCTTGAGCAGACAACAATTAAATGAAATTAATGAAAGGAGCTGGGTGAACTCGGGAAACATTTGGTCCGTCGTAAATCAGGCTACATGCCGACACGCGCGGCGGTGTTCTCAATTAATTAGGGCCTTCAATGGACCCCGCGATCACGAGCGATCATAAAACAATGTTACTTCAAACAATTATGGAACCTCTAAATGCTGATATAATCGATTGCAAATAAAGTCGAAGTCATCCACTGCTAGGCTTACCTAGACCTTCCTTAATTTTGTGCCCGGTTCCCAGTTATCCGTATACAAACGCTTTCTGCCGGCGGCGCTACCGTTGAGTCCTCCTGGCGGAGATCTTCCTACCGCGCGTCGTTCGCGGTCTGCACTCCACTCCAGCCCGTCTAGCACAACTATGCTTCGCGACATTGTCGCTTTGTTGCGCGACATAGTATCACCCGTCTCTCTTTCAGAAGTACTGTACAGAAAGAGATAGGTAGTATATCTCGCGCTAAAAACAGTCGCGTGTCACAGTTGTGCTAGTGCAGATCCCGTCCGTTCTCCAACAAATATACCCCGCCCCGCCACTTCAGTTTACTTATCCTGAGGGCTATGTCGTCTTGATTATCTCTTCAGAGTAGCTCTGAGTGTAAGTCCATAATGCCCTGAGCGACCTGGAGTTTGTAGAGGAGGTTTTTTGTCATTGTTCACGTTTCAACCCGTAAGAAATACTCGAAAATCTTCGAAGGTTTAGCCAAGTTTCCCCTTTGCATCCCAGAATAACTGTATTTTTCTATTAGCCTCCTTGTCGAAGTCAAATATCACCAACCATCTTATTGAATACTAAGTACTTCCCGCGTTATTGCATTTCATGATATTGTAAATCTAGGTGTCGTATTATAATTAACCGGGTAGACAGTAGAAATGAATACAAATCCTTATAATAACACCGAAACCATTGAAAAATTCAACAATGTGAATTTGCTTTCTTGGTTTAACGTGTCCTCAGTTTACCTATCGATTTTTTTGTATATTTACCGATAGTTCCGGTCTTTCTTCGTGACGCGAATGTGTAGGTGACGTCAGAGATAAGTTCTGATACCGTCAATACCTACTCAAATAGAATCTGCTTACATCAATGAGTCATTGCTTATTTTATCGACTTATCGATTTCTTAAAACACGGACGAATTGACTTAATTACTTTGCATAAAAAATTCTCAGCGAAGCGAAGTAATATTAATATCGTGTTACTAACTTTATTAATGATACCCGACACTTATTGAATCGAGAACGTCTTTTAGCTACCGTAAAAAATCGCTTAATTGGCTAATAATGCGAAATCGTATTAATAACAAAAACTTTGTTACGCTCGTTCGCAATAAGTAGACAGATAATCGTTTAGCTTCGTCAGGCTTCATTCGATTGATATACAGCCTTTTGAGCGATGTATCGGTGTTATCAATAATCACGGACCAAATATATGTAGATTTTGCTATTTAAGCTACATTAAACAATACTGTCAACATAAATAGAGCATATTGCTAAAGTAGACTTACCTATGGTGACCACATTTCGGACGAATCTTATTAGAAATGAAAATTAATTAATAGTTACTGTTGATTTTATACTTGTTATTTTATACGTCAAAAAAAAAAAGAAAATGAACATTCATCATCGTATTCAAATAGATGACAACCAAAGTTATTTTCAGTGGGGTGGTAACGTAAGGTAGGTTTCAAAGGGCCTATAGAGAAGACCATCTTGTAATCTGATAACAAGTAATATAATTATCGCTGCTTTACGCGTGGACTCCAAGATCTAAGTCAACCATTAACAAACCTTATCTTATCAGGTCTTAGATCAGCGAAATAATATACGCGTCGGCTGACAACCAAGGCTGTGGTTATGAATAACTGATGATCAAAAACGTACGTGCAATCGTGTTGCATTGGCAGAGAGATCACTTCGCTTAGAGCTTACCTTACGAGTATACAGTGAGTTACCGGCAAGTAAGTTTTACTCAAAATAGGGTAGACACGTAGTAGTTGCTTAACTATGACCCCGATTTAATTAATCATCACATAGTATAAAACGAAGTCGCTTCCTGCTGTCTGTCTGTCTGTCTGTCTGTCCCTATGAATGCTTAGATCTTTAAAACTACGCAACGCATTTTGATGCGATTTTTTTCAAAGAGTGATTCAAGAGGAAGGTTTACCTATATGTATAATACATGCATAATTTATCAGCATTGCACCCGTGCGAAGCCGGGGGTCGCTAGTAAATTATAACTCCCACTTTATTCATTTTCTAACAAAGTTCAAATTACCAGCAATATACAGCAAAGTAAATAGACAAGTAAGTGAAAATTACTTCGTAAGTATAATTATTACGATAATTAAACATTTAGGTTGCCTGCATTTTATTATTTGGGAAATGTAATTATGTGCAGTTGACTCACATAATTATGATTTACTAAATGGGTAATCATCATCATCAGCCTACTCTTGTCCACTGCTGGACATAGGCCTCTCCAACTGCACGCCATTGTAAGCGATCCTCGGCTACTCTCATCCAGCTTTTGCCAGCCACCCTGCACAGATCATCGCTCCACCTAGTCTGAGGGGACACTACGCTTGCCGATCCGCGGTCTCGCGGGTAATGAAAGGTCCAAAAAGTTAGACGAAATCTAGGTTGAAAAAAAGCTACTGGAAAAACGATACAACAAGGAACTTAAAATGGGACCTTAAGGTATGTTATTCGATTTTTAATTGTCGTCGCACAATGAAAATTTTGATAAAAGCTTTATATGCGCGAATTAAGCTGTTGAACTTTTAGGCCTTGCAAATGATTGCTAAAGGGACGATATTATAATAGCTTTTAACAAATGCCCGCATGTCGGTAACACACTGTATGCTTCCATAAGTGCACAGAAATGAAGCGTCTCATAGGCGTCTATTTATCATTCGCAATCAAACCTCGTCGCAAGAACGTTGATTAAGTGTTCGCATAATCGCGATGGACCAGCCCGTCTAGTACAACTATGCATCGCGATTCTTGTCGCACGACATAGCTTCACCCGTCACTCTTTCCTAGTACTATTTAGAAAGAGATAAGTAATATACCCCACGCGAGAAAAATTTGCATGTCAAAGTAGTGCAAGCAGCGCTGGTGCCGACACTTCTTGAAATGCTTGTTGTACCTATTCACCTGGGTATGAAAAGTAGTACCACCGTGTACTCCGTGTAGTTCAATGTTGGAAAGGAACTGTAATTATTTTTTTTATATGTTACTTATAGTAGAGTTGCTAAGCCGCGAAATTGTGCGCATCGGGTTACAAGCATGAAATTTCTACCACACATAGAGCGTTCCGCGGTGATTATTTTCAGATGTGGAGGGAAGTCACATTCGTCCCCTGCGTGGTGGGAGAGCGGGGTGAATAGGACCGAGTACTGCTCTTTTTCCTTTCTTTATTACTGAGCAATGAAGGCTATTAGGGCTTGTACGGCATCGTTTTCGTGTAATACAGATATCAGAAATTCATTTTTTATGTTTATTTCAGTATAGTTTGATATAAAAATTTGGGTATATTGCCGAAAAGGTAAAAATCACAACAAGTTTTTTTTATTCAGAACGACAAACTAGTTATATATCCTGTATATTTACAATTTAAAAAAATATCACTAAATAGCAAATTTAATATTGTTTTTAAAAATGGATACATATTGCACACATCTGATACAAAAAGTACATTGAAAAAAATGTTGATGATAAGCTTAGCCTGCGTGCTCTAGTACATTTAGCTAAGTCGCGTAATTGTGTGAATCGGGATACGACTACTAAATTTCTACCACAGATAGAATATTCTGCGGTGATTATTTTCAGATCTGGAGGGAAGTCAGATTCGTCCCTTGTGCGGCGGGAAAGCAGGGTGAATAAGACAAAAGAGTCCTCTTTTTCTTTTTTTATTACTGATCAGTTAACGCTACTAGGGCTTGTGTGGTATCATTTTCGTGTAAAACAGATATCAGCAATTCATTTTTTATGTTATTTATTCATAGTATCATATAAAATATGGATGTATTTCCGAAATGGTAAAAATCACAACAAGCTTTTTTTATTCAGGGAGATAATTTAGTTATATTTCCTGAATATTAACAACAAACAAAAATATTGCAAAATAGCTAATTTAATCTAGATTTGAAAAACATATACATGTTGGGCACTCTTCATACAAACAGTAACTTAAATAAATTGTTGATGTTGAGATTAGCCCTTGTGCTCATGATATAGGTACATTAGCAAACAATATTTTCTTTTAATTACATCAATTTGATGTTCTAGGACCTATATGGTAAATATTATATGTAAAAGCATGTTAATAATCATTATTTAATGTATTTAATACAGCGAAATAGGATGCGTTCGGAGATTTACGTTGGTTACGCCGACGTAAACATATATTTTAAGCTACTTTTTGTATGAGAAGTGCCCAACACGCATATATTTTTAGAAACTAGATTAACTGAGCTTTTTATAATAATAATAATAATTTGAAAATGTTACCGCAATTTAACTAATTTACCTTACTGAATAAAAAAACTTGTTGTGATTTTTACCTTTTCAGCCATACACCCATATTTTTATATAGAACTATACAAAAATAACATTAAAAATGAATTTCTGATATTTGTTTTACACGGAAATGATACCAGGCAAGTCCTAGTAGACTTAACTGACCAGCAATAAAGAAAGAAAAGAGGTTATACTTCGTCCTATTCACTCCGCTCTCCCGCCTCACATGGGACGAATCTGACTTCCCTCCACATCTGAAAATAATCACCGAGGAACACTCTATCTGTGGTAGAAATTTCATGCTTGTAACCCGATGCGCACAATTATGTTAGAAAACAGCGGACTAACAACTCTACTATTAATTCTAACCATATTTGAGCAGATATTGTTACATGATCTTTAATACGATGACTACGACATATTGCTCCGCTGAACTTGTCTGTGTGCCAACCTTGATGTCTAGCGTGAACATCATGTGAACATCATGTCATTCGGGTCATTCGTCAATCACAGCCTTCCTCGACTCTCAAAGTCATTTGTTTTGTTACCGTTCATATCAAACGCGCTTCTGCATACGATTGCGTCACTCTGCACGTCAAGCATAACTATGAAATGCGATTCTTTGTCGTGCGACAAATACTACCTGTAATTTTCCTTTCCATAGCGTGCGAACAGGACAGGTGATGCTGAGTCGCGCGAAGCCGCGGCAAGATATACTAGCCTTTGTGGATTAATACCTCTAGTTTCCACTAGAAATGTCGCACATAAACAAGTGAACCGACCCGTATCATTAGTTACAGTAGGAGTCTTGAGAATATGTCCCAAGCGACGATGACAGACAGGTTCCTGCACTTTTACTGCGATTTTATTTCTTAAAAACCGGTTATGCTTATGTAATTAAGTACAGAAGCGCTCTAATCAAGGCGACTAGATTTTTTATAAACTGTACTTTAAGTGTAATTAATATTAGTATGTATCGTACGGGGAACCTGTAATAACATCGTGCGTTTTCTGCGATACCGTCCTATGTGGCTAAGAGCGTTATAGTTACTTGCGACTTTGTCGTACCAAAGATGTAACAACGTGTGGTGCCGGGACGGGACTTGCAATCAAACGCTTGTCGCGGCTGTATTAATAGTGTCGCGAGCTATATAATCAATGAAAAAGGGCGTATGTATTAAGTAATTGCAATACAGTTGCGTCATCTTAAGCTAGAATGACCGCGTAGCCGCCCCGGCCACTTCTCAGCGTTTGTGCCATATAATTATTGCAACAAAACTTTCATAACTCCGCTAGGGTTGCTAGATGACAGACTGACATGTTAGTTTTAATAGTTTCGTCATGTTGAAGGTAATAGCAGGGTAAATAAGTACGTGTACCTACTTGGTAAACGATCACAGCAATTTACGGGACTTGTATAACATAAAAAACGCTTATAGATAAAGAGGAACAGGTAGATACAATTAAGGAGAACATTATGTCATAAAGAAGGAAGTAGACGATGATAAGATAAGTAATAGTGAAGTGTGAAGACACAAGGTTAAAGCCGAGGCTCCAAATGATTGGGATCTTCTATATAGGTATACTATATGACATGTGTACCTGACTATTCTAAAATTGTATTGAAAATTATTGTTGTATTGAGGTAGGTCATAATTTCAGGAAAAATCTTAACAGCGCAATGCAGGATATATGCAGCGCCATCCTTTAGTAAAAAAATCTTTGTCTGCCCGTCACGCCGTAACGGCTGGACGAATTTTAACCAATATTGGGGGGATAGCTGAATATCCAAAGCTGTTTAAGGATACTTTAGGCCCAACTACGGTACGAGTATACCTAGTAAGAAGTTTTGTGCGGACGAAATTGCGGGCATAAAATAAATAAATATCGGACAACCTGACACTAATCGATCTAGTCCCAAATTAAGCTCAAGAAGGCTTGTGTTATGGCTACTACGAGAGGACGATATACGTACTTATATAGATAAATATATACTTAAATACCTAGAACAACCATGACCCAAGCTCAAATATTCGAACTACATATGCATTCTACTAATTTATAAAATTGTAGAATCAGTCCACTGAAACAGAAAAGAATAACATTACTGCTGTAACTGTACCTATGACGCAATCGTAATCAGAGAAAAACCGGATAATTAAAGCTTGCAAATAAACTACTACTTATTCATTTATTTTCTCGATCCCGCTCAATTCCTGCCATTATTGCACAGGAAGGGATCGACGATAGTATTATTTAATTGCTTCTGCCGGTGAAGGAAACGTAATCAGAGCGAAATCTCCGGCTAACAACCCTAATTTCGGCCCGCGGCTCCGTCAAATAAGAATGAGAGATATTTCAGGCGAGTGCGTTGTCACTGGCGCTCTAGACTAATTACATATTAGCCGTGTCGCGCTAATAGAATTTAATTGTGGCCCTGGCTCAACCGGTACAGTCAACTGCGAGAAAACGTTCGCAAATAGTAAGAAGTTATACACTGTTCTATGTGTACAGACTGCTCGACGAAAGCGGAGCAGAACAAGTGAAGACCGACTTTGTCTTGAGAGTTGAGCGGTTGGAGTCTCGTCACAAGTTCACAAAGTAAATTTCAAGTTGTGGTAAGAGGGAGGACCAACTACCCGCTGCACGATCTTCATAAAGGAGGAGGAGGTTTATTCGATTTTAACGAAGATATTTTGTGAGCGGACTAATGGTGTACATCTTATTGCAGCTAACTGTACCTGTTACAGAACTAGTTGTTTACCTACACATTATTAATAACGAAATTATTCAAAATTTGATATTCCTTTGCGATGGAGCAGATCCAATTAATTGATTGAAATACGATTAATAGATAGATGGGGCTAGATAGCCGGACTGTATAGTTCGTGTGTTTATGGTTTTAAATTTTTATTGGTAGTGTAGGTCTATTAATATCCCATTATTGGATGCAAATGAAGACTTGTTTCTCCTATTTTTTATTTACGAAGTAAGTAAACATTTGCGAAAGATCTTCAGCGTCGTAGGTAGTCGTATCATCAGCTACTGGGAAGCTTTTAAAATTATAAAACTTACTACATGGAAAGAGCCTGATAATTTCTTAAAGTTTTCTGTATGAGATTGGACATGAAAACTGGTTGCAACGATTTTTGTGATTTTACGAAAAATTCGGAGAACATTCCAACTTTTTTAAAACTTTGTATGTAAAACGTTTGTAGTTTCAGTGGGTCCGCCAGTGCTTGGCGCCGCGCCGGTGGGCCTTGTTACCCATTGTGCGTCGGCGCTTCTCAGTCTCACGCCGATGATACATTATTTTTATAACAATAAATCCCCACAAGTAAAGCACCGCGGCCGGTGGTCCGCCATTCCTCGCCATTCGCCCGCTCTGATGCGCTGACGACCACAACTTTACGACCTCACTTTATAATTAATTTGTTAGCCAACTTCTCTTTATCACTTTATGATACTAAGCCAATATAAATAACTACAATATAATTAAAAACAACGCGTTTTTTGTACAGCCGTTGTAAATAACTGAGCGGACGGGAGCTCATATTTAAATCAGGGCAACATTCATCACAATACACGGATTGAAATTTTACTGTTGATATTTATTATTATTACTGATTTATTTATAGATTTATTGATTACGGTAAATACCTTCATTAATACAGCTTCTTGTAACATTTATGGTTTATTGAATCATAAATCTACAATAGAAAATCCGGACATTGGAATGACAAATCAAGCAACAACATTAAGATATTCTGAGCAAATGTTAATGCGTATTACAAATGGAGTCCCCGATAGCATTTCTCTCAATCACTAATTGATAAGTTTTGATATCAGTAGCTAAAGATAAAAACGGCCCATACATAAATGAATGCACCCCGCGTTGCCGTAAAAATTAATAGTGTTTGACACGAAGCGTTTCAATTTGCTTTTTAATCAGACGCGACCGGTCGAGCCGGCGATAGCCTTATCGATATGATCCTCTCTCGAGAATCGATAATTCATGCTCTTAATCAGCAATGAGTTTAATACGCTATCCGATCGTGCAATTTTTAAATCGACTTGAAATGTGAAAATTTTTATTACTTCGGACACCAATGCCAAATTAGCATTAGTGCAGAAGTACCGGTTGGTAAGTAGTAGTTATCCAGAGGTACCGGGTTCGATTCCCGGTCTTTTCCCCCAGGTAGCTCCTTATTCAATTTTTCTTTAAGCTTTGATCTTTGTATTTAATGATTAGTGCAGAAGTCAAACAGTCTAATATACAGAAAAAACATGTTGATATAGTACTATACGCCAGTTGATTCAAAAGCATTATTCGATTTTTAAAAGAATTCGACAGTGGACTTCATAGTATATACACCGTAATGCGTTTCAAATAAAATTATTTATTTTAATGCTCGAGTCACTACAATAAAAACCGTTAAACCCAAATAACACTTAAAGTTTACCCAATGGGACCACCAACACTTTGTGCTGTAGATATCTAAAAATTCGACAGGCCTCATCTAAAGGGCCGTTGCAACATTTGCCGTTGGAACACGGAACCATTCCAAACGATTTTCACGGCGAGAACAAATTGATTTTAATAGCCAGTTGCTGCTTAAATATGCGCATGTAAAGTAGAGTTCGAATTAAAAGGCATTAGAAGGGAATGACGCGCAAATTATACATAAACTAAAGCTCCAAATTAATTTAAACTCCCTCATTACAGGTCGATTCCGTCTCGAGTCCAATTTTAGTGGCGTATCGAATTAAGTAAACTTTTTAATGTTGGATCGGAATAGCTATGGACGGTTATAGATAGAGGAGAACCGTTAGTCGCCGCGGCCACCGCGCTTACTCCGTGATCCAACTCGCTATCCAATATTGTGTAGAAGTCACTTTCCATGTAATTTATGTGTATTTATTACAAAAACACACAATTAAGAGAGGCAATAACGCCGAGTCGTCTCTTAATCAAATGTCAGATTTAGTCAATATTTACTTTTATAATAGCGTTCGTCGAGTTAAGCTCGTATGATTAATAATGATAGCTAGTATAGCCCAAATTAAAGGAGAGTTGAATCGTTGTACCCATATAATAAAAGCTATAATCACAGTATGTCTGCATGTGTGCATAAAATAACTGAACCTTCGGTCGTTTTTAGGGTTCAGTACCTCTTACAGAATAAACGGAACCATTATAGGATCACTCGTAGGTCTGTCGTTCCGACAGCCTCAGTCAACTTGCTCTGATTCTTTTGGACCTATTTTATGTACCTATTATTTAGTATCCTCTTTCGAAATATGTAATATTTGATCTTACATGCCATGTTACAGTATCAGCTCTCTTCACTGAATTAGGAAGATTACTTACCGTATCGAATCTCGTGAAATGTCTCTCAGTTTACATATTTTTTCCCAAAAACTGGTATGCTGTTGAAGTCTACAATTATTTCATTAAATTATAGCAGCAAGCAAAATTAAGCATAAGTCGGTAAAAATGAAAACATAATTAAGAATACAATATTGTCTGACTATATGTTTTAATATTATTTGTTTTAATATTATTTGTTTTAATATTGTTAGTATATTCCACATAGCTTCGAGCGTGTGACATATCTCGGTACGTTTTATAACCTAAATTCGATTAAAATTTAGGTACTGAGATGACAGATCTAACACCCACAAAGTAAAGTAAAGTACATCTTCATGAAAACCTTTTCTGTATATTATAAAAAATATGTACAAGTCGTCTTTTTTCTTTCTTCAGATGCAGCCGAAGTCATCGGATATTACTTGTACAATGTGCGTGTGTGCGCGTGCGCGGCTACCGCGGCACGAGCGGCGCAGACGCACGGGAGCGCTATCGCCGCCCATCGACGCGAGATTTACGACGCGCCGCGACACACCTCACAAACTATAAAAAATAACTAATTCCCGAGTTGAGATATCCATCGCTTCAGCGAAAGCCGTTTGAGTGTAATTGCTTTGTCACACTATATGCTTTCTGGACTGGTCCGATCGCCAACATCGTTTTCGTCGTATTATTAGGTACACATTTACCATGATTATCCTCCTATTTCATAATCAGATCAGCTACATGTCATAATAATTTGCCCCGTCATCCAATTTACAAATGTATGCAAAACTTGAGCTCAATAGGAAACCTGTAAGTGACAAGCATAATTGGGTTACAGAGAGATAGACGCAGGAATAGGTGATACTAAGTAAAAGCTTGTAAATCAATACAATTCGCGGCGTTTCAGCATTCAGTATATGACTTAAATGTCATATAATTCTATTTTTCATAACATATCATGAAGAATATAACTCATTAAATATATCTTGCCTAGTAACTGTTAGTAGGTATAACAGTTGTTTAAGTAAGCCTTTTGATTTAACAGAGTTCAGGCAAACTGAAGCTCAACAAATGTAGGTATACTTATGACGAATGACACCTACACAGCGTCTTAAGAATTATAATATCCGAGGTTGAAATACTGTATCAAAAAGAATAAAATCACCCAGGAAGCGGTTTTAAAACAAATTTATCATAATTCATTAGGTGGTCATTGAGCGCGCACGCGTCGGACCCTGGCGGCCATTACTGGGGATGACTGAGCGTGGCTCGCACGCCGACTTAGTTGGACCCCCCGGACCCCCGCGCCCAGACCGCACCAACAAACCATCAGGGCTCACACTTAAATGGATATGTTACGCTTGCCGTCGCCTTTAAATAGGAAACGACACGTTTATCCAATTAGAAATTCACCATATCTTTGTGATAGTTGAAGAGGAAATTTGAGCAATCAACTTGCAGAGCGCCTCGGCGCTCCTATCACAGTTTATTCAATTGAGCTCGTAATGAAGCTATGCCAGCTATGTACGGAGCGGAATAAGCGCAGCGATTCGATGCTGACGCTCTAGCGCCGATAATAAACTCTCCATTCAAATGACTTTGCACTTGTCAACAGACTTGCACTTATCTCTATGTCGACATCTCGCGGCTCCAAATCTAGACCACTGCCTTACCCGTACCTCCACGACGCCAATTTAACTCTAACCTTTGCTAAAGATCAATAAGATATGCGAAAATAGTCACCTTTCCAAAATACCGTTGTCAGGAAATATCTCAATTCTAAGTTTTACTACCCGCATAGTTTAAAATACAGCTGACATGCTAAGTAACGTAGAAAATTTAGCACGTTGCTTGGACAAAAGCCTGAGCCTGGAACAACTTGTTCTTACAAGGTGTTAAACCTGGTTTTCTGATTTATTATTATCTGACATTAGCAGTGATCAATGCGACTTTATGGCGGCCTTGCGTTGCAAACATTTCACTTATTAAATAGACCGACCCTCTAGATGTAAAGTAGTTTAAAATTACAGTATTCTTTCATCATTGTCTTTATCTATATCACGAGTCGTGTCAAGGTGACGATGACCTCAAATAGTATTAGCGGAATAACTAGACGCGGCCGTAAATCTCACCCAAATTAGAGACAATATGCGACGTTACCACTGTTACTACATTTTGTAGCACTGTGAGATTACCAGTTCGTAAAATGCGAGCATAATTCATTGAAATGCTAGGGTTGCCACGTATGATATACGTGATTTTCGTATGATATCGATTTTGCTCGCATTTTACGATCCCTAGACATAATAAGGCAGGTAGAGACGTCGTAGACGTTTGCGATGTCACGATTCGAGAACAGATGGTAACGTCGTAGTGGAAAGAGGAAGTGGCCTCTCGGGCAAGAGTTAAGTGTCGTTGGAGCAGGCAAGCGGCGGCGTGTGCCGCGCGCGTGGCGCGTGCTCCTGATTGACGCCCCACTCGCCGCACTGACCTCATTCATAAATCGTCATTTAAACTCATTCCAAAGAGCAAGGGTCCACGATGCCACATAAATTACGGATCATCTCGAATTATGTTATCCGCCAATAAGTAGCGTAGCCCCTCGGACGTGATGACACCATAAAAAATAATAAGAGTTTTACTGTGGGCAATAATTATAAGTTACAAACTTAATATAAATAACTTGTTTTGACTGGGAGGCGTGTTAGGAAATATATAGCTCGTATTTATTACCGGTCCGTCACACGTTTGGTTATTAAATATCAGTTACACGCAGCTAACTCAATTAGAATTGCTTTGAGAAAGGTGTTTCGAATGTAAGACGCAACGCATGTGCGTCATGTTCGTCCATGTTCCTAAGTCCATAGCCCTAATATTCAACAGTAGATGATTCTACCAACTTATGTAGGTAAATTTTGACGTATAGATCAGAGATACCTAAATATGGCCGACTGTCATATGATAGACACATAAGGGACATGCCACGACTTCGGCGGCAGGCGGCAGTGACGCGCGCCGGCCATATGAGTGTCTCGCTGACTCGTACGGCCGCTGCACTCGGTACTCTTGCTCAACCGCTCGCCGCTGCCGCTTGCCGCCGTGGTAAAAAATCTCTCACCGTCTAACCGTCCCAAAAATCCTACTGTGCAGATAGGTGGAGATAGCAGGACGATCTCGATACGGACAGCGGCTAGCCGGCGAAAGCATCTAATCGGGAGTCTTGAAAATCAAGGGGACAGGTCCTTGGATCATCAGTCAAAATGGATACGACAAAGAAGAAAGAAATGGATGAATGTTCGACCCCAATTCACAGTTGTGAAGTGTATCTATATCAAAAATTTGATGTACTGAAGTACATATTTATTTATTATTTATTTAAACTTTATTGCACAAAATACAAAAGTAAGAGTACAAATGGCGGACTTAATGCCATAAGGCATTCTCTACCAGTCAACCATAGGGCCAAACAGAAACTAGCAGTTGGTGCAGGATCATAAAAAGTCGTGGCTTAAAACGAGACAAAATAACAAATATGTCAGGATGCGAGGTGAGGTTAATATGTCGAGCGTGCTAGAGCCAGACCAATCTGGACCACGGCAAGACGCGTACTTAACGTAAGCTCTTGATACAATAACCACTCCAAATTAATATATCCTGGCTCGCGCCGAGATTCCTAATATTATATTTAGACGTGACACGCGCTCGTTTGTATCAATTGGTCCCGTCTGCCGCGCTGATATACTGCCGAGACTACTTTAGAACAATGACGGCACCAATTGCGCGATTACTAGCTTAGAACCGCCCCAGACCAGGCGACTTCACCATTCCACCCGACATTCTATCGGCATTGGCACAGAAACAGTTGTACTTTTATCTACTTACCTTACCTGTAACAATGTAGCCTGTAGCACCGCCAAACAAAACCCGCATGTCTAAAAGTACCATCTTTATCGCAATATTCAGATGTCATCGTTTACAGGCTTGGAATAGGATCTGGAAAAAAAACAACAGTTTATGGCAGCATCAGCTACATGCACCTGTAGGTATAATCACGTGAAATAAGAACGCAGTATCGTCACAGATTCTGTTGAAAGTATCTAAATACATCACACCACTTTCGGAAGTAATCGATGACTGAACGCCTTTGATCACGATCATGGGTCAGTTTTTCCCGAACTACACTAGTTCTGTACCCTTTACCTTTCTGTACTCTATACCATAAAAAATGCAGAACTGAGCTTTACTAAATCAATATCAATATAAGCTGAGCCATCTTCCTTTTCATTGTTTTGTTACTATACAACTGCTACATGTTCCATAACCAAAATGTACAAAAACATTGAATAAATGCCTTATTATTATTATTATCAACCAAACAGTTAAATTTTTAAGCGTCATCATGATCAGCAACAGCTACCTTCACCGCAAGCGCATCGCCATAAATTAACCTCGCTACAGGGTTTTACTCGGACGAGCTCGGTGACTGACCAGCGGCATTTCATGTAAATTAGAAAATATCAAACTAACGGAGGCCGATAAATGAGCGCACAAATGATTCTCATGTCAGGGACAACCGATTACAATGCTCATTAATAACTCCTTGTGCGGCGCCGCTGGCTGCGCAACTACAAATCAGTCTAATGAGCGGATCCCATGAAAGCCTTTTAATTTCCCATTTGGTGCGGCCACCTCCGATATCGGCGGACTGTTATTAATATAGGTCTGCGGCATCCGCTGAGCGGCCGCGGGCCCGACCGGTGGCCGTCGGAGCTCCCGACGGCGTCGATTACGAGCGAGGAGCCTCTGCGACTTATCTCTCGTATTAATTACACTCTGATACGCACCGGACAAGTTTTAATGCAACCGCTTCATTTGTTGCAGCACTAAAAGTGCCATATCAGAGACGTTATAGGAGTGATAACTTTGTCCGAGTGACAGCCGGCCGGCGAGGCAGCAGATTATGCTCGGACCAGAAACCTGTGGCGCATTGGTGACCGATAGCTAATAAAATAGAGGTAACGTAAGCCGCGGTGATAGCCATCTATCTAGCATAAAATCGGTCAGGTTCGTTGTGTAAGCTAGCGGAACAGTAGATGGCTGTTGCAATTATAGCTTGCATTCATGAAAGAAATCGGCATCAGATCGACGAAGCCGCGGGCTGCGTTAGCAAGCGGCTAATAACACCCCACTGGGATATTGACTGCGGTTACAAATTGAACGGAACTATCGTGCTCTATTTAAAACACTATTTATTTCATAGCAAGCACAAGCAATTGCCTAAGCAAAGCTAGCTGAGTCGGTTCCCGTCGACAGTACCGAATTAAAATAACTCCAATACTTATAGCGTATACGAAAACTCGTTTTTCCTCATTGTGAGGCACTATTCCAGGACATGAGAGCTGTATAAAAACGGCAATGTATTTTTGGATCTTTCAATTGGCTGTTCCTTTGAGAACAGTCAAATTAATCACGCAAAATATCAGAGGCCACGGTAACGGTAACGGTACCTAATATGCTTAAAAGTTATTAAGAAAAGCATTTATTTTCTTTCATCCACTTGAATATAAAATGCCCAATTTGATTTCCATTCCAACGTGGGCACAGTGAAATGATTATCTTAAGTGTAATGATTTATTTCGTCAAGGCTCGCCCGTTATAAGGCAGGGTAATAAACAAAACAAGCTTGTCGCAAAGTAGGGACATAGGGACTTAATTAAACTGTCATTCGCGGGGACTCAAAATCAAATCGAATCTATGACAATTGACATTTCAGTTAAGTTTCATTGCGCGACAGCATATTTTATCTAGTACTTATAACTGAACCCATGCAATTTAGTAATACTCGACTGGTTGCTGTCAAGTTATTTACGATTATTTCGGACCACGGTTGAACATTCGTGGATTGTTCGAGATGCATCTCTATAGGAAGATGGTACGAGTATTATAATTTTGTTTGATCTCTTATATAAAACAAGTGATCATCTGGATATAAGGTTTTGGTTACCGAAGAAGTGCCTACTTGCCTAGGAACGTTTTGTCGAAGAGTCTTCTTCTTATAGTGCCTCTCCAACTAGTGAAGGTTGGCAGTCAGCTCCGCATATTTCTCTCGGTCTTTGGCGAGGTTAAAAAGCTCCGCTGCACTTGTAACTCCGGTCCATTCCCGGATGTTTCGCAGCCATGATTTCTTCCTGCGCCCGACAGCTCGTCTTCCAGCCACTTTGCCCATGATTATCAATTGCAGAAGTTCGTATCTTGAGTGCCTAAGCACATGACCAAAATAGGCAACCTTTCTTCTTTTGATGGTCTGCATTAATTCTCTTGTCCTCCCAACTTGACGCAGAACTTCAACATTGGTCACTCGGTCCGTCCAGCTTATGGCCAACATGCGTCTATATGTCGAAGAGTAAACGTAGTTTTGATTTATGTGCCACCGTTTCCTTAGGTTTTCATTTCAGAAATCACGTACATTTTAAATACAATTGAATGTTTTTTTCCGTAGAACAAGTTCCTCTGTAATAACATTTTTAAATACTTCGTACACTTACATTTACATTTTTACAAAGCGGAAATTGTAGCGACTTCAAATTCCACATTCTTTGACTTTGCGTTACATATACCTACTTACTACCGATGTATGATAATAAATAATGACTGAAGAACGTGATTATAAGAAGTAATTCTTATTTTCGGAAAAGACGACGTTCTCACTTACAACAAAATAAGTTACCTTTTTATCAAGTGCTCTAAGCACTGTACTGCAGTTATTATGACTATTATCATAATTCGGTGTACATGACTGCAACGTCCGAGGCTTAATTGAGTCACGTAATAAAACACTACAGAAGGTTCTCTCTTTTGATCTTCGCAAAAGGCGCCCGAAAACCGTTTATTGGTTGTATGCGTGAAATGAGACGCGATTGGTCTTGAGACGTGGCGACACAGCAAACAAAAGCGGAAGGTAGAGCCGGTGCCCTGGAGCACTATGGCGTGTACCTATACTATTACCGCGGGTCAAGGCGCGGCGTGTCGTAGGCCCGTTTTGGTTGAGTGATTAGAGCCCGAAACCCGCTGACAGCAGCACAGAAGTGACCACTGTGGTCAGAGATAGTATCAGAGGCATTACGCGCGCGTGATCATCCCGCACCTTATCTCCGCGCATGACGGACGGGCCTCTTGAAACCGGAGCCGTCCAGGAATCCCTTCAACGAACCCAATCTGCTGCCATAACTCAGCCAGATAACAACAAGCCCGTAGAACTGTTAACGACAAATAACACAGATAACGTAACGGGCACGTAAGCGGTTCTATCTATTCGATAATATTTAATAATTATTTACATATCTACTCGGATTTATCAGATGCGTTACGCGTGCTGTGACAAAATCTCGAGATTTCAACTAATTTGTTTTAAGGCGTTTAGTTACTTGTGTTTAAAAAACGGATACGACATCATTTTTAGATTACGCTCCATCTGTCTAATAGATAGCTGCGAGATATAGTTTCACGAGTAAATTGAATTTCCTGTTTACTTTCGAAGAAGCCACAAAGGGGGATTAAGGCGTTTTTCTAATGAGGATGCTTGTCGGGCGGGTTTTACAGCGATTGCCAACAATTAACTGCAGTTAAAGCACGAGGCGCCACCGGCCTAATGAACGGAATTAGCATAGGAAGCTCGCACCAGCGAAATAAATCTAATGACCAACTCGTTGCTCGTTGCTGGACGCCACGATTATATTTGTTTGTATGTGCGCCTAATGATTCAATTTGCAAAATAAAATGTGTTTATTGCGTACGGCAAGTTTGGACGTATAAAATAAAATAAATAGTGATTATAAAAATCGGTTAAAATCAACATAAAGTACAAACGCTGGCCATCACATCCCTAGGGTGATTTTAATTTATTAGTACAAAATAAAGTTCAAGGAATACAACTATTAAAGTACCAACGAAATTCAAGCCTTATGCAAGTTTCTTTAGTTTCCAGTATTACGGGCAGTGTCATTTTTGAGATGTCTCCATCACAGCACAGCAGTGGGGCTTATATCTATGTCTGTATATATTATGTACATAGACTCCTAGAATAATTTTTGACGAATGTTTCATTTCGTAGAAAGCATTTTTCTTTACAACCGTAAACTCTTTGAGATTGTTGTAAAACAAACCTAACCTAATCTAATCAATACAAGTAGGATGATATTTGCAAGAACAATGAAAAATTTATGACTACAGAGAAATAAAAATTCTGCGAAATGATTTTTCGGCCAAAAGAAATATTCGAAAAACTAAGCTTCTAGGAAATAAAGGGCTCCCATATAAATGTGTGTGTATAAGAACCGGTGTATGTGTTATTGTAACTGCGTATCGTCAACACGTCTAGACGAATTCCAAGGATGGGTAAGGATAATTTTTACTCTATTGTGGTAAAAAAAAAGAATTTTCGCTGAGTAGTCTTCCTTCTAGATTTTTATAAATTAGGTACGCTTAAGAATAAATTACATCAAAGTTTTCCCTTCCGTTACTCATCTCAAACAAACGCCAATAGCCGCGATTATACGAGGTTAACAAGTTGTGACATGAACATGAGTAAATAAAACTTCCAAGTAATTAATCACCGGGTATTAGTACCGATGCTCGGCGCCCGGACCGTATTTGGAAACAAGCTGAGGGTAACATGGGGTTCATTTACGTAGTCATAGATATATTTCGCATCTTTAATTATCTTCATACTTTTACATCGTAGGCATTTTTTTTTTCAATTTATTATGTAAAATCATCAATCTTTTTATTTATTTATTTATTATTTACCTTTAGTACCGATGCAACCAGATAAGTGACGATCAAGCTTGAAACATATACTACCTATATTTTCTTGTATTAGCTGAGTCATTTAAACCTATATAAAAAAACTACCTACTATGTAATTTATTCCCAACATGGGGATATTTTTTTGATATTTGTTCCATTTGTCTACAATGGTTAAATTAATGGAACAATAATATAAAAAAGATAAATACATGGAGGTTTTATTTGAATTATGCTTATTTGGCGCAGGCTCTCACCTCGCCAAAATCTTTTACAATAGCCATAAAAATATTTTTTCTTTCTATTATTGCTTTACGGGATTTCAGCCAGGCATATTTTTGACATGTGTATAAAAAGGAAGTATTTTATTTCCACAAAACAACTGATATTCTTGGCATTTGGTGCATTCTAAGCTAAAATAAAATGTGTAAAATATAACATGTACGATATTTTTCCACATTTATCTTTACACATATAGTACATACTGCTCAGTATGTAATTGTTTAAAAGCAAATAATTACTTACTAAGTTTTTTTCCCCATAGTATATTCCTAGAAATACACGACCATGGCATTATTCAACATTGATACCATAAAGACGCACCCCTTTTATGTCCGTGGAAATATCGTAGAGCGAATACCAAACGGCCATTAATGCATACTTGCGTTGAATAAAGGTAAAAGGTATTGTAACAAAATGTTTATATGTACCTACACCTATATACCTACCTAAAAATTAGTTGGATATAACAGCCAGAACAGAAAACTATACAAAATGAAGAGGTTATCCGGCAGATAATACCTACTTACTTAAATTTAAAGCATAAATTTGGCCACAATGCTCAATATAATCAATATATTGCGTCGAAAAAAAACTACTAATTTTTTCTGTGTATTTTCTTATTTTGTAATCTGCATAGTCTGAATATGTTTGTTTATCCTATATAATATATGTACCTATACCGATAATCATTGCAATCAAGACGAAAAGGGAAAATTATGTAACTTTTCACTTCCAATGTCATTGATGTCGGCTAGAAATAGTGTAATTGGTGTTCTGATGGATGCATGGGAATTAGCGTAATCCACATTAACGGGTGATAACAAAAAAATGAGAATTCGTTCAGAGGTGTAAAAAAATACTCGTGTATCTTTTTAGCACAATTTGATATTATTGGAAAATATGTACATAGAAACTATTTACAAAATCATCAATGCACATTAGAATAGGACTGTTCCACTCAGTATAAACATGACGTTGGAACAAGACTCTTGGACGGAATTGTTGTCCATTTTCCGCACACATGTTTTAATTATTTATATCAGTTGGGTACAATTTTCAGCTCTCCAATTATTTTTGTATACTAAACTGCTCAAATAACCTAAGAAATCTTCAATCGCCCGACATTGTGCAAGGTTTATGGGGTTTCGGATTTTCGGTACAAATGGTATATTATTAGCGTCTAGGAAACGTGTCGTTTTTTTGGCATAATGCGACGATGCTTTATCCGACCAGAACATATTCTCCATCTGAGTGATGTTTGCGAATAAATGCTATCAGTATTTTTTTCAAGCATTCGCTCTCATACACTTTTTGGTTGACCGCTAAACCACTCGGTTAGAACGACAGTTTCGAAAGACCTTTGTCGGATATAGCCACATAAAGCATAACTTTCTGCTCAAACTTGTGCTTATACTTGTGTTTTATATCGTCTGGTGTTGTAAAATTATTGCTGGTGTAGTATCGGTCATTTCCAGGTATATGTGTTTTACTCAAAGGAAAATAACTTTTATCGTCCAAAATGAATGATTTTCCTTTGTAATTTCGGATCATCCAGCGACACTGTGATATAATAGTCAGTTTTTGCTGTTCAGTGTATTCCAGTGCTCTCACCTTCTTGCGGCATTTCAGACCTATCTTTTTCAAGAACGAACAAGTGCACGGTTGGGAACACTTTATTTTTTCTCGCGGCATCTCGTTGGCTCATAGGATTATTATCGTTAAAAGTGCTATGGAGTAGGTTCATCCTTCTCTTGGTCATTATCTTCGCTGGTCGCCGGCTACCACTTTTGTGATCTATCGTCAAGGATGCAAGAATTCTATAAATAGTGGAGACTAAGTACATATTCTTTACTAAAATTATCTACAGTAGACTTTTTCCCCCAGTTATAGTTTGAATTATAAAAATGTTCAACCGTTTTCGCAGTGTTTCTTGTTTCGACACCATTTTGACAAATATTAATGCTTGAAAAACAAAATAAAATGAAGTTTAAGAACCTCAAAAGAAGTAGTAACAACTTCATAAACAAAGTTTTTTGTCTAAGTGAATAGTCTTGTTTTGAGGTCCATAGAAAGTTATTCTCATTTTTTTGTTATCACCCGTTATAACTCAAGTTACTCGCGTGCGGGTCTGAAATCTCTGAGCTCGGCCATAGATAGATATCTCTAAGATTTAGGTACGCGTATTCTACTCATTAACCGACTAATTGGCATTGTCTACTCGGCAGTGGACACTGGGATTTTGAACTCACCTTCCGTAGGACATGGTATAAATAGTATAGTTTACCTACTAGGTACTGAAGCGTAATAGCATATTTACCTACCACCTCTACGTCTAAAACCAAATTCATTTCACTTTTAACTACCTACCTAAACAAGATCGCACGCATTAAATAGATATTAGTAACGAGTAAGAAATTAGTCTCTTTATTAAAAAAATCTAGCATCTTCAAATGATTTTAATACTATATTAGCCTCGTAAGGCCCAAGGCAATTTTCGTGTTACTAAAATTATACCCTTACTGTCATTAATGTTTAAAATGGCTTTGGAATTTGTACATTGTAGTGTACAGTGGGCCTTACGAGGATATTAGGCACCTAAAGGATAGGTACAGTACCTATCCTTTAGGTGCCTAATATCCTCGTAAGTAGTATAAAATTAATCTAAGTAGGAATAAAGGTCACTTTTCTTTGCATGTCTTTAGGACCTCATCACGCGTAAACCGCAAGACAAAACTGGAAGCCAGCCATTTATGTTATGATTTTTTCTTATACGTATAAAAAATTGGACAATGCACGTTAATCATGCATCTACTTTTCTTTTATTTATAGCCTTGATTGGTTGTCTTTAATACCGATATCTCTACTAGACGCACTCTTTCTTTCCATTACCTAAGCGCAACCTAATTATTAAATTTTCATTGTTGTTGTTCGAGTAATCAGACGCGTTACAATTCGTGGTACAAAACTTAAATGGGTACTTATTAATTATGTACCAACTTAGGTACCTACATATGTGATAATGTATTTTCTGATATCTCTATCCAAAGTAAGTAGACCATCTTCTTTTTTGTCATAAATGCCATCTTTGCGAAACCTATCGCATCAGAATGCTGGTGTTATCTACAGGCCGAGAACTCGTCGGACGACGGTCCCCGCGGTCGCCACTCAGCTCGCTCTCACTTAATGTCATAAATAACTTTGTCAATCTGCTAACTTAATAGCATAATTTATCCGTCGCAGGACAACATAACGAGCAATGCCGATAATAAACCAGAAAAGCCATGAGGTGATAATAGCAGTCCGTAAATAATGATGCCTGATTGCCGGTCCACACCTCATCGCTTGCGGAAACATAATCCTCGCCGTGACGTAACCTCGACACTTATTATACCCATCTAACAGACCATTTTGAGTGTAAACGATGATAAACTTACCATAAATAACAGAATTTACACTCCAGCCTAATGACATATACGACTACCGATAGCATTCCAAATGTTGCTTTAATAATAGAACTTCCTATCTTTTGTCGACGGGAACAAGATCTGACCTCAGCTGCTCATGTCTCTCGCCTCGTAGAATGCAATCTAAGTCTAATTAACTCTCGGACATGGTGCAGCCGAGGATGTACCGATTAGAACTGGCCCTTTAAGGAGAAACAATCACTTCTCTAATATGGTATATCTTTACAAGGTTAGTTGCTTCAGTTGTTCTGGTCGAGCCAAATTCAGGCTGAGTGAATAAAATTGGTGCAGTGAGTATGCACTGTCCATTAGTAGAGGCGATAGCAGTCATGGAGTGGCCAAGGAGTCCGTTACCTGCGTGCATTGCCGTGTCACATATTGAATGGAGCGGGTGTCTGCGCGCGAGCATTGGGACTATTGGGAGCCGCACTGTGTCGATATGTTCCCCGATAGCTCGCGCACGGACCGCACCATTTATTCATGGTGCTATAAATTCAAATTACCGGATTAACAATAGTACGGATACCATCTTCTGAACCGATGCTGGCCCCGCGATACTGAACAAGTAAACTAGGCATTTTGCTTGGGAGTTTACGTTGTTTACACTTTTATTGAATTCGATTCACGATGTTATCCGAAAGTTATCAAGTGAACTTAAATATGTTATTTTTATGAGGGAAACGACTATTCAATTCTTGTATTTTGCCTACAGTTCAGAAATACACCTAATACAAAATGGATACTGCTAGAACCATCAAACTAAAACTTTACAGTTTAATAGTGAGCTATTAAAAGATTACGGCTGCCTATATTCTACTACTTACTGCTGTAAATGTCGAATATGCTGCGCTATAAACCGTCGAATACGGAATCGGATCTAATTTTAATAAACACAATTTACGGGGAGGCATAGCCATCAATATATGTCGCAGCGACAAAGAGCATGTCGCGAAGACACACGATCTCGAATTTGCGATGGGTGTCAACCTTCCGCGACCATTGGAGTGAGGATTTCAGTCTACTTAATATGCAGACGACATCTTTCAAGCCTTGCGATTTTGTCATAGTCACTACACTTGTGTGTTATTGTATAAGAAAAACGTTGCGCGTCTCCTAATAATATCCTCACTACTATTATTTTACAGCTTTTTGTTTAAAATAACCAAGCATTTCCATTTTCGTTACGGTTTTTTTATTTAAATTGACGTAGAATTTAAATCAAATTTTTAACGATTTATTTATTTTTACATAATTAAAAGGAATATAAACTAAATAGTTATAGATTGAACTTCAATAATATCATAAATAACGTTAATGCTTGTTTATAAAATAACTAATCATTCTCAACGTGAAGAAATCCTTTTTTTTTTTTAAGTTATGTATGGTATTTATATGAATAATTTTTTTTTTCTGAATTTTCAGAATACACATACATGTGTATTTGAAACTGAGACCTCATCAGTTTATTAATTTTTCCATTATAATGTTATTATATGAACGATTTGAGTACGCTCCTAAATTCTCAATTCCTATCATCCGAAACACATTTTTATGGTATCCAGAATAGACCCCGCGACGGTTTAAAACGCTAAACCTTAGGCTTGGGGAATGACCGTCGGTGTAATGAAACCCGACACCGCGACGAATCGAACGTGGTCCTGTCGCATTTGAGATCTGCGCAATATTTCGCCCTTTTCACGGAGATATCCGCGCCCCGTGTCTGACATCGGACGTGAAACACAATATCGCGTCGCAAACAATTTATAACATCGCACTAGCCCCGATTCGGGATAAGTACCACAGCCTATCATGTGTATTTACACGATACAGCTAATCTTTTCTGTATGATAGTATCACTGATTTTGTTTCACCATTATAAAAAAATAGAAAACATTTATATTCCAAGACGAAGACGATAACGTGACTTACATAAACTTCAAATTATTTTCTAAAACTCTATTAAACCTAATTACCAAACAAATTTATAAAACATAGTTATAGATAACAACTTCAATATAAAGATATAAATTACTAAGACCTTATAAAGCCTATAGTTTATTGCCCAAAAAAAGCCCTATTATGCTAAACGATGCTTTAATGACACCAAAACTCCTTGATGCCTGACTCCTTGGTGTCACAGATTACAAAAATTCAGTTTAAGTGGTATATATATTATTTTAGTATGTTCTCCGAACGAACGTTAAATGAAATACTTTAATACTTTACTATACTGACCGACTTATAGTTTTAATTAAAAAAGCTTATAGAATTAATCGAACTGCTAAAAACTTATTTTTTTTTGGAGCGGAGCGAGCGAAGCGAGCGAAGCTCCCATGGATCGACTCGAATGGACTTTGTAACAATGCGCAGATCTCAGCGAGTTCTCAACCGATTTTAGAAATTTTTGTTTTAAAATGCACAAATTAAATTTCGCTAGGTCGTGACGAAGAGAAAATTCGAAAAAAAAAAACTCCGCTCCAATCTATGGTGCAAGCTTAGCCGGTGGCTGACTCTGCATCGACCTAGTTAAATTTACTTATATTATATCTTCATAAGTAAGTTCATGTAACATGTTGCACTGGCATATGTCATGTACAAAAAATTTACCGTAGACTTGATTTTATTTTAATTTTCATGGTTCCAAGCAAGAACATGAAAATATTATGTTTGTTGTTTATTTGCATTTTAGTTATTAAATATTTTATGCAACGTTATATAAGTTGGCGTCAAAAAATTCTCGTGGCATTTTTTTCTAATGACATTAGAAAATTACCCATGCCCTTTTTCTGTAATACCACTTACTTCATTTTTGGAAACAGATAAGTTCCTACGTAATTCAAATTCAGAATACCTATAGGTTGGAATTAGAAACTGAATATTAAAAAGTTCCTTCACTATAATAACTAAGTACTTATACCTACACAGATATACCTACTTGTTTATGTTCATGATTAGATTCATTATGAACTTTAATTAAAGACTTTCCCGATAAGTGAGAGTTAACTTTGAGAAGTGTAAGGTCTTGTTTGCTTAAACTATAAGTGTAAGAAGGTAAACATACATCAAGTGAAGTAAGCAGATATGTAGGTAATCTCATTGCTGGTAACACTGACGTGCGAAAATTACAAAAACCTTTAACATTAGTATGTTAAGCTTTTGTATTTAAAATAAGGTGGGCAGTAACAGTTAGCTACGTGTATGCGAGTATTTAATGTGATTGTTTCACATTGCATTCATAAAATCGAATTCTATAGATTTACAATTCGCAGAGACAAATTATGCAATACATCTCGCGTAGGTAGCGGAAGACTTGCTAGGGTCGTATGATACAGTACAATATGAAATTATAGCTGTTTAAAAACTCTTTATTAGGTAGGTGTTTTAATTGATGAATAAGAAATAAGAAACCAATAAGAAATAAATGTGTTCGTTTTTAGGTTGTATTATGTTTATATTTTAGGGCTATGTATATTCATTTGAGTGCGTTCTGTTACGATCCAATGTCCAAAAAACAAGGTCTGACACTACGGCGACCTTCATTTGCATACGTCACTGGATAGTTGCCGCTTTATAATAAAAAAAATATTAGGTAGAAAAAATACTTACAAATGCATACAAATTCGCTGCAAAACTCGTACGTCGGCCAACTTCGCCTCGATCATTCTCCCATGGCCTCCATATGGCCTCGATCAACGTGGAGCCAGGGTTAGTGTTAGTATATACTGTACGTTCTACCACCGTGCTCCGTAAGAACGATAAACTAAACCACGTCTTTACATTGAATGTGTCTACACTGATTTAATAACTCTTTTCTCCCTAGTACAAATAAAAAAAAAATTACCACGAGCAAATTCCGTATCTTTAAAAGTATCTCTGTATACAACAAATGCTTAAAAACAGGTAACGCTAGTACGTAATTGCACACAATCTTGCAAGCGTCGCGCCCGTTTACCTAAATAGATTCAAATGGATGCGCGCGATTAACCGCGGCGCGCGCATCATGCGTGCACACAGAAAGTTCAATTCGTATTTCGGTATTTGTATCTTGTAGGCTAATGTAAGAGTTTCTTCAAAAACGTCACCCAAAGGATGTCATCCGGATCTTAGGGTATGGCCACATCACTACGGCACGGCGACGGAACCGTGAAAAAGCGCGGTGTCGTGGATTTTTAAGGTGCCAGCGCATATAAAAACCACCGTAAAAATTCTCGTCGCCGCGCCGTGACGTTGTCGGTCCTTAGTGACCGCGACACAAGTGCAAGTCACTGCCTTCTATCTTTCAGCGTTTAGTACTTAACTAGTACTTTCCTAAATTATAAAGCGCCATCAGTCGTGCTTATCGGCATCGAAATAAAATCTATCTATAGGTACTGTTATAAAATTCTTAATTTGAATCAGATTTCTGATCGGAGAGCGATTTTATTTTTTTCAGGAAAAATCTTAACAGCGCGATGCAGGATTTTTATGGTGGTCGTACAGCGCCAACTACATATTCGTATTACAGATATCTCAAATCTGATTCAAACAATTTCGCTATTATTATTGCTAGGTGCCAATTCGAAATACAGCTCAAAAAGCTACCAAGTTGTATGGAATGCACCTTCTTATCTATGTTAGCTGTGTACAGGTCCTCTACTGTCAGGACTGGTTTGATGTGTTACTATGTTTTAATTGGGATCCGACACGAGACCGACGGGTGCCCACAAACAAACCGATCCGAGGAGTTCACTATAACGATATAGATCTCATTTTCACACTACTCAATATGGTCATATAAACCTAAGGACTTAATGCATAGAAATAAACATGCACTCTGGTAACCAGACGTTTTAACGCACTATTGTAGATTTTGGGATTACATGAAACCCATGCTGGTAACTCAGCCAAAATATTTTTGATACATTTGTCGGAATCCAGGCTGAAAAAATAGAACATGTTCAGATTTAGATAATGCATTATGGCTTCACAGTCCTACAGCTTTATAAGGCGCAGGTTCGCCCACATATGGAGTACTGTTCTCATCTGTGGGCTGGGGCGCCCAAGTACCAGCTTCTCCCTCTAGATCGTATTCAACGGAGAGCGACTCGTATCGTCCGGCTACCAGCGAACTTCAGATCGGCTTGACTCCTTGGCGCTACGTAGAGATGTAGCCTCTCTCTGCATCTTTTATCGCTTATATAACGGGGAGCGCTCCGAGGAGATGTTCGGATTGATTCCTGCCGCTTCTTTCCGCCATCGTTCTGCGCGACATCGTCACCACTTAAATAGTTGGCAGTCCACAATTGTGCCCTTTTCTAGAAATTTCCTGCCTCGCACGACTGCATTGTGGAATGAATTGTCGCTTGCGGTATTTCCGGACCGATACGACCTTCAAACATTCAAGAAAAGAGCGTATTCCCACCTGAAAGGCTGGCAACGCACTTGTGACTCCTCTGGTATTGCAGGTGTCTATGGGCGACGGTAATCGCTTTCCATCAGGCGATTCGTATGCTCGTTTGCCCCCTATGATATAAAAAAAAAAAAAATGTGCAAGTTATGCAAGTGCACACTTCCAGTGGTCGGATTTTCATATGCAGAATTATTCTCATTAAATGATAAGATAAGTAAAGAACAAAATCCAATAAATGCTGTCAACTAGTAGACTAAGGCCTCGTCTCCTACCAGGATTTCCACGTTAATGACACATGAGTTTCCTATGACTTCCACAAGATCGTCAATAACAAAATACCGTCAATAAATCACGTTTAAAAGTGCTGGGAATAGTTGGAATCATAAGTGTCGGTGCATTTTGCGTTCACCAACTGCTAACTCTTAATTAATTGGTTACTACTGGTTAATTTGTATTGGGCGGGCGCCAGCGACGGCTATTATTGGACATGTGTACGTCTGCAACATTGTTGCTGTGGAATTCTGCAATTTGCGTAATTTAACGTAAATGCAGGGCACAAATATGCAGACGATAAACAAAATAGCTATTTACGAAGCGTTTCACAGTGATCGCCTGTAATATAACAAAAAAATATAAAAATTACATGATATTACAGGTCCCACCTTATGAGTTATTTTTTTGTGTAATGTTGATATAAACAATCCATACATTAATTGTTAAATCTGAGCAGTGCAAGCATTGATTGTATTTTTTATATTGTTTAAATCGAGAATTTTCAGCGACCGTATTCTTCCAAGTTCATAAGCATTTTCCGAAATCCTGTTAATTTCAGACTTGAAAAAACAATGCTAGCGAAAAGCTTACAGTGTATTTTTTTTTGTGGACTTTAATCGCATGTGATGTATTGATCTGAAATTTTACCCTTACATGGGGCAAAAAGATAAGGTAAGTAGTTATGAACCACATATGTGGTTCAAAGTTTAATGTGTACCTATTGTAGAAGGTGCAGGTATTAGTGGTGTATTTTATTAGTTAGTTGGTAGTTCGTTGTGATAAGACCACAAATACAAAAGCAATGTAATCGTAGGTAATGTAACTCAGTACTCGTAGGTGTAGGTAGTGTAGGCTTAGAAAGAAGACACTGGGCTATCACATCGATGCATCACTGGTCGACGGACTGTTTCAATAGCTCGATGCTCTAACGTCGCATAACTATAATGACAAAAGTTAACGTATGTCGTTTCACTCACAGAGTGAACTCTTGAGCTACAATCAAGCCTAGGGTAAGCGCAGTCCTTCGAGCGATGGTACCGCAAACAATTTATGCACAAACCACGATAATGGCCATATTAATAGAAATTGACACCAGCCTCACCTCGTGGGACCTCTTCCATACCCGCTTAAGGAAACATAATATTAACGATGCAATCGTGATATAATAATCTCGTCTGCACACGCCGAAATGGCCTGTCTGTGCGTCCATCATATGGCTAAGCGACGATAATTAATTCGTCGACGGCATCAGCTTTCAATTGAGTATTTATGATTATCGCCTATTTTTATTTCCGTTATTTTTGAATTATTATTGGGTGTTACTTTACTCGAACGCGTCAATGTAAATATTTCATAAATGTGCCGGCCGCTGAGTATATTTAGAGTGAATTTAAAACAGCTATTTGACTGCTGCTATGCTAGTGTACGCTTCTATTACTGATTCAATGTCAATGCATAGATATAAGGGTAGTAAAACTAAGTGGTTCGTAAATCGCAAAATCTATTTAAATATTAGAACTTTCACAGCATGTATACCTAATCATGTGTGTATTTACAGTCATTTCTATTAGTGATCATTACTGCGACATGAGTTACCGCGAACCTCGGACGATGGCCGGACTGTCTCCCTCGCGTTATTTATTGGCATGTAATGGCTTCTAATGGGGGGCTATTGAATCCGCCACCTGGACCTCTTTTATTTCTGGCGAGGAGGGCGTGCCTCGTCTCGGCCATGTGAATATTCATAACATAAGTCCCGATCCGACCGATTTAATTGATAGCCGACCCGCATGCACTGTTGTCTGCACGTATGGACAAAACGTAATTGCTCGTTAAGGCCCGATTCGCGATTGTTTCTTGATTATGAAAATAAAAACAATCACGACTGTGAGAAGTATCTTAAAGGAAACCTGACAAACGATCCAACAGCGAACTGTTATTATTCTGCATTTAAAAACATATCTCTTTAAGGCGATGCGTACCTACTCATGAAGCTTGCATAAAAGCATTAACTAACATTTCTTATAAGTAACGAAAAACGAGTGAGATTTGCTACACGCTCCGGTAGATGATGATATCAACGGAGCAACAAATAAGTACATATTCGAATTTATTTAGACCTTTCGCCGATAACACGCAGTCCCCGGTTCTTTTATTTGTGCAACACGACAGACGCAAGTGCAATTTATTGATACAGTGTTCGATAACCAGTAGGTGCGTCCCACGCGGCGCGGACACAATAAGAGATGAGCGCCCAGTGCCCAACATTTACAAGTATTGTGCTCGGAAGGAAATAGTGAGGGTTCATGCTAAATACGCGCCATAAATAGTGGGGCTTATGGTGTCGTAAAAACAAAGTCAAGCTGCGCGGACAAACCGAGCGATAAGCTACGAGCGTCATCGCGAGGCTCGCGTTGCATTTGCATTTTTCTGTACACCACCTTCGGCGAGTCCAGCACATATTTGCCATGTCTATTTTATTACGCTTTTCTTGGGTTTTTAGGGTTCCGTACCCAAAGGGTAAAAACGGGACCCTATTACTGAGACTTCGCTGTCCGTCAGTCCGTCCGTCTGTCACCAGGCTGTATCTTAGAACGGTGATAGCTAGGCAGTTGAAATTTTCACAGATGATGTATTTCTATTGCCGCTATAACAACAAATACTAAAAATAAAATAAAATAAATATTTAAGGGGGGCTCCCATACAACAAACTTGTTATAGATTATGGTACGGAACCCTTCATGCGCGAGTCGGACTCGCACTTGCCCAATGTTTTTATTGATTCGAACACTAATAGAGCAACGGCTACATGTGGTTTTTGAGATGGAAAGTGGGTGATAAACTAGCTATATATTTTTTTGAAAAATTTAAGTTACAGTTCCCAAAATGTAAGTAAAAATATTTTCCACGTGAGTGAAGTCGCGAATAAAATTAAAATTCTTCTATCTTAAATTATCTGCCACGAAAATGTATTCAAAATTTTTCTCAATTACCTAATTATACATTTCGTAAGCATTGACATCATTGTATTGGTTTTTTTATTATGTGGTTGAGACATTAAATTGACTGGAAGACGAGCTTTTCACACCAATTTTAACAAAGACTATTATTTTTATCGCCGTTTCTGCCAATAACATTATCACAGTTTAAAAAGTTCTCATGCCGAAAATAGAAAACTACACAGTTAGTAACATAAACTCCATACGTGAGAAAGTCAGTATTTACAATTTTATTACTATCTTAGTAATAAAGGTCAATACAAATCCAATGAATATGATTTTACGACGCCCTGTTTACACATTCTATTAAATTTCCGTAATCAAAACTGCATAAATTAAATAAACATTTGGGCTTTAAATGTGAAAAACAAATAAGATGTGACAACTGGCAGCGATCGGTTATGGGCAGCGGTGCTTGTAGACACCATCAACGCCAAGTAACACATTAGGAAACACCTTCCAATATCGTTTACATTTTGGATGTTATACACATATACATGAGTGATCTACGCACGCTGAGTTGACTCTGTTCAACGATCGAAACTGCATTAAGCTTATGGAATTTTACATTAGCTTTAACTGCTTACAAATATAATATGAGTGTTTATTATGCGCATCTCCGATATACAAGGCGTTGAAACTTCTTCATGGAGGGGCATCATGTTCACTTCGTAAGTATGTAAGTACATGTGGGTATCATAATATTTTTGAAATGTTATTGGAAACAAACTTGAGGAAAGCCTCTCTAGCACAAAAATAACAATATCATAAGAGATGAGCACTCTGTGCCCAACATTAACAAGTTCGTAATCATTGTATTCGTTTTTATAATAGTGGTTGTGGCTTTGTTTGAATTGATTAGAAAGGGACCTTTCCACGACAATTTTAACATAGGCTGTATTATTTTCATTGTATATTCTGCCAATAACATCATCGTTAAAAAAGTTTTCACCAAAGCAATATCAAATAAAAAAAACTGTTGAGTTTCTTTCGGCTTTCTTCTCTCTACTCTTGCGAAATGCCAGTAAATTCAGCCTTTGAAGTCTATATTTACAGAAAGTAGTGTTTTATTTCATATGGGCTTATGTTTCAGAACTGCTTTATTTTCCAATTTTAGTTTAATCCTGAAAGCACAAACATTTCAGTATTTTTAAAAGCAAAAGCTTCCCTAACCTGCTGCATTTCACACACCAATTTATAAAGAAACCAAGTCGGGAAATAAGCGGTATCGAAATAAATATCTCTATAAATATCGAGGTGGGAAAACATGTTATGGGAATTGAAAGGATACCAACGTAATTTTTCCGTACAAGCCCACACCAGTACAGAATAGTGTTGTTGATCAAAACCGTCAGTAATTGCGTGTGCAATATTGTGAATCCTGAGGTAAGTAATGGTGAGAGAGTTCGCTCCTTCGGCACAATTATAAGATGCCCGCAGGCGAACGCGTGAATGAAGGTATTCATGGCTGTGCTTATCCAAAAAGGACGTATGTTATCTTAAATCTTTACATATATACACCCTTATGAATTTAAAATATAGTAGTACACCAATCGGCAATGCGGCGCCATCAAAAGTACCTACAATATCCATTTTAGAAGTGTATATGCTGCTGATATGGTTGGTATTGTAATTTTGTACAATAACATTTCTCAATTCTGTTATAATTGTTCGTAATTGTAGTGCACGATATTGCCATGTGTAAAAGTACCCTCTAAATCGTAATAGTTAAGACCTGTCTCCACAGTCCCGGCGGCCACTGTGTACGAGTGTGTGATGAAAATGAAGAATATAACAGCGTTACCTACATATATTTTTACCGGATATAACAACATTTGATATAATTTTTCATTTGATAACTACAATTGCATTGGATATAATATTTATGATATATATAAAACATTAGCAATAACGTTGATATTCGCAAGATATCCTAACAATAACCGTGACTGATAGTTTTTCTTGTTTTTTGGAGCTATTCGGGTGTTAAAATAATAATATTGCTTTTCTAATCCGCGATATAATATCTTGCCAGTAATTTGTGCTAACCTGTTATACTTATATGCGTATTTTTTTATGCATTTATGCATTTAAATAATGGTCCCACCCTCCCACCACGATGAGAAAAATAAATAAGTGCGCAAATAAATATAACAAACCACCACCAAAATAACAAAAACTCACTCGACACGTGTTTTGCCCCTCTTCGAGGCATCATCAGGAGATGTTGACGGTCTGGAGTCCGACAACCGAAAAACTCCCGAGAAAACCATTTTATGTTTTTTTTTTTTGTTAGTATTTATTTATGCAGACATTTCTACTGGCAGCGAACGACGTTGTTTTTAATATATTAACTTTTATGTGATTCTCACTCGACACGTGTTTTGCCCCTCTACGAGGCATCATCAGGAACGAACGAATAATTATGCTAAATAATATTAGTCTAACTGAAATTAGGCAAACCGAAATTAGGCAAAGAGTTGTTAGGCAAAACAAGGTACAACCGTTGACGGTCTGGAGTCCGACAACCGAAAAACTCCAGTTCAAATTATATTCAGTATTTGTTCAGTTCCGTTGTCGGACTCCAGACCGTCAACATCTCCTGATGATGCCTCGTAGAGGGGCAAAACACGTGTCGAGTGAGAATCACATAAAAGTTAATATATTAAAAACAACGTCGTTCGCTGCCAGTAGAAATGTCTGCATAAATAAATGGTTGTACCTTGTTTTGCCTAACAACTCTTTGCCTAATTTCGGTTTGCCTAATTTCAGTTAGACTAATATTATTTAGCATAATTATTCGTTTTGCCTAATTATTATTTGAGTGAAAATCGTTTCGTATAATACTCATTTCACATAATCTTATTTCGTCTAATTTCATTTGACCTAATTTTTAATTAGTATAAACATATTTTGCCTAAAAAAAATTGTGCCTGATTTATTTATTTAGCAAGTATTCTGACGCTCCGCTCGCTTCGCTCGCTCCGCTATCCATGGTCATAAAACAAACCTAACCTAACCTACAGTATTCGGTCTTTAACCTAACCTACAATTTTCAAAATAAGAATCGACAAAGTGAGTTTTAGATAAAATAATATTCGACAAAATAAGAGTTATGAAAATGATCATTTAGGCAAAACGAATTTCGACAAAATAATAATTATGAGAAATGATATTATACATAATGACTTTAGATAAAATGTTCATTATGCTAAAAGTTGTTAGACAAACTGAAATTAGACAAAAAAAAATTAGACAAATCAAGGGAATAGGTACCGGTTTTCTCATTATTATAAATATTTGTCTATAATCTACAAAAATGTGATGAAATTTATTTATTAGTACTTATGGAAAAATTACCAGTAGTATTTCCTTCTAAAAAGTATAGTTTTATAAAGTGAAGTTGTTTTTTTAGAGATTTTTTACTTTGTCGGGAGTTGGGAGGACATTTAAAAATTCGGGAGAATCCCGCTAAATCCCGACCATCTGGCAACCCTAGACGTAGTGACAACAGTAATACACTCTTATCTATGGCGACAACGACGTAGTGTAACAGCCGCGAAAGTGTTTCTACGATCGATAAGTACAAAATAATAAGCCTGATGAAACAAAAAGTCACACACAAGCTAGTAACGTGTCAAAGTGATTCACGGATCGTAAATGTATTAATTGCACTGCATTTCAATTACTACGATTTATGGACAGGGGATATTCTACGGTGGAGTTTATTCACGTCGTAATTTAAGATAAAGTGAGCAATTAATTAATTATGCTAACTGCTACTTAACGCGCTTAGGAAATACCTTAAATCATCAACTCATCACATACTAACTTTTCATACAAGACATTTTAATCTGAGAGGCTGTATCGACGTTTCCGTCCGAACGTGTCAGCTGATTTTAAAGACAATTATGGTAAAATTATACAAATTGCACTCCTGTGAAAGTGTACTTTAGCGGTATCATTCGCTATTTCAGATTTTACGCCTATCTATTCGGTACTTATATCTATTAATCTCAAACAGAAAGAAAATATACTGCCATGCTACGGTAGAAGGACGTATATTAATATGACATCCGTGTAAAGATACGACCTTTTACCGTAACACGGCAGTATAAATATGGTAACAGTCAAGTAGCCCATATATATCACTAATGTAGGAATATTGCAGTCCTGACCTAAAAAAAAATATTTTTTTTTGCTATAGTGATTTCGTGAAATTAGTACCTAGGTACCGATAATATTAATTTAATAGCAAGTTTCGCATTTTTTTTAATGCTGAAATAAAATAATGAACTTTATCCAGTAAGTAGGTCACAAGGATACGTTTACATGTCTGAATCTACCGGCACTTCACAAGAGGAGACCAACGTTGAGAATAAACCCGGAACGAAACAACAGTATTTATAAGCCATCGATTTTCTTTTCAATAACCGCGGCCTTCCTCATTTACCCGAATGATTCCCTCTTAAGAGATTCAAGAGCAATCAAATTTACCCCTTAGAATGAATCCGTTGATAGGCAGTTAACTAACCGTTATTGCATCATAAAGTCCAATTTTGGACTAATTGAAAAAGGAAAAGCGGAACCCAGACACAAATTACTGACACTATATCAAGTGTTAAACGGCACTTATCGACGCCGAAACGGCGAGCGATTATTGACGATGAAAAATACACAATTTGTGGCGATAAATCAACGTCATCGGCGCGCGGTAGCAGGCTCGATGCTTTACTTTATTATTTATTACTTAAAAGGTAATTTTTAAAAGGAAGCACTTAATTACAAGATGTGATGGTACCCGCTCTAAGCTGTAGATGATCTGTCCAAGAATGAACATTGGTATTTGAAAAAATCGATTATTTGCCATTCTTAATCGAGATGGCGGGAAGCGAAATCTACACTGTACTAAAAGAGAATTTACCGAGCTTTATTAATTCTGAAGAATGACCTTCGTCAAGCCCTGATTTAAAGTCGTTGGATTATGCTTTGTGAACAGAATTGGAGCTAAGAGCTTGCCAGAAGTCACATCCCAACATCAGTCCCTAAAACGCAAGCTAGTGAGAGAATCGAAGGTAATCCGTATATAATTAAGTGCGTGCCGCTATTGACGAGTGGTCAGCACGCTTAAAGGCCTGTATAAAAAAAGAGGCGGTCATTTAGAGTAAATATTATTATTTTTTTATTTATTCAATGCATATTGAATTATTGATAGCCCGCCCTGTTTGTTTTATTAAAATATTTTATTTCTGTTATTTATAATATGAGATTTTTTTCTCGTCTCAAAACTTATGAACACACGAGGTATACAGGGTGTAACCGACAGCGTACTGAAAACGAAAACTGTAGTTTTAGACCATAATCACAAACTGAAAACGAGTGTTCATTTTCTCGGAAAACTCAAGTATAAGATTTTCCAAAATAAATTATAAAACTCGACGCGCAATGTATTGCGTCCAATTCTCTCGGGTGCAGACGCGCGGGGAGGGGAGCACGCGGCAAGCATCGACCGGTCCAGGCGCTTCCCACTCCACTCACGCGTCAGCGCAAAACATACCGTTAAGCCAATGCGCATCGAATGACATGAATGAATGCAACCACAAAAACAACGCAACCACAGATCACAACTAGTATGTAGTACCTAACACCAATAACAACTGACCGATAAATTAAAACAATCTAACAAGATTATTTTCATTCAAGCAAGTAAAGCAAATAAAATGTGCGGGTAGGTAAACATTAATCATGCGTCCGGCCGTAACGGCCAGCGGGCGCGCACTGGCCTGGCGGATCAATGACCGGCCAGTATCGTTATCTGTCCACTCCACGCGCTCTGTGTTGTACCGTAAAGCTTACATAATACTGTTTGTGATATCGTACATTGCGTGTTTTGCGGAAAATGCTATTTTCATGCGATTTTTCATGAATAATTGTTACCGGTAGAGTTCGATTAACGGAAAAATAAAGAAAAAATGAAAACTCGCGAGGAAAGTTTGTGAATTTTCTCAAAGAAATTTCCACGATTTTCCAGTCTAGAATAATGGTCTGAAGCCATGGTTTCAGTTTTCGGTACACCGTCGGTTACACCCTGTATTTCGGAAAGAATGCCGTAATAGAGACGATATATCAAAGATATTATTGAAGATCCAAAGTTCCGAATTTTGTCTCATAGTTAAAGTATAAAATGACATGAACATGGTATAGACATTGATCTCAATATAAATAGGATCGATTGAAATCTTCAAAAATATATGTCTTCACCCCTTTTGTTAGAAACAACACTCAGACAAGCTGAGCATAAACGCCAACCGAGAAATGATAGTTGGAGATTCTATGAATAACCAATTGATTGTTCCTTTATTGTGTAGCCTTTATGCATTGATCGCGGTTGAAAGGTTTATACAACTTCTACGCGATAGCTAGGACTACAAATAGTGTAATTAATCACGTTGTAAGCTACCTTTTCAAATATATTTGTTTAACAACCGATGGAAAACGAATACTTAGATGTAGTAAAATGTTTTTAATTCTACTAAATACGGATTTTACTCTTCTTCGTTCCTGATAAGAGTACCCTGAGTATGTACCTGATGTATTGATAAAAAAGTTTAATGTTTGTGTGAAAGGTAAGAACATAAAAAAAGTTAAGTAAAAAAACAAACAAGACTTAATGACTCCGTCAGATTATAAAAAAATTAAATGACCTACATACATCATACAAGTACATATATAAAAATCTTTTGTTTCCTACGGAAATCATATCGATATCGCCAAGTGCAGATGAGAGACACCTATTGGTATTCGACTTACAATTAAGTCCATAGCAAGACATTATCAATAAAAGAACAATACAATACGATAGCAAGATCACTCAAACCTAGACTTGAATACAGGCCCTGCAATATGTTTAATTTTGCCATTTCTATACGTCAACCTGTCAAAGACATTATTACTAGCTCAAATGGGAAATATCAGTAGTATAACAATATCCCGGAATTTAACGGACATATATGGGCAAATTACCGAGATACCTATCGTAAAACTTCATCGCATTAAGACCCAAATGCTGTGATAAAGCCGAAATATAGGAAAATTACGAAATAACGCAAAGCCTCGTCGAATATAGGTCCACATACTTACGAAAAGAATTTGGTACTTTCATGTGAATGGCCAGATGCATTAAATTCATACACGTCCTGCAGACTAAACCGTATGCAAAATGCTAAAACAAAGCAATAATAGGACAATCTACATTCCGCGCCGTTTGCAGAAGCAATTTGGTGTCGTGGAGCAGGAAATACACGCGCCAATTGCAAGGTTGGGGTTCGATTCTCGGCCGAGATAAATCGTCTCGCTGTCGGTACGCGCTCCGTATTAGAGCATGCGTATTGAATACAAATGGAGACCGTACGCGTGTATGCCTGTACTACACAGCCGCGCAATGGACGCGGGTTTGCAAGAAAATTGTTTTATTCTATATCCTTATTTTGAGATATATCGGAACCTCGATTCGACGTTTGATACTCACATTTATACGAGATAACTAAACTAGAACACAATAACTAAACCTAAAAATGGCCCCTGCGGCATAGTGCCGAGGATGCGGGCGGCGTTTCCTCGCTGAATCGCCAAATTGATTATTTTAGCGAGGAAACCGCCAGCCCTCTGGTCACCAGTAACATCAATCCCATCAAAAACGTAAATGTTAAATTAAAGCCAAGTTCAATATCGCGTGCAAGTGTGCAACGCTGTCGACTTCGCCGACAAAATAATTGAGATCTATATGGGTGCCAAGTTCTTTGCTCTACAATTTATAGATACAAGAACATGCAACATACTAAAATAAACGTACGTAAGAATATTTTGTTTCTTAATACTACTACAATGTTTGCTACTTAATAGTTAATATAAATTCTTAAATTATAAGTATTAACAAACAATTATTTAGTCAATGCATTTATTTTACGTGTAATTCAATATCAATACTTGACTTGGCTAGTTCGCCCGCCTCTGTCTTGCCTTAACCGGCCCGCCAGAGTGGAGTCGCGAGAGTTTCAGCTCGGGGGTGGATGTGGAAACGTAAGGGGTTAGTTGGCTCTCTCCTCCACCTCTCCACCCTTAGCCTTCCGCAGCGATGTTGCCTTTAGGCTACTCTATTTATGTGTCGCTATTTATGGGGGCCCATCATATAGCGGAAGGCGAGTCATCATCTACCAGTCTCATTTTTCACGTCCAGCTGTCTCACACAATAGCCCAATATTTAGTCCATCGCATTTCATATACAATAGCTTAGTACCATGTTTAGACTACATACAACTACAATAGTTCTTGCATCTAGCGGGTGCTGTCTCTGTGTGTGTCCCATGACCCAGGCAGGGGGAGCACCCTTACATTTCATTAAATTGTCGAAAGGGCACTCGGGCTCTGCACGTTGGCGTCGGCTCCGTGCACGCCTCCCAAAGGTCCGGAATACCATGGTCCCGTGAACGGGTGCGACATACAAATAATAATAATAACATCCACACATACGCGGGATGTACAGTCTTAGGGAGTATTTTCTAAACAACGAGTGTGGGAATTATCGCGATGTAGTGGCAGTTGACAAAGGCATCACCTCTTTCTCCTTAGCAAACGAGAACTGGCGCAGACCAAAGGTGCTTAGCACCGATGACCGCAGGGCCGGTTCACGGGCGGTTCTACAAGGCCCTTACAGGGCCCGAAGTAGATCTGCTCAAGTCGGCGAACTGGCTACGCTTCAGTGATATCTTCGAGGAAACTGAAGATTTTGTCTGTGCAATTGCGGACGAAGTAATGATGACGAACAATTACCGGAGATATATCCTGAAGGACGGTACGGTCGACATTTGTCGGGCACGGGCATGCCGCCATCTCGGTGAGTCACTCAGGCATATCATCTCCGGTTGTTCTCATCTTGCTAACGGCGAGTACTTGCACAGACATAACCAAGTAGCCAGGATCATTCACCAGCAACTTGCTCTTCGATACGGTCTTGTGGGGTCTGAGGTGCCGTACTATAAGTACGCACCGATGCCAGTTCTGGAAAATGGTCGTGCCACGCTCTATTGCGACCGATCTATCGTCACGGATAGGACTATTGTACTTAATAAGCCTGATATCGTGTTGGTAGACCGATCCAAGCTCCAGGCAGTGCTCGTCGACAATACGATCCCGCATGACGAGAACCTCGTGAAGGCCGAGAAGGACAAACTCAGCAAATACCTTGACTTGTCTCACGAGGTGACCGCTATGTGGGATGTTGACTCGACGATCATTGTCCCCATATTCGATTCGGCGAACAGTTTTATAGTGAAGAGTCTCGATAAACTTCTTAAGAGACTCTCGCTAGATGGCTGAATCAAGGGCCAGATACAGAAGGCGGTACTCCTGGACACGGCGTGCATCGTCAGGAGGTTCCTCTCTGTGCAGCCCTAACCACCGGTAGCCTGGGCCCTGTCCCGCTGCCGGCAGGACCCTAGGTTAGGTTTTTTTAGAATGTTTATATTTGTAATGTATTTTTTATATTTTACTTTATATTTAAATTTATTGTAAAAAAAAACCTATCCTAAGAAACATAATTAAATGAGTGAATAATAATAAAACTAAAAAAACCACTGTTTTCGATTTTTATACACACACAATTACCAAGTTGAATGCCAAATTTCACCTTTCTAGGTCACCTGGAAGTGGGGTTTTATGTTAAATAGATTTGGAGTTATTGAGGGGTCAAAAGTGGCTCCAAGCGGTTCGTGTAACACACGGCTGTTGCTCGCCAGTTCCTGGGGTGAACTTGGCTGGATACGCTGCCGCGCGTCTAGATAAGCCTTTTCGAGATATCTTTGAAGAGGCTTAATGCGCTGCGACCCCACGGACCCAGGGTCTCGACGCCAAAATGTATAAAATTGTACTAGTACTTTCGCACTCCCATACCCACGTAGACAGTTGATCCCAATAAAAAATATGATCGATTGACACCTTCAAGAAAAATTGTCTACACGCCTATTCGAATTAATCCCCAATGATATACATTTATTTTGGAAAAAAGGCGACGAGTTATATATATTAATCTTCCAGGAGGCGGTACGTAACCAATCACAAGAGAAATCTATAATATCAGTTTCTCTAAACACGCCCATGAAGCTATACATGAAAATAATATTAATCTCAAAGGATAAGTAGCAAACGAATCGACCGAGCAAAAGGATTATGAAAACTTCAAAGCGAACGGACTTATTCAAACTTTCTTTATACCTAGACATCTCCTTGTGGTAATCACATTTCTATTTTTAATATTGAAGATGCCACATTTCTAAATCGGGATTTAAAAAAAGACAATTATTAATTGATTAGGTACACTGGTACATAGCGTAGGGCAGGCCAGTAATCGATCTTCCTAGTAAGGGACGATTTGACAACATGGAAGAGCTTATTAAAAATACCACATGGAGCTCCACGGTGCAGTGCAGTCGCTCTGCGGATAACCGGGTGAATTTTCTACCAGAGGAAGGGACAGGACGAGGACCCAAATGTGGACACCATTGCCGTAACCACGACCCCTCTGCCAAGAGTGAACGACTGATGATGTTGATGAATATTTATTTGTGAGTTTTTCACACAACCTGGGATAACCCTCGAACTAACTTTGGGCCCCAATTTTTTCATTTGCTTCGGGGCCCTTGATTACCTAGCTACGCAATTAAGTGAATCCAGTATAAACAGCATCTTCTAATAAATTATCAGGAGTACTTACAATATGCAAATGGGAGATATTGAATTAACGTACCTGTCGTGCGTCTCTTAAGAGTGGGCTCTGGGCTCTCAAACTGCGACGACGTGTGCCGTGTAGCAGTCACTGTTATTGATCGTCGGATTTGCGGGTACCCGCTTGAATAATCATAACCGCGACGTGGTTAATTACGTTTCCTCGCACAATATTAACCGACCGCATTACCCCGCTATGCCGGCCGCATCTACCGCACCATACTCCGAGGAGATTTGCCTTGTCTAATTAATCTACAATGTTAAACGTTGGATGAATAAATTATTATTATAAAAGCTTATTAATTACGTGTTTAGCTTGGCCTTATTTGGCCGCGTGGGTTTCGCTCGAATGTCGATAATATGTCCTTAAAAGTACAGGTAACCGAATGATTTTTTGTCCAAATGTGAGACAACAGGTTGGTATCGATAGTTAGTGGCGGTGACGCGACGCTAACGTGCAAGCCATATAAGTCGATCTTCCTATTCGCCCCCGCAGTCGCTGACGGAACCTCGACCGAACGTTTTTCCGCCACCAACCTTAAAGATATGCTAATGCTTTTAATTTAATTTTATAAATGGGCCATATCAGTCTTGCAATAAATAGTTTGGACCAGGCTTTAGGACAATTAAAGAAATTAAAAGCAATCGTATTAATTTAAATTTTATTTTATACGCTCTTTGTGCACTACCTAAGTATATAGTCATTGTAGGTTATTCATCCATTCGAAAGTGAAAACATCATAACCCCTTTTTTTGCAACCTTTACTCCCAAGCTTGGAGATACGCGTTAGCGTTACACTAAAGCCAGAAAGAAGAAACAAACTTGTTTTTTTAGACTTAGAGTACTGCGACCAAGAGGGCTCTATAATATATTTCTTCTATATAACGACGATAAACATTAGGTATTATCATAAGAGCCCTGATATAACATGATCCTTAGGACATTACGAAGTCCCTGGACTTCTATTTCCACTGTCGTTATCTCTAATAAGTAGTTCAATTTACACCTTTGCATAAAAACATATAAATAAAGAGCCGCGGTCACCAAGCACTCATAATTAAACCACAGTCGAAGCAGTCGTCATCGGCCGTCACAAACACTGATCGATCGGCATTGACGAAAATGTCACATTTATTTCGGTATTACGGTTTATTTATTTTCCAGCTTATCGAATGGGGGGGTTTTTATTTAACGTCGGACGTCACCGAAGAGGCTCAGGTGCGTCACTCCCCTGACGTCCAAATGCGTCAACTGCTATCAGCACGCATCTTACGCAACGATAACATAATCCCTTCATCGGTTTTATTTACTATGTTCTGTTCTGAACTATATGAGTAGGAAGTATACAGTCGACCACAGGTAGCAAACCTGTTACACAAACAAAGGTTACGGTTCTCTGCGTAAATGCTGTAACAATCGGTAAACAAGAATTCATGAACCATACTTTCCAAAAATTGTTAATAGCTAAATGCTTCTATGTGATCTTGACGCTTTATTTAGAATAACGACAGGGATGAACTTTAGTCGACAAGGCCGTTTTATTAGGCTTTTCGTTCAATTGCTTCTGTAGCCGCGCTTGAACGCTGAAATCCGATCCGTTGCCCACGAGCCCACAACTATAAGATACGAATATATAGAAATAAATGTACTGACAACCGACAGCCTGCCGCCAGAAAGTGTGATGAAATGTGAAACAATAACAGGCGTAACGAAGGTCCCACTATAAAGGATGCCAAACACTTGGGTATAACATCTAACTATATTTCTACTAATTTAATAGTTGTCATGTTTGACATAACACTTTTTCTGAAACATCATAGTCCAACCTATCCTAATATCTTACAATTTACAAGTTGACAGATTGGAAAGGAAATAAATCAAAACAAAATAAAAGCGTTATATCAAACGTTAAATTATGCAAAACGTATGACCAAAAACGTTATATCAATCAATGGTCGGGTACCCCAAAGACCCCTAAGGATCCCCTGATCTCCGAAACAACCAAGGATGTAGGTAACCGGGAAATTATACGTTGATAATGAGAAAAAAATCGTCGGAAGTATATCCCAGGACGCCGTCTTGAACCTTCAACTTTTCTGTACAACATTTGAATGAACGGGATGGCAAGCCAAGAAATTCCAACTTCTGAGTAATCGCTCTGTCTCTGCAGTCGTGAGACGTACAGGGCCCGAATAAATCATACAGAATCCTGGGGCCCTATGATGGTTGCTTTTATCACGCGATAAATAAGTGATAAAGCATCCGTCACGTTTTGACATAATGTGAGTGTAAGCAAATGCTACACCGGCGCCCCTCGACCCTTATGTTAACTAGTGGCTCTTTGATTGAGCTGTAGTTTTAGCGAATTTGTTTCGAAAAGGCAGACATTTGTAATTGATTAAAATCCCTAGCCCTATCTATACATACTTATTGAACCTACTCACAAAATTTCATCAGAACCGGTTAAGAAAATGCGTCTTCTAGGCGAGAATAGCCGGAAAGCGTCTGCATCTAATATCCTAACATCCTAACATTCGGATATACGAAAGAATTTTGGGCCAAGCTGAAACGGAGACGCTTCGCTCGCTTGTTCAATAGACCGAGAATAGAATAGGTCTGGGTAGATCTTCACCTTCGGAGGCGCAGGGCCCATAAACAGATTCCGACATTGCAGTCTGGATAATACGGCCCCGGCAGGTAAGGGCTTGCTGCGAAGCACTTTCGTTGCGCGTACTAATGAATGCATGCTCCGTTGTTCTGTGATAGATAACTGTCGCAATTCGGGCCCGTAGGCGGCGGATGGCGTAGGCCTATCAGCCGACATATTTTCACCATTTCCACTTCGCATTTATTCGCTTTTGCGAGCCACCTTTTCTGATATTGATATCCGGCCGTAGGTTTCGGTAATTGATATCTAATAATAGCACAATGGGCAGGTATTGGCTACTTAACTTGACTCGCGTGTGGCGTGAAATGGTTTTATTTATTACAAGCTTATATTTACTTTCACCGGTCCTGATGTCTTTTTTATATAATGGCACAACATAGTGGCTCCACTTCGCCTGATGGCAAGCAAAAAGGGGAGCCCAAGTCCCAATGGAAACTGACAAGACACCAACGGCGCACGGTGCCAAGTCAGTTGACACTACCATGCTGGCAGGAGAAATGCTTCTTCACGCTTCCATGCTGGCCAGAGAGAGGCTTCTTCACGCTTCGTTTGAAGGGTCTGTAATCAAATCTTGCAAGTAGGATTTGAACCACTTCCCGGTGACCAATAGAGCTCAAATTTGTTGTACCAAAGGTGGTCGCAAAGGCGATGTAACGCTACCAAATTTGGGTTTTTTAGAATCGTCTCGTCTTGAGTAGTTCGCGGATGTTCAAAGAAAAATACAGTCGGTATAATAAAAGTTTCTCAAAAAAGTTAAATTTTTGGCAAAAACATATATCATACTAGCTGTGCCCCGCGGTGTTACCCGCTCATCCCACGGGAACACTAAGTTTATTCGGGATGAAAAGTATCCTATGTCCTTTCCCGGGTCTCAAACTATCTCCATACCAAATTTCATCTAAGTCGGTTCAGCGGTTTAAGCGTGAAGAGGTAACAGACAGACAGACAGACACACTTTCGCATTTATAATATTAGTATGGATAGTGTCTTTGCTTATAGTTAACAATAGCATCCTGCCAACCATTGAAGCTTTTTTTAAGAACAAACTAAAATATAAATCCGGGAATTGCAGCTCGTAGCTCTAGCCAAAGTCAGTTTTAAAGATTTCAGTGTATGGTAAACCGTAAACCCTCCAGTGAATGAACATTAAAGAACTTTTCCAACTTTGCTCTGTATTTACTAATAATTGTAACGGTTTCATGTATTTTAAATAATCGTCATTTCATAATCAAGAATATAATTTCTACGATTTTTGATTACATTGCTTTTGAGTTATGGAAAGAAATATTAAAAAGTAGGTACCCAAAAACCCAGTATACATACAAAAATCTAGTGAATGAACATAGTAATATCCAGTGAATGAACATGATTAAGATATTTTTAATCAACACTTTGGACACATCACACTACATCAGTTTCATTAAAATAAAATATTCTGCTGGGGTATTTTTTAATATAAAGGGCATTTTCTTCAGTGCATTCGTCTTTAACCGCTATTCTTGCTTTAGATATAATTTCTTATTTTTTTCAATTTAATTTTATCTACATAATCATATTTTAAAAGATAGTATATTTTTTATAGGAACATTTCAAGCCTTTGGACCAGGCTAAACTTAGAGAGTTTAGTCAGCGGCGGCGGTCCCATGGAACATTTTGAATGATTTTATTGTGAAGAGTAGATTTTGTCATATAGGTACAACTGTATACTTGCTTTGTTGAATGAGATTGGACCATAGGTCTTTTTGTGTATAGCAAAAGTATTTACAGTTTTTTATGTTGTACATATTGGTCTAAAATAGAACAGAATGAAATATAATGGATTTTATTTATCGGTAACACAAGAACATGTATAAAAATCTTTCAACCAAAAAACAACGTGCATTTGAAAAATGAACTTTGCGTGCATAAAGTTCCATGCGTGGTAAAAAGGGATCTGGCTCTGCAAATAATGCTTAAAATATTAAACTTTGCATTTACTATAAAAAATGGCCAAGTGCGAGTCCGACTCGCGCATGAAGGGTTCCGTACCATAATCTAAAACAAGTTTGTTGTATGGGAGCCCCCCTAAATATTTATTTTATTTTATTTTATTTTTAGTATTTGTTGTTATAGCGGCAATAGAAATACATCATCTGTGAAAATTTCAACTGTCTAGCTATCACCGTTCTTGAGATACAGCTTGGTGACAGACGGACGGACGGACAGACGGACGGACGGACAGCGAAGTCTCAGTAATAGGATCCCGTTTTTACCCTAGGGGTACGGAACCCTAAAAATAAGAAAAAATAAGTTTATTAACAAGCAAACCAATTTAGAAAGCAAAATTTAGGTAAGTATAATATGTACGTTCGTATTAAATTTACAAAGAAAATTAATGCAAACGTTTATCGCCATCTTCCTAGAAAAAAAAACAACAAAAATATTAGGTATAGTACCTACGAGGTTTGGAAAGAAAAATAATGGCATCTTAAGAAGAGTTCTTTGAAGCATTCAAAATGTCTCAATGCTATTCTTTGCCGCGATATACCATCTACTTTAACGATGACTTATTTGAGGTTTACCCTTCTTTTATAGACTTACAAACGTTTCATAGAATACTTAATTATCGACATATCATTTCATCGAAAGCATTTTTATCTGAAACCATAACATATTTTCGATTGTTGAAAAACTAACCTAACATAATCTTAATCATAGGATAACATTGTCAAGATTTATGAAAAATTGATGACTTCTGCTTCTGCGGACAATTTTGACGATAAACGAAAAATTCGATGGAGTGAAATATAATGAAACGATTTTTTATAAAAGAAGACCCAGCTTATTTGACGTCGACTGTTAGGTATGTTATATAGCTGCTAATGATGATATTAGTATAGTTTCCACATTAATAGGAATTACTTAAGGGTTGAGTTTTCCTCTTATTCTTTGATCGTTAGTCATTTTCATTAATTAAGTTATATTTCTATTAAATCACTACAAAAATACAATTTTAAATACATAAATATGTATATATATATATCATATAAAGTATATTATTTAATTATTTTAGTCGTAAAATTCATCCATTAATAATATGTTATAACTCGAATAAAATTAATACAGTAAACCGTATAACTAAATTCAATTGATTTTAAGAGGTTATCAGTTTATTGATTATTGTTATTTAGTAAATATCTTTTAATCAATTCAATTATTTAATATTTGAAGTTGAAAAATTCCTCTATGTTATAAAAATCCTTGTTTGTGATAATGAATTAATTGAATAATGCCTTATTTTGTTAATAAGTGAAAATAATGTTAGTGCAAATCGATTTGAATAGAATCGTAGACATCCAGTTTACCGATTCGCTTAGCTACTCAGGTATACAGTGTTGAAAACATTTATGGGCCCTAGAACCTAGAAACTGTCCTTATGTTAGAAAATTTTACTTAAAAGAAACATCAAAAATATTCAAAAATATACTCGTAAATTTTTTCCACAATAGGTATTTTCCACTGTATAGGTATATGGAGAGAGGTTTGTTTGCATATTTATACCAATAACCGGTCAACGCGTCCTTATGGAAACCCGATCAATTGTACCTTTTACTTAACACTGTCACATATTGTTATTGTTATTTCCATTGACAAAGTAACAATTAGGACCGGTAAGCGTCAACTTGTAAATTAGCGTCAGCGTAACTCACCGGTTTAACGTAACTAAAGAGGCGAGCATGCTGTCCTTTCTCAATGTTTCCTTGCCTTGTAAGTATAGTAAATCTATATTAAATATGTTACGAATTTATTAAACGTAAATTCTGAAGTTGTGCCCTACACTACGCCTACAGATGTCTGTTCAACCGATGCCCATATGACCTTTATATTCACTGATGAATACAAATAAGTATAAATAATTTAAATCCATCATCAGTACGTGCGGGGATACAATTTGAGGACATTAAAGTGCCGCCTACTTCGTGCACTTTGACATTTAGGTACGAACAGCGGGAGCGGATCCACAGGTGGTTGCCATGGCAACCCCATGACCTTTCCTTATTCCAGAACATCGCATATCAGTCACCTCGCCGCCGGGAATGTTTTCCCCGGGAATTCGCGCACCGTCTACCTACATACGATGTGGGTATTGCCATTCGGCCCATTCATTATTCGAACTATGTTACTTAATTCAATATTCGATTCTCAGAATGAACTAATTATTTACGTCTTATCTTGGAAGCCCATGTTTAGTCTATCTGTTGCTGAATTAAAATGTAATGTTTAGCGATGTTGATTTAACATTTTTGTTGATATGAACTATGGATATTTATTTAGGCAAATTCAAATATTAAGTTAGTGTCGAACAAAATATAGGTACATGGTGCAGACAAATCGTATTCATAATAAAAACCACCTACGTGGGAGACTATGTGCGTCAATTAGTACCAAAAATATATCATGGGGTAATAGAAATTCATTACGTAGCTATGACCAGGTGCGTATTTTTAGATGATTTATCCGTTCGCTCTACGTAGCGCTGCAAATATTTAGACCAGAGAGGTCGACGTCACGGGACACATGGCTAATTGCGGCGTGACCAAAAACAACCGCGCGCCGGCCGCCGAATGCGAGCCGTGATTCAGCAGCGCATCACGGCGGGAAAACGTTGCTTAGAGAGGTGACAAAGTTTTGTTTGGAATAGCTGATAGTTGTTGCCGCGTCAGCTGCGGGCAGCATGGCGCTACGTCACGGCGCGCGCTCAGCCGCGGACGACGAGCCTCCGCGCCCACGTGCCGGCACCCACGCCCGCGCCGCCGGTGCCGCTCGACCATCACTACACTTGTGCGCCGCGCGCTTTTCGCGCGCCTCCCTTGGTCGTCGCGACGCCGCGCCATTTTCTCGCGCACGTGGGCGACGACGGCTGAGCGAGGGCGCCTGGTCCGCTCGCCATTAACGCTGCCGTCGTGAATGAACGCCGACCTCGACCGGGTGGCTGGCGTCCATTGATAGGGCGCGCGGCGGGCGACGACCGGCCGGCGCTCGTCGCACGGGGGCGGCAGCACGCCCTCGCCGAACCAATCACGCCTCAGTCGAGGATGTAGCGTTCCGTGACGACGACTCTCACCGCGTGCGAAATCTGTGTTCATTTACCAGTAGATCGAGACCCCGCGTGATTATCGTGCCGCATAATTGTAGTTTCCTAAATGTTCTGTGATCGCGTCAATTTCGTTAGAACTTAAGTAGAGAATAGAAGTGGTGAAGTGCGTGCAGGTGGTCTGTGTTGTGAGTGCGCAGGAGCGCATGTTGGTGCGGCGCGAGGCGAGCGGGGATGCGCGCGTGCGATGCTCTCGGTGATCGCGATGCGTCGGCCGGAGGACGAGGAGCTAGGCGGGCGCGGCGACGGCGACGAATTCGTGGACATCTCGCAGATGCAGCTGCTGGTGGAGGCGGGCCCGAGCGGGCTGCACTACGGCGGGCCCGCGCCGCCGCTGGCGCAGCCGCAGCCCTACGCGCAGGCGCCGGCGCACTCCATGCCCGCCGCCTCCACCTCCTCCGTCGACGACCTCTTCGCGCTCTACTTCACACCGGCTCCGCACGGTAAGCCAAACCCCAAAATGATCGTTCAAAATTCAAATCTCTCCGCCGGAACACCATGTAGAACCGGTTACATCAAGGTTAGACTATATCTCTTGAACTACTTGTATGCAAACGGAACTCGTTTGGCGATAGGAAGCATTTATCACTGTACTAATAATATCGTCGACTTGGACAGAATTTGACAATGGCAATTTTGCATACATTTTATTTTTATAGCTATCGCATTTCGAATGGAATTTAATTTAGTCAACACGAATTTACAATATTATAAAGGAAAAATACAAGAGGTATAAAGAACATGATTTAAAGCTTTTCTGTTCCACGTGAGATATACTTTAAATACAATAATCAAGTCACGGTAAATTTAACTAAAGTACGAACAAAAATGTAAATATTAAATTGGTACCTCTATGTAAATGTAGGAAATATACATGTGTTACTATTGTGCAGTGGATGAGTAAAAGGGACAACCTTATTCATTAACTGTAGTGTCATCTCTCTCGAAGGCACCTCTCACTACCTGTCTAAGTAACGACATGACTCATATTGTAACACTTATATCGGAGAACACACAAACTTGTCCAGTCGAAATTAACACAAATTATATGTATTATTAATTATGAGTACAAACCGCGAGAGTATAAAGTGTCATATTGTCCAGTCGAGTTCATAAACTTATGAGCAAACATTTTATCAATAATATATAAACTCGCCTCTATTATTAACGGCATACAGGCGTGTTCATATAATTTTGTTCACATTTTTACAGTTCGATACGATTTAGCGTAAAAACTCCGAATACAAAACTTTGACAAAAACATAATCATAGCCAGGCCGGCACGATATGTCAATTAGTTACTGAAATACACAATTGTTGTGCATAGAAAATAATTAAATGGTGTATAGAAATCTTATACACAAATATAGGTACCTTTTTCACCGTAGCCAAGGAAATATTAGTTATACTGGCATAGTAGTTTTATTAAAACAAAAATCAGATTGTCCTCCATAAAATCTAGCGTTGAGCATGGAAAATAAATAAGTAAGTGCTTAAGTAAACTAATAAAAAACCAAACGAGATAAACAGGAGCAAAATCATTTTGACATGGCATTGCATAGGTACCTACTTACTCCTAACAATAATAAACCTAACAATAATAATCATCATCATCACCATTTTAGCCCACAGCCATCCTGTATTGAGTAAAGGCCTTTTTCATGGTTACATCTGAAACACTCATTTTGGTTTTCTATCTGTAACGTTTCGTAACCCATTTTTTTTCAAAAACTGTTAAAATTTCAGAATAATTATAAAATTAACCTAACCTAATAGATTCTTTAAAAAGATGTTTAAAAAAATCAGAAAAAATAGCCATCCTGTGTTGAGTAAAGGCCTCTTTCATAGATTAACAGATAGCACCACCGGGCACCGTATCCACAATATAGCGAGCTGGTAGGTAGCAGTGGTAGCCTGCCCACTGATCTCAGGCCTAATCTTATAAATATGGAATATGAAAATAAATATGATTATTAAATAATCTTGTACTGGCGAAGAGGCTTTATGACTACTGCCAACGTCAAACTGCATACTTAAATTGACAGCTACTTTTGACGCTACAATATCACTAGCTGCGCCCCACGGTGTTACCTGCGTCTGGGATAAAAAGTAGCTTATGTGTTAATCCAGGGTGTCAGCTACCTCTACACCAAATTTTATCCAAATTGGTCTAGCCGTTTGAGCGTGAAGAGGTAACAAAAATACAAAGACACAAACATACATACTCACAAGCTTTCGCTTTTATAATATTAGTTTGATAGTGTGATAACATGAACACGACGATGAATTTCGTTCGATCGAACCTGATTTTAACGGGTAGGTAAGTAAATTTCAGCCTCACGAGTGATAAATTTACCAGGAAATAATAAATCCTATTACTAATATAATCCGAGCTCAAGCCTCAAGCTAGGTACTCGAGAGACTTATTTACTCAAGATATTGCTAGTTGTAGGGATCAATCTGAAGCTTTCTAGGTACCTTTAATGATATCCTATATAACTAGAACTGCACAAATATCATGTGCCAAGTACAATGTCATAAGTACATACTTGCAAACTTTTTCGTTACCAATAAATATAAAAAATGCGGTTCTAAATATTGTAATTTTTTTTCAAACTTGTAATACATACGTGTAAATACACTTTCTAGACAATCATTGTACTTCATCTTATTATGCGCTCTAATCTAACGAAACTAGTAATTTAAAAGCCAATTGTCTCTTCATGATATTATATAAACATTTGAAATATATATTTCAATTTAGAACCTAAAATAAAGTTAGTTCTAATTTGTTTTAAATAAAAGGATAATTTATGCTTTATTTCATTAGAAAAGATTTAAATTCCAATTAATTATTGTCCATCATTCACAACAAAACCGCACGGTTTTCGAAAGACTTACCTAAATTCGTTTGCCACGCGAGTGAAGCCGCTGCATACAGCATACGTACACCCAAGTTAATTAAACATTGTCATCAGTCCATCCGACATTCCTCAAGAACTACAAAATAAACACAATTGCTCTTGAAATAATTCGGATCAGCGTTCCGCATAGTGTTATCTGAACCGGACGGCGCTAATCGTCGTCTGCGCAGCGGGCGCTATCAACTTAGACACATTATCGTTTTGTTTACAGCTAGCACTGACGTTGCTTCCCTTTTGTATGCAACTACCTACTCTATTAAATACTTAATGGTTATAAAAAGTATGAATATTTAAAAATAAAATCAAAACAGTGCCTGACAGGCAACGCAAGCCTGAAGTTTAGCCTATATTTTATCTCCCCAAATTAGACTAGACGCTTCCAGAGACGTTTCAATTAATGGCCTCATAATCGTCACCAGCCGAAAGAAATTCACTACTGTACATAGGCATATTAGGCATAGGCCACTCTATTATGCGACACTTAATATTTCGGTTATATTTGCCCCATAGGCTATACTTAATATAAGTACATCGTTACAAAGGTTAATTATTATGAAGCAAAAGTTATGCAGTCCATTCCAAATTCCAAGTGAGAAACAAACTCACGACCTCTACCGGAGTAGTCTAACCACTCAGCTTTAGAACAGCTATGAGGATATACCATGAATAATGAATCGATAATCAGATTTGGAAGCCCCCGCTGTATTTGTTTATGTTTAAAATGCTCACTCTATAACGCACGCTTACGTACGTTCTTCGTCCCATTGTTTATCAATGAAGAATGAATGAAATTCCAAGAAATGTGATATCACCACAAAATATATAGGATCAAAAATATGATTATGTTCAGTATACTTAATATTGTTAGTATGTTTGTTTTAACCTAACGCAATGTCCTTTTGAGACCCCTAAACTAGATGATATAAAGCGGCCGTTGAAGCTATCCAGCGGCAGCTTATGTTTGGCAGGGTACCTTACTTCGTGCCTATTTAGAAGCTAGATAACGCAGTCGGATGCCGCCGTGGTTGGTCCTGCGTCGCCTGCATCCCGCAAACTCTTGATCTTCAGTCTACCTTCCACTGATCTACCCCTTGTATTGACTTTATGTATTAAGTGTAAAATGTATAAAGTGCTTCTTGGTTCATGCCGTCCATGCTGAAAATATGTAGAATGACCCACAAGGAAACCAAAACAAACCTGAATGGTTTACTGCGAAAGGGTTTCTTAATCCTCAATATGCGTAAGTACTATAAATGTAACAAAATTATCAACCCTGGATTGGGTAGTTATTGGGTACCATGAGAGACAGCCCTTGCACTTGCATACAGACGCTGCAAATTAACTGTCCAGATGTATGAATGAGTTGTCTAATTGTTAATTGTATTCAATTAACTGTCCAGATGTATGAAATAGTTCTCTAATTGTATTCAATTCTTAATAGTGAACGCTGCCGGTGTAATTTTCCAAACACTCCTAACGGTTCCGTTCCTCGTTTTTGATATAATTATTTTTAATATCTACTATATGTATATTAGGTATTTTTATCATCCATATGCCTAATATATAGTACATATTAGGTATGCGCATGACACAAATAAGATACTTCAAACGAAACGTGGCAATGTCAACTGACAAGACATCGTTGGGTCTTTGTCAGTTCAAAAAACAAAATTTGTCCCTTAGGTGGTTAAAAGTTAAGAGCTTGTATGAATCTAGGTTATGTTGCTATTACATCGGATTATAGAAGAGGGAACGTTCTTTATTCTCACAGGCATTTAATCAGAAAATTAGGCCCTGGAATCCTCAATTTCGCAAATGTCCACCGAAAAGACGCGCACCTAAATCTGACAATGACCCCGTTGGTGTCTTGTCTGCTTTAAAAAACCATTCTTCTTTTTAGGGTTCCGTATCCAAAGGGTAAAAACGGGACCCTATTATTGAGACTTCACTGTCCGTCCGTCCGTCCGTCCGTCTGTCACCAGGCTGTATCTCAAGAACGGTGATAGCTAGACAGTTGAAATTTTCACAGATGATGTATTTCTATTGCCGCTATAACAACAAATACTAAAAATAGAATAAAATAAATATTTAAGGGGGGCTCCCATACAACAAACTTGTTATAGATTATAAATATATATTATATATTTATTTATATATAGGTACGGAACACGGAACCCTTCATGCGCGAGTCGGACTCGCACTTGCCCAATTTTTTATATTCTGATATTCGATTTCTATCATAGAGTGATGGATAATGGATAAGGACATACTCGTCTAAAAACACGAATGCTTCGACAAAACGGCATATGTAAACTAAACTATAAAATAAACAAACAGAGGGAGATGGGGTCCTAGAAATCTTGTGTGATTTTACATGGGGGTGGGATGGCTCAAAAATGTCAATAATTGTCTTTACGTATTGCAGTGGCGGATTAAGGGTCGAGAGCGCCCTAGGCAAAAACCTCATCGGCGCCCCTTTGCGGCTCTTTGCGCTCCTTTGCGGCTCTTTGCGCCCCTTTGCGGCCCATTGGCGCCCCTTTGCGGCCTTGCGCCCCTAGGCACGTGCCTACTTTGCCTTAAGGATAATCCGCCACTGACGTATTGAATGAATGACCCCCTATCTGTCTCTCATATCTTTAGTGATCGTCATGAATCATGATCATGAAAACCGCATGAGCAACATTTTTTGTAAAAAAAAAACCTTACATACGAGCAAGTGTGATGTGTGGTGACAGTGTTGTGCAAATCATACTTATTACACATCTGGGAATATATATATTTTAAGTAGCGCACACGAGATAATTCAAATGTTGTCGAACGCTCAAAGCTGTTTAAGTTTGAACCTTGTACGTTAAAGTTTTAACGTGATGTTAATTTGCTACGCATATAAAACATCTAAAAGCTTTACTTTATGGAGAGCAATTCTGGTGTATAGACGGTTCAATGCTCAAATACGATTATTTTCCGGTTACTGACGATGAGGCACTGTGATATCTCTAATATCGCGGCCATACACACTGACTAATCACGGTCGTATAACGAATGTATGTCATTTTCAGTACCAAGTAGGTACAAAATAGTACATTTTGAGTATTTTTTTGGTATAGTTGTTTTACAAATTCGTGACGGTACACCCGCCATTCTGACACTCACATTCGAGCTGCATGCAGTATTTTTTTTTCGATAGTCCTTGCTATAAGGATCTACAGACGCAGCGCTTTAATTTTTACTTACCATGATTTTTCCAAAATCATTTTTAAAATTTTCGTTATGACAGTTTGCTTCCTTTTTGGCTAAAAGGGTATCTGCCATCAAAAACCAATTTAAAAAAACTGGTCGATGGTTGACACTTTTTAACAAAACAAAAGAAACTTCAAGGATCCCTGTAACCCGGTATGACAGTGGAAGCCAACATTCGTTTCACATTATTTAATGATGCCTTCGAAAAAAATACTGCTTCGGTTGAAAATTATATTATTTAAAGCTTTTTTTTACTTTTCCACAATTCCATCATCGGATCAGGACCTGATGAAAATGGGATCAACTAGAAAATAACTACTTAGGTACTTTTCAAACAAAAAGATATGTTGAAGATATCACAAGGCTCTGTCGAATTAGCATTTAGCACTCTGGCTGTTTTCAAACCCACCGACCCTAAACGAGGGAATTGGGCGACTGCCATTCGCGAAGTCCTTGGTACGACAATTTGGCTCTCTTTGAGACAATGGCTCGCGCTTCGCGCTCATCGCTCCACTGAGCCTGAGTAGAACACAACACATTTACGCTATAGCCTGACTACAAAATTAGGCCGAATTCACGGATACAATTAGCATAATCACTTTTTAACAATAATCACAATTTTATAAAAAAATAACCGAATCCAATGATTGAAATGGGTACATATTTTGTTTATTGATGATTTCCTCAAAATGTATATGGGGTCACCTGTGAAGTATGATCTACCAAACAAAACAGAATCATCAAAATCGATTCATAATTGGCGGAATGATCACGTATCATATACGAGTATACAAAATAAAACAACATAATTGAATTGAGAACCTCCTCCTCTTTTGAAGTGGATTGAAAAAACACCGAATTCTAGGGTGGCATGAATACCATTCAGGAATATCCGAGAAGACGAGTCTGAATAATACTCACTTTTATTTTCTCATATCCATAGTTTAAAAAATAAGATGTTTATGGATCAGCGCAGGCTAATTATTGTCATCCCATCCAGCTCCCATTCATCGCCATCGTGCCAATCAAACCAATCACCACAACTGGGATGTTGCCGTTCTATTTCAGTTCTGCCAACTGCAATAGAACTGCATACGTGCAGCTATCTTGCAGCCTGTGTGCGGTTGGTATAATATAATATAATTATTGTGCTCGTACTTACATATTGCTCTAGCAAAAGTAACATCGCATTTTTTTTCTTGGCTTTTGCTAACTAATTAGAGATACATAATATAATAAGGGCTAAAGTAGCGTCTATTTTAAGGACCCTTAAATAATAACACTATTTCATATCAACTGGGTCTTAATAAAATAAATGAATAAAATATTTCGTATGTCCGTCTGTGAGGATGTTCAGCTGTTCTCGCCTACAAGTCGTATTTCTCAACCAATTAGAGTCATGTCAATGTGAGTAGGTTCGTTATTAGTACAGATTTTTGTCGATTCGGTTTATCGAATTTTTATAAACTGATGGAGATATTAAGGTTGAAAACGAAAAAATAAAACGATTTGCCATTCCGAAACCATAATTGTGTGATAATCGCGGAAACCGTTAAGAAAATAATCTTATTTATTTATTTTATTTAACCCAGTTGATATGAAAAAGTGTTAGTATTTAAAAGTCCTTAAAATAGAAGCTTCTTGAGCCCTCGTTATATGTATCTCTAATTAGTTAGTAAAAGCCAAGAAAAAAATGCGATGTTCTTTTGCCAGAACAATAAATAGGTGGAGTCAGAGAGCTCTTACTGCCGATTGGCTGCGCTACCAGCTAAAGGCCTAAATATTTCTTTCTAAAATCTTCAATAAGCATCTAACAACTACCCACTCGCCAAATAAATCAGACAAAGTGACTGAAACCGTTGAAAGTCTTAACAATTTGTACCTATCGGTTTTATTGAGAAGTTTGGTTGCATACTTTCATCAGATTTTCTCTGCCTTTGATGAGTAATTAGTTTTCAAAAAAATTACAGCGCCTACAATCAGCTCAAATAGCCTGTAACATTTAAAGTGCTGTATAAAAATACAAATACATTTATTGAAAAAACATAGGTAATGTACAGAGAGGTTACCTAACGGTTAAATTCTATACTTAAAAAAACAAATAAATTCACAATTTGCATAACCTGAACTGGGGTTCCCCCTGTGTCTCAGGCAATAGGGAAGCCTTTACATTATTTAATTTAAGTATTCATCTATATTACGATAATCTTATTGTAGCATTTACACTAAAGTACTAAATTAAACAAACATTTATTTAACGACAGCCAGTAAGATCTCTGTATCTTCGTACGTCATAGTTTGTAGTGACTCACGAAGCGTTTTCTTATGTACATTGAGCGTAGCTAAGTGGATATAGGTCCAATTTCACATTTAATCTATGAATAGCAACAAATTATTTCAAATTACAGTTAATTATATCGAAAAGAAGAAACTTTTGGCTGCGCCGCTTTAAAGCGGACTGTATGTAGGTACTTTTTAATTCGGCTTCGGCTTTCGTATTTGTCCAGTGTACTTAATAACTAATTTAACCTACTCGTGCCATGTCCTTTTGTAGTTTTAAAAATAGCCTATAACCTTTCAACTGTATGATTAACTTTTCCAATAAGTAGAGATAATTATAGGCTTTCAGAGAACCATTAAACATACAGTTCTGAAGTATTCCTCGTAGCAACATAATAAATGTTATAAAAAATTCATTGCGAGCAGCTAAGTTAACCTATGACATTTTCTTTTTTGCCCTGACATACACGGCTTTGAAAATCAGGGCAAGATTTTTTCTTTTAGTATATCGGCCTACATGAGAAACAGTATGATACTATTCCAAGATATTTTTAATTTACCGGCATTATCCACTGCAACAATCGGCTGGCTAGACCCAGACTATACAATGTAGACTGTAACATTTCTTATACCTCACTATCACTACAAACTACAATGCCATTAAACAAATGAACTGATAAAATCTGACATATCATTTTCCAAAGTGGCCTTTGAATGTGTAATTCAGTCTACACAAATAGGCAGCGGTAGCGTTGAGATCTAAAACAAACCATATCTGTGTATCTAAACGTGGCGCCTATAACGTCGATTTGTTATAACAGCTGGTTAACCGCTGATACTGTCACAAAGGTGGCATCCCACGCCAAAGCGGAACCTCAGAAGCGGCTTGTCAGAGGTGCCCACATGCCGGGCCATTACACCTTCAACCGACCGCTCTTAAACGACATAAGCGTGTTTTGATTTCCATTTACATAAGCCCTTTTAAATGTGCTCAGTTATCTTCTGGACGTTCCCAGATGCGCGATAGGCGCGCTCTTTGAGTGGCCCGCTTGCCACGAGGGTTACGCACGTGCCTTTGTGACGGCCCTCGCCGCCTCGCGTCACCACACATAAATTGACAATCTAGCCTCCACCAGAACCAGCGAGTTCCCGCGCTACCGAATGTATGAAATCATACGTACAATCTCATGAATTGCAAAATATTTCCGAAACAACTTATTCAGTTGCTTGGACTTCTTTTTAACTGTTATTTCGATGTATATATTTTTTTAAGAGAAGATGATGATAACTTTTATTTCTTTATGTTTTCTTCTTTTTATTTTGTGGTGCACAATAAAGAGTATTATTATTATTAGAATGAAAAGGTAAATATGTAGAGTGTAGATTCAAATTAAAACCGTTTAGAATATGTCCATATTTTTACATTACCGGAGGACAGTTTGTTATGGAACTCTTTCTGAATTAAAAAATTAATATGATAATGGTATGGTAAGTGATGAGTTGAAGTTATACAACAAAGTCATGCCCGAATAGCTGAGATAGGTACACATTGCTGTAGGTAAGGATAGAACGCTATAACCCCCCAATACGTACCATCCGACGAACGCGTATCTACAAACTTTTTTTTATTCACAAACTGAACGCCGATTGACCACAGTATCAGCTGATGGTAAGTGACTACGGGTTAGAGGATTTAGCTCGCTGGTTCGGCAATAGCCTATTCACTCTTGCCTTGAAGAGACCCAAATTATAATTTTCTGGAAATACCTACACACGATAAGAGCGAGTTCCATACCTAAAGCAAATTTCGAAAAACTGGAACGTAAAAAACAATCTTTATAATAAATGTAACGAAACTGCTTATACAAAATTTAATGAGAATAATGAAAAATGCGGTGACCTCTAGGTGAGGACAGCCAGAAATCCGGACAAACGGACATCCGAACATCCAAACATCCGAAAGAATTTTAGACCAAGCAGAAACGGAGACGCTTCGCGCGCTCGGTCAATTGGTATTCATTAATAAATTTATTTCTTCATCCGAAATTGATATAATGTACTTATAAATTACCACCAACAACACCTCTACCTCCAACGTTTTAATATAAATCAGAGGTAACTTCGAGTCTTGTCTAAAAGAAGCTAGGTAAATTTAATGCTCAGATATATACTTTATATATATAAAAGAACACGATCTTGAGCTCAACATTGGTCGCTAGGTATATATATATATAAGAGTGGAGACTTCGGACCAGCAAGCGCAGCGTAGGACGTCCACCTACAAGATGGACAGATGACCTTATAAAGGTCGCCGGAAGGCGCTGGATGCAGGTCGCTTCCAACCGGTATATATGGAAGTCCAAAGGGGAGGCCTATGTTCAGCAGTGGACGTCCTATGGCTGAGATGATGATGATGATGATATATATATACGTAACGACTGATCGTGAGCGTAAGGGCCTTATCACACTTGCGATTTGCGAGCGTATTTTCTATACAAATAAGCGACGCGGCGAACACGCTGCGCGATCGCCTTCATACAAAATACGCTCGCAAATCGCAAGTGTGATAAGGCTCTAACGATAGATCGTGTTCTTTCATAAATACCAACTCAAACCAAAAAACTGTTTTACACGATGTCACGTTTGCACGTTTCACTCGAACTTCGAACACACTTTTACTTATGCAAGGTACCTCTACGGTTTCTTGACTCGATAACACTTTTCTCGAATGTTCGTATACATAACCCAACGAAACCCACGATCTTAATCAAAGTTAATGTTACATATTATTCGACTCATTACACTTCGGTAACTAGGGAATTTTGCGTATACATTTAAACAAAACGTTTTCGGTAACAGATCAAAATTGTTGGGCAATTAGTTCAACAACGCTCTTTCTACATGAGATTAGGTAAACTCACGACGCTCAAATACCAAAACTTCGATACATAATAGTCATAAAACATATACTAAACATTTATAATAAAATCAAGATATTGCTAAATTGAATACCGTCGAATAAGGGCTATGAGCTAAAAAATATCCATATTATAGATATATATATATATTATTTCCAACAACTTAAGACCGTGGAAACCAAGGTTGTCGTATCATTGTACGTTTTCCAAGCTTCCCGGCGCACCTGCGGCCAATGATGGAGAACAATTGCTATCATTAGGGACCATCGCCCTCCGAGCCCACACGATACTTACATATTTAAATAATGCCAACTACAATGCGCGTTTATTCCAAACCCAATAAATTATCGCTAATGCCCAATTTGCGTCGACCGGTTAACAATAGTACTTCTCACAATTACTTAAACGCGTGTACTTGTACGATACGATCTGTTGCGACGTCATTGTCTCTCGATACATGCCCCGCAATTACACTGTATCGATTACAACTGACTCAACCCGATCGGCCGATTTAGTGCGCTATAAAACAAAGTTTTTAGTAGCTGTAATTAGCCCAACAAGATTAGCCTTCTACGTACAATCCTTTTGAATCTTAAACATGTCTTTTCTTAACAACCGTTGTGGGATGAGTCATGCGTTATTTAATTCAGAAAACTTGGCTTTATCTTGGGGAGTTGTCGCTACTGTGTCAAAATCTAGTTAGAATGGAGGATTCAAGTTTGTTATCCTGTACATCGCCGGATGTCATTCACATTACTACACGTGATAATTCATTTCTACCAAAGAATTCAGCGTTAGGATTTGCCGTCACAATATGCTGAGTGGAACCTTTTTGCACTTTAGATCCGGTTTTTTTTTCTGTCCATAGTTTAATTAGTGCACTTGATAGGTAGACGTGCAGTAAATAGGTAGGTATATCTTCTTTCTTCTTTGGGCCAATTAGCCTGTAGCTCTGTTACTTTTCAACAGCTGATCAGTGATCACACTCTCAAATGGTCGTCATGGAAATATTCATTTATCTTTTTTTTTTATAAATAAATAAATAAATATCAGACAACCTCACACAAATCAACAAGAAGGCTTGTGTTATGGAACCATGACCCAAGCACAAATATTCGAGTTCATCACACAAATATTTGCCCTGGCCGGGTTTCAAACCCGGGACCGCCGGCTCAGTAGGCAGGTGCTTACAAACTGCACCAACCGCGTCGTCAAAAATTTCTAGTTTTAATGTCTTTTGGAATCTATTATAATAATGAGAATGTGTTTTGATTCTCTCATATAAAACAAACAGGTAACAGAAAATAGGCATTTTAATTATCACCTGATTTATTTAATTTATCTACCGGAGAATTCCATTGAACAAAACTTCACAGTAATAAGGACGACATACTCCGACACAACAAGGAAGATGAAAGATAATCTGGCCCAGAATTCCTTCAAGTGCCAGAACGGTGCTACGTGACTATCTCGACCGAATTCCCATTCGCTGTGAACGTAGGAGCAACTAAAATACCTCCGTCTTTTTGTTTTGGTTGATTCCCGCGACATACTTTGTGACCTATTTATTTAATTGTATGTTAAATAAATTACTGCACTTTTACAAAAAGAGATGGGAGCTCTTTTTGACGAAGTTCATTAGTTGCCTGCAATAAAATTTTTAGGGTTCCGCTGTACAACTAAGAATGCTAGTAATTTCGCTTTGAGCGTATGCCAGTCTGTCTGACCATCTGTCACACAACACTATATCAGAAACTATGAAAAATACAAAGCTAAAACGTTGTCTATAAATATATCTATCGCACACACAGTATCTACTTAATTTATCAAAATAAATGAAAAAGTACCTCCGTAACGAACACTGTTCGATTGGCCGCTGCGCCGCCGCGACTGGTCGGAACTCCTACTTATGGATCGAGAACCGATTCAAAACATGGCGAATGATATTCGACGTGAACGACGTGAGTAAACCGGTTTCATATGTTTTTTAATATGTGTGAGACTCAGGGAAGTTTTCTATGAAAAGCCTCAGTAACATGTAATGATTGATATTTTTAAACATTATCAAATAAAGTGTCGTTGAGTTGGATAGCTTTTTGCAATTTAAAGGACAGGTTAGAAAATATCCAAATCAACTTTGTCATTTTCGCTAGTTGCGTAGCAAGGTACCAATGGCGTAGCGTCTATCGCTTTAGGACGATTAAGCACCATTATTATATTGCTACTGAAGAAAAAATAAAACGCAATCTACTGCAGCTTACCCTGAGTTTTTGTTTGAGGCTATGCGACCGTCTACTGGGTAACAGATAGAAACTACAAAGACAAAAAACTGGAGATCTTGTAATAACGATATTATAAGTAAATCTAACGATGTTACGATTTAAAGACTTTATTCGATCTCAAGTGCCGAGTGTTACCTGTGTAAAGTAGGATTACAAAATCCTGCACTTAAGATGGCCCGACATACTCCTATCCAGTTTTTTTTTGGCATACGGTTATCTACCTTTTCACGTTAACAGTACTCATTTCTGCAGATCGTTTGTTAAGATTAATAGGTGTGTCGCCAACAAGTTTTCCTAAACGTTTAACATTTGTCTCTCCTTGATTCCTTAAGTCCTTTCGTGCCTACGAAAACGAGATGACGACAATTTAGTAGTATCAGTGCGGCTACTGGACGGAAGCCAAGCGGTTTTGTGCAATCGCCCTATTTTTCTAAACTAAAACAGTTGCACGCGACACGATCTTCACGAAATGGGGCCCACTTTATTACACTGACAGACGAGTGTTACATTTTCGCAATATCTGCTAACGATATTTGTATAGAGAAGTAGAAAAAGAAAAAATATTTCAAAATATATTTTTTTTCCTTCGTTCTGTAAAGGTGTCGAGAAGATGGCTTTTACGACTACCGTTTAAGCCGAGTCTTTCGGTATTCTTTAAGTCAGTGGTGCCAAAGCATCTCTAATCAGCGTGGGACTGACCATGGTTAGGCTTGTCAAATGTCAGCCAGGCCCTGTCCACTGTGGGCCCCCCACGGATCTGACTTGTCACAAGCCAGGCCGTACACCATCGACCATTATCCAGTCTCTGGCTCCGGCTTCTGGGAGCAGCCGGACTCTTCTAGACTAGCACAGTCCGTCTCTGTCTGTAATCGCAAGTTACCAGATATGTGATATCCATTATCCAATGTTTCTCTAAAGAATGAGAGCTGTCAGCATTATTTTCAGCATTCATCACTTCGTTTTTGTCTATGCAATAGTCCTTTTATCGTATAATAAAGTATACTTAGTCCTTCCCATCCGCATCCAGCCGTGACCTTCTCCAGCTTCGTAGCGAATAAAAACGAGCACGCTACCTGATGGTAAATTAAGTCCAGTATCTAAAATCAGAGAACTATGTTACAAAATGCCGTGATGATGTATAGTGGTTGATGGTGTACCTACCAAAAATTTCATCCTTCCTCCCCCTACGCCGAAAAATAAAAGTGCAAGTAGGTATTACAAACGAATGAAATATGGGATCATATCTATCCTATAGCAGTTATAGATTTCCAACCATACATTTGGAGTACTAAGGAAATAACACGTTTTTATTGTTTATTGATGTGTATGTAAAGTATTGTACAGTTTACCACCCACATCGTTGTCTCGCGACGAGGCTATACAGTGGCATAGTGACATAATAAAATTGTTATTTTATCGTATCTGAAACCTGGTTTCTATCGCTGCGTAACAATATTTTTACATTTACAGTAGCTTTTGATAACTCGGAATTGAATATGTTTATTTATCATTCTGATATGAGCTTATGAACGGCGCAGATAAGCAGATATGATCCCGAGATTGCAGTCCAGTTATTACGTTACGTTAAACTAATTATCGTTAGTCGCGTGCCCTCGCAATTGACTCACCACACGTCCTCGAGGAAGACTAATGTAATAAACGGCCTAATAGAAAAAAAGCGGATACTCTAATTGATGGGCAAGCGCAGGGCCGAGACCGCTGATGAACCAAAGACAAATGAAGACCTTGAAAGCAAAAACCAAACGCAGAATGCTCCATTTCAACTGTCGCGACTTGTCAACTCGAGAATGGGTAAAGAGAAGAGACTTAATTGTCTCTCAAGATGACGTGTCATCAGTCATTTAGGTTACGCAGACTGTTGCAGACTTCCTGATATTTCGGTACAGTTACGGATTAGTCACGTCAAACAATACAGATTAATTAGAATGAACGTATTGCATAAGGCATACCTAAGTACTTATCGCAAAGTTAAAAGTCGCGAAATATCGCTGGTGCTCAATATATTTGAGCATAAAACTATTATCTATTCTGTGGCATAAATAACAGCAAGTATAAGTGCCATGTGCAGCATGTAATGTAAATTAGTTATGAAATTTGCAATTGATTTTGACCCACTTGCAATATTAATATCGATCGGAATTGCTTGAGTGTTTTGAGTGTATTGACGTAGTCGATTGTTTCAACGTTGTTACTAAATTACTACATAAATGTTACTACAATTGTACATACAAAAAATAATTTGGAAAGAAGATACAATTCTACTACTGACTTTTTGCTAACAGTGTTTATTATTAGTGGTATTCTAACGTTTGCTTCTCAGTACATTTATGAAAATTTATTGTATGTACATAAAAACAAACATCTATTTAAGAAAAAATGCGACATTCACGACATAAATATAAGAACCAAAAACAATCTAGTACCCGCTAGAAGTAGACTCCGCAGGATAAGTAAATCATACGTTGGGCAATGTACACTTTATTATAATAAAGTCCCAATGCATATGCAAAGTTTGCCTGTTCATAAATTTAAATTAGCGATTAAAAATAAATTATGCCAAAAAGAATACTATACCATAAGTGACTATATCAATGATGTAAACCCATGGGACTAAAATTGATAAACTATATTGTATAATTAATTGTTATTAACCATTTGTTGTGATCGTAAATTGTATTTATTAACTTATGTTTGACATCATAAAGTGATTGTAATAATCCTACTATGAAATAAACGAAATTGAATTGAATTGAATTGTAATTAATTATACAAGAAAATTAGGCAAGCTGCAAGCAAACAAAACGGGTTGTTACACGTTGTACTGAAATTTCACAAATCTGGCATTTTTTTTACTTTGCTCCGTTAATTTCTTTATTTTACTCCGTTTTTGAGAGAGCCAATCAGACCACTAGGAAATTTGATATTCATTCGACATACTTATGTCCAGATAGCCGCCAGCTAACTCTTTGTTAGCGCATGTCATGCCTTTCTACAACATTACAGGGGACCCTTCAAACGAAGCGTGAAGAAGCATCTCTCGGGCCTGCATGTCAATGTCAACTGACAGGGCACTGTTGATTTCTTATGCGTTGCCATTTTGTAGTTGCGACATGGGATCGTAAAATGCGAGAAAAATCTATTGAAATGACGTTTGATAACCAGCGACGACCCCAGCACTTCAATTAATTTTGCTGGCATTGTACTAACTCTGGTGTTAATATAAAAAAAACTTTCTTGGATACCACCCGATAAATCTTCAAATAACTAAATCCCAATATCGATCAAATTAGCCCCGAGAAAATATGCAAAAAATTTAAATATTTACTTAAAGATTTTGAGACAGGAAAGTTAAATAAACCTTGCAACTTAAAGGACAAGAACAGTTGCGCCGTTTCGCTCGCGCCATGTGATATGAATGTGAGTCAGTGTCCTATATCGTTGATTTACGGGCCGGGCTTGTCGCGGCACCGTAATTGCGGTCGGGACCCCGCGACTTACGGCTCGTTTATCTAATTAGCGAGAGCGGGCGAGTCTACCGACACGTCTGCTTATTTCCACTATAACTGTAGCCAGAGATTCCCGACAAGTTGTGAGCGGACCTGCTGCTCCGGTATTTATGACTTCGTAGGTTGAAAATCGCTGCGAAGTCTAAGTGGTAAAGGACTATAATCTTGTCATTTGCTAATAGTTTTAGTATAGGACTATTAGATCCTATATCATTTTTTTCCGTGCCTCTTACTGAATAATGATCATCCTTTCGAGGTGTACTTAATGCATTCATTGCCAGCGACGCATATATGCGTTCACCGTCATACCAGTTGTTTCCTAGGCTACACCCCCTGGCCGTGAATGCGTTAATCAATGGCTGCTCCCGATAGTTACCCCCCGAACCATTTTTATTTAGGGTCCCGTACCTCAGTTGGCAAAAACGGAACCCTTATAGGATCACTTTGTTGTCCGCCTATTCGTTTGTCCGTGTGTGAACCCTTTTTCTCAGGAAAATGTGGAGGTGTTAGCTGAAATTAATGCATGTCACATACATAGGTACAGACCTTAGTTAAACTTATTTGCAGAAAGCCGACCTATGCCGATGTATGGGGACAATAGTTAACTCACAGCAAAGTTAAGTTTTCCTTCTATCCAGTTCATCTTTTCGTTCCCTAAAGCAATGAACAGTCCTTCTGTAGCTTGCACGGAACCTTCGGTGCGCGAGTCCGATTCACACTTCCCTTTTTAGGTTTAATTAGCCTTAGATATTACTTAGGCTCGATTAAAATTAGGTAACTTTTAAATATATTTCCCGAAATAATAACAAGAAGGGCGTTCAATCAATTTTCCTTTTTATTTTCCTTTCTTTGACCCAAAGGAATTATTGGAGCGGAGCGAGCGAAGCGAGCGAAGCTCCCATGGATCGACTCGAATGGACTTTGTAACAATGCGCAGATCTCAGCGAGTTCTCAACCGATTTTAGAATTTTATTGTTTATAATGCTCAAATTAAATTTCGCTAGGTCGTGACGAAGAGAAAATTTCGAAAAAAAAAAAAAAACTCCGCTCCAATCTATGGTGCAAGCTTAGCCGGTGGCTGACTCTGCATCGACCTAGTTGGAGCGGAGCGAGCGAAGCGAGCGAAGCGAGCGAAGCGAGCGAAGCTCCCATGGATCGACTCGAATGGACTTTGTAACAATGCGCAGAGCTCAGCGAGTTCTCAACCGATTTTAGAAATTTTTGTTTTAAAATGCAAAAATTAAATTTCGCTAGGTCGTGACGAAGAGAAAATTACGAAAAAAAAAAAAACTCCGCTCCAATTTATGGTGCAAGCTTAGCCGGTGGCTGACTCTGCATCGACCTAGTTGGAGCGGAGCGAGCGAAGCGAGCGAAGCTCCCATGGATCGACTCGAATGGACTTTGTAACAATGCGCAGATCTCAGCGAGTTCTTAACCGATTTTAGAATTTTTTGTTATAAAATGCAAAAATTAAATTTCGCTAGGTCGTGACGAAGAGAAAATTTCGAAAAAAAAAAACTCCGCTCCAATTTATGGTGCAAGCTTAGCCGGTGGCTGACTCTGCATCGACCTAGTTATTTAATGCCCAGCGAACATGCACAGACAAAAAGCGTTTAATTCGTTGATATTATGATTCATTAGTGTCAATATAATTTCCAAACCGTTGGTATAGGTTTGGTTAGACGTATCGTGTCAAAAGAGCCCTTAAGGCCCATATGCAGTTTTTTTTATTTTATTTGAGTAATATAACACGTAACTTATACCCTTACGTATGGCCTAATAAATGTTGCTAGGCTGCATAATCATTCCCATAAATTCAGCTTGCATCCAATCAACTGTGACGACAGTAAAAGTAATCGTACTATTTGTAATGTGTCTGAACTAAACTTGCCTGACATTCTATGTTAATTTCAGTTATGGGCCTACCTTCTAAGCTGAAACGATTGATTTATCAATACGTTGACAAAATAATACCAATCAAAACTAGAGAGGTGACATCGACACTTTCAGTGTGCCAAGGAGTAATTTGAAATATAGGTAGGTAGTATAGGTAGTACCTATTAGGTACCTACCCTCACCATACGTACACCACATCAAATACATCCATCATCCATACTAAAAATATATTAATTCTTACCTCAAGCATGACTCTTTTGACGAAAATTGCCATTTCTTATAAAGAAAGTAACCTGCATCTAAAAGGAACCTATTTATGAAATCACGCTGCCATGAAAATCTTTGATAAAATGTCAATGAGTAATTGGCTTAACATATCGATACAAACTTTAAAAAAATATAGAAATGATATGTATATGTAAATGTAAAATAGAAATATACATAAAGTAGAGTACGATTGGGCTTTTTGAAATAAGCCTCAAAACTTTCTTGCTGGGCCCCTTTAATACCTGGAGAATAATTATTCCAACGCTAATAGTAACTTCAACCTTTACGTACGTAAGATTAGCTACATATATGTATACATATAGAGCAAGCTACATAGTTACTACACATTGCAACAAAACGATTACACAATAGTAATTCCGCGTGCAAAAATAATCAAAATTTTCTGCTAAGACTGGTACCTACTCGTATAAGCTTTATTTCCTTACGTAGTCATAGATACTTACATGAAATTACATTTCCGTCTCAGCCCTACTCACCCGTTAGCAGCTTACACGAACTGTGTTCCGGGCAGATATAGTGTGTGTTGGTGGAGGCACCTCCAATCCGTGCGTGAAACCCACAGGACTTTGGATAAGAGTAACTCCCTGGAACCTATTTAGTGACAGACGTATCAAATCTGTCCTATCCTAGCGCTACTGACCCGTTAGAAGCTTAGTGCAAAGGCACCGCAATGGACACGAGCGGTTTTCCGGGCAGATGATGTGTGTTGGCGGAGACAATGCCGCTAATATATGTGGAACCTGTAGGCCTTACCTTGACTCCTACGCCCAATGCCTCCTTTTACCGGCCAAATGAACCTTGCCTGCAAACGATTAGATTACGCACTATTAACTCAATCCAAGGATATATTCTGATCAGTGTTGGTAATAGAAATTAAAGTGGCTTAAAATACATAATAAACACTAAATAACATGATTTCATAAAAATATTCGGATGTGTGATTCTGATTTTTTTATTAGGTAACATTTTGCCACCACTGGATGCGTTCTGCGTCTTACGTTGCGGTCACTAATATTATTTTCCATTTCCAGACTACGTAGATCCATCTCTAGCTCTTTTCTCAAATGCAAACACTATTAAAAATAATATGTATGATGTCACTATTATAATCTTTTGCTACCTCCTATTATTTTGTAGAATTGTTCAATGACCTTACCGTACAGGCGTTCACTTTCTGGACATAGGTAAGCCTTATTGTGACAATCGTAGGAAGAATAACAGAAGCGTAAAACACTAACAAAAGACCTCTAAAATCATAAAATATTGATGAATCTGCATAAAGTACGAGTCTACAGAACTGGTAACCAAACGATGCCAATGCTATCCAAACATTTATAACCGCCCCGTTAACATATCGTTTTGTTCCACTTATATATCTGATAAAAAACTATAAACTCGATCAACTACGTTTTAACTTCAGTGTTATTGTCAAGTTTTGTTATGCTATTATTTATAAGGCATGGCCTCGAAGCTAATGAATGGGCCACGCTTGCCGCCGCCCACGAGTTAGTTCATTCATACTTAGCCCTGCGTGGTCGCGCTCAATGCCGCTTGCATCGCTGTCGCACGACACCACACTACACGAACACGTGGCGCCTCGTCTTAAATATTCCGTAACCTATTAATTCACTAATTCTCGCAGGAGATCGCTATAAGACAGCTAACAAGAGGCCACACACGGTGACGCTCTTAGCGCAAGTGGCAGGACGAAAACACTGGAAACAGGGATCGATCCGTTCCCAGTGTTTGCGTTAACTTTAAATGTCAAAAGTTCAAGCTTTATGAATGGTAAAAGACGGGAGCATTTTACCATTCATAAAGCTTTTTATTAATTTTAACAATCCACTATTCAACAGGTCGGCTACTTAAAGGTCAGAATATATAAGAAACAAATGGCAAAGTTCACGACAAATTAGGTGAAACGTTTGCCGGCAGCGACGGAGCTGCGGGTATGACCGCCAGCAGCTAGCATGATCGGTCTCCGGGCGATCGGATTCCCTGTTACATTCGTAAATGTTGAGGAAAATGGGGGGGTTTATCTCGTTTGAGCGTAATGCTAGGCGGGTGTAGGGGTGGCTCCGATGAATGAGGCTCGGGGTATGAGTGAGGGTGTTTGGATGTGGTTTGGGTAAGGGGGTAAACACGCGTTTGGTGGCCATGGCCACGGGATGACGTCTGACATTCAACGGCGCGTGCGCGCTGGCGCCAGGGTTCAAGGACGGCGCATCGATCGCACTTAGTGGCAGATTGCTCGGGGCCAGGGCCGGACGCCACTCCACGCCGGGATCGATGCCGCTGTCGCCATCAGCGACTGCACGACCTGCCCGCCACTACTGATCCTCACGAGATTCCGCATTAAAGATATCGATCCATTTGTTAATTTCGTGACCTGTTGCATACAGGATACCAAATTCAGTGCCTGTATGTTTAGATCGTGCAAGACGAGAAGACCAAGCTTCAATAAAAAGCTAGTTGACCTTTTCTTCCTCGTCAGTATGAGCTTTTAGGGCTAAAATCTAACTAAATACAATTCACTTTTGGGGACTATTAGATGATGCCCTATTAAGTACGCCTTGTGTATTTGTGCAATAAAGAATAAATAAATAATCTCAACAAATGTGTAGATATAATTAAAAAAAAAAATCTTAATTCAATAAAATATTTTAGTAAATAGATACATAGTAGGTGTAATAGTCCCGTAACCTGATAACACTGACACACTAATAAATTATTGGTGCAAAAGTAACGAGAGTTGTCTTGTGAAGACTTAAACGTATCCTAAATCTATACAGGGTGGCTCATTTAGATTGGTCTGTATGGGAAAGTCTGAAACTATAAGACATACGAAGATCTGTTCTTAGGAACCATGTCATCGATTTTAATAACAAGAAAAACAGCATTCATATGTTTAAAATAAACCTGTCCCCAGCTCGGGAATCGAACCCGGACGTTTTGAAAAATAAAACTACCATTATTTCTCCTTAGATATCAATTGTGTAGGTCTTATGCAGTAAATTTTACTATGAAACATGATGTCTTAATGAATAAAATGCATTGTTTTTATATTCCTTAATTTATTTAGTAATTAAGTTTTCGAAATGACCACCATTTTTTCGATACAATATATTTGAGAGACATGAAATCAAGTCTTCACAGTCTCGCACGTGTTGTGTAGCGTCATTTAAGGACTATCGATTTCGTATTAGCAAACGAGTATATAATTGTTCGTATACCTACTTTCGCTGACGTAATTGGAGGCTTTCCACGACTTCCTACTCGTACATGACGTGTAAGTACTCGTTATATAATCGGCTGATCGCTATTGAACTACAATCCTTATGCCAACAATAGCAACGTGTCAGGATACCAATAAAACATTAATAAAAAACACTCTCTTCGATGTTTTTTTATTGGCAAAACAGAACCAGCACAAATCATAACTCAGTCATATACCCTTACCTGATGCCTAAACACATCGGAATAAGGTTTACAGCTGGTTGTCTACGTACGTGCCTTCGATAGCACCGAAAAATAAAAAGCAGGATTGCTACCGGTACAATATATATTTTTTTTTATTTAAAATAAAGTGTTTTGGAAAACTGCTTCATTTTTATTTTGATACATAACTTAGCAAGTTGTTATTTGCACCGTGGACACAAATGGACTCTATCGGTTGGAATCAATGACCGGAAATTCAAAATTATGACGATTTTTCCACTGTAGATCAGGCGACCTCTTTCAAGCGGAAGAAAGGTATACGCTTACTCGATTTCTGTACTTATATCTTGTTGATATGTGCTATATATTAGAGCTTTTTTCGTATCTGAATTACCGCTTTCATCTTAGTTCACGACACGAACCCAAATAATCATCTATCCTATGCAAGTTTCACAACGCCAACACCGATGTGCAGACAGGCTGAATGTAATGATCAAAAGAGTAACGACACATTGTGCGCAGTGTCACGCGTTTGCATTTTTGTGGGAGCCGGGCTGATTGCGCGCGCATAATCCGCCGTAAATAAGCGCGTGCGCCGCTGATTACATTAAGGACGGGCACAAGAATGACGGGAGTCGAACTTTATAAATAAATTATGATGGAAAAAATACAGAGACTGTAGCCAGTGGAAATAGAAACATGAAAACTGGGCCTGAATCTTGGCATGTCACGGCATAGGTTGCATTTTTGTGGGAGCTCCGCTGATTGCGCGCACATAATCCGCCGTAAATAAGCGCGTGCGCCGCTGATTACATTATGGACGCGCACAGGCCGGATGCTGAGAGTCGAACTTTTTATATTTATCACGCTAACATTATAAAGGCGAAAGTTTGTGATGTGAGTGTTTTGTGTGTTTATGTGTATGTTTGTTACTGTCAAACGGCTGGTCACTTATTTTGATAAATTTAGTAATGAAGTCAGCCGACACCCTGGATTAACACATAAGCTACTTTTTATCCCGAACACTGAATCTTTTCTTTTTTAACATGTAAGGTAAAATATAACTATGTACCCATAATCAAATTCACGTAAAAGAGAGCGCGGTATATTGCGCACGCGCAGGAAGATCGCCAGCGCTCTTTTTACGTGAATGTAGGTGATGTATACCTCTATGGCTCGTTGCCATGGAGCGATTGTTCTGTCGTATCAAATATACCGATAAATTGTACCTATATTTTTTAGCTGAATAAAGCCAAGTTTCTCATGGTTATTGTCTATATCTTGTATCAATATTTGTAGCCTAATCAGAATAACGTCAAAGCACTTGGATATATTTCAACTCTTTTAGTTTCACAAGTAACACTGCAATGTTATCCACAGATAGTCGCCGAATGTTTTTAACCGTCTATGATAAAGTAAGAAACAGGCCAAACTTTTTATGCCCGCGAGAACGAAGCTATCATTGACTATCGGACTACCTAACACTTGTATCTCCTCAAGATATTTATTTCCTCAAGATACTTCTTACATAATCTTTAATCGTAATCACGTGTGTTCATTAATGTGAAAAGCATTTTATTCCATTTCCAGAATAACAAACATGCGGCATCTCATTGTTCGCGTGCAGTGATTGCGAATGCAAGTGTCGCGTATGCGTGTCAAATCGCTCGTCGCCCACGCGGCGCATCCCGCTGTCGTGGACTAATTCCATACCGGACCAATTCAGAAAGATCTATACGTCCGTGAGCTAGTTCTCCACTTATGCCCTTCTAATTCTGAGTCTATCCTGCTTTGAAACGCCTTATCTTACTTCAACCCCATACGTCATCTTTACTCTGTCCCTAGTATAATCTGAAACGGTCGACGTCTCGTTAAACCTCTTATATAGCTCAAGCTTTCGTCATACTCATACCACCCCTCTGTCTACCTGTTTACCTCGAAAAGATAAACATTTTATAATGCTTCTTAGGCACATACGACTTTTCAACCTGCTCATGAATAGGATGGCACATCTGTGATTTTCCAATTACAGTCGCGTGCTCGTGGCTAATTTAAAGGGACGCCTCGTATAAGACTTCTATTAATATCCGATAATTCATCTGCAATTAGACATTGCTTCCGTAGTATGTAATTCAGCTATTTCAAGTGTGCGGACATGACTCCGTCGAGTTCCGTTATTACCACGTCACATGAACGTAGACACTTGAAAGTATGACGATGATATTGATGATGGTTATGTTTATCGACATTGTATAAAACACTCACTTTGGCACTTTATAAGTACCACATTGTAGTCTTTGCATATATATAAATAATCACTTTTTAAGAAAAATAAACGCAGTCAACTAAACGAAATATTCGTAATGTTTTCGATAACAACTGTAAAAGCATACCTATTCAATTCACGAGTGCCTATAATTATTGAAGAGTTGCCTCGATTATTTCAGAATGTCATAGAAGTAAGTATCGGTAGTATGTATTAGGTACATAAAATCCTAGTAAAATTACTGCAACGAGCTACTAAATTAATTAAGAGAGATTCTGGCAAAATACTTTTGACTCTGATATCCTAAAACTAGTCCGGTGTCCTTAGTCCATAACTACACGTTATATGAGTTATTTGTGCAACAAGGGAGAAAAGTTATTATTTGTTAGCACTTGCAACAAAACAACTTTGCTCTCTTGTTGCACAAATACTTAACTATTTACTAGTTGCATGTACATACGATTCCGCTCCGTTGCTTTTACTATATTTTGTGTTTCCACCTTTTTAACCCCACTTTCAGTTCTCGGTGCAGCACCTTTTCTTAACCTCAGAGGTTAATTTCAATTACTTCTTCTTTAGTACACTTTTCCATTCCTGGGTAGGTACCCTACAAACAAAGTTTTAACTCCATTCGTCCAATATATAGTCTAATAACTTCTTTCCTGTGGACATTAGAATAGTTAATGATTTGGGTACGTGTAATTTATATGTTTATCGTGTTAAGTAGTTAACAGTTTGTACCTACATGCCTATTACGAGCTAGCAAAAAAAATTGCATTTATCCTTTGATTTTTAAAGTGTCGACAGAAAAGACGCAAAACATTAACTCATAGTAAAAAAAAAAACTTGTATCACCCGCACTACTTATATCAAAGTTTTTAGCCAGTTTAGACTATGAAACGATATAGGTATTACGAAGCTATAAAGTATGGAAACAGATAAGCAGAATACACACTGCAACGTTCCCTAATAAATTTTCCTAGAGGAGGACGATTAACAGCAAATATTAAGGGAAAAGAGATGAGAGGAGGCTTGTGATTTGAGAACAATGAGAACATAAGCACCCACGCAGGTTGCGTAATGTATCTAAACCTAACTATTCATAATTATAATAAACAAAGTTATAGTCTTCCCACACCCTAACTCCGAAAACAAACGAGTAGTACACATTGGTAGAAAAAAAAAGATTTGTAATTTACACTGTATGAGTATCATGTCTGTCATCAGAATCGAAATATTGATTTTGTATCAAAGTGGAAGTGTAATATTTTTTTATTGAAACTATGAGTGTACGAGTATTCATTACAGTTAATATTTACCGTATTAACTAATACGTCGTTTGAATTAAAATTGACCACACCCATGCCATGGTACGCTTCTGATCCGATTATAATGCCTGCAACAAAAATGCTACCCAGTTTACGACGTTTCAGAATATGACTGGGCATGACTCTATCGACCAGAATCCAAACGAATGAAAACTAAATAGAAAACTATGATTTTTCATATTCATCTGTACTTAGATGTACTTACAAATCTGCCACGCCCCTAAACGAATGCGCAAAGACGTAATCAGGGCACAGACACTGACCGAAATGGGTGTTACGGATATATCATTAATTAAACAGCCTGCTCGTAAAATCCTTTACATTAAAATTATCTACGAGATTTTATAAGTATCACTCATGACGTGCCGTTCATAACAGATGTCATGAAATGTAAAGTGTAATAGTGTGCGCCATTCATAAATTTCCCACCCCTTACAGGAACCGTGGCGTGTTGTGAGGAGGAGGTGGGTGGGGTAGTAGGGTGGGGGCCCCCTTGTTTCATGAATGAGGCCGTACGTCATTGGTATCGATCGGGCGAGGCCCGGTAGAGGGTAAGGTTGCCAAGCAAGGGCAGTGTTAGGGACGTTCGTTCAACAGGTGGCTGACGCACGAGGCAGGATGGAGCTTTCCGCGCCTGCCATACATCACTTTCGTCAACCAATGACGTCATACACATTGATAAACACGACGTTCATATAATGAGACTGGTATATACGAGGGTGGATCAAAAAGTACCTGTGTTGGAAATGAAGACGCATATATTTTTTTAAAGTTTTATTTTATTTTTGAACATAATCTCGTTCTAGGTCCTTACACTTTTCCCAGCGTTCCGGTCACTTCTTTAACCCCTTAAAAAATTGGATTTATCAAACTCTTCAAAATACGCTTCTGTCTCAGCTATAGCCTCCTCGTTTGAGCTGAATTTCTTTCCCCCGAGCTATTTTTTCATGTTGGAGAACAGAAAAAAGTCACAGGGAGCCAGATCCGGTGAGTAAGGCGGCTGTGGCAGCAATTCGTAACGTAGTTGGGTTAATTTGGCAGTGACAATTTTGGATGAATTTGTACTGGTGCGTCGTCATGATGGAACAACATTTTCTTCTTTGCCAAATGGGGCCGTGGCTCCTTTCTTTTTTTTTTTACCGGTCCAATAACTGACTATAGTACAGCCCTGTGATAGTTTTCCCTTTTTGTAAGAAATCTATAAGGAATATTCCCTTACTATCCCAAAAAATCGTGGCAATGACTTTTCCGGCTGATGGGACCGTTTCCACCCTCTTTGGGACAGATTCGTTAGAAAAATCTATCGTTTAAACTGCTGCTTGGTCTCAGGTGTATACTAATAGATCCAGGTTTCACCAACAGTAACGACACGACGGAAATAATCCTGCAGATTTCATAAACAAGCTCAAAGACTCCTTCGACATTGACAGCCGTAACCGCTTATTTTCATCCGTGAGCAATCGCGGCAGCCATGGGGCGGACAGTTTTTTTCATATTTAATTTATCTTGTATTATATTAATTGCTGTTCCGTACGATACCCCTACAACCTCTGCTAATTCATGCACTTTGGTACGTCGATCGGTGACCATTTTTTTTATACCTTTCGCACGACTTCTTCGGTAACCACGTCTGCCGGGCGCCCTGAGAGGTCCTAGTCGAAAACAGATGTACGACCTCCTTCAAACTCACTAAACCGATATCTCACGGTTGTCATAGACGACGAAAGACCTCCGTAGACAGCATTTTTTATAATTTTTATTTGTTCGCATGTTTTTCCATCCAAAAATAAGAAGCTAATTACGGAACAATATTGCTCTTTCTCCATTTTGTACGAAAAACAAAGAAGACTTACAAAATTTGCCGCCAGAAAAAAAACTGAACCATAAACAAGTGATAGTTTTAATTTTATTACTTGATAAGGTCAATACTACACGATGGTAATGCCAACTTTCCTAAGTAACGGCACTTGCCATCAAACACGGGTACTATTTGATCCACCCTCGTATTAACCATACAGTTTCATCCAAACAAACAAGCTGCATAAACTAGTTTATTGGATTATTATTATCTACCACTCCTTCCATAAATGAAGGGTGTATTGGTTCAAAGTTTCAATAACAACAAGTTGTTTATATTATCAGTTTGAGACTAATTTCGGGGTTAAACTATTCGGGGTGAAATATCTACGAAGCATATAATAAATATAGAGTCTATATTATAGACTATTTACCAACGAAAATACCACTAACTTACTGAATTCCAGAAAAATGTACCTACTAGGTATTTAAGTATTCTCTACTTCAAAAACGAGTTCAATTAGGTTGTATTTTTTTAATCTTGTTATTTTGTTAAGTGTTTCAGGACCTCAAAACTCCATCTTTTATGAACCGATTTCTTTTTTTTTTGTAATAAGGCATCTCTCATAAAATTGTGTTGACGATATGATGACGAGATCCATGAGGAATCAAGGGAACCCATCAAATTGGATTAGCATATCTTCGACGATTTCGGCGTTTTTTATAGTAACTTGTTCTCGGAAACACAATTTCTTCACGTTGAAGTAGTTTTTTTTTGTGAAAATATGAGTATAATATGACTACTTCTCAGTATTAGAATGCGAATGATGTCGTGCAAGTAGCCGAGCTTCGTTGTTAAAGGTAGATTGTCTTCAAAGACATCAAATACACCTAAAACGATGAAATAAAATATCTAATATAAGTAATCAAATCAAACCCGGCCATAACTTTAGGTATTATTAATGTTATAGTTAGTATGTTTGTTGGCAACGGATCAGCTTAACATTTAAATAGAGATAATTATAATTCGAAGAGTATTAATGGCTTTTATTCCTGGAAAATTTACGATATCAGAATTATTTTCCACAAGTCGCAAGAAAATACTAGTACCTAAGTAATTTAACCTAATTGTTATCCATAAGTATTTTCTATCTATCTATAGGCCACAGACGTCCACTGCTGAAGATAGGCCCTCCCCATGGTTGTCTAATGTTTGCCTGAATTTTATTAAAAATAATTTCATATGCCAGAATTTCATTAGCCTGAATTTTTGCATGCTACAACGTTACTTTTTCCATAAAAGTTATAACGTTACTTTTTCCATACAAGTTAATTAAAATAATAACATACTTATCCCCGAATTTTTACATGACATATTGATATGTATGTCAGAAACTCTATTTTCCATATTTTTGTTTACTGTAATTTTATTAGCCAGAAAATAATTTCCATATCAATTTCTGTTGTGGTCGCAGTTCTAACCTAACCCTTTAATGTACTGTATAGTAGCTGCGGCACGCTCGCTTCGCTCGCTCGGCTCGCGCGCTGTTGTAGTCGCAGTTTTAACCTAACCTAACCCATTAATCAACTTTACTGGTATCAGTCCGTTCTGGCGCTCGGCTGTTTTTTCTGCTACATGAATATTATGTCATTAAATACCTATTATAGAATCAGTTGATTCTGGAAAATAAGCTATATGGAATTTGATATTTTGGCACAAGATATTATGAATATTGATCATTCTAGTGAATGATTATTATGATTTACAAAAATTCTGGTATTTAATTTTATGGTTAGTGAACGTTATGGTTACCTATAGACAATGACTATTATGGCAAATTAAATTATTTTAAAAGAAATTCTGGCAAGCGAAGGTATACCCTCCCCCATAGCTCGCCACAAGGTACGATCCTGTGCAGAACGTATCAATTGACTAATCTAGTCGGAGCATAAGTATTTTGACCAATACCGCAAAACATTCACTTACAGCACAGCGACGGCACATATAAAATTATTGCCAAGAAAATGATATCGATGACTCACATGCAGCAGCCATTGAACGCCACCCCGTTAAACAGGAAAATATCTGTTCGCATAAACAGAGAGCTAGACTTCGATTTCCTGCTCTTAAAGAAAACCATCTAGACAAACAAACATTTGCCGTGCCCATTATCAAGCGTTTTTATGAGTTGATAGTGATCTCATACTAGCGATAGTGATATGGTGCGGTCGGTCGTGCGTCACAAGTTCCGAAGGGGGCTGGGTGGAGCGCGTGACGTCAGATCGCCTCCTTTGCCTCCTTGCGACAATTACTAGAAAGTAATTGTTTCGCTACACTGAATAAAACACAAACGTAAACCTGTTTGACGTCACAGACCAATGAATCGGATATTGGAGTGCATACAGTGATATCTGGGTTGAATCATCATATTTCAGTTGTTTGAAGATAACTGATAGATCATTCACGTAGCGTTGCCAAATTATTCATCCCGCATTGTTAACGTATTCGATCAACATTAGTCGGACGAATATAATTATGTGTATTTATTTTTTATTAAAGCAGTAACGTCTGCTAACGTAAACTAAATGTTTTACAAATGAAGCGAAAATTGAAAAACCACCCTAAGGCATGTCGAAGCAACTGGTTGAAAAATTCAATGACTCTGATGACATCTGATTCGGTGGTCCAATTGGGAGGACGCCAGTGTTGGCCCGGAAAGCCGTTGGAAACGCAGGTTCGAATCCTGTCCGAATCATTAAATTTTTCAATTTTCGCTTCATTTGTAAAACATTATGTGTATTGTTTAACTCCTGATACAATACTGCCTGAGTCGGTTAGCTGCTATTAACTGATCTTAAGGGCCAGTGAACAATGTAACACAAAATTAGGCGCAAGAAGATTGAACATCAAAAATTAAGTGAAACTAAAATCTAGTATGTACTAGACTACTTAGTTCGATGGAGATACTTAATCTCTATCATAGTGCTATAGGTACATGTATATCACATCTTATTACCTAGTCTCAAAAGAACTCTCAAACGAGCTCGGGCTTGGATGGACCTCCATCCCACGGCTTCATCATGACAGGATTCGTATGCCAGAACTTATGCAGTTTTATAAACACTTCCCAACTCAATGATAGCATGAAATAAACACTTCCCAAGTCAATGATAGCATGAAACTACCCAGATATCCCAGCAGTTACGGCTATGTAAGTACGTAGGCGTCGAATTACGTTCGATTACTCACCGTTTAAACGAAAGCCGATAGACATTTTCAGGTGTCACGTACGTCAGAGGATAGCGAGATTAGCTTTCGAGTGTCGTAATTATAACTCTGGGTGTCCGGTGTGACGGTGTGGCAGAGTTGCCAACGCGCATTATTGTGCGATGAGCGCGTGCTATTTGCGCACGTTTGCATCACACCGCTATTTCAGTGAGCGTTATCGGTCAACGCTGGGCGGGCGGCACTCCAAATCCCCCTGCGGTACTTGGATTTTTGCACGTCATTACTAAGCACGCTGGCAGTGTATATAACAGGAAATGGAAATTGCTCCACCGAGAAGAGCCTAGCTGTTAAAAATGTATGATGATGATTTAAAATAATTAATTTCGAGATTTAAAACATAGAATGTAATGATCAGTTCCATAAAACTTTTACTAAATATGTAATATATAAAATGTAAGTAGATATAGTGTCTGTCTCCTGCGTTTACCAAATGCCATTTTATTCTACACCTATAACCTATTCCACAGGTCACGGTCGACTAATCGATAAATGAAATATTTGACGTAATATTATACCTAACTTACCTTGAAACTTGAAGTAGGTACTTCAGATTAAACCAAAGTGGACACTTGAACTTGAAGCTGATTAAGAATTGCCTGTGGCCAGTAAAACTAAATTCCTCACTCTCCTGCAAAAGGTGAGTAGCCATATGGGAACTGATCAAGTTCAAGTCTAAATAGTTGCTGTAGTTGCCCCATATTTACCTCCCCAACCTACGATAACCGATATTACCTATAAATAGACCAATCAAATATAAACGAAGGCATCAGCGATGCTATTCCTGGCTGCGTTGGCATCGCGGTCGCTTGCAGTTCGGAGGGGGTATTGTTAGCACTAAGGTATTTGCGCTCGCTGCCCGAGTGACTTTATTGCCCGGTGCTGAAATGACTTGCAGCGACTCACAGCATGACACGGGAGTGATTCATTTTTGATCTTTATCGAGCTCCACTTTGGCCAGACTGCAAGTCCTCACGTCAAAATAGCCGATAATATTCTAACCTTTTATTGACCTCGTCTTCTATTTACCTCTGCTAACGGGTAAATTTCCCAAAGACGTCGAGTTATCCAACTCTCTTCCTTACAAATAACTGATGTGTAAAGTTTCAAGCGTCTAGAGCTAGACCCATTAGTTTTCTTTACCCCTTTCGGCTGATACGTGATGATAATGGTGAGAATAAAAATATATGCAATCGAATACCTATCCTCCTCGTTTTTTTATTTTACTGGTTAAATAAAAAGATACAATATCGTTGTTCTTACTCTGTTGTTGATTGATAGAGTCGTCTTGAGTCCTTGGGGCTTCTTGGCTGTGTAGTTGTGTTAGGACTACTGCTGTGTGTAGGTACTGTCACCAAACATTCTAGTAACGGCCGCATGGCAGTCGACTCAGCCGTCCACCCACCGAAGTCACCGGCGCTTGGACCGTGGGAAGCGCAACCCAAGTGGCCACAACACTGTTTGTATAAACCCATTCAACGCACTCAGTGACACCTAAGTGACTCACTATTCCAAAACAAACTACGTTCGTCCTTTCTCTGTCACTAGGTTCGGATTTGATGGAAGAGTGAAACGAACAGGTTGAAAGATGATTCGAATGTGCTGTTAAGAGCAGATGTCCCGCGTCGACAGCCGAATAGCAATTGACCTGACGGTCAAACCTGGTTATGGGGCAATGATGACTTACAAAGCAATGTATTCATACGTACTTTAAGGAGCTGCTAGCATAGTTGGAATTAGGTATAGTTGGCATGTATTACTGATAATTCTGCCAAAATATACCAAAGGAATACAAAGAAATTCCATTTGCTTTGCGTAGATATCGTTACCTAGATCTTTTTAATCTAAGGAAGTGCTAATGAGACTTGCATAGAGAATAAGTTTGCTCAACGCAAACAAAAATGTACTAAAACTGAAAACTAGGTTAAGTCTTGAAAAAAATATATACTGTCGTCATTCTATTATTCCTACAGAAAGAAACGAAATTGAGCAATAACAAGGCCGTAAACTACTTGAGAGAAAAACAACTTTCTGAAGCTGTTTACGCAGACTGCTAAGACTATTAAGTTATTCTGCCAAGCCAGAATCGGCAACATAAACTGAGGTTACTCACTTCACAACAATACCCGACTTGTTTACGCAATTAAATATTCATAACAAGCCAAGTCGATATGAATAACCGCGCGTTAGAAATAGACAACGGTCACTGAAGCACGAGTGGAAATAGCAACCCGCCTCCGGACCAAAAGCAGTCAAGTTAAATTTAGAGCGTTTCCCACAGGGACGTTTTCATCTAGTGATTCACCTGCTGAAAGCTCGATTGTTCGCATTTTACGTCAATTGGTTGCGTGGTGTTTACGAGCCGGGAGCGTCAGCTGACGGCCAGGAATAGCCCTGACATCGCGGCCACGCTATGCCTGCGCCCGCGCAAGGCACACAAATAGCGCGCTATAATTAGACCGCAGTGAAATCGTGGGTTTGTTATTTTTCTTTATCGTCTCCGTTACGCGATAATTGGGTTAGCCGCTGCATGTGGGCCCGAGGCGTCGGCGTGTCTCGAGTGTTGGGGCTGCCCGGAGCACCCACCGCCACCGTGCGGCCATTGTCGCCTCGCCATCTGAGACTCATTGCTTATAAATGTCATCCGAGCATGATCTCTTTTGAAAACCATTTAAACCACCCCGAGGTGCCTAGGTCCAGTCACCTTGACTTTACATTTGTATTTATCTGAAATACTCGTATTTCAGACTAGATGGGCGGTCTTCGCAATTCACTGATGATAACAATAATAATTCTGGAAATACTATGCATAGAGGTACTGAAAAAATTACTATTACTAAAGATGTCATTTACAGTATTTTAGCCACACAGAATACTGTCCATAACCGTCTGAATACGTTCAATGAAAGATGGATCATTTCACAGCCACACGCTATCATTGACGCATTGATTTGTTCATGGGTCAGTGGAGTACCGATACCGTTTCCTGTAATGGCAGATGCCGTTAGTTTTTACAATGTTTACCAGCCTTATTGTGTCAACAGTTTGCGGTCATAGATTGGTGTAGGTTTCGCGAGTGGGCGCTGCGACCTGCCACTTATGCGAATGAGAATACAAGATCAAGGCGACCCATGCATGCCACATTGCCACAGTTGAAAAGATGAATACATATTAAGTTTATAAACACTCTTAACGAAGTTCTGAGTGCATGGATTTTTATTATATGTTATTAATCCAGCAGTGATGTTAATCTGAACTGAATACTTATTAATAATAAATAAATATCGGACAACTGCATTGAAGAACAGCCACAAAAGAATTGTTCCATGTGTTAAGTTATCAGGAATACTTTGACCTGCAGAACCAGGAAATTTTAGTATGGCAGTACCGGGAATTCTCGATTATCCCATACTGGCAAAGTATCGGACGTAAAACAGATTTGGTAGTAGAAAAAAAAAATTACCAGTCTAAAGTTCATTCATGCTAAAAGTTTTCAGGCAAAATTACCGAAAAAGCATTTCTGAATTTAGGTCAAAATCAAAGTAATATACTTTTTCTTGTCGGTAAAGGACCCCTAATAACATTAAGGTGTTGTGATTCAAGAAGAAAGGAAGGCACCTCGTCTAAAGGTCAAATAGGTAGCATAGCATCTTGCTCGTTGCTTTGTTAAAGCAACTACGGTCCCGGGTTCGAATCCCTTGTTCTATGTATTTAAGTATATATTTATCTTTATAAGTACGTATATCGTCGTCAGCGTCGTCTAGTACCCATAACGCAAGCCTTCATAAGCTTAATTTGGGACTAGATCGATTTTTGTGAGGTTGTCCGATATTTATTATAAAAAACAAAAAAACAGTGAAATTTGTTTTCTTCATTTAATTTTGATTCTTGATTATGTTTTGACGATGTAAATAAAAAAAGACTCTCATGATCCTATTTGCTAAAATACTACAGGGTTCAATAATTGAACTTCAATAATGAACCCTGTAATATTGAACCATATAAAAAGTGCCGACTGACCGAAATTTTTTGTATATTTTATTTCATGTTAAATTCACGGGATTTCATGATAGGTCGAAGTTCCATTTTGTGGTGTTCTTTACAGCGAACGACGTTATTTATTTATGCTAAATTTTGCACAAAATGTAATCAATACGGAAAAAAGGAGCGATCATTTTGTATATTTATAAATATCAATGACATCAATGAATACCATTTAGGGACTGTTCAACTAAAGCAGTAGGTAGGTATTTTAAGATATGGTCGTTCTTATGGTTTGATTGGCAACATAGGTATAGGTATCGTGAAAATCTACCGGCCTAATAAAAATAGTAGGTACCTACAATATCAACTCATTGTGGAAAAATCCTAGTATGAATAACTCGGATTTACCCGCAGATACGGCCTTCGAATTTCGAGTAGTACCTAACAATCTCGTAGTTTTGATTTTTTGAGGATAGTCTGAAAATTCTTTATAGGTACCTATTCCGATTATTTTATGATTCTAAATTTCTAGTTCATTTTATCAGCGTTTATAACCTAGGTAAAATGATAATGCATTGTCTCAATTTTTTTTTTAAATATGATCTTATAATCGCCACTAGGTACCTACATATTAAATTTATACAAAATCTTCATCTATAACTTATTCGTTTCTGTGTTTTTATCCCTATATCTGAATAGAGTTCTGTTAAGTAGGAGAGATATCAAACTTTCATGAACTAAAATGTTTAACTAGGTAAGTATGAAGGCTGGGTCACTTTTATTTGCTTCATTTTTTCAAAGGACATTAGGACACTGTTGGAAAATGGTGCAATTTGGCGATAATATTATGTGCATTTTTATAAATTTTTATTTAGTTTTAGAACCTGCCGTATTTTCTGTTTAAAAAATTGGCAAAATGTGGGAGGAGGTAAAAAAAATAGCTGTTCAGAACTTTCTCACCTTCATTGGATTTTTAAGCCTAAAATATTATGCTTAGAATAAAATCACCGTATAACTTTTGAACAAATCATTAAAAGAAATATAAAAATTAAACATCACACCGCGTGTTTAATACAATGTCCATAGTCAATTTGGAAGTGGATCCAGAGGCAGAAGATCAATTTCATATCAAAAAATGTAATTTTATATCGATTAAAACACAATATTCAATGTTATTTAAGGTACAATTTTCCCTGTGCAGCATAAACAAATTATACTTTTAAAAAATTCCACACAAGACTAAGGTACCTAATAGGTAGGTACCTATAGCCTAATAACACCATGGTGTTTAGCTAGCCCACGCTATATTGCGGGTTTTTAGTTTTTATTTTATTGACATCAACGAATTTTTGGTAAGTGAAGTAGAAAGTCAGTCCTTGATGTAAACAAGAAAGAAACACTTCTAAATATTCTGCCAAGTATTTTTTGCATAAAAGCCAAAGCTATTCACTTTCAATACGATCGTGTTTCAATACGATTCAGTATTTATTTCGAAAGAAGAACGAAGGATGGAGCAGCATTCCGGTAAACAATGTTTTGAATTTGGTTGATGACAAATCGCTAATTACATTTTTATATAGCAAATTGTATGAAGTATGCACATATTGCCATATGAAAGCTGTTTGTAGCGCCCTATCCCAGAGCAAAACCGCAACAACATAATGTACCTAAGTAGGTAAATTAAAACCTATGTCTAGGTATAGATCATATTTTTGAAATAATATAGGTAATTTTATTATAACCATACGAAAAAATAACAACCTTTATTTGAAAATGTCAAGAAGTAGGTACTTGATAACGAAAATATAGAGTTCTACCTACGTCTTATTTTTAATGCAGGAGAGACCTTTTGAAATAAAATATTTTCCAAAATAAATATTTTTGTCTGATTTATATTTTAAATTTACAACATAAGTAATGCAAAAGTACGCACAAGTATCAAAAATCTACGTAATGTTTAGGTTGTTAAATATCTGCATTAGATATATGACAACCATAATTTACAACTGATAACAGTTATTAACGCTTTCAAGGGTAAAAGGTGAAAACACTTACTCTACTTACTAAATAGGCATAGGTACAATATGTATTCATATGTATCTATAATATTAAACAAAATGTATTATTAATTATGTTTGAGCTTAAAACGTTAAACCGTAACCCTAAAATGGCTATAGAATAAACACCTAATCAATTTTATTGAACCACCCAAGAGTTAAGGTTAAGTTGAATGAAGTCGCGTCCTAGGAAACATAGCAGACGGAATCGGAGGCTGCTCGGCTCGTGCCGGCCGGCGGAGGCGGGGGGAGGTAGGGGGAGGCGCGGGCGGTGGGCGGAGCGGGCGGTGACGTCAGCGCAAGGGGGGCACAGCGCCGTGCGATTGGCGGAGCGACGCGCGCCGCTACCGAATATGGGACCGCTTCTCCATTGATAAAACTGCGACGCGGGGTCGCGCGGAGCCAGTCCCCTACGCATCGGCCGCGCGAGAGGCCGTCTTCACGCTGGCGCTCTTCGTAATTCCACTCGGCCAGTGGGCCGAGGAGCAGGTGGTGCCCGACGGGATGGGCACCGACGCGGAGCCGCCTGTGGGGCCGCACCTGCTGTCCCTGGCTGATATGGGCCTCGGCTTCGACTGCCCCCTCAAGCCGGGACCGGCGCCCGCCCTGGGCCACATGCCTGCGGACCTGAACACACCAGTTTCCACGTCGGACCTGCCTGCGTTCTTCCCGAGTCTGCTGGAACCCCCGCCTATATCAGGTGCGAATGGTGGTCAATCGCGTACGATGGATCGTAGGCGGCCGCCCCCGCCGGCCGATAACGTTGTAAATAAACAATGCGATTTTCTTCCCGTTGCGTGTCCTTCGCTGCCCTTCAGTTTTTTTTTTCATATTTAATTCGAAACGTTTCGCGCTCCGGAGTTCAAAGTGTAAAGTTGATGTGAAATGGAAAGTCCCGTGCCATACGGTCGGATCGATACGCGATGTTGAATGGAGCTTTCGTTGTGAATCGCTGCCTGCCTTTTCCTTCATAAAATGTAGTTTGCTGAAATAGAGCGTGTTTCGTAAATCGTGATAGAATGTGTTTTGTGTTAGTGTTCATTGTGAACGGCCTGGTGTGCTTATTAAGACCCTTTTGGGCAATTGGGTGAATATGACACATTTATCTGAATTTAGATTTCAACGCGTTTTCAAAATCTCTTTAAATTTTTCCAAATTAATACTTTTTCGATTTTAAAATTAACTTTAATCTGTCTTTGTAAACCTTGATATTTTGAAGATTACTACAATACTATACCTACCTATAATTCCCAAAAGATTATATTTTCATATTAATTACAGACAAAATAATATCATAAATTTAACATTCTTACAGAAACGTAGCATTAGACTTGATAGATTTCATTAGCCAGTCCGCCGCTAAAGAATTTCCGATTAGGATGTGAAATCTGACAGTTTGGTGTAACCCGCCGGTGGACAACGGCTGCCGATAGGCCGATAGGAACGCGCAGATACCGTATCGCAGCATCCTGCGGGCTATCAGCCGGCCTTCCGTTCGCAATCCGACCGCGAGGCATGTTGAAAAAAAAACTAAAAGTGCTGGCCACTTAGGAAAATAAGAAAGAAACAAAATGCGCTGTCAACTTTAAAAAAAAACCGAAACGTGCTGGCAACTTAGGAAAGTAAAATGGTCGTTTCAATAAAAAGGCGTGACGTTTTTTCGTCGGTGTGTTTTTGATCGATGTGTATTGCTGCGCATATTGCGTTACAAAAAATATTTCGGAGAAAATTTTTGGTAGAGTCGCTTTAATTTGGTAAATTATAATTCATAAAAATACCATTAGCTTTTCCAAAAAGACAGTTTTATATATAAATACTTTATTATCACCTTAGGTATAATTAGGTGAAATTTGGATTGTTGCTAGGTACATTTCTCAGTCAGTGGGCATAATTTAGGTATTTGAATCAAAATATTTACTCAAATAAACATAGGTATGTACCTACTCAATGTCGGCCTTTATCACCAAATATATCTTAAATGTTCTTAATCAAAAACCTTTGAAGCGTGTGATTTGTAAGGAGAATTTCGTTATTTATGCAAAGATATGGAAATTGTTTACGAGATAGACTAATAATTTACTTACATGTTAATTAACTATTGAGCATATGAAAATAGCTACATACTACTAATCATTTTACAAAACAATGGCTTTAGAGTGAAGGTTGGCAAACAGCAAATTTATCACGTTAGTAGGTAAACATGTGTATTTTATATGTTTATGTGTCATACAAAAGTTAACAACAAACAAAAGTTTAGCAATTAAAGTTAACGGCACAAGTCAATGAAAGCTCGACTTCACATGAAGGACAATACTGCGGCGGTTGCAATGATGTTACACCCACGTATGAATAATCGCTGGTACCTACCTAGTGTAAGTCTCGCTTAGTCGGGCACTTGTCAACTGCATCGATTAATAGGTACTTACGTCTTATTAGTACTGATCTTATAGGCGTGTTTTAACTTAATTATAATTACATACTTACTCCAATGATCGATTATCTGTAGTTATTAATTTTAATTCATAATAACACTATTTTATTGTTTATTCATGATATGTCCATACAGCTCATTAGGTATATGTTACTTTTTATAAACTAAGTATTCAAAGCAACAATGATCGATACCGATAAAAAAAGAAAAAAATTGTGATCGATGCAAAGTGCTGAGTATAATATAGCTAATAGTTGTATTCTTTTGTTGCAGGTAGCCTACCGGGCGATGAACTGTCACTAGCGTGTTCCCCGCGACGGCACAAGCACGAGGCGTCGCTGTCGCCCGGCGCGCGCGCCGAGGACGCCAGCAACGCGTCCAGCGCCAGCGCATCCCTCTACGGGCCCGCGCATCCCACCAAACACGCGCCGTCGCCCCCGCTGCAGTGGCTGCTGCCGCCCGGCCCCGGCCCCGGCGACAAGTACTACCCCGAGTACGAGGAGCGCATCGACTTGCTACCACCCCCTGAGTGCCAACCGACATACTGCGCACCACCCCAACCCTCCTGCACCGTCCCGTGCGAGTACCGCGCTCCCCCGCAACACTGGGAGCAGGAATACCAACAACCCCCTCAACCCGCGCCGGGCCCATCTGGTCTCCCAAAGCGGGAGCCATATCCGGCGCCGCCGTCCGATCGGCCCGTGCAGCTCGCCGAGTACAACCCCTCTACGAGCAAAGGCCACGAGATACTCTCGCAGGTCTACCAGCAGAGCGCGCAACCGCTGAGGTTAGTCGCGGTCAAACCGAGGAAGTACCCTAACCGGCCGAGCAAGACGCCAGTCCACGAGCGGCCCTACGCCTGCCCCGTCGACGGCTGCGACCGGCGGTTCTCGCGCTCCGACGAGTTAACTAGACACATCCGGATCCACACCGGCCAAAAACCATTCCAGTGTCGGATCTGTATGAGATCGTTCAGCCGGTCGGATCACCTGACGACGCACGTTCGAACGCACACGGGGGAGAAACCGTTCGCCTGCGATGTGTGTGGACGCAAGTTTGCGCGCTCGGACGAGAAGAAGAGGCATGCGAAGGTGCACCTGAAGCAGCGCATGAAGCGCGAGCGAGGCGGCGCGGGCCACGAGCACGCGCACCTCTAGCGGGAGGCCGGCGCCGGCGCCGCGCCCGCGCCCGCGTCGACACATTCCAGTGACAGCGCACCTTCTTCCCCCGACTCGGTGGACAACTGAACTTTTACTTTCACGTTGAAGTTATGAAATAATTTCATCGCCTAGCCATAAGATTTGTCTTTAACAAAGCTTTATTAACTCTACATATGTAAATTCATTGAAATTTATATATCTTTTTATACATATTTGTAATTAATATGATAGGAGATGATCAGCTCGATGTATTTATTTTTAATTTAGATAGGCTAATTGAATGAATTGACTGGGAACAAAGATACGAAGCGATGTGGCCTAAAGTGTCCGAGTAGTACCTATACCTACGTGCTTCTCAGGAAAAAAAAATGGTTGTTCGCCCGCAGCGAGCGAAGCTATGCGCGGCGTCTGTCCGCGGCGCACGCAAACATATCTCCTGTCTGACGACAATTCTGTAGCTAAGCTAAAGTTGTCTCTAGCATGGTCTTCGACCGTGCACGCGTCTAAACTCAAAAGTATTATAAAGTGAAGAGAAGTAGGTACGTTATGAGCCTATCCACAGGTACGACCAAGGTTAGACAAAGTTTACTTACCTCACACAACATAATATAAAATTGCCAAAATTCCATTACAGGTGTAACGAATGTCCTACGTTTAAGGTAGGAGATAAATAGTTGTGTGTCAAAGATTGAACCAGGTGGTGAACCTTCTCTGACCGCGACTACCTAACTTAAGTATTTGTATGTTTAATATTCTTGTACTTGACGAAACTAACGTGAAACTGTGCCATTAATTTAACTTTACAACGTGCCACTGCACTTATTGTTTAATACTAAGTGTAACACGACTGCTGAATACGTGATAAATATTATTTTATTTTATATTTTCTAGTCGAAGATATGGGCATGAGAATGTCGTCTATTGTATCTTAACGCTGTTTTTACATATGTATATTTCGTATCTTTTATCTATCCCTCGCGGTACATTAGAGAGCTGCTGTCGAGTATTTTCTTGCTCAAGATTAATTTAACAACATTTGCTCAATCCTGCTTCTTCTAGAGGTGACAGGTCCTGTCCGCTTCAACTAACCGCTGCTACCTTCTTTCATTCTGCACTTCACCCGACTTGTCTGGTTATTATTTCGGGTTTGGCTAAATATTTCCTATTATCTTCTGTGTTTTCCCAGTGGCATATATGTTTTTAATGTTCGTATTATAGACTAATCTAGAAAGAGAATAGTGTTAGCGTTTAAATTATGATCTCTTAATCAATATTAATTAATTTCAAATACAGCGAGTGCCCCTTATTTATAATACTCATAGGTTTTTGTATAGTTAATATAACGTGTAGATAGGTTATTTGTACTGTGTAGGATTCAGTTACTGTGATTATGTTGTTTGTTATGCAACTCAGTTAACACTTCCGTGCAATTGTGACATCAGCCGTTTTGGTTCTCGAGTCATAGCTGTAACTGCATTAGATTTCCTTTTATAGTACAAAATTAAGCACAAATAGCCTTTAGATATCGTATAACGTGAGAACGAGAGTTTATGAAATTGCCTTCGACTTATGATACCCTATACCTACTTTTAAAAATCACTAGTTATCATAGAGTCATAATTATTATGTGTGTCACCGCGCGTCTTGTAGACTAAATGACGGACAAAACTCAAGGTAGTGCAATTATACTGAATATTCAATATTAATTGGACAGAAGCACGTCACAGAAATAAGACAGGGTGGGCTTTCAGTGTCTGTCTGTATGCATTTAGAATAACGGACAATAATATTTTCTACTAATTATTGACCCTACGCTTCTTATTGAAAGTTGGAACGAAATGTTCATATTTTTCACACAAAATCGTAGTTTGTTCCGGATTCTCAAATATTTGATTGAATAGTGAAATACCTGCACCGCAGCACCCCCAGAGTCGACCGCAGACGCGCGTTGGACGACAGTGATCATATACACGATGTCGAGAATGGTGTTCGAGATATATCTAACGTTTTTACTGTTATAGGCGAGACCACGTCTCCGATAGACAAGGCTAGAGTAGATAGGTATTAATAAAGTGTAATCATGTTAGTCAAATGAGTGACAATTGAAACGGAGAAGACTAAATTCTTACACATTTTACGTAATGTTGCATCGCGTTAAAGTTATTGATATACGATGTTTGTATGATACGAGTTGCGACTTGGCCATTGTCTGTCGCGTGTTCAGCCACGGCGGCCCGGTGACATAACACAACACTTGAATGGAGGCCTTGTTACCTGATTGAGTTAAGTTTGCACCTCATGTCTATGTCATTGCATACAAACGCCATGCAAACTTAACCCAACCAGGTTAAACGCCCGACGTTCACGTCGCTATTGCTACCGAACCGACTCAAAAGAGATTACGACTACATTGTGGTGTTCACTCTATAGTGAATGAGAACGAATTCTTTACGAATTTTGTGTACCTATGTATAATTTAAGCTATCATATATATTTCACCGGCGTGAAAGATGTTGTTGATGTTCTAAGATAGTTTTAAGTAAGTAGGTATTGTTAAATCTCACTAATTTTTACTAAATTCTATTTAATATATTTGTAAATACACTCTGACTAAATTTGGATTTAATGTGTATATAAGAGAAAAAGAATTTTTTTATTTAATATGAAACCACCTAAGGTGCGAAAATACAAATTGTTGAAAACTTGAACTTGACTTTTATGTTTATTTTCCCCATATAAATAGACCTCTAGTGAAGAAAAATATAAAATATATTGAAACTTTATTGCACAGAATAAATGTTAGTAAAAGGGCGGACTTAATGTCAAATGGCATTATCTACCATTATACCGCAGGGCCAAACACAAATAAGGCCATAGATTGGTGCAGGTTAAAATTTTTACTGTACCGAAAGATTCTACACAGTCTCGCTCTCGGTCAGTAATGATTAGGGATAGAACGATGGAGTGCAAATCATGCATATGACAATGGAGTAGAAATCAGTGTTATTTTTTTTTATGCAGTCGATAAATTTGTCGAAGTCAATAAATACGAACGAAGTAATATATTGCGTCTATAACAAGTGGTTTTATTGGATAAATAGGTAGGTATATATTGGAGTGGATACATTTTAAGCACCCAATGGGAATTTGTGATTTTGAGATTCCATTTTTTAATGCAACAGACTACAATACGATTGATGTTCATCTAACCTATTTCGAATGCAACGCGGAAATGGTAACTAGTGGGCCAAAGTAAATTAAGTATAATTGTACTAATATATTGATTTTATATCTCTTAGAAAATAAAAATGTGTTGTTTTCATAAAAAATATAACACTGATTTCTACTCCATTAGTCCTGTTCCTTATGTCATTTGCATTCGATCGTCCGACCCCTAGTTATCATTATGAAGAACACAGAAACAATTTTAAAGTAAATTCTTTGCTAAAGTCACACACTTGGCACAATCGGTAGGACGTTGTTAGTTTAAATTTAGCGACACAACAGAATATTGGCACACTTCAATGAGAGTTTTAACAAAAAATTAACTCTTGGAATTTCACGAGTAATCACATTCTTAGTATGTATTCGAAAAATATAATAGAAATAGGTAAAAATGTTATAAATAAATAGGTAAATAAATATCGGACAACCTCACACAAATCGATCTAGTCCCAAATTAAGCTCAAGAAGGCTTGTGTTATGGGTACTAGACGACGATATACGCGGTTTGGTTCATGTACTTATATATAAGCACAAATATTCTACAAACCAAGCCAAACGCGTCGTCAAAATAGTTATTTAGTAGACTGTTTCTTTCATTAACTATGTAAGTATGTATGTACTTACATTTGTATGTAAACACTTTATTGTACATAAAAGCAAACAACAAACACGTACTAACAGTGCAAATGTACAAACGCGAACTTATAAGAATTTTCTTCCAGTTAACCTATGAACAGATGAGAGACAATATCTAGATATCCAAAAAGATAGACAAACGAACAAGTTAGTAAAGACTAATCATCATTCATCATCATAAAATAATCAACATCATATACTTAGTTCATGTTCATACTACATCAAACATGCTTTTTTACAATGTGCATTGTTTTATACGTACATGTTTATAGGTACACATCACCAGACGTGTTTGTTAATTTTGTCTGACATATTTAATCTGATCAGTAATATTACTTATTATAATATTCATTTAAAAAAGTCGCCTCATATAAGGACATAAATATTTTTTAAAACTTGTAAGAAATGTATAGAAGTTTAGAAATCTTAAAAAAGGTTGCCAGCGACATCTAACGACACAAGCAGGCAACTCTCTATTTCTCAAGCTAGCCCAACGAAGAACGTCCATTTGCTAGCTGCCACGCCGCGAGTGCAATATGATAACACCTGGTATGTAAAAGTACAGGCAAATCTCAAGAGATGGCGCATGCTTCTACGCTAACCATTGATGACGCAGCTGTTCATAACTTTCATAAGCCCGAAACTCAATTCTTCAAACCCCTATACACTTCGGACTTCATAAATTCCGTCCACTATTCAAGTTTCTATACCACCATTTATACATGTGTATTATTGATACACAATGTACAGTTAGCTGCAAAAAGATAATACAACATTAGTCCGTTCAAAAACAGCTTCGCTCGTAGGTATTTATCAATACTTGCCAATATATAAAAACAGGTAATTACAAGTATTTTTGAATCGTAGTCGATTCAAAAATAGCGTATATTTTGTGAAGCTAACTGTACTGTTACCTACGATCTAGCTTCTCAGCTCTGGTGGATCGATTCATTTTGATACATGGTCCTTAATATTTATTATGTACCTAATAAATTTAATGTATACTTAGGTTTTGTAATTTGTAAACCTGTTATTTAAGGGCTACTTGAATAGTAATTTAAATATGTCAAAAATAAAAAATAAAGGTTAAAATAGTTGAATTTTAATTTGTCTAAATGTTTCTAGTTCCTGTTGCATGTTATGGAATTTCCTTGTGTTTTAATTGTGATAGTTAAGAAAATTAAATTTTTTACGTTCATTATTAGTACGTACAGTACACTTCAAAGATTAAATTACAACCAGACATACCTATAATTCAACTTTGTTAATTTAACATGGTGTGCCAGGATTGAATTATCTCGATCGTACTTAATTTAATTAATGGATGGAATGGAATTAATCTTTGTATTAGGTCGCATAAAAAAGAACGCTATTAAACAAGTAGGTAATAATTTATTTCATAGAAAAACTCCACTTCAACAAAATCAAATATTCTCCATAAAACTAGGTTTAAAATAGATATCCATCGCTGCCTATGAGCCTTTAGAAATACACGACATTGACACGATAGAACCAAATAGGTATTCTGTAAATTTAAATACTGAAATGAAATCATACTGCCGTGAATATGATTTTCCACAAATCGACCTAGATCCAAACTAAGCTCGGAGCATGCACACTAATTTTTGTTCCCCATCTGTAACGTTTAGCCAAATTTTAATTTTAATTGTCCGAAGGCCATTTTTTTCCTAAACTGTTAATTTTTCAGAATAATTATAGAACAAACCTAACCTAATGGGTTCTTTAAAACGATGTCAATAAAATCCTGAAAATATAACGGGTTTCAAGAAAAAACGAAAATTTGGCGAAACTTTACAGATGCGAAAACATTTTTCGGAATTAACACAGGATAGCAATGCTCATATATGGAAATTAATTAGTCGCAATAAGTATATTGACAAGTCTTAAGAATTAATTGTGACCGAACTTTGCCGGACGAATTTTGGTTTCGTGCTAGATCGTCGGATCAATATCACTTATAAATTAGGCGAGGTATATTCATATCCACCCCACTTGTGTTACTCATCGCAAGATCCCATACTAAATGTGAAGGCCACGGCTTCAGTAAATATAATACGTGCCAATAACTTATGTATGACGAAGCCTCAACAAAACAGTATTACACTGATGACGATGGATATAATTCAAATAAATACAAACATAAATAATAAACTATTTACAAATCAATCATAAAGAAACGTGTCATTTTTAGCTTATAAGAGTTATACAAATATAAGGCTTAATAGCTGATAAAAGATCAACCTTCGTTCGCTGAACACCACCATAAATATCATACTCATCAGCAAAATAATTACTGATATTTTTCAAGATAACTTTCTGAATAAATATTTCCATATTGTGAAATGATTCATACGGTTGCAACATTTAATGTCTAAAACAATCCATAACCGAGTTACAGAAACCAAAGCTCATCAATACCAGTTCAGAAGTTGCGGTACCACTGGAATGATACGTTTACTTACTGACAGAAAATCAATTGGAACAAAACACACAGACCAATGGAACAAAATACACAGACCAATGAAACAACTCTCCTTAGGAAAAGGATCTTTTCTAAGCACCCAAGTATCATCAGTCTTAAATTTTAAGCTTATTCAAATTAACTACGGAGTTCCGTAAAATACGAAAATACAATTTCATGTTATAATCCCAATATACAAATACATAACCCTGCCATTCTATACGTACAAACAAACGCACATGTTTCGTAATTTTGTTTTTATTTTAATTATACGCAAGACCAGATGGTCATTGTGACTGTCGAACATTATTGAAGTATTCCATCAATACCAGGGTAAAGACCAAAAAGTTTGCAACGTTAACTCACCCTTAACTCACTCAATAATAACTCAATAATATTTGTGTCAAAGTCTCCATTGTGCGACGACAGTTAACCTTTCAATAACGTACCTTAATGTTCTATTTTAAGGTTCCTTATTGTATCGTTATTTTTTGTCGCACAACGGAACTTTCTCAATTGTTTTAATTCCTCGCTAACTACGACTTAATTTCATCCAACTTTTTGGTCCTGACCCACCAGTTAATTTTGTAGTAATTGCAGTTTAAATAATTATTTTGACATAAAAAATATTATGGAGTTTGTCATGGCAACTACTGATATATGGTTTAATTAATTTAATTACAGCTATTGACTAAACAGTGATAATACAAATATGTACTTATAGTACAAATTGTACCATCTGATCTATAGAAGTCAAATATTATTTTGCTTATCTATATTTATATTACAGTTAGTCCCGCAAAATATAGGTACACAAAACATCATTCCGTCAAAAATGGAACAAAGTATAAAATCAAAAGTATTTAAGAGAAAACTGCTATAGTTGCATGGTCATCATGCAAATAATAATTATATTCAGTAGAAAATTGATAACGTGACGCTATTCTTTTCATATATTTCATAAGTAAACGTTGTTTTACTAAACAAATCTACCAAATCGTATCACGCATAGAGCACATAGTGTCAAGACTAGACCGAATCAAATCAAAAATAAATTATATTGATGGGTTTAAGAAATCCCTTCAGACAACATTTTCATGTAGCCAATCTGTTCGGTATATAATATTCGTAAACAATCCGTCAAGTAGGTGACCAAAATCGACTAAAGCGTAGGAACTAGTACTAGAACTAGATTGATTATCAGCTTACAGATTATGTAACAAAACTCAGAAATCGTCAGGAGGGACTTCTAAACCACTCAAGAACATATAATTCTTATTATATAATTAGATGCTTATTCACCATCTGAAAACAACAATAATATGGTATTTGATATCGTAAAGTCACTTACATGAGAATAAGAATTTACAATTGAAAAAAGAAAAAATGTGTTGGCTAAGCAATATATTGACCAAATTTTTTGTAGGTAATCTCGTCCCTATTTGACAGGAGATAAGAAATTTTTAGTACCCGGTTTCGTTTTTTTAGTGGGTTATAAGGTCGTACAACATAATGCTAGAATGCTCATTGGCTGGACCGAAAAGTATCGTGAGCTTTACGGTTTGTGAACATAGATGATGTTCGTGAACCGTGTAAGATTAATCGATACCGGAAATCACACTAAAATTATAATATAAGGCGAAAGTTTGTGACAGTGTTTATGTGTTTACTTCTTTATGCTACAAAGGCTGGACCAATTTTGATATGAAGGCAACCCTGGATTAACACATAGGCTACTTATTATCCCGAAAAAATGTAGCGTTCCCATGGGATGAGCGGGTAACACCGCGCGGCGCAGCGAGTTATGCATAATTGAGTACCTATCTGTCCTACGATCTTCAGTTAGGGAGTTGGTCCATTTTCTTATAGTCTGTATCGCATATATTAAATATTAGATAGTAATATATAGAAAGGAGGTACCGTTATGTGTTGATATTGTTATTGTACCGTTAAGATTGTTATAGTACCGTTAAGTGTTGTCCTCGAGTTCGTGACTCGGAGCGGCGCTGGATGCGCTCCGCGTCCGGCGCGGCCCGCTCCGGCGCCGCCGCCACGTCCGGCGCTGCGCCTCACATCCTAGTTACATGGATATCGTTATTGTACCGTTAAGTGTTGTCCTCGAGGTCGTCGGCGGTGGCGAGGTTGGGCTCGGACTCGGAGCGGCGCTGGATGCGCTCCGCGTCCGGCGCGGCCCGCTCCGGCGCCGCCGCCACGTCCGGCGCTGCGCCTCACATCCTAGTTACATGGATATCGTTATTGTACCGTTAAGTGTTGTCCTCGAGGTCGTCGGCGGTGGCGAGGTTGGGCTCGGACTCGGAGCGGCGCTGGATGCGCTCCGCGTCCGGCGCGGCCCGCTCCGGCGCCGCCGCCACGTCCGGCGCTGCGCCTCACATCCTAGTTACATGGATATCGTTATTGTACCGTTAAGTGTTGTCCTCGAGGTCGTCGGCGGTGGCGAGGTTGGGCTCGGACTCGGAGCGGCGCTGGATGCGCTCCGCGTCCGGCGCGGCCCGCTCCGGCGCCGCCGCCACGTCCGGCGCTGCGCCTCACATCCTAGTTACATGGATATCGTTATTGTACCGTTTAGTGTTGTCCTCGAGGTCGTCGGCGGTGGCGAGGTTGGGCTCGGACTCGGAGCGGCGCTGGATGCGCTCCGCGTCCGGCGCGGCCCGCTCCGGCGCCGCCGCCACGTCCGGCGCTGCGCCTCACATCCTAGTTACATGGATATCGTTATTGTACCGTTAAGTGTTGTCCTCGAGGTCGTCGGCGGTGGCGAGGTTGGGCTCGGACTCGGAGCGGCGCTGGATGCGCTCCGCGTCCGGCGCGGCCCGCTCCGGCGCCGCCGCCACGTCCGGCGCTGCGCCTCACATCCTAGTTACATGGATATCGTTATTGTACCGTTAAGTGTTGTCCTCGAGGTCGTCGGCGGTGGCGAGGTTGGGCTCGGACTCGGAGCGGCGCTGGATGCGCTCCGCGTCCGGCGCGGCCCGCTCCGGCGCCGCCGCCACGTCCGGCGCTGCGCCTCACATCCTAGTTACATGGATATCGTTATTGTACCGTTAAGTGTTGTCCTCGAGGTCGTCGGCGGTGGCGAGGTTGGGCTCGGACTCGGAGCGGCGCTGGATGCGCTCCGCGTCCGGCGCGGCCCGCTCCGGCGCCGCCGCCACGTCCGGCGCTGCGCCTCACATCCTAGTTACATGGATATCGTTATTGTACCGTTAAGTGTTGTCCTCGAGGTCGTCGGCGGTGGCGAGGTTGGGCTCGGACTCGGAGCGGCGCTGGATGCGCTCCGCGTCCGGCGCGGCCCGCTCCGGCGCCGCCGCCACGTCCGGCGCTGCGCCTCACATCCTAGTTACATGGATATCGTTATTGTACCGTTAAGTGTTGTCCTCGAGGTCGTCGGCGGTGGCGAGGTTGGGCTCGGACTCGGAGCGGCGCTGGATGCGCTCCGCGTCCGGCGCGGCCCGCTCCGGCGCCGCCGCCACGTCCGGCGCTGCGCCTCACATCCTAGTTACATGGATATTGTTATTGTACCGTTAAGTGTTGTCCTCGAGGTCGTCGGCGGTGGCGAGGTTGGGCTCGGACTCGGAGCGGCGCTGGATGCGCTCCGCGTCCGGCGCGGCCCGCTCCGGCGCCGCCGCCACGTCCGGCGCTGCGCCTCACATCCTAGTTACATGGATATTGTTATTGTACCGTTAAGTGTTGTCCTCGAGGTCGTCGGCGGTGGCGAGGTTGGGCTCGGACTCGGAGCGGCGCTGGATGCGCTCCGCGTCCGGCGCGGCCCGCTCCGGCGCCGCCGCCACGTCCGGCGCTGCGCCTCACATCCTAGTTACATGGATATTGTTATTGTACCGTTAAGTGTTGTCCTCGAGGTCGTCGGCGGTGGCGAGGTTGGGCTCGGACTCGGAGCGGCGCTGGATGCGCTCCGCGTCCGGCGCGGCCCGCTCCGGCGCCGCCGCCACGTCCGGCGCTGCGCCTCACATCCTAGTTACATGGATATCGTTATTGTACCGTTAAGTGTTGTCCTCGAGGTCGTCGGCGGTGGCGAGGTTGGGCTCGGACTCGGAGCGGCGCTGGATGCGCTCCGCGTCCGGCGCGGCCCGCTCCGGCGCCGCCGCCACGTCCGGCGCTGCGCCTCACATCCTAGTTACATGGATATCGTTATTGTACCGTTAAGTGTTGTCCTCGAGGTCGTCGGCGGTGGCGAGGTTGGGCTCGGACTCGGAGCGGCGCTGGATGCGCTCCGCGTCCGGCGCGGCCCGCTCCGGCGCCGCCGCCACGTCCGGCGCTGCGCCTCACATCCTAGTTACATGGATATTGTTATTGTACCGTTAAGTGTTGTCCTCGAGGTCGTCGGCGGTGGCGAGGTTGGGCTCGGACTCGGAGCGGCGCTGGATGCGCTCCGCGTCCGGCGCGGCCCGCTCCGGCGCCGCCGCCACGTCCGGCGCTGCGCCTCACATCCTAGTTACATGGATATTGTTATTGTACCGTTAAGTGTTGTCCTCGAGGTCGTCGGCGGTGGCGAGGTTGGGCTCGGACTCGGAGCGGCGCTGGATGCGCTCCGCGTCCGGCGCGGCCCGCTCCGGCGCCGCCGCCACGTCCGGCGCTGCGCCTCACATCCTAGTTACATGGATATTGTTATTGTACCGTTAAGTGTTGTCCTCGAGGTCGTCGGCGGTGGCGAGGTTGGGCTCGGACTCGGAGCGGCGCTGGATGCGCTCCGCGTCCGGCGCGGCCCGCTCCGGCGCCGCCGCCACGTCCGGCGCGCTGCGCCTCACATCCTAGTTACATGGATATTGTTATTCAATTATCACTTTTTAACAAAAAATAACCAACGTCGACGAAACGAAGTTATGTATTTTATGACAATGGGACTACAAAATTTGGAATTCTTAGCTTCAATATTGGCTGAGATATCGTCACTTTTTCCAATTAAAGCTGAATATCTTGGAAGCTACTGGTCCTATTTGCACCAAACATAGCTAAGAAACATTTCGACGAGCAAGTATTTCGATAAAAAAAAGCACACTAATTGTTCCATCCTGTAGTGTGCAACGTAAAACACACACACTCCATGTCTCCTATCCTATATACTCGTGTAATCCTGTATTTAGGAGTAATAAATTATACTTCAAACATAACACTTGTTTGTATCAACGCCCCAATCTTACAATCCGTTTGAGAGCTGGAAGCGGGACAGACACATGTTAAACTTATAACACCCATTTTTATCGTCGGGGGTTAAAAAAGAATTCATAAATATAGACTCACCAGTTCAGAGTCGAGGAGATCGCTGGGCTCCTGCTTGGGCTGCGGGCTCATCTTGTCGTTGAGATAGCACACGCCGTTCAGGTCGATGGCGCTATTCGAAAAGATGGCCGCCGCGCCCACCGACACATCCACTAAAGCCTCCGTTTTCTATACAAAGGGGAAATTGAAATAAGATTCTTATCATACATAAAAAAATATATATAAAACTCTGATATTTCACTACCCAAGGGTTGTCTGGAAGGGATCGCTTTTTACCGATAAGACCGCCTGTAGTCTACCGTTATTTTTAAATTGTATTTGTCGTGTTTCCTTTTTTAAACTTTTATTAGTGTGGAATATAGTATTGTTATATTGTATATTTGCATTTCACTATAGTGTTTATAATTACATGGTCTTAGATGGCGTGCGGCTTGACCTCTCTTAGACACAAGGGGCTAAACCCAGATCACAAAACTGCGTATCTTTGCATTTTATAACAAGCCTACAAAAATATTTGGGATGTGATGGATGAATTGATGATGTGAAATCTACAACTCTAGAAACCTAGAAAAAGACGCCTATGACATTTCTTAGTCCACTAGATTGAAATTCAAAATGAATGCCATGTTGCTAATTTCCTCTAAGTAATTGTAAAAAACACTGCACTGTCTCGGTCGGAAGTGCAATGTAATGACAGAAACGATTTTATTAGATCGTTTTAAACATAAGCCAGGTCCACACATAGCGAGCCGCCTCGCGAGGCAATTGCAGCGCGAGGAATTCGGCGCATGCCTCGGGCATTGGATGAAATTACGCTCACCGAATGCGGCGCGCGGAAAGCCCGAGCCATTTTGTTCGCCGGTTATTTTATAACTTTTTGCTACACATTATTATTTTTATTACTATTTCTTTGTTATAAGTTAAGTTTTTCTTGCAATAAATTATTTTTTGTTCGCCGGTTTGACGAAGCAAAAACGCAAAAGCACACTGTGCGCGGCAAACGACCGAGGCCCGTGTGAGCACGAACAAAAACCGACAGCGCGTGGCTTTTGCATCGCGAAGTGGCTCGCTCTGTGTGGATGCCGCTATTGAGCGACAAATAAAATAAAATTAATATCTAAAATAAAGCTTACAATTACATCCTCAGGCTCTTCGAATTTTAGTTGAACTGTTTTCTTCACGGGAGGTACTTCTTTCTCGGGGGTTTTAAAATTGTAGGCGCAGGGAGTTTCTTTAGGGAAGAACTCTTTTGGTTCCCTGTTAAGTGTGGGCGATTAATATACGTATTTTTATGTTTACAGTAAGGGTACGAACCAAAGACACAGTAATGTGCGCATCATAGGTCACTAGGTCTTTGACAAATTTCTTAGACTACAGTGTTTAAAATGAATACGAAGTTTATGTTATGTGTAAATTAAAACATGTTCAATCATCAAATTTATACAATTAACAGTGAATTCCTTAATTTCAAGTATTTGCATTGACCCCGAGTGTATTTCTTTACAAAAATATTTACAATAAATATAGGTACACAGCTACGATAACAAGTTATGATTATGACCAACACGATATAATACGATAACAAAGTAAATTATGTGGAACAAATTTCGAGAATTTAAATAATCAGCATTTATATTAACTGAGACACAATTTATTCATAGAATAATCAAGTTAACGAATATCGAAAAAGTAAGTAAAATCCCACAATAAACTTAGCTATATACAAAACATAACAACAAGTCTACTTACTTTTTAGGCGTCGTGTGATGGCTATCACTTTTATCGGTCTGGTGTTGAGATATCAGATCACAGGCTTTCCCCAGAATCACAATAGAAACAAGCACCCTTATTGATATCAAGGACAAATACGCTATTAATATTAAGAAGACCGCTGCGAATCTGTAATGAAAGTGGACAATAAAAAAGTAATAAAACCTTACATAAATATCTCGAATAAACAAGATTGACAAAGGCACTACACAAGTACACATGGATAATACAGCAGTATAAGAATATCTTTCATGGTCGAGTTATGTTATGACCTCAATAAATATAGATTAATAAGTTCTAAAAGTACATATTTATTATGTTTGGAATGTTGAGACTTGAGAGCCAATTTACTTAAGTGCTGCGTTACGTGCTATTTGTACAGCACGTGTTTCATTATGTCGGCTAATACTCATATTTTCCGGGAAAAAACCACTTTATTTTGAGAAACGAAATTATGGATCATAAAGTTTCTATGATAAAAATAAACTAATAAAATAGCTAAAGTACCTACATCTTCAGCGATGAGAAATATGAAACTTTGAAAGGTGTTTTTTTAGGAAAATATGATTTTGAGCCTTATTTTTTCATATTCTCAAACATAACAACAACAAGTAATTAACTAGCAACAAAACTCACTAGGAGTTAGAGGGTTTTGTAACTATTTGTACTTTGGAGGACAGCTTCTCCTATAATCCGCAAAACTAAGTGGCGAGTCGGGCAATAAACGTCCTTTTTATGCGTAACGCAACCTGCACTATTGTTGCTCGGGCCGCTCCATAAGGCCGTGCAGGTGTGAAAGAGATAGCATGATTCCGATGATTTATAACCCGACTCGCCACTTAGTTTTGCAGATAGTATAATAGGTTGAGATTCGGCCGATAAAAAAAATACGTGTTACGATTACGACTCTATGACATAATCAAAATAAACCAAATCCTAGCCGGACAGTCGGGTATCTTTCCTTGTGAGCCACGTCGTATACGAGCGTACTTATAAATGATTTCAATTCAATTAAATTAAATTCAAGTACCTACTTATAAATGATTTCAATTCAATTCAAAATTCAACTATACTCTCTATACACTACGAATGGGAAAACTAAATGCAGTGACTCACCCGTCGATTTTAACAGCATGGACCAGCACCCTCGTGATGACGACTCCAAGGGGCAGAGGTATGAAGCCCATTCGCCGCGCCACCAGGTCGGAGTGGTCGCTGAACGCGTACTTCTGCCTGGTCTGAGCCACGTCGTACGCCAAGCTCACTGTGTACTCTCTGTACACTCCGGATGGAATCTCATTGAATCTTCACAGAAAACAGTCATGTTTAAACCGGGAACCAAGAAAACCTTCACTCATTACAGTACCGATATTTTGTATTGAAGGGTATCGTAAGTTTATGGATAGGTATATACATTTCATTATATTGATAACCGAAAAGAAACTATCACGCTAGCAGATTATATTAATAAAAATTTCGTTTACCAAAACATTTTTTAAAACGTAATCTTATAGGCTGAACGCTTCGTCGTTATGATTATCGAACTCTTTTCTTGATAAGAACGGCGCTATCTTTCAATGTCGCTAAGCAAGTGAGCGAGCGAATCATAGAAGTTAACGATTTTTTATTAAAGCAGAAAAGTCCGTGAAGCCCAAAAGTTTATATTGTAACGAAAAAAAAAAATCAATACTTCGAGCGGAATTTAAAAGCCCATGAGTCGGATAGTCGGAAAAAAACATTATCTATTAGAGATGCCGACTAATCGGCAACATTTATCGGCGAATAGTCGGCCAATATCTAGTAGAGAATGGATTTTGCCGGCTTGCAATCGGTTTTCGAATAGCAGATTTTGAATCGGCAATTCGAAAACCGATTGCTAGTCGGCAAAGTCAGCCAACGTCCATTGAAAACATAAACTAATGCAATTGCTCACCTTGTGATGAACGCATGCTTCACCCAGTCAATGACGACTTCGAAGGCGAGCACCAGAACACAGTCTGGCGCCAGAATCCAGAAGCGCTCTTCCTTCCACATATATTCCTTCATAGTTTGCAGCACCACTATGAATAGGAGCACTGACAAGTGCAATCGTTCCCTTACGTCACTGCAGGATACTTGAAAGAGATTGTTTTTGTCGAACTTCTTGAAGACACTGCCTTTTAGCTCTACAAACTGAAAAAAAAGATAAATTATTTACAGTAAGGTATCACTAATCCAGTACTACTGAAATGAAGGGATTGGGGATTATTGTTCGGATTACTGGATTGGATACAAAATTCATAATAAATTAAATAATGATGCGGCGTGGATATAGAAAAGGCGATCAAGGTTCGGTCGGAAAGTGCCGGATTAGCGAGACTGTACTGTGTGATTTACTACTTAAGGACTCCTTAGCTAGAATTAATGGACCAAGTTAAAACCAAATCGCTGAGTAATAAATTCTGAAGGCATATGAGCCAATGTGTGACATATGAGCCAATTTGTGACATATGAGCCAATCTGTGACATAATGAGTATTCAGAACCGCAGATTTCTTTTATATTGTAAGTACGTTTTATGATTAATTAGGATGTTTTCTGAAAAATATATATGTACATTTTCAAAAAGCAGGGCCAATCAGGCTTACTTTGAATCATAAAAATAGCTACCTTACCTTATCTAGTGAGTTTCGTTTAGGGACTGATTTTAAAAATATATATTTTATAGCAATTTAAATAGAGCTGTTATTTGCAAGTATATCATGTTCTTGCATTTTTCGCAATTGTGTTTTTTTTTATTCTGATAAGAAGTGATAATAACCACTCTAACAAGGTTAGGTACTTACATTATTAGTCATCATAATAATAAGGAGGCTCTTGTTGTTGGAGTTGAATGCTACATTAAGTGTTGTCGCTTGGAACAACACCAACAAGCTGTGGAGAACTGATAAATCCTTAAGGAAATTAATAAAAATATATATTTTCTACATCACATATAACTGCTGAAGTGATTATGGCCTGTGTTATTATTTCCACAGTTATCTAGAAATAGTTAAAATCTAAATTATCCAATTTATACTACAACTATGTATCACAATTTGAACAGAATTTAATAAACATGTTCATGGAAATTGGAATGAACACTTACTACATATTTGCATCGCAATTCTTCTTTAAATAGACCAAAATAGCAATCATATCTGATAGGGACTGAAGGACTTAGTTAACTAGCTAACTTAGCTGTCTACCAAACTTTTTATAAATTTAATTCTTATTTAAGTAATAAATGCACAAGCTGGGACATACCAACTAGTGGTATAACTAGGCAATCAAGGGCTAGGGTTCCAAGGAAAGGATTAAGGGCCCCATATCAGTTTAAAATCTTCCCCAGGGCCCTTATGAGTTCATAGATGCCTCACAGCTTGGCTCCACTTAGCCCTTAGCCCACTAGGGCTAAATAGCCTTAGCCCACTTCAAGTTAGTTGTGTTTTAATTGCCCACATCAAGTTTGGTATAACCAATATAAAAAAAAAATGGTAGTCTTTAATTTGAAAAGGATACACACATAAATCATGGCAAACAACAAATGTGGTATAACACCCAAATGTTCCCGCCTTCTATCTCTAGGCTCTGTCGCAGTCCAGAACAGGGCATCTATTGTATCCTGTCCAAAAGCAGAGAACAACCTATCTCCAACCTCCAACATGTTGAAAAATATATACAACTTCATCACACTTTGACTTTTCACCAAATGGTACATCATGTTTGTGTCAATGTAGCACATCAAAATGCTGCAAATCAGCAGAATAAAGCCTTTTAATACGTCACATGTCTCTGCTGGCTTTAAGATGCTCTTCCATGGATGTGAATACATCCTAAAAATAAACAATTATGATTGTTAGTCACAAATATGACCCCATGGTCAAGGTAAATACATCATTTACAATATTTTGCTTTAGAACATTTTCAAGACACTGTTTTATAGTTTAAGAAAAAAAAGTATAAACAATTCTGCGTAATAAACTTGGAAAGTAAATAAACTAACTTTTTTGAAAAAGGCTTATAATTCAGTAAACTTACCCAAAGCATTTTCTAAACAATCTGCTAAAAAATGACCAAAACGCCATAATAAACCTTAATGGAAGAAAAGTGTACACAAACAACAGGGAGTCCGCACATTGAAAGAAACCATAAGCCATGAACTTCTCTAGTTCTTGAGGGATTTTGATGAACGAGTACACTTTCTCGCGCCGCGCTGAGAAACGTTCTTCATCGTGCTCCAGCATATAGCCTCGCGTCAACTCTACGTGTAGAAAAGCAAATAAAGAAGCCGCCTTTCGTCCATCTGTAAAAAAACCGGTTTCATATAAAGAAAATATAAAGGTAGCTCGTCAAAATAAATTAGGTTTTTTTCCAGTTTATACCTTTGCTCTTCACTTCTTTCGCGCCTTTAGAATCAAAGCTATTATCACCACTAAAGTGTTGAACATTGGACACAGGTTTAAAGCGTAACTTCTTAGTGAGACCCTCTGATTCTTCGTTTTTCACGACCATAGTGACAGCGGACTTTTGCAGTTAACAGACACATACACATTTGTCGAAATATAAATATATTTATATAAACACGAAACTACTAGATTTTGTGAATACAAATCATAATTCATAAAAGATCATCGGTGACAAATGTGTCAGTATGTGACAATTTGTTTCGTTTCGTGACATGACAGGGGAACCCGTTTTGTACAGCCATGTATTGTCCAGCCACGTTTTGTACAGCCACGTTTTCCGCGTCCATATGGACTCGGAAAACATGGCTGTAAAAAACACGACTGGGCAAAACGTGGCCGAGCAATATTTGTTCGGGGATGTTTTTCGAAGCCAGTTTTGTACAGGGTCGTATTGTCCGGCCCTGTTTTGTACGGCCATGTTTTCCGTGTACATTGGCTTCGAAAAACTGCCCTGAACATGTATTGCTCGGCCACTTTTTTCCCGGCCACAAACTACTAAGAGATACTACGTATCAGACAACCATCTCTCTTACTATTGTTATTATTATTATTAAGCCGAGAATGGCAGCTCGAGGCTTTTGCCAATGTCAGTTATACAGAGGCGCGTTTTAAATCTGCTTGATGCCAAGTTTTGAAAAAAGCAAGAAAATTAATTTATATAAGTACTCTACTATTGGCTTAGGCGCTTTTGCAAATGTCGTTACTGACGTTTAGTTTTTTTTTTATTATTTTCTGATCTTGGCTTTGATTTTAAGGCGAAACAGCCAGCGCGAAAGGCGGGAATTTACCAGAATTTCAAATTGTTTTTATAAAAGTGCGGGAAGTTTCAAATACAATTCCTTATTCGAGGAATTTTTAGGGGTTAATTTTTAAGGTTTAAAGCTACTTCCAAAAAAGGACAGCCCATAAACTGAAATAGCTCCTGAAAAAAAATACCACATACTTATAAAGTGATTTATTTCCGCGGCACTTGCGGTAGAGACATTAGGACCCTGGTCGGCCGATATGAAGGCATTTATGAGGGCCCTGTCGCCTCGGCTGGTTCGTGTCTCAGGGGACCCCAGAGCTGGCGCGTACCTCTCACAGAGGATCGCTCTTGCGATCCAAAGAGGTAACGCCGCCAGCGTAATGGGAACCATGCCGCAGGCAGACCTTCTGGATGGGTTATTCTTTTTATAGAAAATGTATATATTTTATTCTTATTATTTGTAATTAGTTTTAAAAAATTGTACATAATAATTATCCTTTCTTTTAATGTTTATCTGTGCCTAGTTTTCATTATTGTAAATATTATATTGTATGTGTTAATTTTATTTTGATTTTTTTTTGTGTATTTGTGAAGAGCCTGTGCCTGCATAAAGGGCAAGTTTTTTCTATCCAATCTGAATATGTCAGTGCCTTTTAATATTTTATTGATCATATTGCACCAGTTATAAACGCACAGTGTAATGGAAACCGTGATAAAATATTTCTTAACCGCTTCTCGGTGCATCTCACATGTGATGAAATCGAACGAATATTTTGGTCATCAAAATTTCTCGAATACGCTCTCGCACATCTGTTCGGTGAGCATGGCGTTCCAAGTACTCGTTCGATTCCCTCACAGTATAGGTCAACTTATTTTTTGTCATGTGATCGTACTCGCTATGTTTAATATATTCAAAAAATTAAACGCGGGGCGGGGGGCGGATTGCGGGGTTAAGAAATAAAGGGAAGCAATTGTAATTTTATATAGACAGAAATATATTTCGAATAAAATTGTTCCATTATTAAACAAACATGGCTGACTACAAGAGACTTTCCGTTATAGGCGGCGCGCGTCGGCCGCCGCCTATAACGGTGCTGCGCCTCACATGCAGTCATGCGGCGGAGTCGCGCGATGCGCTGCGCCGGCGTCTCCGCGGCGCGGCGCCTGCCTCATTCGCTGCCTTGCGGCGGCGCGCTTTGCACACCGCGTCGCGACGGATCCGCGCGTAGCTCTGCTCCGGTGTCTCGCTGGCAAAAAAAAACAATATTAGGGATATAAAAATAAAAACTAACCTAACCTAACCCGGCCGAGTCGGATCTGCTCTGAAAGGTGATCAGGATTAGATGGTTACCTAGCTGAAACATAATTTTTTTTTTTCAAAAAATGAAACGCGGGGGGGGGGGGGGGGGGGGGGGGCGGATTGCGGGGTTAAGAAATAAAGGGAAGCAATTGTAATTTTAGATAGACAATAATATATTTTGACTAAAGGTTAGATAATTTGATTACACTAAAGCAAAATAGACTGCAATTTTTGGTAATAATTTTGATGTTTTATGAAAACACTATTTGGTGAGCAAAAAATCCATTTTGGGTAGCAAAAAGATATACGGACTCAACGTAAAATTATTCTGGTGTAATGAATATCGATTTCGGAATACAAAATGATTTAATTTGGGGAGCACTGTATAGAGTGGGTTTAATTTATATGGAGGCAATTCATTTTATTTGGAATTTAGTTTTAGGGTATAAAAGCCATTTTGGTGAGCGTTTAAATGTGAACGGTGGTAGCCTAGTGGTTAGGGCATGCGACTTTCAATCCGGAGGTCGCGCGTTCGAACCCGGCCCGTACCAATGAGTTTTTCGGTACTTATGTACGGAATGTCATTTGATATTTTACCACTCGCTTTTCGGTGAAGGAAAACATCGTGAGGAAACCGCCTAAGCGCCCAATAAGGCCTAGTTTACCCTCTGGGTTGCAAGGTCAGATGGCAGTCGCTTGCGTAAAAACTAGTGCCTACGCCACATCTTGGGATTTAGGTAGCCGACCCCGATTGAGAATTCATTCTCTACAAAGATATGGGACAAAGGCTAGGAGGATGATGATGATTAAACAAACATGGCTGGCTACAAGAGACTTACCGTTAATGGCGCCGCATGCGGACGAGCCGCGTCTCGCGCTGGGCGGGTGTCTCAGATGCGCGTCGGCGGCGCGCAGCCTCCGCCCTGCGGCGCCGCGCCGCAGTCCGCCCTGCGTTCATGAATTTATGAAATAGAACCAAACGCGATATATTTTTCATGGAAAAATGGGAGAAAGTTGATTTCTCCAATTGAAATTATTTGCTATAAATCATACAATACAAAGTTATTAAGCTTTCAAATCCTATATTATGTTATGTCTATATTATATGTGTATGCGTTACTTTTACACAAAATACAAACGTAATCGCACGTAGACCTATTCATGAACAAAGCGTTCTGAAAATATAATACTACTTTACTTGTGTTTTAGGATAATAAATTTAAATTGGCGTTTAAGTTTAAGTTTATTTTGAATTTATTATAAACATTTAGTGTTTAGAAAGATACCTATTGTGTTTATTTGTTCATAACAATAAAGTGGAACAGTGAGTTTTCGAACGCACGAAATGTCTTTTTTACTCTTCTCTGTGTGTTTTGTGAATGTATCGTGGAAATTCCAATAGTTTGGTTTGCATTTTTTTCTTTTCATGAGTTTTTACTTTAAATAAAGTGTGAATAATGAAACGTGCTTATAATAGTTATAATAAACATGTGTACTCAGGGCATAAAGTGAAACCTAAACGAATAGAAATTTTTAGCTCTAGGGCTACACTACTCGCGAAGTTGACTGAAGTTCGCTGCGGAAACTCATACTTCGGCGAACTTCGGGATAGTGTGGAGCGGAGGTTGGTTTTATTTATTTTGACAATCAAGCCCGTGTACAGTCAGATTTTTTTTAACCTATTGACCGCCCAGCGGTCTAGCCATTTACCGTGCCACTGACGCCAGAGTAAAAAAAAAAGATGTGCCCCAAAATCAACAGGGATTGAAAAATACTTGTAGCGGTTAGAACTAGTTAGTTTTTATGAACCACTACTCTGCTCCGAGATAACTGATATATTGGAGATTTCATTTTAATGTTCAGTAGGTATATATATGAACTTCTCGCTGTAAAGTTTAAATTGTGATTGCAAATGTGATTAGATTTTTAATATTATGATAACAAAATAAAACTACTCGTATTTTCCATTTATTTTTAAGAACTTGTCTTTTCACTATTGTTTTTTTTTTTAATGTTAATTTGCTAAAATCTGTTGGTCAATTTCTTACTGTTAAATTGTATATTTTGTCTATTATTTTATGATATACAATACAACCATATAACACTCATTTATTGGACAGCAAAAATACGAAAATACCTACCTATGTAAAAACTGAAATTAAACAACAACGAAACAAATAGGTAAATACGTCACACCTACAATTAAAAAAGAGTAAAGCGGCACTAAAACTAAAATAAATCACTACCTAGCGGCATGGTACATTAGTATCATCGAAATGTTAACCATATTTCGTGTTTTATTAAAAATAATATGAATATCCGTATTATCCGCTGTATCCGGATATCCGGATAGTAAATAATTTTAGTATTCGAAATATCCGGATACGAAAAATGGACGGATATTGCAAGCCCTAACTGTGACATACCAAGGTACTTGTAGGTTTCAACTTCGGAGATAGACCTGAGGGACATTGTCTCAGAAAGTTGTAAGTTCGCGGAATTTACGACTTTCCCCCGCTGCACATGCATGACCGCACACTTGTCTACACCAAACTCCATTTTGATGGCGCTACTGAAGGTTTCTGTTACTTCCAGTAGTTCCACCAGATCCTGGTGTTTTGGTGCATACAGCTTAAGATCATCCATGTACAGCAGATGAGAAATGACCTCACCTCCTCTTCGAAGCCGGCAACCTAGTCCTGAATCCTTTAGCAGAGTGCTGAGCGGATTCAGGGCTAGGCAGAACCACAGAGGACTCAAACTGTCACCCTGGAAAATACCTCTCTCAATCCTTATCAAGTCCTGCGGGCCAGGGGGGCCATCTCCGCCACCTGGTTGACGAAGGACTGTGGTCCACTGCCTCATACACGAGCTTAAGAGGGATCTTAGAGCTGTATCGATTTTATACAGCTCTAAGATCCTCTCCAGCCATGAATGAGGCACCGAATCATAGGCCTTCTTATAGTCAATCCAGGTGGCCGAGAGAGACCCCCTGTTCCGCCGGACTTGTTGGCAAATGGTCGTGTCAATGAGGAGGAGCTCCTTAGTACCACGGGACCCAACCCTACATCCATTCTGAGAAAAGGCCAAAACGTTATTCGCAACAATGTGCGTGTTAATTTTTGTTCTCAGAATGGACGTAAGGAGCTTGTATAAAGTGGGCAAGCACGTGATGGGTCTATAGTTTTTCGCTTCCGTGGTACTACCGGACTTATAGAGCAGGAAGGTAGCACCAGTAGTCATGAAAGATGGCAGGGAACCAAGCTCGAGGGCGTCTTGAAATTGTGTTGCCAGGCGTTCGTGTGAGGATCGAAACCACTTGATCCAAAAGTTGTGCAATCCGTCTGGCCCAGGACTTTTCCAGTTCTGGGTCGTACGGACCGCACAACCCACATCATCGGGACTGATGGTTACAGCCCCCATGTTTTCGATCGGCTCACACTCACGTCTGACAACATTCATCCATTCGCTCTCGGTGTGCTCGACTGGAACTGACCAGATACTACGCCAGAAATTAATCATGGCAGTAGGATCCGGCAGTTGCCCGTCGGTCACACATTGATCGGTTCCCTCCCACTTTCGGTATACCTTCCTTTGGTCGCTTTGGAAGAGGCGATTTTGCTGGAATCGATCCACACGCTCTCTGTAGCGACGAATACGGCTTGCCCATGCATAAACTTTCTGCTTTAGGTAGTCGATACGCTCTGTGACACATGCCATGTAATCGCAGGGCCTGGTGCCAGTCCCCGCGAAGGCTTGGGTCACGTAGCGCATCACACGGGGGCGATTGTTGCCCCCCCTAAAACAGATTAGCTTGGCAATGAGAGTCCTAAATGAGCTGATACGCCGCTCGATCCGTACTTGCCAGGCAGGAACACCCCCGGCGGTCCGCGGTGCTCGGTCAGTGTCCGGGAATCTGACACGAGCAACGCGGCACGCCGCGATGGCCCCACAGTACATGATCGAGTGGGTATCAGCTAAGTCTTCGCTAGCCCGAAGGTACGGGTCTAGCAAAGCGTCCAGGGCTCCCATTAACGCTAAATTACGCTTATGCATCGGTAAGCGTGGTAATCGCGGCCTAGAGTCAGGTGCGGATCGATAGCGCCTAATCGCCTCCTCCAAAGCCCTCCTCCTTTATTATTATTATTATTATGGGGAGCCCCCAATATTTATTATTATTTTTTTTATTTTTGCATCAAAATCTTAATGCGGTTCACAGAATACATCTACCTACCAAGTTTCAACAGTATAGCTCTTATAGTTTCGGAAAAAAATGGCTGTGACATACGGACAGACGGACAGACAGACAGACGGACAGACAGACATGACGAATCTATAAGGGTTCCGTTTTTTGCCATTTGGCTACGGAACCCTAAAAATTAGTCACATATTATCCAGTACGCCACCCAAGGTCATCTCACCCAAAGGTAGCTCACAGCCAGACCTTTCGAAGTTAAGAGATGATGGTGACCTACAACATCATATCACTCTTCGGAAAAGAAAGCAGCCGGAGCACGACTGTTGTATCAAACAGGACCTGGCAGACTTCCGTAACGAAATTTTGTTAAGTTTGAGGTCGTTCAGTACTACACAAAACAAATCCATGTAAGAAATGCAACGCGAACTTGTAACCGATATAAAAAATCAATTGACTTCGGTAATCATCAGTAAATCAATGAACTCACCGTAAACTGTTCAATCATCCAAGTGTACGGAAACCATGGTTTACACTTAGAAAATACGAAAAAAAAATACAATAAATTTTGAAGACAATGAAATGAACAAAAAATTTTGTGTCAATATCATAGAGTAAATTATATATACTGAGATAGAGTCATCAGCTTCCTTTGTGTACTAGCGCCATCTATTGAGCGAGTCTCAAGTTATCTGTGTCATGTACATATGTATATACATAGCAATCGCTATATGCACTGTACTGTAGGTACTTTCAATACATATTATATATGATTCATCTCACACTTAACATAATAAGTGGGCTTTAAAACTAGTTATGCTTGTAGGAAGGTATAAAAAAGACACATTTATAATTAATTATTTTTATTTCCTTAATTTTGGGGAACATAATTAGAACAAACGCTTACCGCAGGTAGACACACAACATTTTTTACTTTTAAATAGTTTAAAACGAGGCAATCGTGATCCATTACACAAAGCCGGGATCGAAATCCTTCCTGGAACTTCTGTCGTCGGAATCCAAGTTAGCGTAAAGGTCAACAACGTAGAGCAGATTCGCTAATATCCGTAAAGCACAGCCGAAGTAAATTTCTTATACCCGTTTGAATATCCACCAGAAAACAAACTTGTCCATAATCCATATAAAGTAAACAGCACTACGCTACGCGTTCCTCTACACCGAATTGTATTAACTAAGTAGTCTTTGAGTTTTCTTTCTTCTATTGTTTTTTTACATTAAAAAAAATACGCATTTATCATTTTCCATTTTTTTTGCGGATATTAAATTTTTGTGATAATCATCATATAACTGCTTAAAATATAATAGGTGAAATCTAAAAAATAAATGAGTGGAATGGAACGGGGATCTAATCTTAAGCCGTAATGTTGCCTGTAATGATAAATTAAAATAATGCTTCATAATCTTTCACAATAACTTATAATTATGTTTTTATTATATGTTTATTTATGGATAAAATAATAACATAAAAACAGATTTCATTTTAATAACACTAATTCAAATATTGAATTTTGCTCCATCTATCGAGCGGATCTCGTATAAAACGCACGCAAGTTTTAATGTATGAAATCTGTATAGTACTGAGTGAAATGCCCCTGGTCAATATTATTTTTGACAACATCATTCTTTGATTCCTTACGTTTGAATTTAGAGTGGTTTTGTACGGCCACGTTTTCCGAGTCCACTTTTTTGGATTCGGAAAACGTGGCCGTACAAAACACGGCACGGCCGAGCAAAACTGGCTTCGGAAAACGGGCCTGTACCGAGGTTGTAATTCAGTGAATAAAGGATTTTGACCTTACAAACGGTCCGGTAGTTTTGAATTTTTGATATGTTATCTAGGATGGTTAGTCAGTGTTTAAAATGCAAAATGCACAATTCCCCCCCCTCCGCGCCCGCCGCCATATTGAAAAAACCGGCACTCTCTTCATATTTTTGCTCATATCCTCCTTTAGGAGCATTTTAGCTAGAAGAAAGCTTCGACAATGTTATCGAGAGTTAAATTTACTACATTTTCCATTTTATATTTTGTTTCTAGGACAGATAGTTACGGAGATATGCACATTTAAAAAAACTTAAGAAATTGCAATTTCCAACTCAAAAACAAACTTCTGGATTATATCTTCGTTTAGGAGCATTTTAGCTAGAACAGTGCTTGGGCAATTTTGTAGAGAATTAAATTTACTATAATTTACATTTAAAGTTTTGTTTCTAGGATAGATCATTACGGAGATATGTAAAAAATAAAGTCACATTTTCCGAAAATGTATGTAAAAATGGACATGAGTTTTATAAGCAATTATATTTCCTACATGTTTTAATTTGTCCTAGACTAGTCCGTAACTGAATGACAGCGTTCTAAACCAAGAATTTTGAGAAATTTTCGGAAAATTCGACTTTTCCTGTTTTTTAAATGTGCATATCTCCGTTACTAACCGTCCTTGAAACAAAATTTGAAGTGTAAATTATAGTAAATTTAATTCTCTACAACATTGCCCAAGCTTTGTTGTAGCTAAAATGCTCCTAAACGAAGATATAATCCAGAAGTTTGTTTTTCAGTAGGAAAATGCGATTTTATAAGTTTTTTTTAATGTGGATATCTCCGTAACTATCTGTCCTAGAAAAAAAATATAAAATGTAGTAAATTTAACTCTATAACATTGTCGAAGCTTTTTTCTACCTAAAATGCTCCTAAAGGAAGATATGAGCAAAAATATGAAGAGTGCCGGTTTTTTCAATATGGCGGCGGGCGCGGAGGGGGGGAATTGTGCATTTTGCATTTTAAACACTGACTAACCATCCTAGACAACATATCAAAAATTCAAAACTACCGGACCGTTTGTAAGGTCACACATAGTACTTTAGTCTCTATTCACCGTATTATTGTCCGGGCCCGTTTTTCACGGCCAGGTTTTGCTCGGCCATGTTTTGTACACCCACGTTTTCCGTGTCCATAACTCTAAATCCCATGGACGCGGAAAACGAGCCGGACCAATTATGCTCGGCCGTGTTTTGTTCAGCCGTGTTTTGTACGGCCACGTTTTCCGTGTCCACTTTTGACAGCGGGCCACAGGTAAAGAATATTTGACATATAGAGTGAAAATGTAGGGATGGGCCCACGACTTTTTGTTTACGATTCAGTAAAACCGGTAAAGTAAGGCCGGTTGACACTGCATGATTCATACCGTTACTCTTCGCACGGTGTATATAAGAAAAAAACGGAAAAAAAGTGGACTCGGAAAACGTGGCCGTACAAAACCCCTACTCTCGTGACAGTAGTGTTTATATTCTCTTTGGTGACAGCGTCAACAGACTAATCACATAATCACAACTCATGTCATGCACAACTCAACTGCTGGTATTTTTTTTTTTTGTATTTCTTATTAAATTCAAGACGAGGTTGGACGAATATTGTGGAGCGGCAATACACTGGAGTAAGTCATGCTTTGGCCAACTTCGCCAATACTTTAAAGCTTCGCCACGGCAACAGGTCAACTTCGCGAGTAGTGTACAGCCGAGGTAACAAGTGTGTATTTTTATTGTGATAATATGTTCGAGCTACCTCATTTAACTCTCATATTTAAATTAAAATAAACTCATTGTGTTTATGGTACATGTCATTTACGTAAAAAAATAGCGTATAGTTTATGTCTATGCATGCCACCAGCCGCGCCATCCCGCCACGAAATCTACAATTTTGTGAGGTGAAAATGAATTAATGTACAAGTAGTAGTGTAGCCGAAGTCAAATAAAAACACTGATTATTAACATTATTTATAGACGGTACTTCAACTAGAAGAATTTACTCATTGCGGCTGAAACATGGCATCTAGTGAAGGACAAACTGCCAAGTCAAACTTGCATCAGCAAGACTTAACCAAACTTGTAAGTACAAAAAAAGATAAATCACCATACTGTTGGCCTTTACTACATTCGTACGTGTATAAAATGTCAAGTTTTGATTCCCTGCTCTTTACTTATTAGGTTTTAATCATCATAAATTGCATCACAAATTGGCACATTTCTTAACTTCACTGACAGTAGTAAGATGGAACCTGTATAATACATTCACTGTCGATCTTCTATTCTTGTACACTAAAATGAGTGACAAAGCTTGTCACTCGCATTTGGAATGATACCTGAATTAATCATCGTAACATAATCACTTGTAATTGTAATTTTTAAATAACTTGCTCTTCCTTTATTTCTAGGATATCACAAAACTCTCGGCTCTGTCTCCAGAAGTGATATCCAGACAGGCTACCATCAACATTGGTACCATTGGTCATGTAGCCCATGGAAAATCAACAGTTGTGAAAGCCATTTCAGGAGTGCAAACTGTCAGATTCAAGAATGAATTGGAAAGGAACATTACCATCAAATTAGGTGTGTATACATTTGTTAACATTGATTTCCATTATTACGCATCTATCATCAAATGGTAACCGAACCTCACCAAATATGCTTACAATTAGTTTTTTCTGGTTGTCATTTGGTGATATATAATTTGTCGATAAAGAGTATTACAATTTAGGTAAAATTGTATGCAATGTAAGCTTTATCAAATACCGTTAAACTACCAAGTATAGTCCAGTCCACACAACTATGGTCCAATTTAATCCGAAAATTACTCGTCAATATTATGACAATTATAGCGAATAAACTAAAATTAACAACATAATTAGACAAACTTAAATAAAAACGTAAAAAATCACTGATAGAATATGAATTTTGATAAAAATAAACGAGTTTTGTTTTGGACCATAGTTGGATGATTGGACTATAGTTGGGATGTTTTACGGTACTCTTGTTGAATATTTGCTTTTTTAAACCTAGAACAATTGTTTTGTATCAATAGTTCATTATTTTTTTATGTTTTAAGCTTTATAACGGATATAAAAACAAACAGACAAAACAAACCCATGTGTAATGATAGAACTCCAATATATTGTTCAGATACAGAGAAGCTCCTGCATTAAACTTTTTTCTTTGACTAGTAGTTTTATGTTCAGTAAATTTTTGCTTTAGCTTTATTTCCCAATGGATTAATAATTCATTATATTTGTAATGACTTTAAAACTTTTCTAATTAATATCATTTTCATTTGCCATTAACTTGACACAAAATTGCCTTGCATTTGTGTTGTTATACTTTGCATTGCAATTTCAGCTTTATACTTCAATGTGAGAAATTATTATGCAGAAGTATTACAATATACCATGTGAATAGGGCTAGTAAATGTGAATGTTTAGCTCTAAATCTGTACTAAAGTTAATTTAGCATTTACTAAACTTATTCACATGGTATGTTGCAGAGCGCCTGTCGGACTCAGTGTTGAGGTTGTTTCGTGAAAGAGCTGATGAGAAAGATGAGACTTTGTATGCTGAAAAGTTGAGAAGATCCAAGAAAAGAAACTTATCACTAGACCCAGATGAAGAAGAAACTATGCCCCTCCCTAAGAAACAGAAGAAAGGCAAGATCAAAGAGGAAGAAGAAGACATCTACATTATAGAAAATATTGTAGATTTCAAGTTTGAGAATGGCAAAGATTACTTCTACATAAAATGGAAAGGTTTTGATGATAGTGACAATACATGGGAGCCTATAGCACATTTAGACAACTGTCCCGAACTCTTACGGCAATTTCTAACTGACCAAGAACTGAAACATTGTGCAAGCTTCGAGAAACTGAAAAATGAGATTTCATTTGGAGACTTACTTAGTGAAGATAACTTGGTGTCAAGAATGGATGAGGTAGATGAGACTGAAATTACAAAACTAAAAGAAGCATTAATGATTAAATTACTGGCAATGATCAATTTGACTCAGGATGAAGAACAATATGCCACTGATCTTGTTCAAGATGCTAGAAATATTTTACAACTTTATGTGTTGTGCAGAAGGAGATGCAGACAGCTGATGTCCTTAAGACAATGGGAAGATCATATAAATCAAGTGGATAAATCCAAAAGACTGACCGTAGAAAATGAAGTTGACCTGGCTGGTCCACCTGAAGACTTTTCTTATATAAATCAATGTATCCCTGGTGCTGGTGTAACCATTCCTGACGATCCTCCTATTGGCTGTGAATGCTCCGCCTGCAACTGTCGCTCTAAGTCCTGTTGCGGCATGCAAGCTGGCCTGTTCGCATACACTGTCAACAAGAGACTACGAGTTGCATCAGGTACACCCATTTATGAGTGCAACAAAGCTTGCAAATGCTCTGCAGAATGTAACAACAGAGTTGTCCAACGTGGCAGAAATATTAAATTATGTATTTACAGAACTGCTAATGGCTGCGGATGGGGTGTAAGAACAGAACAGAAAATTAAACAAGGACAGTTCCTTTGTCAGTATGTGGGTGAGGTTATAACTTTTGAAGAAGCTGAGAAGCGAGGAAGGGAATATGATGCTAATGGATTGACATACTTATTTGATTTAGATTTCAACTCAGTTGAAAATCCTTATGTAGTGGATGCAGCACATCTTGGGAATGTAACCCATTTTATTAACCATTCTTGTGACCCTAACCTTGGTGTGTGGGCCGTTTGGGCTGATTGTCTTGACCCGAATCTTCCTATGCTAGCATTATTTGCAACTCGGGATATTGAAGCAGGTGAGGAGGTGAGTTTTGATTATTTGCAGAAAGCAAATGATAATGATGAGGCCAACGAACCCAGTAGCCATGCGCCTCGGAGACCTGCACCGGAAGATGACACAAGTATTCCAAATGGTGAAGAAACTACTACTTCAGACTCCCCTGCCTCACCTGCTAAATCCAGATTTGAAATCCAACAGCAGAATATGAGCATGCTAAGAAATAGAACAGAATGCAAATGTGGAACCATAAAGTGCAGAAAGTATTTGTTTTAAGTATTTTACATAATACTGGCAGATAATCACTTTTTCAAGTGTTTATTTTCATCCAGTATCGCATTTTTCGAATGCCTATATCTGCACTGAATCTCTTTAAACCTGTGCCTTTATAGTGTCTTTCATCTATATGTAATAAAAATTGTGATTAATTAGATATATTACTATTCATATTTTTATGAAAAATTTACTGACATTTTTATTATTGAAGTTTTACTGCTTTTCGAATGTTCTCATATTATTTGGTTACAAATGAGATATCTACACATGGTAAAAATGTTAATTTTCACAATTAGAGAATATAAGTATAGGTTTTGTTAGAATGTTAATGTTGCAGATAGACTTCGGATATCAATACAATTTAGTATTGTATTTCGCTGCGCAGTCTCTTCATGATAATTAACTCATGTAGTATACGCAGTTTATACGGCTTTTCATCACATAATTCAGAGTACAGAAGTTTAAGCTTTCAATTCAAAAAACGCGCCAAATTTCCGAACGCAAACCCCGCTTTCCGCACTCTGACCTGTCAATCTCATTAACGCTTTTGTGCGGCCACAGATCACATTGCGATTTTTCGTTTTAATTATAATAATGTAATATGGTGTTGTGAAAGGTGTTAAATACTAATTGTTATTATAAAGACGATGTTGAAACATCGTCTAAGCGGTTTGATGGATATATCTCGACAGGAATTCCGTCGTTTGAAAAGATTCACGGCGTCATGCGCTCGAGTCGGTCGGCAAGCCGGAATCACTCAAGGGATTCGTGAGCGATATCCCGGGCATAATGATCGTCTTGTTTACGTTCTCACAAATCGTCATCACCGAACAGGCGCCATGGGGAGCGGGATTCTGGTGGCGAAGCCATTTCAACTGCTTGAGCATGAGAGATGACAGAAAAGGGAAAACATTATGCTAAGAGGATTATAACAAACAAGGTAGGACAAGAATTCTATAAGTTTGGATCGCTGCCTTGCCTGTCTTCCGGAAGGCCGTAATAAGCATAACTTTAGCAGCGAGCGGCGTGTGCTGCTGGCGCATTGAAATATATTTTTGCTCGCTCGCATCTTGTAGCAATGTGGAGTGCTAACTATCGGATGGTTGGGTTCTCTCTTTGCTCATTAAGCATTGTGGTGCGCTTTAGTGGATACACTTGTAGCTTTAAACTTAAGTTATATTGTGTGTTACGTGGGTTCACTCTATGCTTATTACCTTAGCAAATGTGGTGAATTAATCTGGGTGCATTTTCTGCTGGCTCTGCTGAGTAGAATGGTGTATCAGTTGGATTCACTCGTTGCTTTATATGCGCAGCATGGTTTTGGGGGCTCAGGTCACCTTAGTCCAGTTCATGCTGAAATCAGTGTTGTGGTGCACCATATTGGGCTCACATTCTGCTGTTTGTGCCATACATAACAGTCTGATATATGGCTTATTTCAGGCTCGTTAGACAGTGCGTTATAAGCACTTCCTTATACTACAGCTGATGAATTATGAATACATCAACATAGAGACTGGCCTTACCAGCTGAAGCTCTCTAGAATTTGACACACTTGGCCCAGATCCAGTGAGTCAGATCTGCTCTTGCTGAGAATAATATGAATAAATTCCCATTATAATCAAAAATGTCATCGAAAATGGCCTACTAACAGGAAAAATTTAAAAGTATACCGTTCCGGACTATTAAAAATTGGAGGAGGCCTCAAGACTACATAAAGGCCGAAGTGGCTAGTTGATAGAAAGTGAAGAGCATATGTTAAATAAATGTCAAGTAAGTACGACTAGGTCATAAACAACTATAGGAGTTGAGACCAGCGGCCAGCTGGCAGCGCTAAACACACTATATAGTATGTAAATCACTTGGGAATTCTGATTCCCATAATCACAGTCCTGAGGGATAGTGTTAAGTACTGCTTAGTACAATGGCAACTTATCATTTTATAACATGCAGCGCAATTAATTCTGAATAAGATATTCTTCAGTTGAAGAATTTGTAAATTAAATAAGTAAGATCTTTTACTATGCTGGACTACTAAATGCAAGCAGTCATTATTAAAGGCCTACCTGGCAGAGGCCAATATTTACCTATGATATTCTGTCATAAAATCTGTCTTAAGATAAGTCTTATTACAATTGAAAGGAACTATATAACCATATTGCAAGGTAACACTCCAAGCAAGATATTTCTAGAACAGCCTTTAGGCTGATGCTTCCTAACTGCTATATTGGTACTATAAAATTTAAATCATGAATAATCTACAAATAGGCCTCAAGGACATTTTTTACATGTCTGATTCTGTCTTTGAATAACAATAATAAATATAAAATTACAATTGTAATTACATCACAACAATAGAATAGTAAATTAATGCAACAAATAAATCACAGGGCACACTTTACCCGGAGATGTATATTTTCTCCAAGTCCATTAATAGAATTCTCTAAAATTATCAGAAGATTGAACATGTCATCCTACGCTTACACAGAGTTGCTTAAACCTGTCATGCAGTTCTCTGATTGATATCAGGTTTGTGATTGATATGTGCAGTGTTTTATTTATTCATTATTATTTTTTTGTTGGGGAAATTACATATAATGATACATAATAGATGCCTACTTCCAATATTTACTAGTAAGTATCTCGGTTTGGCCCTATGGCTAGAGGAGGCCGTTGGCATTGTGTCCGTCACTCATACTGACTTGTTTTGTGCAATAAGGCTAATAAACAAATAAGAATAAATGAATGCTTTGATAGCATACAGACAACTCTAAAGTTGTTAGAGAAGCTGGTTTTTCAAGCTCCTTTTTTATAAGTACCAGGGTAAATTTTTATTTATTTTTTGGAAATAAAAATAAATGAATGCTTCAATAGCATACAGGCAAAGCTAAAGCTCTGTTACAGAATCTAAGTTTTCATTGTAAACTAGGAGGAAAGATCCTTTTATTTTACCATGGTCCAAATTTTTTGGATCTGTGTGGGAGTCTGACAATTATCAAGTCCCTTTAAAAGTTTAAACAACCTTTTAAAGTTTTTTTAGCTAAATTATTATTATTATATACCTATATATATATATTTTTTAAACTAGAGCTATTAAACTATCAACATGATGAATAGGACATTTAGCCTATTCAACAGGCTTGCTTGTGCTGGTCGGTCTGCCACCGATTTTGGCTTGATGCTCGAGGTTTACAGAGTTAGAAAGGCATAATACATATTTCCGATAGAAATATTGAAACAATTATGATAAATCCAAGCAAATTTATTTAATGGTAAAGAATGAGCTATTTTGGTGGATATTATTAATCTATTATAGTACTGCCTTGTCAGCTTTTAGGGTCGTAAATCTTTTCTGCTTTGACTAAAAGAACTGTGGGATTTTTTAGAAAATTGCTTAAGCCACAGATTATCTCATTCATAAACTGAATTCAGTTTTCAAATTATCCTACACCCACATTCTATTGTTACACAAATATGACAGTGGTGTGAGAAAGTAATGTTATTATTTTCTCGTTATATATATAAAATCTGAATAAAATAATATCCCTGAATAAAATCTACAAGGAATCATTCAAAAATTGAATGTGTTAGCTACCAAATAAAGATTTTAAAATATTAAATTTACTTAATGACAAGGGATTGCACTGATGATGTCACTGTGTTAGGCTAGGTATGTCATGGAAAAAGTTATATATTATAATTGATTTCTCAGACTCCGTCACATATCGAACTACTGATGTAAATAAACATCCCTCACATAAATATATTTACTAAACATTATATGTATATGATATATATTATAGCTGGCGGGCGCTAGTGTAGTATCCCGTCTTGCTCAAGCTGGTAAGCTCTACATGTATAACAATTGGTTCTAACTTAGATTTTAGTAAGTTACCGTTGGTTGCTAGCAAAAATTCTTGGAACGCTTTATCCTAGTTACGGTGGTGCTGTGCGAAATGTGTTATATTTAACTAAGAGAAGTGTCCATCAGTCTCAGCAGACATAATGCGGGCCTGCTGGCATCACTCTCACATAGTACCGCATAGCGGTAAGACACATGCTGTAAAACTGTCATCATTTTGGTTTTGTGTCAAAACATTAACGCAATCGCTACCGCGTAGCGCTACGGGCTACGCTCGTAGCCGATATCATGGGAAAAACCGTAGGTAGCGAAAACTTACCACGGACAGAGCGCCCGGCTACCGGGTTGTTGGTGTCGAAAGTGTTAATTAAACATTATTTAGATGCATCAGTCCTTCAGCACAAATGTTTTAAACTATTTAGGAAAAGCGAGCCGGAGATAGCAGTGGTAACTGCTATAGGTACATCTACAAACTCTATTCATTAAGGATGCTTTTATCCGTTAGTTTATATTAATCAAGATGTAGCGCAACTTGGGAACCATAATTAGTGCCTAAATTACTTGGCATCATTGTCTTCAAATAGTATCTAGTTTTTTGCTTAGAGGAATTAAACAAGAAATAATACCTTGCTTATAAGTACTACTGTACAGTGGCTACAAACACTGTCTTTTATTAAATTATCCAATATTTTCCAATATCTGGACAAAGTTTTGAATTAAATTCCGGTTTTAATTAAGACATCTAGGCAGGTTTCGAACAAGCCTCTACTCTTGTTGCCCTTCCTTAGATATAAACCTGTAATTGGTCTAATAAAAGCCCTGTTGTCATATATATGAATAAGATTATACATAACTATTATTATGTCATGTTATTTTTATTATTGTTCTAAATAATAACTTACAAGGAGACAACTTCTCAAAATGCTTAGCTGTCTTCTATATTTACCGCCCACTCGACTCGGCCTGCCCGGGTCTTTGCCATGGGCCTGCTATGTCTCAATATTGATGTTATAAGATAGACTGCAGGCACCTGCAGGTTTGAATGACACATCATAATTTCTCAATTTTATGAGAGGCCTCTAGTGCCGCGTATATCATAAATTAAGTATTGTTATGACGAGTAACACTTACGAGTTACTCGCAAAGCTAGAAATAAACTTTGATTTGACTCTGAACATCTACATGAGTTAATTATCATGAAGAGACTGCGCAGCGAAATACAATTAGAAATTAAACGAACTTACCTGAAGTGAAGTTCTATTTTAATTGTATGAGCTGCGCAGTCTCGAAATGATAATCCCCCCCACCCTATACCCGTTTCAAAGTTTATTTTCCAGGACATTTCCATAGCCTCTGTTTTCTCAGGCGTCACGTCAGGATGGGGCAGCTGCTGTAAACTACTAAACTCTAAACTAAATGAGATTGACAGGTCAGAGTGCGGAAAGCGGGGTTTGCGTTCGGAAATTTGGCGCGTTTTTTGAATTGAAAGCTTAAACTTCTGTACTCTGAATTATGTGATGAAAAGCCGTATAAACTGCGTATACTACATGAGTTAATTATCATTTCGAGACTGCGCAGCTCATACAATTAAAATAGAACTTCACTTCAGGTAAGTTCGTTTAATTTCTAATTAAAATTATTATGAGCAAAATGTTAGGATATTATAACACTGATTATGATGTCAAAATTTGGGATATTTCCTATTTTTAATTGACATGAATGAATGTTTATTTCATGGACATTTCTACTTGGGGCGGGCAGGAATCTGTCTTTACATATGATCTATTACGTTTAAAAGTGCTAAATAATTTATACATGAGTGCCTTGGAAACGCTACATACCAATTACAGAGTCCTCAAACTTAATCTAAGGAAAACCAAGTGTTTTGTAACTTAAGAATTATTTGTATATACAACGATATTTTTTGCATGTATGTATAAGGTTTCTAAAGATAAAGTTAAATAGCACTTTTGTATAAAAATATAAAACGCTTAATTTCTATTGTATTTTGATAAAAATACATCCCAATTGAACTTGTAAAATAAGTTGGTGTGGTAAAAAACCTTCTATTAGGAGTTTATTGTTGTAAAATTGTGTCCACCCCGTTCTTCCAGCATTTTTGGCTATTTTAAGTATTGTTGGCAAGCGCAATGTTTGGGGGGATTATGTCTATGGAACCCTCATGCTCTAGAACGCATATGACGGCTTTTAATTCTATGGATTGTATAATAGTACTATAATAAAATTATTAGTAAGTATTAATAATTGTTTTACTGTCTGACCTACTGCGTGCTACTGCCTACACTACAGATATCGTTATCTATAGTGCACTGGATGCATGCAATCTTCTAATGTGCAACTTATCTGTTACCTATTATGCATCCACTAGATGTATTTGTTCCAATCATTTCTCGCATCATGCAAAGTATTTCCTTGTTTTAGACTAGAGTAGGTACCTTACACAGTTAAGACATAGTCCTCAATTATTTTTGGGTTCCTGGAACCATTCTAAGGCTGCGTTTCCACCAGTGCGAGGATGAGTAGCTAGAGCGTAGGATGTGTTTTTGTTAACCAATAGAATCAGTTGCGCTGAGCGAGGATAAGTAAATGATTATTCCATTAGTTAACAGAAACATCCCTCGCTACATGGATCATCCATTACAGATGTAAAAACATTCCACCCTTGGTCACTTGATGGTCTTTTAACATGATTAAACTTCAAGAGACCACCGTAAAGACATTGCACTAGCCGCAGTGAGTTGATAGTACAGATAACATTAATCACTGATATAACAATCTACCATCGTTTGAACCACGTTTTATTGGTTAAGATTTACTCGCTCAGCTCTAACGGATCAAGAAAGAAGTCAGATGTTAATTATGTCATTACAAAGCGACTTCGTTTTTACCCGTAACCTGTATCTCGTCTATATTTTACTGTTGGTATCTTCCGGCACTCCTATCAAGAGTCCATGACGAGATATTTATGAACGGAATTTTTCCAGCTGACTATGCAGAATAAAAATAAATGCGTACGTAACACGACTCAAGCGGCATGAAATCGCATATATTGTGCCAGGGCCGTCTCTGCAACTGGGTATTCTGGCACTGTTTTGACTGTCCACTGGGGTCTCTAAATTATGGAGTCATTCATTGTTGACTAAATATGTCGCATGTTGAACAGGTTACGCGAACGCGAAGATCTACAAATGCGACAACCCGAAGTGCCCGCGGCCCACGAGCTTCATCTCCGGTGGTTCCTCGAAGGACGACAGTTTCCCGTGTCTCAGAGCCAATTGTACGGGCCGGTTCCAGCTGGTGCGCCATGTTAGCTTCGTGGACTGCCCCGGGCACGACATCCTCATGGCAACCATGCTTAACGGTGCCGCGGTCATGGACGCCGCGCTTCTCCTCATTGCCGGTACGTTCCTTGTCATTTATCTGGTACATTTGTCATGTCCGGGAGCTGCTTGAACTGCCCGGTTCCTGCTGGTGCGCCATGTTAGCTTCGTGGACTGCCCCGGGCACGACATCCTCATGGCAACCATGCTTAACGGTGCCGCGGTCATGGACGCCGCGCTTCTCCTCATTGCCGATACGTTCCTTGTCATTTATCTGGTACATTTGTCATGTCCGGGAGCTGCTTGAACTGCCCGGTTCCTGCTGGTGCGCCATGTTAGCTTCGTGGACTGCTCCGGGCACGACATCCTCATGGCAACCATGCTTAACGGTGCCGCGGTCATGGACGCCGCGCTTCTCCTCATTGCCGGTACGTTCCTTGTCATTTATCTGGTACATTTGTCATGTCCGGGAGCTGCTTGAACTGCCCGGTTCCTGCTGGTGCGCCATGTTAGCTTCGTGGACTGCCCCGGGCACGACATCCTCATGGCAACCATGCTTAACGGTGCCGCGGTCATGGACGCCGCGCTTCTCCTCATTGCCGATACGTTCCTTGTCGTTTATCTGGTACGTTTGTCATGTCCGGGAACTGCTTGAACTGGCCGGTTCCAGGTGGTGCGCCATAGAGTTTCGTGGACTGCCCTGAGCACGACATCGGGTAAGTAATAGGTACGAGTACGAGATATAAGAACTTATCCTTTACCTTAGTTTTTTTTCGGTAGGTATCGTACAATGAATATAATTAATTAGATAAGTATATCTTCTTTCGTAAAGTAGAGCGTTATTATTATTTATTACCTTGCTTACTTTACTGATCAGTAAAACATTACATATCATAAATATGTTAATTGACCGTTATTCCTTCATTTCATACTACTGAAGAAAAAGTAAGCGTAATACCTCCCACCTTGATCGGAGGTGACGCCACGCTACGGTACCCGTGTCTGTATGAACACCAACTACAGAATATTTTCCACATTAGGTATATGAACTATCCCTCGTTGCTTTGACGCTACGCTACAAATTGCGCAATTCTGTGAATAATTACAAAACTTTCAAGATAAATTAAGGGTGCTGTTTTCTTGCGCCCATAGTAGTCTTCCATAGGTCTTCAATTACCTACCTATAAGAAAATTACCTAAACGCATTTATTTTACTCAGGCAACGAATCCTGCCCCCAACCCCAGACGAGTGAACACTTGGCCGCCATCGAGATTATGAAGCTGAAACACATCCTGATCTTGCAGAACAAGATCGACCTGGTGAAAGAGGGGCAGGCCAAGGAACAGCACGAACAGATCGTCAAGTTCGTGCAGGGAACCGTCGCGGAAGGCGCGCCCATCATCCCTATCTCCGCCCAGCTCAAGTATAATATAGAGGTAATATTCACACTCGTAATTCAATTCCATTTATTTATTTCATGCATCAAAGGCCATAGATATCTATACTATTATGAAAGTATTGTATTGAAAATCAGTTTTCTATAGACAGGGGTCATGATTCCAGGAAAAATCTTAACAGCGTGTTGCAGGATCGTCTTTTGTTTTATATGGGCGCGCGGAGCCATGCTAGTCTGGCGCCATCTATTTTTATAATTTTTTCTTTGTCCTCGCATCACGCCGAAACGGCTGGAAAATGTTAACCAATTTTGGTACAGGGATAGCTGGACATCCAAAGATGGTTATAGGATACTTTTTACCCGTTGCGGGCGCGTTCTAGTAAGATTATAAACTTAACAACTAGGTCACATTATTAATGCGACGATGTGTTTACGCTGTTCGTGATGTCGGGTAGCCGCCCGCGGAAGCGCCGGAACATGACACCTTTCGGCCAGAACTTCCTTGGTGAGGGTCGCTAGGTTGTCAGTTGGAACTTCCACCACATAAGGCTTCTGAAGACTGTTGTTATAGGGAGGATTGTGTTCCTCCAAAGCCTTCTAAGATTCAGAATATATTTTTAGTGCCCCTGTATTGTCTCGCCTGGTAAATATAGAAAAAAATCCGAACATTTTCTATTCTTCTACCAAAAGATAATTTATTTACTTGTGTCCATTTCATTTCCATCTTTAAACTTAGTAAGTAAGTAAGTAAGTAAACGCTTTATTGTACACAAAAACAGTTAAAAAATACATCTATTACAATTAACATATAGGTGCAAAGGCGAACTTATCCCTATAAGGGATCTCTTCCAGTTAACCTTTGAGCAGTTGAGTGAGTACGAGAAGAAGATAGACAAACTAACAACTTATTTTATTTTTATAAATTTATGAAACATGTAATGTCTCATTTTTTAATGTGGGTACACCACAATTTTTATTTAAACCATTAATACAAAGATCAAAGCATAAAGAAAAAAAATGTGAATGTGAAAATGTGAATGCGGTAAGCTGATGTGAATGAACACCAACCAAGCCGTGACGTCAGTCGGCGACCAACAGTCAGAGCAGACGCACGCTGCTCGGTGTCAAAACCTTGTATCATATTAAGTATAACTTGTAAATATTAAACCCTATTTTGAGAATCAAGACTTCTTATTGTCCGCCCGGACAATATTTGGCGACCTTGACAGGACGTAATCACATAGAGGTCGCTAAGGTGTAAAAACCTTTCAAAATAAACAATGCAAAGATCGACACACAAAGCATAAGGAAAAATTCGTCAGGTCTACGTGGAGCGAGGGTAGCGAAGTGGCTAACGCGCTGGACCGGTAATCCAGAGGTCCCGGGTTCGATTCCCGGTCCCTTCCACCAGGTAGCTCCTTTTTAGGGTTCCGTACCCAAAGGGTAAAAACGGGACCCTATTACTGAGACTTCGCTGTCCGTCCGTCCGTCCGTCCGTCTGTCACCAGGCTGTATCTCAACAACGGTGATAGCTAGACAGTTGAAATTTTCACAGATGATGTATTTCTATTGCCGCTATAACAACAAATACTAAAAATAAAATAAAATAAATATTTAAGGGGGGCTCCCATACAACAAACTTGTTATAGATTATATATATGTATAGGTACGGAACCCTTCATGCGCGAGTCGGGCTCGCACTTGCCCAATTTTTTATAAAAAAAATCTTTAAGCTTCGATCTTTGTATTAATGGTTTTTTTTATCATTAATTGAATTATACATTTATCAGGATGGAACTTATATTATATTTTGCTTGAAAGGCGAATACAATACTCACAAGGACTTTTGAGAGATGTAGCTCTGTGAACAAGTGCCATATGAATGGCATTTGTCGTAAACTAAAAATAAAATTAAAGGACGACGTATTAGTGGCGTGGCGTTCTAACGATTCATATCGGCTGGCCCACTTCAGGACGATTCAGCATCATTCTCTATTGGTACTGAAGAAGAAGTGAGCGAAAGAACATATTTGCCTTTAACTCTCGTTTAGGCATTTTGGAAACTTGTTTTGTTGCCAAATTATACTTATCATATTCCTAGTTCTATTCAAAATCAACCCCATTATCCACAGGTGCTCTGCGAGTATGTCACAAAGAAGATTCCCGTACCGTTGAGAGATTTCACTTCGCCGCCGCGCATGATCGTCATCCGTTCCTTCGACGTCAACAAGCCCGGTTGCGAGGTCGATGACCTGCGAGGCGGAGTGGCTGGAGGTTCCATCCTGCAGGGCGTGCTCACCGTCGGTATGGAGATCGAAGTAAGTACCAGTATCACAACAAATCAACTTCATTACCTAAAAGACTCCCGCCGCGTATGATCGTCATCCGTTCCTTCGACGTCAACAAGCCCGGTTGCGAGGTCGATGACCTGCGAGGCGGAGTGGCTGGAGGTTCCATCCTGCAAGGCGTGCTCACCGTCGGTATGGAGATCGAAGTCAGTATAACCAGTATAACCAAGTATAACCAGTATCACAACAAATCAACTTCATTACCTAAAAGACTCCACTGATCTCTGCTTCGTTGAGAGACTTCACGTCGCCGCCGCGTATGATCGTCATCCGTTCCTTCGACGTCAACAAGCCCGGTTGCGAGGTCGATGACCTGCGAGGCGGAGTGGCTGGAGGTTCCATCCTGGGCGTGCTCACCGTCGGTATGGAGATCGAAGTCAGTATAACCAGTATAACCAACTATAACCAGTATCACAACAAGTCAACTTCATTATAGTACGGCTCTTCCCAGGTGAATTTTTCGCTTCGAGCCCTAATCTTTCAAACAAAGGCCATTGTCTCTATTACCGCAAAGCCGCTAGCTACTGCGTTAGCACGAGCCACTACAACATTCATATGAAAAACAAACGGTATCGTCATAGTATTAAGGTTCAAATTTAATGTCACTGATATTCTATATATTGCGTTTTGGTAGTGTAGGACAATAGACCACCCCGACGAAATACAGCATTCATATTATTTTGATTTGAACCTTAATACTATGACGATAACGTTTGTTTTTAATATGAATGTTATAGTGGCGCGTGGCAAACTTGAGCTTGCGGCTTTGCGATAATAGAGACAATGGCCTTTGTTTGAAAGATTAGGGCTCGAAGCGAAAAATTCACCTGGGAAGAGCCGTACTATACCATTGGCGTATTTGGGTCATTACTCGAGCGTTTCAACCGCCTCACATTCGTGGACATATTTTGGAAGAATTGGGCGTAGATTTTGACGCCATTTTCGGATATTTGTTCGATGTCCGGTAAACTTAGATACCTAACCAGAAACGAAATCGAAATCTGTAGCCACTTCTACAAAAATGTGACCACGAAAGTTATTTGGAACAAACGCTCGAATAATGACCCATTTAGGGGGGTGGCCGGGCCGTACCCACCAAAATATGGTCTAGTGCCCACCCCAGAATTTTGGGTTACCCATAGAAATTCATGACTTCAACTCATAGGCCATGGCCAGGCCCACCCAGGCCCCACCTGAAAAATAATCTTAGATACGTCAATGTTCATTACCTAATACTACTGATCTCCGCTCCGTTGAGAGATTTCACGTTCGCCGCCGCGCATGATCGTCATCCGTTCCTTCGACGTCAACAAGCCAGGTTGCGAAGTACCACTATCACAACAAATCAACTTCATTACCTAAAAGACGTTCATCCACTGATCTCCGCTCCGTTGAGAGACTTCACATCGCCGCTGATCGTGATCCGATCGTTCGACGTGTACAAAACCGGATGTAGACGACCTGCTTGGAGATAATAATAATAATAAGACATTTATTCATTGTTTTTGTACATTTTTGGTTATAGAACATGTATAATAGCAGTTGTATAGTAGTATACAAAACAATGAAAAGGTAGATGGCTCAGCTAATGCCAGTGGCATGGAGATGCCAGTGACTCCATCCTGCAGGGCATCCTTGCCGTCGGTATAGAGATCGAGCTATGTTACATTATTGAACAGGGCCTTCTCCCACTGGGCATTTTGGACTAGTCCCAGGGCCCCCACCTCACGTGGATGATTTATTTTTATTGTCAAACTAGCTGTGCCCCGCGGTGTTACCCGCTCTTCCCACGGGAACACTAAATTTATTCGGGATGAAAAGTATCCTATGTCCTTTCCCGGGTCTCAAACTATCTCCATACCAAATTTCATCTAAGTCGGTTCAGCAGTTTAAGCGTGAAGAGGTAACAGACAGACAGACAGACACACTTTCGCATTTATGATATTAGTATGGATGGGGCCCTAGATTATGGAGTGCCCATGGCCCCGGCGCTGTGCACTCCCAGAGCTGCTAATGAATCATTATTATCAACCGACAGACGTACATGTGAATACTGATCAAGAACACAATATTTTTTTTTTTACTTGTGCCTAGAATATCCTATAATAGAAGAGACTTGACAAACTACACATTTTACCACATAGGCCCAAAGAACTCCACTTTGGCCGGTTTTGAGCCGTCTAGCGGATAGCGATGGCTCGCACCAAGTCAATCCACCTTATTGGACGTATCATTCTGCATATGTATTCCCCGTCATTCCAGATCAATGGCTGACTGGCTGTGGTATGTACTTCACAGTTTGTGAGGGTTGTTGTTGAGGGTTGAGGGTTGTTAAATCCCACAAAACTAAAAAAAAGTCATCATGCCCAATCTAACATAAACCCAATATGTGAAATGTTCTAAGGAAAAGGTGGCGTGAAGCAAGACAGATAGTGTAATGGCAGATTGACGTCCACTGCTGGAATAGATCTCCAAGGATCTCCACAACGATTGTCGTGGCTTCCAACCTCCGTGGCGACCTGGCGTAGACCAACTGACCGACTGGCTGATGACATAGATATTTGGAACGGACATTCAAATTCAAAATTAGACAATATGACAGCGACCCGACAAAATACCATCAGTTCTCGACGGACAGACGACCATCGGGCCTATGATGGTTTCGTTTATCACGTGATAAATAAGTGACAAAGCATCTGTCACTCACACTCGCATGTTGTCAAAGGTGACGGATGCTTTGTCACTTATTTATCGCGTGATAAACGCAACCATCATAGGCCCGCAGGCTGTTCAACGACCGATAGTACGCTACCCTCATTCAATAATTTCCTGCTATCTTGACCATCTTGGAGATAGAGATATTGTATGTTGTAATGATTAACACTTTCGCAACCAGATATAAAATTTAACCCTACCCCAGAAACCGAGAGCCCGCTAGGTGGGTAGCTCTTTAAGAGGCCTTATTCCTTTTAAAATTTATTTTTTTCATATTATGACAAATATATTGATAATTTCAACCAACTTTTTGAAGTGAATAATACTTTTCCCCGAGTTCTAGGTAGTAACATAGTTATTTCACGCTTTCATTGCGTACAGTCGAAAATGAGTTAAAAAAACTAATTTTCCGCGTGAATTTTGTCAATTTCGAGTAGTTTTTGAAACAAAAATTATCAATGAAAAATTCAAACTGTATGTTTCAAATATATACCAATAAATCCCAATAGCCCTGTTTTAGAAAGTAACATCAATAGTATGTTAAGAAACATGTTTGATCATAGAGAAAAATGTCTAAACAATCAGCATTTTAAAAGGAATAAGGCCTCTTAAGCAAAAATACGTGACCGGCATCTGAGCAATGATTACGAGTGCCTACCAGGCGGGTTCCTGGTAGCGAAAGTGTTAATACTCGCGTTATTACTGTTAATACTCGTATCCAGGTGCGACCGGGGCTGGTGTCAAAGGACGCGGACGGCAAGCTAACATGCAAGCCGATCTTCTCCCGCATCGTGTCGCTGTACACGGAGCAGAACGAGCTGCAGTACGCCGTGCCCGGCGGGCTCATCGGCGTCGGCACCAAGATCGAGCCGACGCTGTGCCGCGCCGACCGACTCGTGGGCCAGGTCAGTCTTATTAATAATAATAATATACGGTCTTATAGCGAAGAGTCTCGACAAACATCTTAAGAGACTCTCGCTAGATGGCTGGATCAAGGGTCAGATACAGAAGGCAGTAGATACTCCTGGACACGGCGCGCATTGTCAGGAGGTTCCTCTCTTTGCAGCCCTAACCACCGGGAGCCTGGGCCCTGCCCCGCTGCCGGCGGCACCCTAGGTTAGGTTTTTTATAATGTATTTTACTTTTTATATAAATTTATTGTAAAAAACCTAATCTAAGCTATAAAATGAATAAAGGAGATAATAATAATAATTCGTTTATTTCAGGCATCAAAGGCCCATGGATAAATACCTTACAATCTAACATACATATTAAATATTAAAATAACTAGGTCACGATGTGTTGAGTTGAGTCCATGGTGTTGGATAGCCGACCGCGGAAACGCCGGAATAAAACACCTTTCGGCCAAAATTCTTCCTTCATGAATTCTTTATTACCTACTAGCTGTGCCCCGCGGTGTGACCCGCTCATCCCACGGGAACACTAAATTTATTCGGGATGAAAAGTATCCTATGTCCTTCCCCGGGACTGAAACTATCTATATAACAAATTTCATCTAAATCGGTTCAGCGCTTTAAGCGTGAAGAGGTAACAGACAGACAGACACACTTTCGCATTTATAATATTGGTATGGATTATTTTGACTTTTATTTGATTATTATTAGCAATGAAATATCGTCATAACGTGCGTTAAAACATGCTTCGAAGTGTCACGTTTCGGGCGGAGCAATTCGAAAGAACTGTAAAGGAATTTCATACAAAATTTAAGGCCTAGGCCGGGAAGTGATTTTTTTTTTAAACATGGCGTCTGTGTTCATGGGCTGGCTAAACAGCTGAATTATGTTTTTTTGAGTGGTGTATTTTTTTATTTCATTGCATATGTTTGAGAAAAGCATTATACATGCCTTAGCCGTGTAAAGGGCTTGCCGGCTTCTTATCACTATCCGTCTATACCTACTCACCCGGCAAGCCCTTATTTCCCGGCGTCTGTAATAATGTACTATTATTAAAGCGTGTAGAAGCAACTGGTTGAAAAATGCAAATTCAATGGCTCGCATCAAGTTCGATGGTCTAATAGGTAGGACGCCCGTGTTGGCCCGGAAAGCCGTTGGAGACGCAGGTTCGAACCCTGCCTGAACTGTATTTTTATATTTTTTTTCGCTGCACTGTAAACATCAGGTCAGTCTAATCTATCCATTTATTTCAGCCATCATTGGCCCGTAGACCTTAAGACACACACAATTTTAGACATACATTTAATATAACGTTATAGCATAAGTCGTCGACGTGTGACGCAACTTCTCGCTGTCGACTAACTGACTTTGTAAGCGTGTAGTCATCGGAATACGACATCCTTCGGCATTTGGTATTTTCACCACAAATTAATTAAAGTTCTCGTTGTGGCGAGATCCAACCGTTACGTTTGGAACTGAGGTGTATTGAGTAAAACACAAGGCGATCCATGCAAGACTGGTTTATTATTTATATGGCCGGTGGATACATAAATCTAGTTTTAGTTCTACCTACATTACATTCTTCCCCCCAGAGAGAGGAATGAGAAAGAGAGAAAAATATATATAAAGAAAACATGTTCATAAAAATAACTATAACTTTGAGTCACTTTCAATTTAGACCTTTACGCCCAGTATTACAGTGCAAAGTCAAACATTGTTATAGCAGCTGTTCTTAACAAAAGGTAACAGCTGACGAATGACAACACTAACTTAAACTACTTATTTATAACTACAAACTACGTGAAAATCTTAATCAAATATATTCCACTATAATGCTTATAAGTAAACAGGTACCTAATTCATGGTAAAACACATATTTTGTCATTGACAGACATATATCTACGTATGAACGTAACAAATTGTAGAATAGCGGCGCCTATAAGAGATACTGGCTTATTAATGTGTTTCGATACATTTTTGGTACTTTAAGTTACTGACGTCAGCATACGGACAGAGGCGATAAATAAAAGAAGACTAAGTAGGTATGCCTAAACGATTACTGTGCTCAGTATACCTATTTTACTTGAGCGATACTTACCTACTAATAAAATATGATTAACTACTTAAACTTTGTAGTTTCGTTTGACCCGGGGACGTAAGGCTTTCTTCTGCATCGGGCTTTCGGTAGGGTCGCGGGCCGGCGGGCTCGCAGAGGGCTCGCGCGCTCCCGGGCTTGGACTGGCGGTGCCCGGCGAGGTCGGCGCAGCTTCGTCCTCTTTTAATGATGTTTCAGCATCGCGAAACTCCGGAGATTCCGCCCTGGATGCGCTTCCATCCGGTTCCTTTGGTGCGAGCTCTGGGTTAGATATAAAGCTATCACTGGGCAGTGAATAACGGACCATCTTTTTTTTTATAAGTTGGTCGACGTGTCTGCTCGCGTCTTGCCCGTTGACCTTCACATTGTAAGTAACTGCACCGGTGCGCTCGGTCACGGTACCTTCTGTCCATTTAGGGCCAAGTTTGGAGTAATTTCTTACTAATACGTGGTCCCCATGCTGCAACTCGCGCTGCGCACCGCCGGCGCTGCGCTGTTGCGAGCTCTGCGCCGCCGCTTGTCGTGGGCGGGCGCGGCACTGCCGGCGCGCAGCAGGTCTAGCCGCGTGCGCAGCCGCCGCCCTAACATGGCCACGGCGGGTTCGCGCTGTGTGGTGCAGTGAGGGCTGTTCCGATACTGCAGTAAAAATTTTAAGAGGGCAATTTCGACATCCTGGCCCTCGGCCGAGGCCTTTTTCAATACCTTTTTTACGGTCTTGACCGCGTTTTCTGCGGCTCCGTTACTCGATGGATGATAAGGTGCCGTGATAATGTGTAACACGCCATTTTTCTGTAGGAAAATCTCGAACTCGTGAGATGTGAAGGGAGGTCCACCGTCAGTTACAAGTTGCACTGGTAAGCCGAACCTCGCGAAGCATTCCCGCAGCCTGGTCGATACGAGCGCGGCCGACGTGCCGCTCGTCATCGAAAATATTTCGATCCACTTTGAGTGCGCGTCTATGGCGAGAAGATACGTACGACCATTATGATGCAGAAAGTCGGCATGTAATCTCTGCCACGGTTCCGCTGGCCAGGCGTAGGGCGCGGGCGTCGCGCGCGGCGGCGCGTCGAGCTGGGCGCGGCAAGCGGCGCACGAGCGCGCGCGCTGCTCCAGGTCGGCGTCGAGGCCTGGCCACCACACGTAAGCGCGCGCGATCTGCTTCATGCGCACCATGCCCACGTGACCCGCATGCACCTCCTCCACTATCTGCGCCCGCAGGCCGCCAGGGACTACCACACGGTACCCCCATACTATGCATTCGTGATCGATGTGCAGGGTGTCCTTTCGTGAAAAGTACGGTTTCTCATTTTCGATCTCCGTCCCTGAAGGCCACCCGCTCATGATGTAACCATATATTTTACATAAAGTAATGTCTTTTTTCGTCTCCCTCGCGACGTCCCTATGACTCAGAGGGAAAGTTTCTTCTACGAAGTGAAGATAAGCCGCATCGTCCTCGTCGTTTCTCGCCGCCACCCCTGGAAGCGGCAACCGAGAGAGGCAATCTGCATTACCATTTTTATCTGTCGACACGAATTCTATATCAAAATCGTAGGCCGCCAGTCGCACAGCGTACCTCTGCAAGCGGCTAGCCGCTGTTTGAGGAAGTCCATGTTTTGGACCGAATATATATGTCAGTGCTTTATGGTCACTGCGAAGGGTAAACTTACGACCGAAGAGGTATTGATGGTGCTTGTTGACCCCGTAGACGATGGCCAGCGCTTCTTTGTCAATCTGGCTGTAGCGCCGTTCAGTTTCGCTTAAAACGCGCGACGCACAGCATACTAAGCGTTCAGTGCCATCTGGGTAACACTGCGCCAGTATGGCCCCGAGCCCGTACGCACTGCTATCTACACAAAGCACAAGAGGAAGCGATGGCTCGTAATGCGCCAACGCTGGGCTATTTAATAACTCTTCTTTTACCTTCGTGAATGACTCTGCACAAGAAGGGGTCCACTGCCATCGGGTGCCCTTCGCGAGCAACGCGTACAGAGGTTGAAGCATAGTGCTTATATTGGGTATAAAGCGCGAATAATAGTTTACTAGTCCCAAAACTGCCCTAAGCTGAGAAACGTTTTCTGGCACAGGTAAATTATTAATTGCGGCAATCTTACCCTTATCCGTATGCAGACCAAATTTATTTATTCGATATCCAAGATAACAAACTTCGTCTTTAAAGAACTCGCATTTTTCGAATTTTATTCGTAAGCCAGCATCTCTCAGTCGGCTTAACACGGCATTTAAATTTTGCATGTGATGAACTTTATTTCTACCAGTTACACATATGTCATCAATGAAGGCCACTACGCCCTCTAATCCGCTGAGTGTTTCCTCAATAAGTTTTTGGAAAATTTCTGGTAAGCATTTAATGCCAAATGGAGCCCGACGGTATACAAACGTGCCGACGTGTGTTGCGATCGCGGTTAGGGGCTGTGATCCTTCATCGAGGACCAATTGCAAATACGCATTTTTCAAGTCTAATTTTGTAAATTGCTCCCCGCCACTTAGAGCAGCAAATAATTGTTCGATACGGGGTAACGGATAGTGGAATTCTTTTAAATATTTATTGACCGTGACCTTGTAGTCGCCGCATATGCGAATCGAGCCATCTCGTTTCACTACAGGTACAATGGGTGTCCCGTACTCCGACGATTCCACCTTGTAAATAACATTTTCAGATTGTAATCTTTCGAGCTCATGTTCGACTGGCATACGCAGCGCCAAAGGTAGCGGTCGGGCTTTGCAGAAAATCGGAGAACTGTCTTTTAGATGTAATTTTATTTTTGTTTTGAAAGTACCAAGTTTATCATCAAAAACTTCTGGAAACTCATTTTTCAATTGGAGCACCATGGGGTCATTGTCAGCAATTTTATTCAACTTAATCGATTCGAGATTTAATTTACGCAACCAGAGACGACCCAACAACGGAGGCCCTCCATTACTGATAACAAATAACGGTAAATCGGTTGACTCGTCCCCGCTCGTCACGCGCACGCTTATGCGGCCGAGTGGGACTATCGCTTCACCCGTGTATGATTGCAATTTAATGTTATCTTTTTGTAGGCTCAAATAAGAGAAATGTTTTTCATAGAACTCCTTAGACACCGCCGATATTCTGCTACCCGTATCGATTTCAAATAACACATTACAATTTTCAACTTTAAGCTCACAGTAATAAGGTCCATCTTTTATATTACTTTTTACTGATAGAATATTGTACATACCATCACTCGCGTCACTATCAGAGTCATCACCTTCCATGTAATTCTGATACTTAGACCGACCGACACTATCACTCTTGCCACTTTTCTTGCACACACTAGACAAATGTCCTTTGTCTCTGCACTGGTTACACGTGTAACTCTTGTACCGACACTTGTTAGGCGCATGGCCATCCCGGCCGCAGCGCCAGCAAGCGGGCCGCCGCTTGTCGTGGGCGGGCGCACGCGCACCCACGTGATGCAGGGCGGCCGCGCCCTGCCCGAGTCCTGCCGCCGGCGCCCCGCCGCCGCCGCTGCCGGCCGCCGCCGTCTCGGCGTGCCGCTCGGCGGCTTCCAGTGCGAGCGCCAGCTCCACCGCCTTTTTGTAATCCAATGTGGGTTCCGCAAACAAGCGCGAGCGCATCTCCTCGCTTCTGAGGCCCGAAACGAATTGATCGCGGATATTTTCTTCCAAACTCGAACCAAAATTACAGTACGTTGCGAGATGTTTCAAATTTTGAAGAAAAATCCCAATCGTTTCACCCGCTGCTTGTCGCCGTTGTCGAAAAATATGCCTTTCAGCAATTTCTGACCTTTTCGGGTCCAAGTGATTTCTAACAAGGTCCACTAGCTCCTTAAAGTCCTTCTTCTCGGGATGATCGGGCGCACAAAGATCGCACATCAACTCGTAGGTCGCGGCGCCGACATGAGTCACCAAAGTAGCCACGCGCAATTCTTGTTTGATGTCGTTGAGTAAAATAAATTGATCTACGAGACGTACGTACGCGGCCCAATTACCTCGACCGTGTAGATCAAATTCGTGTAATTTCCCGAAAGGCATGATCACTAATTTCGACTAAAATTCACAAACTTGTCGCCAGTTGAGGTGTATTGAGTAAAACACAAGGCGATCCATGCAAGACTGGTTTATTATTTATATGGCCGGTGGATACATAAATCTAGTTTTAGTTCTACCTACATTACAGGAACTAGTTGTTCTTTGTTATCCAGTGAATGCTTCTTGTCATTCACAAGATAACACTTTCGCTACCAGGAACCCGCCTGGTAGGCACTCGTAATCATTGCTCAGATGCCGGTCACGTATTTTTGCTTAAAGAGCTACCCACCTAGCGGGGTCTCGGTTTCTGGGGTAGGGTTAAATTTTATATCTGGTTGCGAAAGTGTTAAACACTTTCACCACAAAAAAAAGAGCACTGTCCCAGACAGAGCCCGCCAGGTGGGTTTGTTCATAGATAGGTTTAGTTTAGTATAGTTTGTTCATAGATGCCCATTAGGTGGGTTGTTGGTCGAGCCAGCTAGAAACATCTGTACTATTTGTATTGAGAATGGAGAACCAGTTTTCTATGGAGATGGGTCATTATTTCGGAAAACATCTTAATCCCAATGCAGGATCGCCTTTTGTTTTGTATTGGCGCGCGGCTCCATCTGTCGCCATCTGTTCGTCAGAATTTGTCCTCTCATCAGTCATCATCATCGCGTAAAAACGGCTGGACGGCTTTGAACCAAAGATGGTTATATGATAGGTACTGTTTAGCTGATTATACGTTAAAAATTTTGTACGCGGCCAGGCTCGCGGAAATCTGCTAGGCAAGTTTTTTTTTTTTTTACTATCCTATATTTGTGTCTGGGCAAAGGCCTCCCCTCTCTTGCGCCACTCGTCTCTATTGGCTGCATGCTCCCTCCACTCGTAACTAAATGCATCCAGGTCATCCCGCCATCTTCTTTTCGGTCGGCCTCTGCTCCGGTAACCTTGTGGTGTCCAGTCAGTGATTATTCTGGCCCATCGTTCCGGATGCATGCGGTACACATGTCCAGCCCAGTCCCACTTCAGCTTTGCGGTCTTGGCACCCACGTCTACAACGTGTGTTTTGGAACGCAGTTCGGTGTTTCTTATACAGTCTTGTCTACGAACACCTAATATGCAGCGTTCCATCGCTCTTTGGCAAACCTTGAGCCTGGTCTTTTGAGCTTCAGTCAATGACCAAACTTGTGCTCCGTAGTTTAGAACGGGAAGAATACACATATCGACGAGTTTTCGTTTTAGCGAGAGAGGAAGTTATAAATTTGTTAATTTATCAGGTGTTGGGAGCCGTCGGCGCGCTGCCCGGCATCTTCGTGAAGCTCGAGGTGTCGTACTACCTGCTCAAGCGTCTGCTCGGCGTGCGCACGGAAGGCGACAAGAAGGCGGCGAAAGTACAAAAGTTGACCAGGAACGAGGTAAATATTTTGGTGTTAAGTATTCGATTTGAGAAGTAGAGGCTTCAAACGCTGGTTGCTCTGAAAGAGATTTTTGGCTCTTCATGGAATCGGTTTCTAATACATTTTTAACCGACTTCAAAAAGGAGGAGGTTCTCAATTCGAACTATTTTTTTTTTATGTTTGTTACTCGATATCTCCGAGAACCGTGAACCGATTTTCAATTTTTTTTTTTATCGAAAGGGTATAACTCCGAGTTGGTCCCGTTGGCACTAAGTCGGGATCTGATGATGGAATCTTGGAGAAATCGAGGGAACTCTTCAAATGTTATAGGGACATGTACGGCGCTTTCGGTAATTTATTGATAAGGTCAAGAATTTACATTCAGTAAATAGGATTTGGTGTAAGGAAACTGATGATGAACACATACGAATCACTAAAAAGCAAAAAAAAAAAAATTTAACAAAAAAAGAACCGACTTCAGTAAAACTAAAAAAGCCAACAATAACCCGTTCAAGTACAGATTACATTTGACTCACCCTTCGAAGTCGGTGCCAAACCTCGCGTAAACTATAATATATAAATATAAGATTTAAGACCAACTGTATAGTTATACCATGTTTAAGCAAATAAATGACTGATTACTGATTAAAAAGAACTGGTTTGGGATCGACTTCGAAGGGTGAGTCAAATGTAATCTGTACTTGAACGGGTTATTGTTGGCTTTTTTAGTTTTACTGAAGTCGGTTCTTTTTTTTGTTAAATTTTTTTTTATTATATTTACTGCGGGGTTTTTTGATGCTGCTAGCAATGGCGTGTCGTCAAAAGTATTCTTGGGCAACCCGGAGCAGATTTGACTTTTCATGGCATAAGTACAAAGATGCTCAAATTTTTTGTACCTCACTGCCGGCTCAATAGTACAATGAAAAGTAGTAGAACCCTGTGAAGTTTAGTTTGGTGCAGTTAAACTTTCATATTTACTTTGTCATATTCGCACGCTGAAAAGGATTCTGGTAGCTGCGTGCGCCCACATATTCGTGACCAACACATAACCTAAAGACCAAAATAAACAACCTAATTTTTTTCGATTGCAAAGTACACGTCATTCGAAGTTGTTATTTGTTTTCAGGTGTTACTAGTAAACATTGGATCCCTGAGTACTGGCGGTAGAGTGATTGCTACCAAAGCCGATTTGGCGAAAATCACCCTCACCAACCCTGTGTGCACGGAAATTGGCGAAAAGGTCGCACTCAGCAGGAGAGTCGAAAACCACTGGCGGTAAGTTTTAATCTCTTAATCTTTCTGTTGTAATCCAGTGAATAACGAGGTTTTAAGCATATCTCCGTAACTATCTATCATAAAAACAAAATTTAAAATGCATTTGAGGAAATTGCCGGTTTTTTTTTTCAATATGGCGACGGGCGCTAAGGAGGAATTTCGCATTTTAAACACTCACTAAGATAACATATCAAAAACTACCGGACCGTTTGTAAGGTCACCCCCAGTTGTTTTGTTTCTATTCACCGAACAGGTCTGTCTACGTAGAACGTTGCTCTCGAGAAGGGATGTGGCGACGCATGCAAGAATTCCTCGGACCAACCACCGCACTAACATATCCGAAAATCCAACCACTTGAAAACCTTAGAAACTGGTGGTTGTCCACTTCCAAGTTCGAAATCAGAAGTTCATAATTTTCCTTGCGCCATTTATCGTGTTACACGGTATTTTCGTGACATTATTGAGCACAAGTCTACCTGGTGTCAAAAGTAATGTTTTCTCTTTATTTACAGGTTAATTGGATGGGGACAAATTCAAGGAGGCGAGACAATCGAACCAGCCAAGAATTAACAACCGAGTTAAACTTTTATATTATGCTATCATTATATTTAATAAAAAAATATATGACAAACTACTATTATTATTCAAGCAACTATACAAATAAAAAGTAGATATCATGCATTTCATTAATATTTTATTTTATTTCATTTTGTGTTTACAATATTTGATGATGATTTTTAGGCCATGTATATAAATGTGTTGATATCTTCGTCGTCCCGGCGCATGTACTTGTGTTCGATAAGCCACTCTAATTGCTCCTTTATCATCTTTTTCGAGGGCAAGAACATGTTCTTCAATATCTCTACAAGCTCGCTCTGTAACAGAAAAAGCAATAAATTAAGCCTAATCATTTTTAGCCCTCCAAAACTGGGGACGAAATCGTGAGGACGACAAAATTGAATTAATTAATTAATTATTAAAGAAAGTATTTATCTTAATAATATACTAAAAGTATTCTTACCTGAAGAGCTGTGTTTGTGATTCGCTTCCTCATCTTTAAGATTTTTATAATGGCTTCCTGCGTTCTCAAGATTCGCAATTGCACAATGGAGTGGTTATCTTCCATCTGAGACCTCTCAGTGCTGAGTTGCAATCTGCCAATCAAGTTTATTTTGCCACGTCTCTGTGGTTTCCCGTTTTTGATCAGAGCAAACTCTTGATTCACCCAAAACGTCGTGTTTTCGGCAAAATCTTTGGGATTTTGGACAGTAGGCGCATAACATAACAACTGACGTTTTAACTTCGGGAAAGCAACTAATGACCACAGAGTTCTTCTCAACTCTGGATCAGGAAGCTCGGTTGCTAAGCGCAAATTTTCGTAACTGATTTTCTCCATCGGCCTCTGATTCCACGCAAATAACACGGCCATTTGGAATGTTGTGACGTCAAGATCAAACCTTCCCACGGCATTCGCGAATGTTATTGTTCCATTGCTCATGTGGTGATACCACTGTAGTTTACGACCAGAATGTTTCTTCTTATAAAAATCTTCCACTTCTGGTATGTAATCTTCCAATTCCAAAGGTAGACTGACAGTAACCCTCTCCGAACCACGAGCCCATGCCCCTGCATTAAGTATTTTGATATTAATCGCGTCATGACGTGTCGTGTCCGCTCTGAACTGCGTGTTGAGATCTTCACTAACCTTTATGTCTTGGAACATACGCGCCAGCTTGTTGACATAGTCGGCGGGCATCCCCACCTCTCTCAGCCACTCTACCATGTCTTCTTCCCTTTCGGAATCAGCACTAGAATCCAATATTAATCTTCTAGTTAAATGGGCTTTATGATACCGCATAAATACATCTTTGTTTTCAATGTATTTTAAAACTAACAAAACGTCTTTGAGCCTTGACTCTATCTGCTCTGTAGTTAACCGTTTACTTAATGGTGTTTTCCTTAATAACATATCGCAATAATTAGCAAGCAGTTCAGGGCACTTGCTCTCTGGAGCAGTGCCTTTTGTACCTCGAAGAAGAGCAGAAGATGGAAGCTCCAGTTTGAAGACTGTAGTATCATTCACAACACATTTGTATGCCTTGTCCCTGGCAGTTAAAAACCTGGGATCATCCATGAAAGCATCCTTAGCTAAGGTACTGAATTTCTTAAATAAATCTAATAATCTTTCTACATATTTTTCTGAATCAGTTGTAATAATATCAGCAGAAGCAACCATGTCAGCAAGACCAGCAGATACAATATGAGCTTCTAGATCTCTTAGTATTGGCGTTACACCATCAGGCACTCGGTCAAGAAGGCGGAACATGAGCTGAAGTTTATCCATTTCTCCAGCTTTGATGAGAGGGGCACTTTCTGCTAGTAAAGTAGGCAGATGTTCTCCAATCAGCACTCTCTCACAGCACTGGGTGAGTGCAGCGACACTGCCACTGCCTGGCTCTAAGTATCTGTGTGCCCGAGATTCTTCTTCCTTCAGTCTCTGGTCGGCATACCGCATGTATGACTGTACACCATTTGCTGATAAATGTTCACTAGCTTTTAATTTGTAGAACTCTTCTGTCGCTTGCATATAAGCAGCTTCAAAGTTGTCTCTGTATATTTGTAATTTGTCAACAGAGTTGGAACACAAGTTAACTGGAAAAGAAGATTAAATTAGTTAACATTTTTAAGAAAATATCAAGGGATTTGGTAAATAACCAAATATTCTTATCTTTTAATACCATGGATGGCACATCTCTAGCCCTTGTGAATATGGATTTACAGTTAAAAAAACTTGGTGCAGGGAATAATGACTCCAGCGCACTTTCAAATCACAGATTACCAACATCAGTATTGTACAATCACAGTAGTAACTAACTGCAGGTTGATTAAAATAGCTGGCAAATCAATACTGATAACCCTTCATGTGAACTTTGTAACATTCGAAGTAATTTAAAGACTAATGGATGACATACTTTTAAATAATAACAACTTACCATAAGATTCTCTTACACCTATAACTAGCTGAGAGTCAAAGGACTCCCCATTACGTTCAGCCTGCACTAGTTTCATCGCAGAATCCTGCAACCTCTGCTTGATATCAACAAAGATGCTCTGGTTCCATGAGTCAAGCATCAGTTTCCTTACTAGGCTGTCCTCATTGTTGTTATTATTGTTTTTCTTCTGTTGATTTGATGAGTTTGAAGAAGACATCTTACTCATATTATTGATTGTATTCTCCAACTGCCTAAATGGTGTGGGCAGATAGTTACACTGTGTAAAAAACTTGCCCCACTCCGCAATGTACGCTTTAAGGAGAGCCTGGTCTTCTCTTTGAGCCAAAACTCTTGCTTGAGCTTGTTTTATGTACATCATTATATCCTGCTGCAGGGCATCTCTTAACTTGTAGGGCCCTCGATCGTCCCACAAGCATACAGAGTGAACAGCTCCAAATAGATCTTGCCATTCTGGTTGGGTCACCGTCTCCTGCTTTAGTAGTTTCAAAACTATAGGACGCATCGAGACCCATTTATCTTCGAAGGTGACTTGTCCTTTCTCCTACGGGAAGAGTAATTGAAATAAATTAAAATAGCATGTATAATAAGCTTAAAACAATAACATAAAACGACAGGACTCAAACTCACCTTTAACATGATTATTTATTATAAGGAAGCAGCCTTTATTTTCCATACGAAATCGTCATTAATCAAATCAGTTTTTTCTTTTTAATTGAATGACCGTGAATTTCCTAGGCAATGGCACGAACCATACAACAACCATACAGCCATTCGTAAAAAAAGCTTTATTTGTCATTTTGAAAAAGGTTGACGTACACTCATAGTCTCTATGGTCAGTTTAAGGTGAGCGTACACTGCATGACAGCGGACCAATGCAACGCGGCTCGACCAACTATTGTTTGCATCAAATCGTATGAGATGTAACAAACACGACGTCAACGGAACAACGGAACGTTCTCTTGGTTCGCCTAGTGCACGCGCACCTTTATAAGCGATACAGTGCGTGTAAACACCTCTTATTAAAAAAAAGATTGCGTCAAAACAAGAATGTCAAACTTTGTTGAACTCGAACGTCAACGTCAAACTAAATCTGAATTCGGAAATTTGGCGACTCATTTCAATTCATCGTTCGGCCCTCCTTAAATTAAATATAAATAATTCGTAAACACCATGACCACATTCGGAGAAATAACTGAGCCGGGTAGTCGAACTCTTTGGGAAGACTGGGATGATTCCAGTCATGATCATGTCAAGTTAGTATTCATTTTATAGGAGTTATTTACAACTTGTTTTACTTTCATTAACAGAAACACTATTAAATTTGTATTAAACTGTTTGTTTTAATTTTCAGATTACAATGGCAAAAGGACACAGAAGTACCAAAAGAAATCGACAATTTTATTATTTTTGAAGGAAAATATTTGTCAGACTATATTAAATTCCAAAGTCAATCTTTGACTTTGATAAACACTGTTTTGGGAACGAACATCAATCTGTACAAACAAGATAAATGTGAAGGATATGTTTGTACTCTTAAAGACTACAGTATAGTTCAAAGTAGCAAAATAATTGAACTGCTTAAAGATTTTTTAGTTCATAGCCGAGATATTATTGCTGTACAGACAAAACCATTATCAGAATACAATAGCACCATAACTGCACAAGATTGTGTCATTAGGAGTGTTTGTACGTCGAACTTGCCCTCCAAATTGAAATTTTCTTATCCTAAACTAGAACAGCCTAATATAATATCTGGAGTATCCGCTGGAGGTAATTTTGCTCAAAAATAAGCAGTCCTTTGATACATAGACCTTTTTTGTATTAATATAAATTTCCTTTTGCAGTAATTTCCTTGAGAGAGCACCTGGACCTGAGTGGGACTGCTATAGTCTGTTATATTGAACACCCAGAAGATTATGAGATAGAAAAAGTTCAGACGCTTCTAGAAAAGTTCAACTTTTACCGAAATGTTAAGTCAAAGCCTAATACTGTTTTTAATTCTAATTTGTATATTTGATTTTTGATAATAAAATCGTTATGAGAAACAATACTACTTTTTATTTAATTTAAAAATGAATCCTAAAAAACAAAGTAACAAGATCTAGTTATTTATCAAGTTATTTATGTCCTTTTGTATTTACAAAATTTAGGAGTGAAGAAAATTTGATTTGTTGCTGTGCTTAGTAATCAGGTATATGTAAATAAAAACTTAACAAATCACATCCTGAAATCCTGTCATACAAGAAACAGGTCTGAAAAAAAATACAGCAGTAGGGTGATCAGGCATAAGCTGCCATGACCACAGCACTGCTTATCAGTTCCTTAACATTGTTTACAATGTGCCTTCAAGTTTATCTTCAACCTCTGGTTTGTGGTAGTTTGGTATCAGCCGCAAAGCCTTTTAGATCGCGTGACTGCCACAGGTTTTACACTGCGTCGCGTCAGGTGCCATTCAAGCATTTAGCCGGATTCACATTTGCCGCCGACGGCATCAGAAAATGTGAACGCAACCTAATTAAATGTATGAAGCCCTGATGCGTCACAACACAACACGACAGACAAATGTGAATCTGGCTTTATATAAACAGAATTTTAGTAATCCCCATCAAAACTCTAACAGGTATATAACTTTTTAAATGAATCAGTTTTCCTTTCGATTTGATAAAAATTCGCATTACCCGTCGCCTTAACCCTTTGACCGCCAAAGACGGCAAATCACGTCATCGGGAATTCGTGCCACTGACGCCAACGACGCCTATTGACGTCAAAAATTTCAATGGTCAAAAACATGCTAATTCAAACAATTTATCTGTGTTTTTCAATCTTTGTTGATTTTGGAGCACTTTTTTTTTGGTTTGGCGTCAGTGGCACGTTGAATTGCTTTGCCGCTTGGCGCTCGAAAGGTTAAATATTCTACGTACTTATTCCAAAAGTTGTTTTAGAGTTTAGCTACAGGGATATAGAGGCATTATAAGAAAACACATTCATTTGATCTTATGTGGGTTTATTAGACATCAATTACACAACACAAAAATATTAGAATGATAAAAAATACAATTATTACAGAAAATAAAATAACAGAATCCTATATGAGTAAGCACAGCCTATTAATTGAATGCAGACCAGTTTTGAGTTTGGTTATTAAGAGGCATACATGAGTTACACCATGACCACGAAACTAACAGACCCAAAAGGTTTCCCTGTCCTACTAAAACGTATTCCATGTATGCACTCTTACGTTCAGTAATAAGTTTTAATTACACAATTAACATGTTTGGACAGATATGGCAAAAAGTTGACTATGCACGGTTGCATCATAATTGTTTTCAAATTGAAATAGGATTTTTATTTTTATAATCATATATATTCCTAATGTATAGTCAGGAAATGACAAGGTTCTTCACTTTTCGAGTTTATGCTATGGCGGTACTAAGGTCCAAAAATGACGAACATTTCCATTTCGCGACTGTACATTGTACATACATGTTCAATTTCATAATAAGAAAATTAACAAATGATAAGCATTATTATTTACATTTCACCAATAATAAATAAAATAAGTAATCATATATTGAATCAATAATTTAAAATTTTATAAAACATTTAGTTTGGGGTACTTACAAAGTACCCAAATTGACATTTTATTTAGAGATATCATTGTAATAAAAATGTATAAAACAAAATTTAAACAGTCAACAAATATACAAAACATATATCTAGTCTGATATGAATATTCAACACAAGTTTGTAATGAATAAAAATATTTATAATTAATTCATATGCGAAAACAAATTGATATAGGTAACATGATTTGTTGTGATAATTACAGGACGCTGGCTCTTATTTCTCATAGCAGCAAAATCCTCCTGCACATCATTAACAACCGCTTAACTTAAGACACTTCCTCGACTGGCAGATACCCCAAGAGCAGGCTGGCTTTGTCAGAGGTAGAGGCACTCGAGAACAAATTCTCAATATTAGGCAGATTATTGAGAAGCCCTACGAATTTAACACCTCATTCGTAATGTGCTTCATCGACTACAGCAAGGCTTTTGATTGCGTTGACTGGCAATGCCTGTGGAAGGGACTCTGCGAGCTAGGGGTCCCAGGTCACTTAGTTGCCTTGCTCCAATCGTTATACTCCGACGACCAAGGCATGGTCAGGATTGACCACACGCTCTCCAAGCCGTTCACATTTAAAAAAGGAGTAAGACAAGGCTGTATATTATCCCGGTGCTGTTCAACATCTATGGGGAGTATATCATGCGACGAGTGTGCGAGGACTGGGAAGGTGGCGTTTCCATTGGTGGAACGAAGCTCGCAAACCTGCGCTATGCCGACGACACAACCCTTTTCGCGGTCAACGAAGAGGAAATGTGCATCTTACTGGGCAGATTGGAACAAACCAGCAGAGAAATGGGGCTTCTCATAAACAGAGCGAAGACCAAAGTCATGATAGTCGATCGCAGCTTGTCGCTCACCATAACCAACAAGCTAAACCTGGAAGTTGTAGAGGAGTTCATATATCTGGGCTCCATCATAGCTGCCAACGGGTCCTGTGAAAAGACATCAGGAAGCGGATCGGGATGGCTAAGAGTGCTATGACCCAAATGGCCCGTGTATGGTCTGACCGAAACATCTCAAGGAAGACCAAGAAGCAGCTTGTTACCTCCCTAGTTTTCTCGATCTTCCTTTACGGCGCGGAGACTTGGACCTTCAAGAAAGCCGACCGCCAGCGCATCGACGCGTTTGAGATGTGGTGCTGGAGGAAATTGCTCGGGACTCACTGGATGGAACACCGAACCAACGAGTTCATTCTTACCGAGCTCAAGATCCCGATGAGACTCAGCACCATATGCATGCGGAGGAGTTTCGAGTTCTTTGGCCACATTGCCAGAAAGAGAGGGGACAATCTGGAAAAACTGTTGGTAACAGGCAAGGTGTGCGGAAGACGGCCCAGAGGAAGAAGTCCAACACGCTGGTCGGACCAAATACGCTCTACCCTCAATACCTCTATTTACGAAGCCATCCATGCAGCCCAGGATAGAGTAAGCTGGCGCAAAATAGTCCACGAAAAAGTTATTCAGAGAGGCCACGACCCTCAGCATTGCGGATATCGACTGAAGGAGGAGGAACATGATTTAATCATTTGATTTTTACGAGTACTAGGTACATGCATGTACAGTATAGTTGCCGGTAACAGCTGTATTACAAGTGGTTCTTAGTGATTCAATAATTCGCAAGACTAGTATTTAAGTTGTGATAATACATGTATTTGAAAAAATCATGCTTTATTAAAAATACGCTCGATTAAAACGATTAGGCCTTAACAGTACAGTGCAATAATGTGAAAGGTATATATTACACTACAGATTTGTCAAAAAGGCAGAATGATCAGATGACCTTAATGTATGATAGCTGTTACACATAAATTGTTAAAAGTAATTCAAATATATGTAGAAACAGTGTCATTACATTTGTGGAAGATTATCAAAATATATTTAAACATTTTTGTACAACATTGCCGGCGTTAGCAGCTCAATGGTCCAACATTTCCCAGTCTCTGAACTTGTACCATAATTTACCCAACGAATCAAGTCTTAATAATAAATACACGTCAAAGTTCATGAGGTAATAACATTCCGATTCCGACATTGCTTTGACACTTAAATTAAGTGTTATCATGCGAGGGAATTAATGAAATACTTGGGCCTTTTCAAAAATATATCATGTAGGTACAAGACACTAGAAACCACTTTACAACATAGTCAAAGTCCAATAAATCACGAGCCGCGAGTAAGGGTGCGTCTGCACTAACGGAGATACCACCACTTTGCGCGACAGCGGCATGGGTGTGCGATACATGCGTCTCGCTCACTCGTATGGCCGCCGCGTTCGGATCTGTCTCTCTCTCTCAACCGCGCAAAATCGTGGCATCTCCGTAACGCAGAGCCGGGCGGAGCAGACCGGACCGTGTTTTGCCCAATCACACTGTTCCCACACGTGCGATTTCGAACACTGTGATTGGTCAAACATAATCCGCTCCGCTCTGCGACACTGGAAACGCACTCTAAATATGTGCCAACTGTGTGATTGCGACTTGGTCGTATTTTCGAACCCAATTTCAACTTTCCATAGCTCTCCCTCGTATAAAAATATTCACATCTGTGAGCCATTTAGAAACTATTCAAGTCAATTCTGTACAATCAAAACTGAGCTCTGCCCAGATGCAAACTGGTCCTTAAACTTAACATTCGTGATTAAAATAACATTGCAGATCAGTTAAAAACTTATATTACACTTGTAACGTATATCATATTAATAAAGCACTTCCATACCCGCCATATCTGTTGCTATTAGTATAAGCTGATTTTAATACTAATTATATAAAAGTAACAAGGTGGATCCAGTTTGACGAGTAAAATCTATGTTTTAAATTTTTGCTCCTGTTACAGGACTCACCTGTATATGACAATGTGATTTGTCGCTATTAGTAAATAGTAGGCAATAGAGAGAAGAATAGACAAATTATTTAAAACTTGCTTTTAGTATACCTAGTATGGAAGTGACTTGTACAACTTACACCTATCTTAAATTGACTTTAAAATATTCTTATGCGCTATAAATAAATGTGTGCGTGTGGATTGAGTGAGCACCCTTCAAAAATGAAAAAAAAAAAATGTGCTGATCATTTAGTAAAAGTTCTAAAACAATTGTAAAACTAATTGATGAATTTGTAAAACGATAAATAAAAAGAATACATTCATTAACGTATGCTCACTCAGTTCTCACAAACAACCAACGAAATCTGTGAATGTGTTTATTTAACATATAATATTTATATCCTAATTTTTTGTAAAACTTATGCTTAAGGTAGGTAATAATTTGTAGATCACCTGGTTACGTATTTAAAGTTTTACAAATAATTTCGTATGCTCACTCAATCCGCACACTTTCGAAAACCCGATTTCTGATGAAAATACTGCAGATTGAAACTTCTATATATGTATATAGTTTAGTAAAACTCATATGAGAATTTGTAAAATACAAAACAAACCGCTAGATTATATTTTAAGAAGTGGAGTGTGATCTAAAATGTGGACTGTATCTTAGATTGTATTTTAAAATTTGAATATCTTTAAAAGCAGACAACGAATATGACATTTTAGATGGTGGATATTTAGTAAAAATAATTACTAAAAGTTGAACTACTTTGTAGTTTCCTAGATACTACAAATCTTAAGATATTTACATTTTTAACTAACGAATAATGTGTGGACTGAGTGAGCACTTACAAACATGTATTATGCAAAAATCATAACATATATATAGAAGTTTCAATCTGCAGTATTTTCATCAGAAATCGGGTTTTCGAAAGTGTGCGGATTGAGTGAGCATACGAAATTATTTGTAAAACTTTAAATACGTAACCAGGTGATCTACAAATTATTACCTACCTTAAGCATAAGTTTTACTAAAAATTAGGATATGAATATTATATGTTAAATAAACACATTCACAGATTTCGTTGGTTGTTTGTGAGAACTGAGTGAGCATACGTTAATGAATGTATTCTTTTTATTTATCGTTTTACAAATTCATCAATTAGTTTTACAATTGTTTTAGAAATTTTACTAAATGATCAGCACATTTTTTTTCATTTTTGAAGGGTGCTCACTCAATCCACACGCACACTAAATAAATCGCTACCTATGAATTTATATTAAACTCTATTGTAGGGCTAACACATTAGAACTTGTCGTTAAACACATTAGTCCCAGTCGCAAACGTAGCTTGCAAGTTCACCCGCAAGAAGTCATAACACTTTCTTCTTATTCATCAAAATCGAATAAATATAGGAATTTTCATTGTTTTTTAGTTTACAAGCAAGAAGTCACACTGGAGATTTCGTAGCATAACACTTTGAATACGTCGTCAAATTACACCGAAGACGACATCTTTATCAGTGTTAGAAGACGTTCAATTTCTAACTAAGATGTCTGTAAAAATCGGCATATAATTTTTATATAGAAACAGATACTATTTTTATACATTTTTATTATGTATGTATACAATTTCTATACAAAAATCGAACTATCGGTGTAACATATAAATACGCTTAATATTTTGCGAATTATTCTAGATCTGCTTAATTTTCGGTGTCATATGTTTGCTAGAACGAGACGAATGCTTATATCGGCGGTAATTCTAAGATGTTAGTCTTACGGGCTTATGAACATACATTAGCAATAGCATTAGAATATAGTATATATAATATCTTTTCACCACAGTCATTTCTAAATTTCTCGCCGCGGCCATGAAACGCATTTTCTTGCAAAGATATATGGCAAAATTGATTTTACTCGATTTTAATTAGGGAGCAAGTTTGGATAAAATATTTATTTTTTAAGTTTAAAATGTTATTTACTCAAATGTAATGGAGCTGTTTGGAAAGGTCTATAGGGGTGGATACTAAGAATGAAAGCAATACAATCCTTGCAGTCTGTAAAACAAGTACTTTACACACTGTTTATGTCAGACTATAACAATTCGAATCATGCTATCTCCCTTTAGCCGACAGTGAAAGCGTTTCACTGAAGGAAGAACACGATGTAGTTTGAACGTAATATTTCGAAACGACGCGCCACGAATATAAGAGAGACCAGAAGACAAAATATTTCCATTCTTTCAGCATGTTCCAATAATAAACAACATTAGCAAAATTAATTGTAATAGAAAAAAATGCTACAAAGGGCTTGTGCACAAATCACGCGAGGTTTTTCGGCAAATTTTGACCCCCCCCCCCCCTCACCCCTCTGGTGATATTTGGTGAGGTTCTTTGTTAAACCCCTCTCCCCTCCTACAACCTCAAGTGTATTTTTATTCCGACAGTATTTCTTAAAATATTTAACAAGTGAAGATTTATTTTGAACGAAACCGAGAAAAGGTATCTACTCATGTGGTAGTATTTTTCTTAGTTCGTTCACTGTAGAAAAAAAAATCACGTGAGGTCTCCTTACCCCCTCCCTCCCCCAACGTGATCCATCGATGTTTTCGTGACCTATGGAACCTCGCGTGATTTATGCACAAGCCCAAACCGTAACAATAATGTATTAGTTTTTTTGAGTATCAATTAAATCTTTTGTAAGATCACTTCAATTGTGTTTTTTGTCTGTAAACAATGTTTTACAAGACGGATTAATGTTTCAGTAATTATAAACTGTAGCATTTCATTTTGGAAGCGGGGAATATTATCTATAATATGCAGTTTATTGCATAAACAATAACACTAAAATGTATACAATCTAAAAAATCTAAATAACTTTAAAATTATATCACTTCCAGTTTTACTGTACCTTAAGATCTAAATTAAATTAGCCATTTATTTAACAGATATAGTCAAAATGCATAATTATTTGATTTCATGATATCTACATGCATGTTTATATAATATCTACATATCTTTTGGGTCCTTAATAAAATACAATACCTAACAATTGTAAACAATGCTATTATAATCTCGTATGCCAGACTTTCACAATGTAGCATTTCCCAGTAGCGTGGCTTTCTAAGGAACACGATTCAGCGTATGAGGTGTTATGAGCTCACTTCTATATTGTTTTTAAAGAAGAAGTCATCCCATTTTGTAGCTTGCCCATATTTCTTTGATTCTTTGACGCGACGCCACTGGTATACACTATAATTTTTAAACATACTATACATGATTTCACAATGGACAACTTTATTTGAGCTTTGAAACATTTCAAGGGCTCCACTACACTAATACTCTTTGGAAAGCGACCTAACAAACTTTAAATTCTTACTTACAAACCGTTACTCTGAAAATAAATATATTTTTATATTACTGTAAAATGTAAGTGATTTTATATGTTAATAATAAGTTTGTCATGACGTAGCTTATTAGTGTATTTTTGAAAAAGTTATATTATTATATAGAAATATGTTAGAATAAAATGTCTTTGGTCTGGCATTCGAGTTTAAAATCGCAGAAACTATTCCAACATGACACCTATGTTATGGCATAATATTATAATAGATATGAATCAATTAAAAATTAAATTCTGTACTTAGTTGCCTTCAGAAGCTTCTAATGACTATTTCTAGAACGATTACCATACAAATATAAAATTGTCTTGGACAATTAAGCTTTTATATGATATAAACTTCTTTGCTAAATTAACTTTGGAGGTACAATAAACAGCCTTTCGTTTTACAGTTCACACAGATGTTACCTTATATGTCTTTGAGTCCACCATTGTTCTGCCCACTTCTAACGTTATCCAGGATTTTGTTTACATATTCCGATGTTTTCCCAGCAATTTTTATCTCTGAACAAAAAATAAATTTAGGTTAACCAAGAGCCAAGGCTCATAACCTCAAGAGTAGGGATTGAATACGGGTATTCATTAAAATTAAAAGTGTTTCTAAACTAGCAGTTTTGTTTTCGAATGCTTTAAAACAGAATTTAGATATTGATATAGAACTTATATAAAATATGAAAATCTGTATTAATAAGCGAAAAACCGTAATTGAATACCGGTATCCGATCCCTGCTGAAGAAGTGCGAAAAGACTTAATTCAAACTTAAGACGATGTTCACACATTCACCATCATCATTTCAGCCGAATGACGTGCAATGCTGGACAAAGGCCTCTCTCAGAAATCTCAGCGTTACTTACATCCACCCGCGGTCCACACGAGATCGTCGATCAATGTTAAAGATTTGCGTCTTCTCACATTAGCAAACTTTTTTATCATCATTTTAATTATAAGGAAAAATGCAGTTGAAATACTATAAAGATTACATATACAATTACATAATAAATAAATAAAATAAAATAAAGAGATGTTTTTACCTGTTGCTGTGTTCACTAAATTCTTAATGTGAGCATTCCAGTCCACATTTGTCTGGTCATTTGTGGCCCTGTTCACCAGAACTTGCTTTATTTGACTGATTCCATTCAGGAGACGTCCTGGAAAGTCAGTGATAAATTAAATACGAATGTAATTAAAAATTAATATTTACTAAGCGAAGGGGAAACTTTAAGGCACGGTTCTAAATCGTTATAACGCAGAAACGTTTCTGTGCTTTATTTCCAGCTCCATGTCAGTGGAAACGTACCCTTTACGTCTATAAATTATTTATTTATTTATTTAAACTTAATTGCACAAAATACAGAAGTAAAAGTACAAATGGCGGACTTAATGCCATGAGGCATTCTCTACCAGAAATCTCTCCATAAATTATCGCACCTATTACGTCAGTTAATAATGTAGTCTTGTGTTCGTCAAACTACGAATCAAAGTTCATATAAAGTCATGGATTCATTCTTATAGGTAAGTAAAGAGTTGGGAGTAGGTAATAAACAGAAGTAACCAGCTTTAATAGCTATAATATAAGAAAAGGTTTTGCATAAAATGTTCATGTACAAGATTGCCTTTTAATCTTTTGAACGCCAAAGACGGCTGTGGCTGACAACAAGTCGTGCCACTGACGACACCTCGGTCAAACCAGTGATCAAACACTTTGTAATTCCAATTTTTTGCTCTGGTGGCAATTTTTAGCACCGTGAATTGCTTCAATGGCGGCAGAGTAATAGACGTTGTCTAATAAAGCTACGTGCCGTTAAAGTATTTTCATCACACTTCCTCGTAAACAAGGGTTTACAATACATGCTAGAAAAGCGGGCGGTAAGTCGTAAATTACGCCCTAGGGCGGTGAGTATTTTTTATCACACTAAGGGTTTACATGCTAGAAAACCGGGCGGTGAATCGTATATTACGCCCTAGGGCGGTAAGTAATTTTGGTATTGACTACTACTATTTTTGTTTTATTTCCTCCAAAGTGTGATGAAAAACGTCGTACGTGACTCTGGTGTAAAGGAATTCTAAACTCGTGTCATTAAAGCCCTCGCCTTCGGCTTCGGGCTTTTAATAGACACTCGTTTGTAATTCCTCGTTTACCACCCTTGTTACGTAATGTACTATAGGCTGTAAGTGTCTTCCTGGCCAAGGCAAGAAGTAAAACTTTAGACAAACCACGGGCGATAGTAATGCGCATCCAGATCGCATATTTATGGACACACAACTGCGATTTGGGACATTCACAAATAATGATAGCCCTAGGTATGTAATCTACAATTGAATCACTAGATAGCATTACTATTCATTGTGGATCATTCTGTATACAAAGACTACTTTGTGACTAAGGATATTGACATCGTTATTTTAACTGCTGTGAAGCCACAAACTTCGGGAAAAGCCATTGATCCATGTTTTCCCTGTGATACACATCTGTATAAAACCACAGGGCCTGTACTTCGAAGGTTTCTTTTCAAAGCTCATATTATTCTGTACTACATGATTAAATGATGTATTAATTTGCTTATGGCAATATTGCGATATATATATGTATAGGGCAATGTTTTTTGAAATATTTGTGATACTCATGAATAATTAATACCATGAGAATTGCAATGATAGTAGGAACAATGATTTGTTTATGATAGCTCTGTTAGAACCAGTTATAAAAAAAAACAGAAAGATGGGTTCCATTCCACAGTGAGAAGGCACATATGCGTAATTAGGGTTAATGGTGTAACCTCATAGTCTATCTTAACTATTATTATATAAAACTCCAAAATTGTATTAAAAACCAATTCTCTATATGAAGCACCTCTAGCATGTCTGTGACTCTTTCTCGCGCGAGAAATATTAACTATCTCTGTCATTACTCCAAAACGGCTGGATAGGTGTTTGCCAATTTTCGCCCAGGGAAGATGGACATCAAAAGATTATAATAGGATACTTTTTACTCAACTACGATAAAAAGGAGGGTTATCTACGCGGACGAAATAGCAGTGGCCTTTTAGTATTTTACAAAGATAAACTATGCAATACATACTGTGTTCTATTTGTAAACCGTATAACTTGAGTTTATTGGCCTCATGCTGCGCCTTCTTCTTTAACCTGCAGGCCCGAGAAGCCAGTTTATTCTTCTCTTTCCTCGTCTTGGGCCTGATGTTGAAAGGCAGCTCGCTAACGGGTATCATGTCATTTATCACTTTACCCAAATTGTCCAGTTCTTTTCCAATTAAGTAAAGTTTTCTAGGGTTCGGCGTCAGGTCATTTCCGTCGCCTTTTCTTGCTTTGCCACTAAAAAAAGATAAATTAAAATAAGCAAAAAACATACTTACTGTTGTGTGCAAAATAATAGCAGTGTATTGTACCTGGTTAAGTATTTTTTGGTACAAGGTGGACCGACGACCTGGTTTAAGATCGCGGGTAGAAATTGGATGAGGGCGGCGCAAGATCGATCGGTGTGGAGAACTTTGGGGGAGGCCTTTGTCCAGCAGTGGACGTCTGGGCTGATATGATGATGATGATGATGAAGTATTTTTTAAAACAAGACAGATGTTCAAAAGACAGCCTCATATTAAGAAACTATTTACCTAAATAAATAATAAATATCGGACAACCTCACACAAATCGATCTAGTCCCAAATTAAGCTCAAGAAGGCTTGTGTTATGGGTACACTAGACGACGTACGTACGTACATTCGTACTTATATAGATTTGCCCTGACCGGGATTCGAACCCGGGACCGCCGGCTCAGTAGGCAGGTGTCTACAAACTGCGCCAAACGGGCCGTCTAAAGAATGCTAGAAATGGTTAATAATAAAAACTGCTATTTTTAGAACCAGTATTGTTGTTTTTCTTTCGTTACTAAAAATGTTACGTTTGTTTTTTATGGCTCATTTCGATTTATTATTATTATTAGACTTAGAATAGTAAATATCTGCATTATTTTAAATATTATTAAGTTGTATTTACATGTTGAATCTTCAATTTAAGCCTTCACTGCTATTATTTTGCACACATCTGTATGTGTCATTGTATCTCAATTGGGAAGAATGTCCTGTTACAAACATAAACAAGGTCAGAATATCTAAAAACATATTAAAGACCAGACCTAGCACGAGTGCCTAAGCTTTATTAACATTTGTCATCGCTGAGGCGTCAAAAGAAATCTCAAACAACAAGTTCTATTCTTCACTCCAGATGGCGCCACCATTGCTAGAAGTAGCAATATGATACACAGACATAGTAGTTAAGTCAAGTTTCTTAAATTAGAGGAATTCATGTTTTTCAACTTATAAACTTGCGTAATTTTACGGTACTAACAACAAACACATGATGGTGGCGCCATCTGTAACAAATTTGTATTTTCTAACCTCTAATATGATTCATAAAAATTACCTATGTTTAATTCCTCTGACGCTACATTGGGGACTAAATACGGGATCAGTGACAGAGTTTAACACATGAGGATCTTCTGACTTCTTCTTCAGTACCAGGCGCTGGCCCTTGGGTCCCTTAGCTTGGACATTGTACTGCCAGAAATATCTCTCCTTCTTAGCGTTTTGTCGCTGTTGTTTGCTCTCAGAGCACTCGTCGTTCGATTCTAGAATTAAAATTGTATCAATTGAAATATGTTTAGTATTTTAACCAATCTTGGTACAGGGATAGTTGGACATCCAAAGATGGTTATAGGATACTTTTATCCATTGTCAGTAAATTAAAAAATACGCTGACGAAGTTGCGTGCACCTCCTAGTAATTGCCTATAATAGGGGTTCGTTCCCAAACTGTAACGTGGGGCCCACAAGAGGAGCAAGCACATCGGGTAATTAAGAGCAACATGAAGGTACTTTATTTTATAAGGGTGTCACTAAAAAAAATATGGAGTTGTGGTATAAAGATTGAGAACCCGTGACTCAGACTTTGATATACCCTTAGTATGTTTCCACTGATTTAGGTAGTTTAACAAATAAATTGTCATGTAGTGTGATTTACATACATACAAAATCACGCGATGTTTTATCTACGAAAGATATGATTGACTAAAGGGAAGAAATATTGATTAATACGATCGCGGCAGGGACTGAATAACCGAAATGCTACTTTATCGGTCATCCGACCTTTAAGAATTTTATAGGTACTTTTATTTAAAGAGGTCGTTTGGACGGAAGCTTGTTTGGGTACCTAAAATATTGATACCGGTACCGGAATGCTATTGTAACGGTCGGATACCTTTAGAAAGACCCGGTCAAAACCGTTTCTAAAGGTACCTTTTCAGTCCCTGGTTCGCGGACGCGGATGCTATAGAATTCGCGTAGTTTTTTGTTTCCTTTGGGTCATGACACATGACGTCTCTTACTGTCCGCGAACGTGTTAAACAATAAGCCCACATGATACTGATACAGATATGATCTAAGGAAAACAAAACAATTATGGTGACTCACCTATGTATCATAACAACACATTCTTGTCATCTATTAATTTATTTAACTTGATGCAAGAATTGACTATAACATAGTTGATCACTATAATCTTATTTGTAATTACCTCAATTTATAATCTCCTTAAATTTTAGTCTTCATTGATAAATTAGAATGAATCTTAAATGATTTAAAAAACATGTTTATTTAATTTCAATTAATAAGTTATTTTCTTTTCCATCGAGGGATGCCAATATATATTATCATACAACCTCAAAAAAAAAAACTGTCAACCCAAAAATGTTTGATTTGAAAATACAAGTTTTAGAAATGAAAAGGGTCTTGACAGAAAGACAGACGGACGGACAACAAAGTGATCCTATAAGGGTTCCGTTTTTTCCGATTGAGGTACGGAACCCTAAAAAACTAAGTAGAACAATATCAAATTGGCACAAAGGAATAACAAACTTATACCTATAGGAATAGGATTGTTTTTTCACTACCACTTTGATAGAAGGACCTATTACATAAACTTATACAATATACACATAGTGAGCTGTATTGTGACTTTGTATATGCAAACAGCAACCTGGGCTTAAAAACCTTATCGCATTACACAGCACCTGTCCTAACCTAATATAAATTAGCACTCCTACCATCTGAGGATAAATCTTCATATCTGTCACTATCTTCATCAGTCGCATCCCTGTCATCCTCATCCTGAGAGAAGTCTGCAGTGCCGGGGCTCAGGAGCCCTCCGGAGAGGGAGGACACCGAGCCCGCTTCAGCCAGGGAGCTTGTTGATAGTAGATGCTTGCGAGGCTCGCGCCTTTGCCATATCTGGTATTCAAAATCTCATATTACCATCAATTTCGTTTTGTACCTCTTTTGTTTTTGGATAGTATTTAAGCAAATGATAAAGTAGTCTGGAGTCTGGGCTAACATTCAATGTAAGAGGCCCTGGGCACTAAATAATGTGGCTTCTATGACTGTTTTTTAATTGAGTAAAAAAACAAAAGGTAGCTTAGGCATTTGCTCATTGTGCTGTAGAAGTAATGGAAAGTAATGTGTGTAGTGGGGTATTTGTTTTATTTCCTGATTTATACAGTCTGAAGATGTAGATAGGCGGATAATAAGATAAATTGTTTTCATGTCCATAATGTGTAGTAGGTTATTATTATTACCAGGGTTCGGAAATTCGGATCGATATTTACCTAAAGTTGACAAAATCCTATTGCTATCTCACTCATACGTCAAACAAAGCCGCTTATACCTACGACGGAATAACAAAGCCGCCAAAGTTTAGTTAAATATCGATCCGAATTTCCGAACCCTGGTAATAATAATAACCTACTACACATTATGGATATGAAAACAATTTATCTTATTATCTGCCTATCTACATCAGACATTTATGAGTTCTAGGTATTACTATGAGGAACCAAAACAAAGTTGTTTTTTTTTATATGAACATACATATACAAGCATGGTTTATTAATCTTTGTAAAGTTAATTTAAAGCCACAAGCTGCCATTTCTGGATTAATGTATATAAAGCGAAGGCCGAAGTTGTCTACAAGCAAGTTAAAATATTTTGTAGACATACTTCTTGTTCATTGAATGTTATTTTGGTTTACCCTTGTTTGGTCGAATAATTTTTTGCCTAATTTTGATTTGCCTACTTTCATTTTGTCTAAAATTACTTTGCATATTTATTCAGTTTGCCTAATATTCGTTTAGTCTAAAGTCATTTCGCTTAATGAATATTTTGCATAATCTTGTTTCGCCGAATTTTCATATTGCCTAATTTTTGTATATATAATTTCATTTTATCTATTATTCAACTAATATAATTACATTTCCTATAAACGCTATTTTGCCTACTACAATTTTTGTATAATTTCAGTTTGCCTAATTTGCACAGTATATTATTTTACGTTTTTTTTTTTATTACATATTATTTATTTATTTATTAATCAAAGTATACACCTTAAATATATTCAATTCCCTGCAAAACTACCTACTTTACAATATCCACCCTAATATATATACTCGTATAATAATGTGATAGGTTTTAATAGTGTTTTATGCGGCCGCGGCTGTCGCTCTCGTATCGGGCTATCCAGCCATCTTCGAAAGTGCCGCAGTTTATTAGACGCTGCTTAACTCATCTGTTATAGATGTAAAAGGCTAATGATGATGATAATGCTTAATAATGTAATAATTGAACCAATCAGAACTAGTTCTCTGCTGCGTGTCATATGAAACTGACCAATGTTAATAGGCCATATATTTTCCTTAAACGCATAATATCCGCACGCACATTTTTTTTAGTAAGAAAAAACGCCCTACCACATTTAATTATACTTGATTACAGTGCGACCAAAAAGAGTAGAAATAAAAAAGTGGCAATAAGACCCATTAAGTTCGGTTTTAACCTAACCTACTTTACTGGCAGCAGTTTGGTTCTGTTGTGGTCGCAGTTCTAACCTAACCTAACCCATTAAGTTCGGTTCTAACCTAACCTACTTTACTGGCAGCAGTTCGGTTCTGTTGTGGTCGCAGTTCTAACCTAACCTAACCCATTAAGTTCGGTTCTAACCTAACCTACTTTACTGGCAGCAGTTCGGTTCTGTTGTGGTCGCAGTTCTAACCTAACCTAACCCATTAAGTTCGGTTGTAACCTAACCTACTTTACTGGCAGCAGTTCGGTTCTGTTGTGGTCACAGTTCTAACCTAACCTAACCCATTAAGTTCGGTTTTAACCTAACCTACTTTACTGGCAGCAGTTCGGTTCTGTTGTGGTCGCAGTTCTAACCTAACCTAACCCATTAAGTTCGGTTCTAACCTAACCTACTTTACTGGCAGCAGTTTGGTTCTGTTGTGGTCGCAGTTCTAACCTAACCTAACCCATTAAGTTCGGTTCTAACCTAACCTACTTTACTGGCAGCAGTTCGGTTCTGTTGTGGTCGCAGTTCTAACCTAACCTAACCCATTAAGTTCGGTTCTAACCTAACCTACTTTACTGGCAGCAGTTCGGTTCTGTTGTGGTCGCAGTTCTAACCTAACCTAACCCATTAAGTTCGGTTGTAACCTAACCTACTTTACTGGCAGCAGTTCGGTTCTGTTGTGGTCACAGTTCTAACCTAACCTAACCCATTAAGTTCGGTTTTAACCTAACCTACTTTACTGGCAGCAGTTCGGTTCTGTTGTGGTCGCAGTTCTAACCTAACCTAACCCATTAAGTTCGGTTCTAACCTAACCTACTTTACTGGCAGCAGTTCGGTTCTGTTGTGGTCGCAGTTCTAACCTAACCTAACCCATTAAGTTCGGTTTTAACCTAACCTACTTTTCTGGCAGCAGTTCGGTCCTGTTGTGGTCGCAGTTCTAACCTAACCTAACCTGGTCGTTAGTTAGAATAACATTCGGCAAAATAATCATTAGTTAAAATAACATTCGGCAATATAATCATTAGTTAAAATAACATTCGGCAATATAATCATTAGTTAAAATAACTTTCGGCAATATAAGAATTAGTTAAACTAATATTAAGCGAAACAAACTGTATTTGAAGTGATGATTAGACTAAACGAGTTTCGACAAAGTGATCATTTATTGAAACAATAATTATGAAAACTGAAATTAGGCAAACCGTTGGTTATACTAAAAGTTGTTAGGCAAACTGAAATTAGGCAAATAATTTTTAGACAAAACAAGGGAATACCTGTTATTTTAACATGCTATTAGTAACTTATAAACCTACTAATATAAATTATAAACCTACTCATGTACAATATAATGATTATATGATGATGTAGATTATATAACTGTGCATGATGCAATTTCCATATTAACTTGCATGCCATTGAGCAGATAGAATCATTATCTTAACCCTCAAATTGTTTGTTAGCTAAGTTACTGTTATTTGTAAATTTGTTTATAAATGAATATCACACCTGTTCCATAGTCAAATGAGTTGGTGCTGATGAGGACAACTGTGTGTTCTGTTGCTGGACACTAGGTGTGAACGGTGGCAGCACCATGGAGGCTGGCACGGACTGTCCCAGTGCTAGCTCCCCACTGTAACCATCCAGCCGGAGCAACAGCTCAGGCAGCTGGTTCATGGGCTGAGCAAAACTAGAGGATGCCGAGCTATGTTGACTAGATGGCGAAAACGCTAACTGAGCTCTGCTATAAGGACTACAGGGACTCTCTGAAGCTAGCGTAGTGTTTGTCTGAAGCGTATGCGGCCCGCGCCGCGACCCGGTCATAGCCCCGCCGATTTGAATACAATATCCACTCTCCTCGGGCAGAAGCAAATCGTCAAAATTCAGGTCATCTAATAATGTATCTGGGTTGGCGTTTAATTCGGCAAGAGTCGGCCCTAATATTAAATCGGCTTTGTCTACTTGGAAAATATCATCATCATCCATCCTAAAGTTTTCTGATTTAGTTGTGCTGTCTGTGTCGAATGCCAATTTGCTGTACGGCATCGCGGGGGCGTAGGAGCCAGTCAGGGAGTCTTGGAGGCACAGATCGAGGTCTGTGCTGAAGTCACCCATATCAGCGCGGCGCTGCGGGATCGGCACTGACGCCGACACCGTGCCCAGCTCGAACGGGCTCTCCTGCTTAATCTCCACCCCCCCATCTAGTAGAAAGTCATGTGTGTAAATAGAATCGGACATTGCACGTGTTTGCGTTGCGCGACCTTGACTTAAAATCGTCTCGTTGATAGACACTGGCGCGCGCTTCCGTCTTTATCGATCGATTCGCTGTGAGACCCACGTGTCCCTGTTTGTGTTTATTCCATCAGACTGTTTATGCACACTATATTTACATTGACCACTGTTTTCAAATAGTTCACGGAATTAAACATTATATCTATCAATTACATAACTATAACAGAGCACATTAATTCGTAACCACTTGATTATTCCATAGACGCGATTATTCACAATGACTTTTGATATCGAATTTGTCAATGGGGTAAAAAAAGAGTTTCACAATCACTTGCAACTAGATATACACAAAAGAATACAAATCCAATGAGTAGAGTAATAATCGCAAAGAGCGAGGAGGAAACAAGATGTTTTCAACTAGAATTGGGATTCACAATTGAAAATATTTTTATCACGACAATAACAAAAACAGTTGCCCGTGTACTGTCGAAGAGTAAACAAAGTACCTATACCTATCTATCTATAAGTATAAGTGTATATTTAGCATACACAAAGGTCATTAAAAAGAGATAGCGCATATGGCATAAGCTCCAAACAAAAAGAGTAAAGTAGCTGAATGGTGGGGAGAATGGTGTGATATACAAAATATATAATACTAAAGACGTTATTTCCGGTATTTTTAAAGCTGGATACTCACTAGAAACAACAGTCATATTATTCTTTTAAACATATTTATTTATAATTTCGAAAATACCTTTTTGACAATAATGTTTGAGATATATTCTTCAATAAATATACAAGTAATATTTTATTTGGAGTAAATGTTCAAAAATGTCACTTACGCTTCGTGTCTATGTAGAACAACCTTATGTTTACTTTTTAAATTGAAGTTTAAAAAAATATTTTCATAGATGTCGTAACCAACCAGCTGAACGTCAAAAGTATAGTGACAAATAATATTATTTTATTTTAATATTATTATGGGTGACGATAAATCAAATTCCAGTAAGAAATGTGATACAAATAAATGTGATGTATTAATTATTGGCGGTGGCATGGCCGGTCTGGCCGCCGCCAATGAACTTATCAAAAATGGTATGGACGACTTTAGAATATTAGAAGCAAGGAAACGAATCGGTGGTAGAATTATTTCTATCCCATTGAATAACCACGACGTAGAACTAGGAGCTAACTGGATTCATGGCGTTTTGGGTAATCCAATATTCGATATAGCTATGGCCAATGGTCTGGTAAATATAATAAATATTCCTAAGCCTCACAAGGTGATAGCGGCGACAGAGGATGGTAAGCAAGTTCCCTTTGGGGTGCTGCATGAAATACATGAAGCGTACGTAGTGTTCCTGCGTCGCTGTGAAGAATACTTCCTCTGCCAGTACCTGCCCCCTCCCGACATTCATAGTGTGGGGGAGCATATCAACTTGGAGGCCACAATATACCTAGAGCGCTTACCTGAATCGGAAGAAAAAAGACTCCGGCGACTTATATTCGACTGCTTGTTAAAACGGGAAACATGTATATCGGGCTGCAGCAGTATGGATGAAATTGATCTTCTAGAATTAGGCAGCTACACTGAACTTCAGGGTGGCAACATTATGATCCCCAAAGGATACAGCTCCATATTACAGCCTCTGTTAAAAAAAATCCCACATGAAAAGATAATATCCAATCACCCAGTAAAAAAGATTATCTGGGATTATAATTCAATAAGAACTCTTGAAGATATGGGAGAAGAGTCAGAGGACTCAGATCAGACTGTGATAGAAGATATATCTAAGAGTCCTGCTACTGATTTGGTGAACCCTAGTGAAGGAAGCTCAATGTCAGAAAATGTGCACAAACCAAAGAAAAAGAATGGAAACTATGTTGAAGTTACCTGTGAGAATGGAGAGACTTTTTATGCTAATCATGTGATATGTACAATACCTCTCGGTGTCCTCAAAGATCATGCCAAGGATCTCTTCCAGCCTCCGTTGCCTCAATACAAAATGGAATCCATAGAGAGATTACTATTTGGTACAGTGAATAAAATATTTTTGGAATATGAGAGACCATTCTTGAATCCAGATATTACTGAAATTATGTTGTTATGGGAAAGTTCACCTACTCCTGAAGATATGGCAGAATCTTGGTACAAAAAGATTTATTCATTTAGTAAAGTTACAGAGACCCTGTTGCTTGGTTGGGTCTCTGGTAAGGAGGCCGAATATATTGAGACATTAACTATGGAAGAAGTTGCTACTACTTGCACAAATATTTTAAGAAAATTTTTGAATGATCCCTTTGTACCAGAACCACTAAAATGTGTATGGTTAGTATAGTTCATTTACATAATGTTAGAACTTTAGTATACAAATAATTCAAGCTACGAAGATGCAACTCAATATTATCAATGGAATGAGCAATATTTAATATAATATTTTCCTTTAGATGATAGTCCTCTTATATTTCAGTATGTTTCATCATGTCTATGTTTCGTTACAGTACAAGTTGGAATAAGCAGCCCTACACGAGAGGTTCATATACGGCTCTGGCTGTAGGAGCCAGTCAGAGTGACATTGAGAGTTTAGCACAACCCCTATTCCGAAATGTTCAAGATAAAAAGGTAATAGAAAAAACCTTGAAACATTTGGTTTTACCCATTATCTTTAAATGTTTCATCATTGACTAAGAACTAAATATTATCAACATACCCCAGGATTTTGGTGCACAAATATTTTAACACAAGGTGTCAAATCATTTGTGCACCGAAATCCTCAGGGTATGCTTATCAATAAATGAATTGCATTTTGCCTCAATGCGGAAATATTTATGAATGCCTATTTCACAGTTATTACATATTTAAAAAATTGGGCAAGGGCGAGTCCAACTCTCGCATGAAGGGTTCCGTACCCATAATCTATAACAAGTTTGTTGTATGGGAGCCCCTTAAATATTTATTTTATTTTATTTTTAGTATATGTTGTTATAGCGGCAATAGAAATACATCATCTGTGAAAATTTCAACTGTCTAGCTATCACCGTTCTTGAGATACAGCCTGGTGACAGACGGACGGATGGACAGCGAAGTCTCAGTAATAGGGTTCCGTTTTTACCCTTTGGGTACGGAACCCTAAAAACCAGTGGTGTTAGAATAATACTTAAGATTATTACTCCTTAATATCTATAAAAAAAATTGGAATCAGCCCTTGAAGCCTTTAACCGCCCTAAAGGCCTTTCAAAAGGCCTCCTTTTCCATTAAATCATATTCAAAAATATGAAAGTTGCATTTGATTTAGTATAACTAAAAACTAGTTTCTTTAAAGATCCTCTAAATTTTGTTAGGTGTTTTATAGTTTATTCATATTAACTGATAATAAGATAAGCTATCTTTAAATTTCAGCCTACGTTGCTTTTTGCTGGCGAGCATACCCACAGCAACTATTATTCTACAGTCCATGGAGCTTACTTGTCCGGTCAAACGGCAGCAAAGCGTCTCTCAGCACCAGAAGAGCCTGCATCACAACATAATCTTCTAGAATATGCAGGATCAGCTGACCTCTCCTCGTGGATAGAAGGGATACAACTAGGAGGGTAACTGGAAAGAGTTTGTATAACATACTGTATTATAAAACCACCTTGTATAATGGCTATTGAAATGACAAAGGTTAATTGCCTATTTAATCATAGTCGAACAATATTTGGTACTAGTTGTAGTGTTTTGTATTTATGCCTAGCATTGTTGAAGACTGTTGATGTCAGTGGTATCCATTTGAAAAGGTTTCCATTCAATTTTGTATCATATTAGTTTGATACAATATTGGATATTTGAATTATTGTTACCGATTCTATCTTTCAGTGCCAGGTCTACTATCCTGACTACTTAAGAAAGGCTTCGATTGAGATTTCGTAACAGCGCGCTTATGAAAAATGAAAACATTTGTAAAGTCTTTTGAAGTTAAATAGAAACTGTTTTGGTAATAATGTAAGGTAATGTTGTACAAGCTTAATAGCCATTAAAAATGATTCAATGGAGTTACCTATATTGTAAAATCCTAAACAACTATTAAATTTGATGAAGTGGAGTGGATGAAAGATAGAGTTATAGAGCCTATTTATTTTACCTGTGAATTAGGTACGTAGAATTAAGTAGCAACGAAGCATTGCACCATAGCCAAGTGAGATCCTATTATTCCATATAATTTTAATTACTTAGCAGCCCATTTATTATAAAATATTCTTATTTGGCTCCTTTGAGACTTTTACTTTTCCCTGCCCAAATAGTGTAGTTATGTTTTCCATATTCCATAAAAAGACAATTAATTTTTTGTTATGTATAGTCATGAATCATGATCCATAGTAACTAAACAGGAAATTCTTGTGGCATACAAATACATAAATAAAATGGAACGAAATCGTCTAATTCTTATAACCCATAGGTTAAAGTAGGCCGCTCTCTATGTTATATGCTTAAAGCCTTATAACTATTATTATAATAGGTACTGGTAATTTGAATCTAAAACACTTTTTAGTGTATTAGGCGGTAAATGTACCATTACGATGTCAGAATACTATCTAATGTGTTTGACGGATACTATCTCTATTCTATAGATATAATTTTTACCAAGGCTAATAATATTATATCTTAAAATACTCGTGATATTTTAAATATGGTCAGTAATCGGGATATTTGCCTTAATTGATTCACTTCATATACCGCGCAGCCTAAGACACGAAATTATTGGTAAATAATAGTATTTCCTAGTTGTTTCATATAATAGCATAATAATTTATGAATGCTAGGCCAAATGTGTTATCATGTTATATCTGATCTAGTAGTAGATTGATTGCAAATCTCACGAAGAACGTGATTTTAGTAAAAAATGAGTGTGTATCTAGTTATTTTGGGCTACACCAATTCTTATACAAAAAGTTTATTTGGCTAGGGCCTGACTGAAAATGGAAGAAAACCTAGCTTAGCCACTACACGATTAACATTTTTATCATAAAATAGATTTATAACAAAAATGTTAATGTACCAATAAGCTATTATAAAAATCTCTAATATGCTAATTATTTGCCTGTTAATTATTTAATATTTTATTTCATGGCTGACTGTACAAAATGGATAGTTTCCTCTTTTAAGTGGTATCTGTTTTTGTTGGTATTAGATCACGTAGGTTTACTGATGGTCGCATCTCGGTCTACACGCATTTGCGGGATTTTCTATAAATTATTCTACACGGGTGCATTACTATTCGCACTGTATGCAATTTGTTGGGTGGGGAACTGCATCAAACCAGAGAGTTTGAATATAGGTAATAGAGTGTATCACTGTCTAAGAAAGATATATACCTAGCTTTGAAATAGTTCTCCAACTAGGCAGCATTACTGTCTATTATTCCCAATACAGCAAATACATGGGGGAGTGACTGTCGATATTACCATTTCTAAGCAGCTATTTTATTATACTTTAGCGCGCCAAGTGTTGTCGAATACTGTCTCCCATCATGACTGCCGGTGAACCGGTTGAAGGTCCAATTAAATCAATCCATTCAAAACTATCTATCTAATCTATAATATAATAAATAAATAAATGTTAAAGGTAGTATTATCTAGACAGTTCTATGAACTCCTTACTCTCTGGTTGTACAAGACTCCAAAGGCACGCTCCTTCTCTCTATTTGCATACATTCATTTAAGTTGCCGTAGCTGACCTAACTGTGATTCCGATTGAATTATTAATGAAGTATAGTCGGGGAATAAAAAGCCTCATCACTTTTGGACTCTATGTGTTCGTGTTACGGTTCAAGTCACGAACCTTTTCATTCGCCGACTGTACAATGTAAGTAGGTACATCCAAAGAGGCGAATAATTCTAACAGTAACCTAAATGATTATCGGTTGTGTTACACTGCAAATGTCCGTTAGTTTCAAACTATTTTTTCCTGAAATTACGCAAATTTTCATAAGTATTCTTCTGGTAGGTTTTTAAAAATCCTGTTAAGTTAGTGATGTTAGAAAAAAACTTTCAACTTATCTGGACTTTGAAACATTTGGGATAAATATATTCGAAACACCTTAGAAAAGATTTCAACCAGATTGTAAATTATATACTTACTTATTTTATTGTAAGCCATGCCTCGCTACATGTTACATATGTTTATGTAGTACCTAAATAACGATATCTCACTTCTGTTACACTGTCGCTCTCCTAATTGTACAAATGCTTCAAAAATATACAAAAAATAATATATATATATTTATATAAAAAGGCAAAAGGGCCTTTTGCCTGAAAAGGGCGAGGCTTATAATGCTGCGTCTCCACTGAAGCGAGCGGAGACGTGCAGAATCGACCAATCACAAAAGTGAAGCGAGCTGAGATACCTACATTCCCCATCTCTCCGCCGCTTCGCGTCGCTTCAATAGAGAAGTACCCTAAATGCGTAAATGTCTCAAAAGAAACAGTGTTATATACTTACCTGCCTCTTAAAGCCCACTGTACACTACAATGTACCTACAAATGCCGAGGTAATTTTAATCAATCATCCTTTAAATGACAGTTCGATTCTTATTTTAGAAACACGAAGAGTACTTTAGGCCTTAACTTACGAGGTTCAGGGCAACTGATTAAATTATGAAACTTTTATATTACTACTTCTTAAAAAAAGCACAAGTTGTTACATGTAAATTTAAATTAATTATTTGGATATTTTAGATGACTGTGGACCAGAATTTGGTTGAATTATATAGAACTATTTAATTCGAGACTTCAAAGTGAAGATGTCAATCACTAGTGGCTTGCCCATTTTATAGCGATCTAGTAAATTTCCTTCATTGTTCTTAGAGAATAATTAAGCAAAGCCTCTCAAATCAGTGAGATCTTTGACGCCACGCCCCTGCACTGCTGCATTACCTACCTACATACAATTTTACGACATGTGTAGAATTATAGATTTTGATCTCGAACAAACAAAGGTAGGGTCATAGTTAAATATATTTTGGGCTTGCTCGCAATAATTTTCCTTTGTGGAACAAATGAAAATCATGTTAAGAGTAGTTTCGGTCTGATTAGATTCGAGTGTTGTTTTGTTTATAAATTATAATATGTTGGTTACGATTTTAACTTTGTTTGATGATAATGTATATGCAGGCTGTCTTATATTATGACAAGGCTGTTCTGTTACTTCTCTCTGCAGCTCACTGTCCATCCTTATAATTATGAATTACTTTTTACAATGATGTAAAAGTTGATAGGTACCTAATCAAGAAATTAAGGCTATGTAAGACAATGACTAAATTGTATAATTTTTATGTATAAAATTAGCTTGAAATGCATTTTCCTATATAGAGCAAATTATAGATGTAATGAAATAAATTTTGTGTTATATGCATTTTCGATCGGATAGGTATATTCAATTTTTCTAGTCAGTGAAGTTTTTTGTATCGCTTTAATAAATCAGTTAGGATGACATGCAGCATTTTGTTTTTCATTACAATACCAATACCTTGCCTACTTAGGTAACTGGAAATGGTACTATGTCAAAGTAATATAAATATTATACCTAACGCCACTTGCGGTTGCGGTTATGGTTACATAGTCAAACCACGTCAGATCTAAAACGTAGTGATTATGATTATATTCTCTTTGGTCAGATCTCTTTCAAGCAAATGAACTGTCAAACCATACAAACTGACTCACTTTGTATGGTTTGACATTTCATTTGCTTGAAAGAGTATAAGCGTGGTTTGACTCTACGAAAATTTTACTTTTGATGTACTTAAAATTTGACACAGTTCCATTTAGTCGATTATATTTACGGAGATGCCACGACCATATGCGACCAGTGGCGCGGCGAGCGGCTGAGCGAGACCCATGGATCCGAACGCGGCGGCCACACGAGTGAGCGAGACACACGTATCGCGTACCGCTGCCGCTGTCTACGCAGCTATTACACATTTGCCCCGTTGTGTTCTAGAAATCAGGATCTTGTGTCAAGATATAACCTGGGACGGCTGGGACTGGATCGACGTTTCTAACGACACTCGATATCTCTACTTACTTTAGCTATGTGAACTATTCGAATTTATGTTTTTTTTTTCAATAGAAATATTTTTTTATTGCCAATTGAGATAAATCGTTATAATTATGATTATAAGGTATTTGTTATCCACTGAGTTGAAACCGCAGGATGGCTACCGAAGCAGAGGCAGACTGAAAAGGAGTTGGCGGGATGACCTGTACGCATTCGAGAACGTTTGGCAGGAACTTGCTCTTCAGCGAGACGACTGGCGTGAAGGAGGGAGGCCTTTAGCCAGCAGTGGGACACATGTAGGTATAGGCTAAATAAAATAAAAATGAAATATTTGTTGATGGTCAGTGCCCTCTAGCAGGAAAACGATTTATAACAATGCGTCTGTGGTTGGTGTGGATGTAGGCGCGACTTGAGCTTGTGAGTGTTGACTGTATCCCGACATCACCCATAAGTGATAAAAAACCGGCCGGTTAAGTTTGGTTTGCACCTGGTATGTATGGCGCCGCATACAAATGAGGTACAAAGTTAACGCAACCGATCAGTTTGTTGTATGGGCGGCCCAGGCCCCAGATAGACGGACGAACGGACAGCGGAGTATTAGTAATAGGGTTCCGTAGTCAACTAGGAACCCTTATAGTTTCGCCGTGTCTGTCCGTCCGCGGCTTGTAGATTTCCATTGTCAGTTTCATCGTCCTAATATTCAGGGGGCCTATGATGGTTGCCTTTATCACGTGATAAATAAGTGACAAAGCATTTTGTTGTGTATTCAAACTCGCATTTCATCAAAACGTGACGGATGCTTTTTAGGGTTCCGTAGTCAACTAGGAACCCTAGTTATAGTTTCGCCATGTCCGTCTGTCTGTCCGTCCGCGGCTTAGCTCCGTGATCATTAATGCTTGAAAGCTGAAATTCGGTAGAGTATGTGTATGTATCACGCCGACAAAACGGTAAAATATGAATCCAAAAAAAAACTTTTTTTCGGGTACCTAGTCCCGGTGATTTTTTTTTGTGTGTGTGTGGGTTGCCGTTGAATAGGTCTTTTAAAAATAATAGGCGTCTTCAAACATAATTTTTTGGTAGTCAGCAGTTTTGTAAATATTCGCTCCGGAAATCCAAAAAATAGCGTCCCCCCCCTCTAACTTTTCAACCACGGGTCAAAAAATTATGGAAAAAGTCATAAAAATAAGCACTTTCAATGAAAACTATATTGAATAAAATCGGTCGAGCCGTTTTTGAGTTATCGCAAAAATTCATAATTTTCTTTCAAATGACGTAAGTGCCGCGCGGTGTCCTTATACTTCGGGAACGTTACAAATATTAGTTAAGTGCCATACTGTATTAAAACATTTCGCTCAATCTGGCACGTATAATCGATAACTTCCAGAATGTAATAAGTAATTACAGTTACTTTGGCGTTTACGACCTTTTTATAAAGCTTACATTTTTTCTCGTAACTTAAACCTCGGGCTTAAAACCGCTTCGATTGTGAAGGATTAGCAACTACGGAACGGAACCCTGAACTGAGCGTGGCCCGACGTGCTCTTGGCCGGTTTTTTTTTACCCTTTCCTTTGGGTTTGGTGCCCTTTCTCAGTACCTAATTGTCGACAGGACAAAGCTGCTGAGAAGTAGAAATTAAGAAAATAAAGAAAATCCTTCAACATTTTTATTTAATGTTGTAACATATAAAAGTGTATAAAATTAACAAGTACCCAGCACATAATAGATTAGATAAAACTAAGCTAAAAATAAAATACTATTGGTTACAGTTTAAAGTAAATATTCTGTGATGTCTGTTGATTAAATTATAGATTAACACATCATATTTAAGTAGGTAGGTTCTAGCGCTCTACATTAACAAACTTGTGACAATAATAAAATCACATGGTATGATATGCAAGTAAAATAATAAGTGCTGTCTGGTAATAACAATTTTTATATGGTATTAACCATAATTATTTTAACTATCATATCTTATTTTGTCAGGTACCTAATAACAGTCTAAATTTACAAATGATTAATGTAGTTATCAAGATCTGTTCAATAGACATTTTAAAAACAATTAAGAATACTAGCTCATTATAGTTAGCAGTTACAAAAACCAATAACTCCGATATCTGCTATCTAGCTGCCATATGTGACTATAATTAAAAGCTTTTATTTAACTTGCATTGTATGTATGTATGTATGTATCTAAGTATGTTTGTTCGGGTGAAATCTTGCAACTCAATTTTGAAGCAGATATCGTCAACCGATTGAGCTGAAATTTTGCATACTGACTTAACTTTGATGACAATACAATATACCATGGGGCTGATCTGATGATGGAGCCGGAAGGTGGCCATAGGAAGTCTATAATAGAAAAAGGAATCCTACCGAGCTTGGGCTCTTTAGAATCGTCTCAGTGAGCATTTGATGGATATCCAAAGAAAAGTACAGTCGGCTATAAAAGCTTGCCACTAACATGTCATTTTTGACAGAAACTTATTTATATTTAAAATCAGATCTAGGTCTCAGCACAGATTATGCTAAAAAAAAATAAGACTATATAAATGGAATGTGTCAGTAAATAAATTAAATTTAAGTATAAGTATAATCATCATCATCATATTCCTATAATAGCAATAGAATATTTTGATCATCATATTTTGGACAAATGCATAAGTTATCAATTTCAACCTGAAATACTCATATATTTCTAGCATGGAACAATTTGTACACTGAACAGTTTATGGTTATGGGTACCAGGTATTAAATTATTACAGGTATTAGACTATGGTCGGGGATAGTGCAATACCGCGTAAATAACAGCTGTCGATAAAGTTCTCATTTTAATAAAATACTTAGCATTTGTTTGTATATTGAATTGTATCTACAGTTGTTACTTACGTGGTATTGCAGTATCCCCGACGATATGTACTGACTTTAAAGCAAATTTTAAAGCTGTTGATTGCACCCTTATTTTTATTATGCTTGACAACATTCATGATTAGGAACACCTAATATGGATATTTTTTAATATAGAATCTTACCAGATTGTCTAAAGTTAATTATGATACAACCAGTGCCACTAATAATATCAGGCATATCTTATGTTTCTTTTAGTCAGAAAGTTATTATGTTAGTAATACAGTTGGTTAAAAAGACCTAACCTTATTATTAAGATAATTTGAGTATTCTTGATGGATATATAATAGTGCTTATTGTGTCATGAATCAGCGTACAACATGCAATTCTACAGTAGAATTTTTTGTTGTTATTATAGAGAGCAATTGGCTTTCCGAATCTGGTGACAGCTCATGCCAAGCGCACTTTCCAATTAGAGGTACTTCTTCCAGGGGAGGCCTGAATGCTACTAAAAGTGTAAGACAGCACCCATCACTTGAAGGATCCTTTTCAACATTGAGCAAGCCCAGGGGCCTGTGCTGCCCCACATCTGCTCCAAACATCTCTACCATAAACCTCCTTAGTGTTGAATGCACACTCTTTGCTGGATTTATTTCACACACAGGAAAATGTATAGCAGTCTTTTCACTCAACAACACATGGAGCCTGTTTGTACTTCGCCGTTTAATGACTACAATCAACCTCAGTAAATCTTTAACATGTGGAATGGCAGCCGGTAAAATATTTTTATGCCATCCTTTCTGAGAATTACTTTGTTTGTACAACTGAGCTTTTTCAATAAGGTGCAAGATATCATTGGATCTCAAAGTTATTTCTTGTAGATTTGAAATCCATTTTGCTTGTAATGATTCTTTGTCAGCTTTGGCTGGTGTCTTGAGCTCTCCTCCTGTGACGTCTGCCGTTAGCACGAACCTGTACCACATGCCCCCGGCGGTTTCTACGACCAGCAATGTCGTCGGGTTGCAGTGCAGGCCTGTTTCTTCAAGAACTTCTCTCATGGTAGCCTGCACAATTGTTTCACCTCTCTCCATACGACCAGCGGGCAAGTACCACTTGCCAGCACAACTTTCTTTCGCTTCCTGCATCATTAATATTTCATTTCGCTCGTTTATCATAACACAAGCAACAACGTAAGTGACGTTCTCACCGAGTACCGGTTTAAAGTTAGATGGCGTTGTGGGTGTGATGCCTTGAGATTCCGCAACAGAATTTTGATCAGCGATTGTAAAGTCACAGAAGTCTTCGCCTTCCAGGCCTAAACCTTCGAGCAACCGAGCAACATTCGTATCTACTTGGCGCGACATGTTTACCTACTTTCAGTTTTGAAAGATATAGCACAACTGCACTAAACAAAAATCTAATTGATCACCATTAATAATAGAAACACAAGTTTTGTATATAAAACCTCGAAATCAATTAATCGACTTTAGGAATTTGAAACGAAAAATTTCGCACCTCTTGTGTTTACGTCATAGTAAAGTTGACTCGTTCTCGTTAATCTCGTTTGTCCCGTTTCCAAGTTTTCATTCCAAATGAATGACGTTTCGTTTGCCTGACTGACAAGTAAATCCGGATGCCACATTCCACGAATATTTATACATTCTACTGATTCTACAAGTAACAACGGTAAGTTGTAGGATTTTTTATTTATTTCAAGAATAATACGTAAAGATTGAAAAAGAAAAAACTAAAATCCATACTAATATTATAAATGCGAAAGCGTGTCTGTCTGTCTGTTACCTCTTCTCGCTTAAACCGCTGAACACCGCTGAATCGATTTTGATGAAATTTGGCATGGAGATTTTAAGATCCGAGGAATGATGATTTTCATCCTGGAAATTATCCCTAAAAAGATTGAAAAGTGAGCAAGTAATTCATGATGACATTGATGACCCTGTAGGAAATGTAATGATTAGACCAAAAGCACAATTGCTCTTACATTTGCTTAGGCGCTTTTAATAATCCCTTTTATTGATTAAAATGATTAGGTGGATATCTATCATGTTGTACGAGGTTGCTTCTATACTTCCAAGTTCCACGCGGACGTAGTCGCGTCGCGGGCAAAAGCTAGTAATGTACAGTAAACGGCGATAAAGTTTGCACATCGATCTTTGGAAAGTGGCAATCGGCTAATTTCGACTTCGTATAGCGATATCTGTGTCGCACACACCATGACGTTTGTTTTGTCAGTCGTGGTTCAAATGCGAGAGAGTGCAGTCGCATATCCAAGTCAATATATATATAGAGTTGCTAAAACCTACACAAAATTAAATTTGTACTATGGCATCTATAGGGAAAAAAGGTAAGCCGTTACTTTGCCAGTCACGCGAAATTATCTACAATGTTTATAAATATTTTGTAACTGAAGCCGACCAATTTAAAAAAACATGAGAATGTTAATGTAAGTAATTACACTTTTTGTCGATCTTTAAACCCACATTTAAGTATCCTAGTAGTATAACATCAGTTGCTAATGCTCAGTCAAGCCCTTTTAGGAATGTGGGCCTGAATATATATATTTGTATATTATTTTTCCCCAACAAGAACATTATAGCAATAACTATATATTATTACATCGAGTTTTACAGCTCTATATATTCCACGTGAAATCAAAACAAAACAACAATAAAGTACTTAGTTCTAAATTCAAATTCTGATGAACGATTAATCTAATAATTGATGTACATGGAAATTAGCATTCGTTTGTATTCGGAAATGCGATGATTGCCGATGTGCATTCTTTATCGCCGTTTACTGTATACTATGTTGTGCACAACACATATTTAATTATTTATCCAAAAATCAAAGCTATTTAAGACACATAATAAAGCTCAATGTTTTCAAAGAATGTTGTGTGCAATGTCAAACGTCTGTCTACTGACTTGACAGTAGCAGTGAGCGGATCGAACAGCTTTTCATTCGATCACAGTGCATTTGGTGAATTTATAAATCAAATTACACCAAATCCTAATCAGAAAACATGTCTTTGACCAAGACCAATATGCTGGTATGTTTCTTATTTTTCCCGCAATTGCAATCAAAATGTGTTTATAACCTTTCTGACACTGATTAAATTACGTAATGTTTCTAGGTGCGATCCCTGAGCACCTCATCGGCTGCTGCTCAGCTCATCAAACCTCCTGTACAAATCTTTGGTTTGGAGGGTAGATATGCGTCGGCTTTATACTCTGCCGCCTCAAAGAACAAGGCCCTGGACGTGGTTGAAAAGGAACTTACCGCGTTCCAGCAAAGCATGAAAACCGATGTGAAACTTAAGGAGTTCATCGTCAACCCGACCATAAAGAGGTCTCTCAAGTCCGAGGGTCTTAGGAATGTTGCTGGCGCGGTATGTAAACTGCCTTACATAGAAAAAAATATTCTAATAGGACACTTAAGTTTAAATGACATGCACAACCTTCAGTCATTTAGTTCAGATAAAATCAAGTATCAATGTCTATCAGGCATAATACAACATCCATCTGGGCGCTGTTTTACATATTAAAACGCAGTTGGATCACTATACCAGAGACTAGTAACCAACACATTGTAATTTTCAAAAATGTCACTTTACAGATAAAATTGGCCCCTGCCACTGGCAACCTTCTGTGCCTGCTGGCTGACAACGGCCGCCTTGGCAAGTTGGAGGGTGTGATCAACGCCTTCAAGGTGATCATGGCTGCCCACCGCGGAGAGGTCACTTGTGAGGTGATCACTGCCAAGCCTTTGGATGCTGCCCAGAAGCAGAGCTTGGAAGCTGCTCTCAAGGTATTCAATATATTTGTTTAACCCTATTCCAGGCTAGTAATAACCCCCCATAAGCCATTTCAAAACGGATCCTTGCCACGGAAAATGATAATAATTAACATCTTAACAAATATCTTTTAACTATTTCTTTGAGAGAGATATATCATATCCTTGGCACAAAGTATATCATTTTGTGTTAATATTCATCAAAATAAGTATTATTAGATATTAGACAAATTATTGACTAATTTAAGCTAGTGCAGTCAAAGAAATTTCGCTAATAAGCAAAATGTAAAAAGAAATGCCTTATGAACATCCTCTTTAGTAGAAATACTTCATTTTAAATTTAATATTACTGAAGATATTCATAATATCTATCCCTGGGAATATGTGTGGCTTAATCCAGAAGTATCAACATTTCTTAATATATTTGCCAATGGCAGTGGAACAAATGAATACATATCTCAGATATTGATGAAGCTAAGATTTCTTTGAATAAAATAGCAACTTGTGCTATGTAAATCTATTTTATTTATCATCGTCAGGTAAAAAGTATCCTATAACCATCTTTACAATGTGGAGGTACACCCAACTCCTGACTGTCAAGTGTCAGGATGGGTGGTGTATGTTTATACCATGAATCTATTGATTGTCAAATTCCTTTACTTCTCTAAAAAAAAATACATGAATATACAGTTTATACATATATTGCTCTTGATTTGCAGAAATTCGTGAAGGGCAACCAAACTATCCACCTCACTGCTAAGGTTGATCCTGCCTTAATGGGAGGCATGGTGGTCTCCATTGCTGACAAATATGTGGACATGAGCGTTGCCAGCAAAGTCAAGAAATACACAGAGCTCATCAGTACTGCTATTTAAATGTTGTAACAGTTTTCAATACATCTCTTAGTCAAGCGTAAATTAAATAAATCAGAAATCATTAGTATTTGTTTTAATACCCAAATCTTTTTAATTGGACTGATGACTGCTACGCTAGAAATATCCTTTCCAGGCGGTGGGTCCCACTACTAGGTTCCTTTAATTACACAAACAATAATATGTAGTTCAGACATTATATTTTGAACTATTGGCCCCACCTAGCATCCCATAGGTAAATAGCCCATCTCGCGTTTACCTCTGGAAGACTGTGGCTAGCTCAAGTAGGTACCAATGGCGTGGTACGTAAGTATTTTGTTTTTCATAACCAAACAGGATTTCTTTTCAATGGGACTTCATGTAAATGTTATTTCATTTCACTCAACGTTCAAGGATGAATCATTACTGTCAGAACGGCAGGTGTAGGTATGCTAATTTACCATGAACCTTTTGATTATTGACAAATGCTATGCACCTTGTTATCCTTATGTATGAAGCGAAGAGAAAGCCACAGAAGAAAATAGAAGTATGGAGCAGTAATTTTACAACTTGGTGTAATAGGTATATGTAAGTACATTTTGAGTAACTTTTTTTAGCATAGTTGTTTTATATTTTAGTGAATTCACACCACGCCCGCTACGCCATTACGACTCATACAGATTTTTCTTTTTAAGTATATTACAAGTCAAGGGTTAAAAAAACAACCACATACAAACGAAACCAAAAATTTATTGTGCAACCCGCACATTAATCAAAACTTAAATCATAACAAAAATAACACTCTCCTTATAACACAAGTTATATTTCTTTAGGATTAACAAGGATATTTTAATCTGAGATCATTGTACAATCAGGTTTAGCGAGATCATTTGACTAAATTATTGAGATGATTATTATTAACCCTCTGTTGGAGCTGCATCTCCTTTGAGAAGCGCGTTTTCTGCTTCGAGTTCTGCAATACGAGCTCTGGCAATCTCCAACTCATCTTCTCCACCATCAGTGCCTAGATGTTTCCGCATATACTCTAGAGCATCTTCAGGTTTGTCCGGCTCTTCATATAAACTAACCAAGACTTTGGTGAGAGCATCCATTACTCCTGCTCTTTCTAAGTATCTTCTGAATTCTTCACGTTTAGAATCAATGGGCTGCAATGAAATATTAAATTGTTTAAATAGTTTTCAACATTATTATTGCGAGATAGAAGGTAGTTCGTTGTCATTTATTTAAAATTAAAATATAAATCAACACACTTGAGAAGATTTAAAGATGGGCAAGGTTCAGCAGTAGTCATTTTAATAATCGTTAAAATAAATGTTTATTATTTTGCAATTCATATATATTTTATAAGTTACGAGAAAATGAAATAAGAACTTACCTTATAGGACGACATTGTAAAATTTTGCAGCTGCTTGCTTGTACTTGTCTTCTATTGCTTATATTTATCGAAATTATACTTGATAATTAGTTTACTTTAAAAAAATATCAAGTTTGATTATTCAATATTCAATTTGCTGCAATCGCAATATCCCACACCAAATTGTCAATAACATAGATTTTTCGAAGCGAAACAGTGACAGACGGCGCAACGTATGTTGTCTATGCCAAGTCTAAGCACTAATCAGTAATCACTTCCGGTCAAAAGAAGGGTGGCGAATTTGAACAATAGAACCAAGATTCCAGTCCAGTGGATAATTATGGTTTCGTTGATATAGCTATATGCCTGTTACGTTATAATTAATCACCGTGATTAATTTTGTTTGCTTGGTAAATTAACTAAACCATAGCTTTAGGTAGTTACCTACTTGGATCTAGATGGCCGTGATTATAACTAATTAATGCCTAGTTTACACAAACTTAGTACTAAACTTAATACTAATAAATAAATAAAATATTTGTTAGACTGAAATGACCCAGCTCTGCATAGGTTGATCGATCATCCTCTGAAGTCTGAGCTATGCCTATGCTTTGCGACTGGCCGTACTGCACTTGGAATTTCAAGTGTAAGCAGCCGGCCAGCAATCTCCAATCTAGTAGGGAATCCGAGGCCAGCTAGCGTTTGAATGAATATAACCCGGGAAAATTTGCATTGCACTGTTTTATTTTATTTATTTGGCTGTGTTAAGAGTGTATTTATTTAGGATACCAGAGAATGTGGTGTTAACAACTCAACTCTTTTCCTCAGACGAGTCACGTTACAGGCTATGACCGTTTTCACCAGAAACATGACTGACAGAAAACGCACAACCTAACCTTTGGACGTTAACAAGTTTATGACATAATTTTTATTTTGTGACAAGATTTTATTGCTTACCGTATTTTTCTTTATTCATTCACCTATTGACCGCCAAGCGGTCTAGCAATTTACCGTGCCACTGACGCCAGAGTAAAAAAAAAAAGATGTGCCCCAAAATCAACAGGGATTGAAAAATACTTGTAGCGGTTAGAATTACAAAGTTTTTGATCATTGAAATTTGGACGGCTGTGGCCGACGTGGCGTCAGGGGCACGATTTTTTGTTGACGGCCACAGCCGACTGTGGCGGTCAAAAGGTTAATCAATTACTCGCTAAGATTGAAGGGAAACCACACTCGGAAGGATTTCGGTATTGTATTACAGGATCACAATGTTGATCGTAGATATTCTTTTGTTGTTTTAAACGGACCCTATACCACGGACGGCGACGGATGTACGGCGCCCGTAGTGTGGGATCTGGGTCTGTCAAAAATGCAAATGAAAATGTTTTAAATCAATAATAGAATATTGGTGTTCCGAATCAACAGCCATCGAGATAAACCGAATGGTGTTTATCTCCGCTTTTTAATTGTCTTGTCGATGGTCGTGTCTTACAGAAGCTGCACGACATTGCCTCATTTGCGCAAATCGTAATAACTATCTTATTATAGGTATTACTAATGTAAAACGACAACATTACTTAAGTAAAAATTTATTTTTTTGTATTAATGTAGTCACAAGCAAATTTTTGTGACATAGAGACCAATACATACAATTTCAAGCTCTCAAAATCATTAACATATTAGTTTGATATATATAACGTAATACAGAGAACATAGAGCATTGGTGAACATGAACTTATAAAGTGTTCAAAATATTCGGTAACTTAATAATAAGTTACCACACTGATAAGCTAATATGTAACTTAATTATTGTTAATATAAAGTTAAGAACGTAAAATACAAGTATTGTAAGCTAAAGTAAAATACTCTTCTGTTATGTAAAGTAATGCATTAATTTTAAGATTCATCATCACTGCCTTGTTGTTGCCGGGGCTTGGGGCCACCTGCCCGCTTGGCCATAATGATTTGGTCAACTTTAAGGATGGTAGTGGCCGCTTCCACTGCGTATTTGAGGCCCCACTGCTTGAGTGCGAAGGCGTCGAAGATGCCCTTCTCGTTGACATCGCATACGCCATTGTTTTCCGAATCGATGTCGTATCCAGCGTTCTTGTTACCCTCCTGTAAATTAATTTAGATTTTTCACACACAACAGTCACAATGTGCAAGTGGATGATTACCGTCTTGCGCCAAGACAGTAACTAGGAAGAGCTAGTTACATTAGGTTGAGGATGAGGAGCATAAGGATATAAATTCCTGTATGAACCTAATGCGCCAGGCAGTTTCACAAACTGCACTGACGATTGGGCTAATTACGATCTCCAAACGGCTTCATTTTGCCATTGTTTAAATTCTCCTAGTACATACCTAGTAACAACTAGGTTCTACACAAGTTAGCCACAATAGTTTTTGGTGCCAGGAAATTGTAAAATTACACCGTTGCAAAATGCAACAATTACGAATAGTTAAAAGGAACCAATGCCTATAAATGTTATTTCATTATACCTTGTGAGCCTTGTAGATGTTGTTGATGACTTCAGTGGCATTAGAACCAGTGTTCTCAGCCAGTGCTCGAGGGACGCTCTCCAGCGCAAGCGCGAACTTCCTCACGGCATATTGCGCCAGGCCTGGCAGAGTATCGGCATACTGGAGAAGACGCTGGGCCAGTTCAATCTCTGTTGCGCCCGCACCTGGTACAAATCTGAAAAGTACGGACATTATTACTTTTATTAATATGTGGAACTTTGTTTAGTGTTGTACAGGGGGTGATGGTAAAAACAGGCGCCATATCGAAATAGGGCTAAAGTCAACTAAGTTTCTTTTGTGAAATCGAGTTTGATGTTTCCTGGAAATCAGGAAAATAAGGCCAAATTTGTAATTTTCTGTTAGAGGCTTATTCCTTTTACAATGCTGATTGTTTTAGACATTTTTCTCTATGATCAAACATGTTTCTTAACTTATTATTGTTTCTTATTTATCTCACTACCTAGAACAGGGCTATTGAGATTTTCTGGTATATATTTGAAACCTACTGTTTGAATTTTTCATTGATAATTTTTGTTTCAAAAACTACTCGAAATTGACAAAATTCACGCGGAAAATTAGTTTTTTCAACTTATTTTTGACTGCATGCAATGAAAGCATGAAGTAGCTATCTTACTACCTACATATAGTCTGACCAAAAAGAGAAGAAATTAAAGTGGCAATACTGTAGTTTCGTCCCCGTTTTCTTAGATTGGTTAGAAAGGGACGACACTACAGTATTGCCACTTTTTAATTTCTACTCTTTTTGGTCAGACTGTAATTCACTTCAAGAAGTTGGTTGAAATTATCAATATAATTCTCATAATATGATAAAAAAATATTATAAAAGGAATAAGGCCTCTTAAATCTGAATTTTTTGGATAATTATTATTAATTATATTATCCTTTTCCGTTACGGCAAGATAACGCACATCCAGCCAAAGAGGGTGACAATCAGCAAGTCTTGGCTCTATGGGGCATTGTCTCTTTCTCATGGAACCCAAGCTGTTCAATATTAAGTAGGATCACTTGGAGATGTTTTTCTAAATGACTTGATCATATTTTAGTGACCAAAAATTTAAAATGTAATTGAGACAATCTAAAAATCAAGCAATCCAATTAGTACATACCGGCCATCCCTAGCAGCATTCTTGAATGTGTTGACACCATCATCAATGGCTCGCTCAATGTCGTCCATGTAGTTATCGGTCGATCCTCTGATTACAACAGTAGAGATGCGCGATTCTGAGCTCTCCATGCGGAAGATTACCACACGGGTGTCACCAACCTCATCTACTTGTACCACATCACAGTATCCAAGTTCTTGAGCGGTAGGAGTGGTCATCCTGGGTAGCACCTGATAAAAATTAAATATACATGTATAAATAGTTACAGCATGCGTTCTTATAAGAACCAATAGGGAAAAATGGGGTAAAGATGTGATGGAGTGGTGCCCTAGGTACAACAAAAGAAAGCAAGGTGGTCAATACCGGAGGTGGGAAGACGACATAAAGAAAATAGCAGGAACAACATGGATGAGAACAGCAAGAGACAGATCGGCTTGGAAAAATCTTGGGGAGGCTTATGCTGAAAAGCAAGACAGTCAATGACTGTAGACAAAGGCTTATATTGTTTTTAGTTACAGCACAGTCATATTAAACTGGTAAAAGTACATATGGTCCTTAAACAGTTCTGACAAACCAATCAATAAATAAATAATATTATTTTTTGTTCTTATATAATTCATTTGGATTATTAAGGGACAACTACTATGATGTACAGTTGAATTATCTTCATAAAATTAACATAATTGTACTCACAGTGGCATTAACAGTTTTCGCAACACGTCTGAGGTCGAACTTTGATGGGATGCGCACAGCCATAATACCATATTTGTTCAGTAAATGCAGAGCCATGTCACCAAACTTAGCACCAGCAACGATAACCTTAACTCCAGTATCAGCAATTTCTTTGATCTGTTTCTCCAAGTGAGATTCCTCGCCTCTGCTAAAGTTCAGAAGCTCATCAGCCGATTTGATAAGAACTGTTCCTTTGGTCTCTGTTTGAGTGATATCAATGGGACATGAGTAAAGAGCAATCTTAGCTTTCTGGACAGAGGTGACATCTCCTTCAACTTCACGCTTGAATACCATTCCGGAGAGAACATCAGACTGCAGGAGACCAGCTCCAAGAATCTGTAATGTAATTTAAAACTTTAAAGAATGATGACAGTAATAGACGTATATTTTAGTATGTAGTAGGAACCTTTTCAATTTGCACTGAATATTTGTAAACTTTTATATTTTAAATATTATGAATAATAATAATTAATGAAGAACTCATTAAATAACAGAATGTGTCTACATCTAAGTAGTACAAATTTTCATTTTGCTATTTATTGAAATGTGATTTAGTTTTTGTACATATAAATATTAAAGATTACCTTGCAAATTCTGACATTATCCACATTGAATGTAGTTTTTTCTGGGAGGATAGCAATGCAGGCCTTAGCAACCAATCCAGAAATAAAATCTTCATTGCCATATTGCTTTGCCATAATAGATGGTTTGACACCCTTGATAACTTCTTCTACATTCTTGATATCTTTAATCTCATAACACACAAGTTCAGGTAATATTTCAAGGCACTTTTCAAGAGCAGTTTCATAGCCGTCAGCAATCTCGCTGGTGGTTACACCAAGACGGAGCAGTTCATCAGCCGCCTCCAAGAGAGCACCAGACATTACAATGACAAAGTTGGTTCCATCTCCAACTTCAGCATCCTGCATCTGACTTCCAAGGACCATCAGTTTGGCTGCAGGATGTTCTACATCCAATTCCCTGATGATGGTACCAGCATCACTTGTGACAAACTGTTTGTCAATGTGATTGATGATCATTTTGTTCATTCCATTCGGACCATAGGCGGAGCGCACACTTTGTGCAAATTGCTTGCATGCAGATATGTTGCGGTATACTGCCTCTTCCAAACCAGAAAACATCTGAAATATATGTAAAGTTCAGTCAAATAAACTCTGTACACATGTCTATTTGTAGGCTAGTTGCCATTGTTTCTATTAAGGGTCTTCTAAACAGGCCATGTTTTGTTGCAATTTGTGGCTGGCCATTAATTACAATTTGCTCTAGCGTGTCAGAGAGGGACGGTTGCCGGCCACAAATTACAGTAAAATATGGCCCGTCTATAAGCCCCTTAATAGATAATTGCACGTTTTATGTATAACAACCATAGGTTTTTTAAAGAAAGATAAAAATAACGCTATCTTTAATTTCAAACGCAGGGGGATTGATAAATTAACATGGTACTGGTCAGATTGTTCCGGGACCGTGTGAGAATGCGGTTATTGCGTTTAATAAATACATATTGAACATTTCAATGTATGTTTTCAATAATTTACACTCAAATTCATCGTTGAGTAGAATCATGTGATCAGTAAATGGTATAAATAATGAGAATAAAGGAATAATAAAACCATAATTCCCGATACACATGATATGACAGAAGTAAGGTTATAATATCTTACCCGTGCCCCATCTTTCATCATTGAGGGGACACCCGGTGCTCTCGGTACGTGTAAAGCCATTTTTGTGGATTATTTAAATTATCTTCACTGAAAATCACCAAGTCTATTCAAATTCAGAAATGAACAAAAGATGGAACTAGTCAAACTGAATCACACGACACCGACATGAACCACAGAGAAAATAGATTTGTTGAATGACATTGACAATTCCTTAACACATAGTTTAAAGAGAATGAGATAAACGCCGAAGTACCAACCAAACAAAAATGTATTTATTAATAAAATGATTAACAATCGAAAAAGTGATATTCGACGTAAACCCGTTTAAGAATTTGAATATCCCTGAAATTCACTTTCTATATTAAAATTATGAACACTTTTAGATATAAATCTAAAGTAATTTATTTATGATACCTAAAAAGTATGAAAAATTAAATCCTCGTAAACAAAGTGTTGTCCAAAATTAAAACCCGTTCCAGACCTTCCGATCCGATCCGATTTATCGGATGAAATCGGATAATGTGTAGTGTAATGAGTGTAACTGTAATTGTTACGAAATCGGATAATGTGTAGTGTAATTGTTAGGATTTTTCTTCCGATAAATCGGATCGGACCGGAAGGTCTGAAACTGGTTTTAGACTTTTAAAAATTGCCGCGTTTCTGCTGTTAACCTTTTTAGGTAAAAAAAATTTTTTTTTTTAATCAAACCATGATCAAACATATTTCTTAACATATTATCAATCTGCTTAGAACAGGGCTATTGCTATTTATTGGAACTTATGTATTGGGAACCTACAGTTTGAATTTTACATTGATAATTTTTGTTTCAAAAAGTACCTACTCGAAATTTTCGCCTGCACGCAATGAAATAGCTATGTTACTTTCTAGAACTCGGGGAAAAGTATTAGGTATTCGCTTCAAAAAGTTGGTTGAAATTATCGATAATATTTTTCATAATCATAGTATGAAAAGTCTTCCTATTGTTATAATGTAGGTACACATTCAAGGGGAGAATAAGAATTGATCGGAAAACCCCCCCTAATTCTTAGAAAAAGTTACAGATTTTTCTGTAGCTTAAAAGGAGAAAAAATTATGAAAATGATTTTCCAGACTTTTGTCATCGCAACGACACATCCTAGGGAATAAGTATTTCCCATTCCAGTCACTTATGGCATGCTCTCCAAGCGAGTATAAGAGATGTAATTTGGTTAATTTAATACCTCTAGGTACCCAAAGGTCGTCTGGAAGAGATCGCTCTTTAGCGATAATATTTTTTCTGGTTTATATTCCTTTCTAGTCAGGATGTGCAATAAAGAGTTATCTATTTATTATAGAGGATAATTGTTGACCGTGAGCATCAGCACCTGACATATAAACGAATAACGGATGTCTTCTGAATGCGCAACGTTCTTTAGAAGTTTGGAATGTGTAGGTACACTTCTATTCGGAATATTAGACCATTGTAGAAATTTGATAATCATTTCAACTTACCTATACTCGTTAAGCAGGAAATGGGTTTTGACGAAGAATTCATGAGGGATTCTTCCACGTTAAGGCTATGAAATAAAACTGAATCTATGTATCAAACTATTTATTCATAAAAATATACATTAAGGTAATATTACTCTAACAGTCAATTACCTACAAATCTCACTAGAAAATAAGTCTGTGATAACACTAGGTATAAAATAGCAAACTGAACTTTTAATTTATCTATTTATGTTTTTATAAATTCGTTATTAAAACCAATCGAAAATAAATGTTTTAAGTACCTTCAAGAATTAGTTAAATCATGTAAAAAATAGCACAGAGGCAGTATCTTGTATAAATGCAATGGAAACAGGAAATGTATTAATTTAAAAATAGCATAAATGAAGACAAATAATTGTCACAAGACCTTAAACATAAACTGCATTAGCTAGTAAGGAAAAAGATTTTTATTGATAACAATGATAACGTTTAATGACGCTGACTGTGCCGTCTTACGCATTTATAGCATCTTGTTGTGGGTGGAGAGGGATCCGCCTTGGACTTTTCTTCAAGTAAACTCTAATTACATGGTGAACTAACGTTTTATTCACTGAGATTTCAATTTACTAAAATTATTACATGTTGCTGCGTGTGAGTGGTAACGACGACGACATTCGACCGGAACCACAGATCTTAATTATGGCTAGTGTTGCCATGTTGGCATAGACTAAAGAAGAGGTGCGTTCGAGATTCACAACATCCTCTGAACCGCAAAAACAAACTGAGACATGGCCACACTAACTCTATTTTCGGCTCTACATTGACTCTATGTTCGACTCTACATCGACTCTATGTTAGTTCTACATTGACTCTACGTTAGCTCTACATTGACTCTATATTTTACAATACTCTATGTTGACTCTACATTAGTTCACTGGTCAGAATTTTAAGTTACAATTTGAAAAAAGTTCAATATAGTCAACATGCAAGGATTTATGACTCTTTAATTAGTCCATGTCGATATCTAAATAATACTAATTAAAGATTTACAATTTGAAACAAATTCAATATAGTCAACATGCCAGAATCATTTATCACTCTATAATAAGTAGAGTTGTCAATGTCAACACACAAATAATAGTCTTATTAAAAAGTTTACAATTTGAAACAAGTTTTATATCATTCAATATGCAATTATGATTCTTTATCTTATAAAGCTTGTTAATGTCAACATTCAAAATACTTAGGCTTAACACTTGAGTACAGTCAGCATCAAAATAATATTCTAATAATTATGGTTAAGTTTAAACGTTCAGTGCAAGATTCACGTTACCAATTAATTATTATTGTGTATAATAGTCATAATAAAATTGTATACAAAAAATATAAATAACATTAGTGTAGTATGCCTTCCTATACTAGATATAGGACTTTACACCATACACTAACAATATAAATGTATAATGTCACATTTTTAAAACATATATGCGTACCATGAGTACTTATCACAAATTATCACCAATAAAATATAAATTCAATGTCACAGTGGTGAATAATAAAAATGTAAAAGGTAAAAAATAGTTATTGATGGCGATGTCTATCGCTGACATGTTATGAAGTACGTCTTACTGTAACCAAGCTATTAATGATTACATGTTAGTTACAAATTATATTCATTATTGTTTAAAGCTTTATGTTTATCACATGTCATTTTAAAATATAATGTATAAAATAAAATTACTGTGGCAAAAAATTACTTTCAATGAAATATCATAACGAATTTATTTCTATATAGACTGAGCTTTTAATAATTGGGTTTCGTATTAAAATATGAAAACTACGTCAGTCAAGAAATCGTCGCGGTATTTTTACGATCCTACCGAGCCTAGTGGAAGCAATGGATGGCTGTGATTCACTACTCACTTGCTGCGGGGTCTCGTCCGATCTGCGAGGTACACCTGCCTCTAAGTCACAGTTAGAGTGCGAGTGTAGGTCGATTTTCTCAGGCTCGCCCTTACCTTTGTCAGTAGTGGATATCAGCCACCCGTCAGATGCTGCCGACAGCTCCAAAGGATACAGTCGTTGGCACGCTCTCGTTTTCTCGCCTGTCGCGGTTTTCACTCTCGCTACCCTCGTCAGTCCATCAGAACCTGAAACCAATTCTTTGATGATACCTAAAGGCCACTGAAGGCGACTCGACTCTGCCTCCACCAGCACCACGTCACCAACTGCCGGAAAATCAGCTTTACATTTATTCCTGCTAAGAAGTAATGACAAATATTCCTTTTTGAATCTCTGACGAAAGTCTGAACGTAACTTTTCCATATATTGGAGTCTGACATTCAAGCCTTTTGCGTCAATCTGATCCAAGTCTGGTGTTCCTGCGGTAGGCAAAGAGTGTAAAAATGACATTGGAGTGAGAGGCCGTAAGGCGTCATCGTCTGCTGTTACATATGTCAGAGGGCGGCTATTCACGACAGCTTCTATTTCGCATAACACAGTGGATAGCTCTGTATGGGTCACTGAAGCCTTACCCAGTATGCGACGTAGCATCTCCTTCACTACCCGAATTAGTCGCTCCCACCAGCCACCCCACCACGGGGATGCCGGGGGTAAAAATTTCCATTTTATGGGCTGGAGACTAGTTGCAGTTTCAGCCTGTATATCCGTCCAGTTTACCTCTTTTAGTAGATTTGCTGCGCCCTGAAAATTAGTACCTTGATCTGTGTAGATTGTACTGACTCGTCCTCTCCTCGCTATGAATCGACGGAGGGCCATCAGGAACGATGCAGTTGATATGGAATCTACTATTTCTAGGTGCACCGCTCTGTATGTTGCGCATGTAAACAATACTATCCAGCACTTACTTTGGTCTCGCAGATATAGTGGTCCGGCCAGATCAATTCCTGTCGTTTGAAAGACAGTTTTATTTTCTATTCTGTCTATTGGCAACGGAGCTTCTGGTATTCTATAATGTTTACTTTTCTGCTTTTTACATATAACGCAATTTGAAACTGTTTTCTTAACGAGTCGTCTAGCGTTTAAAATCCAGTAGGTTTCTCTAAGGCTGGATAATAGTGTTGTTGTACCTGCATGCTTCAGTTTCTTGTGTGTTTGTTCTACAAGCCGTTGCACAATTTCATGTCTTCCAGGTAAAAGTATTGGATTCACAAAAGCTGCTGTTTCATGACATAAATCCAGTCTTGTCTTCACTCGAATAATCCCGTTCTCGTCCACTCTAGTGTTTATGTTTTTGGGAAGTGTCTCCTCTGTGAAACTTTCTCGCTGTATTAATTTTTGTAGAGATTTCTCTGCATACAAATATTCCTCGTTACTTATGTCGTTTTGTAGATCAATTTCTCTCCTTTTTGAGCTCATGCGCAGTATCCAGGCAATCACTCTCACAATTCGATTGTATTTAGAGAAGTACATTAGTTTTGAGCTAAAAGGAGGCGTGACAATGTCCAGATTAACAGCTGATTGAAGCTTTTCCTCTGCTCGAATCGTTTTCTCCTTTTCTTCATCTACAATCGGGCTTGATACAGGCCACTCTTTTTCTGGTCGTCTCATCCATGCTGGTCCCTCCAACCAATGGCTCTCGATGAACTTTTTAACATTACAACCTCTCGAAGGTAAGTCGGCCGGATTTAATTCACCAGGGATGTGATGCCAGTCATTTATATTTGTATTTTCAGAGATCTCCTTCACTCTGTTGCTTACAAATGGCTTCCATGTGTTCCTTTGTTTTAACCATGCAAGCGTTACTGCTGAATCAGTCCAGAAATATGTTTTATAATTTTCACACCTGTTTAGGAGTCCCGAGTTGATAACTTCTTTGTACAGTCTTGATGCGATTACCGCTGCCATTAATTCCTTGCGGGGCAGTGACATATTGGCTGGGCAAACTCGACTTTTCGCTATCACAACCTGCACCTCTATATTCTCATTATGCTGTGTTCTTAGGTAGGTGCATGCAGCATAAGATTTTTCGCTCGCATCACAGCATATATGCAGAGTTACGTCACATTGCTCCAATGGCGCCACGCTTAAACGTCTCGGTACCTTACAAGCTTTCAGTAGATGTAGCGTTGAGAACCATTGTTTGAACTCCTTGGCTAATTCATCAGATATTTCAGTGTCCCAAGAATATTTCTTTTCCCAGACCCGTTGTAGGATTTGTTTGGGCACAATGGTTACAGCAGAAATTATTCCAAGCGGGTCGAAAGCTTGCTGTGCTACTGATAGTATGTACCTTTTTGTTATTTTGACAGGTGTCTTGTTCTCTTTTGGCATGTTACAGCATATAGTGTCTTGCTCTGTATTCCAGGTCATGCCAAGCACAAGCGCCTCTTCCACAGTATTCTTTCCGGGAGCAGTGATCCATTCTCGCAGGTTGAATTTTGCTGTCTGCATTATTTCCTTTGACTGTAAAATAAATTTATTCATCTCATCGAGTGTATCAAAACTGGCTATACAGTTGTCCACATAAAATGACTGTTTTAGTTTTTGTGCCGTTTCTTTGTAGTTTCTATCACAATTATCTAAATGAAAATTAATTGTTGCCATCAATAAGAAACTGCTGCAATTTATTCCAAAAACTACTCTATTGTGCTGATAAACAATTATTTCATCACGTTTGTCAGGATTCCTCCACCACAGAAATTTTAGATAATTACGGTCCTCTTTACATAAAGACAGTTGCAAAAACGCTTTAGCAATATCTGCTGTCACTCCATAGGCGCCTTTCCTAAATAGAATTAACAGTTTAGGTATTAATTCCAACATGTTGGTACCTTTTTCCAGGCAGTCGTTTAATGATAAACCTGACTGGCTTTTCAGTGAAGCATGAAATACAGGACGTACTCTAGTGGTAGAACTCGACTCCTTCACGACGGGGTGATGAGCTAGATAATGACCGTTGTTATTGTCATCGCTTTTCAGCTCTGTTATGTAACCTTCCTCTTTCCAATCTTGGAAAATATTATTATAATTATGAAGGTTACCTGTTTGTAATAACTTCCTTGTAGTACTATCCAGTCTCTTCTTTGCTATCTCATAGTTTGTTCCAGGTTCGGGACATCCCTCCTTCCACAGCAAAGACATTTCGTAGCGGCCCGCGTCATTGACTGAAATATTATCATTAAACGAAATTAATATCTCTTTATTTGCCACTTCTTTTGTTTGCTTACTATAGGGGTCCTGTATGCCTAGCAATTCTATGCTCCATAAATCAGAGACATCTGGTGGTGGCGCCTTAAATACACATAAAGATGTGTTCGTGATTGTGCCACCTGATTGATTCACCGGCCCTTGTATGGTCCAACCTAATTTGGTCTCTATTCCTATCAAATTATCATTGAAAGAAACCATATTATTCGTTATGATGGACCCTATGTAATCTGAGCCAATTAAAAGACCTACATCATTCTCAGGGAAATTGAGATCACTAATAACAATATTGAGGTCCTTCAATTTTTGTATAATGGTTTGGTCCCTTAGCTTTGGTAGGTGTCCACATATATTGGCCTCCTCCAATGCAATGATCTTAGTTGTAAATGATTTGTTCAGATCACTCACCTGTAGTTCATAGCATTTGTGTACCTTCGTGGGCCTAGATTCACCTCCAAATAATGTTTGACCGATACTTTCTGTCCCACTTTCCTTCATCTTCAATGCTTTCACCACAGAACTCTTGACGTAGGACCGCTGAGCGCCGGAATCAACCAGTGCCCTCACCTTCTTAGTAACATTATTGTAGGTGATGTTGACCGCTACCGTCTGTAAAAGAGTTTCATTAGTCTTGCGAGTGACAAGCATAGTACTATCCTTATTATGTATCGTGGGACATAATATAACATTATGTTTCTTCTGGCAAACGATGCATTTTACAAATGCCTTGCATTTGTTTGCCATATGGCCTCTCCTCAAACATATGTAACAGCATCCCGATCTCTTTATTGCCTCCTTCTTTTTGTCCAATGACATGGTATTAGCCTTATTACACTGAAATATTAAATGATTGCTTTTACCACACAAACAACAGTTGCTAAGAATATCATGATCCTTACCTGTTTTATTTGTGCTTACGTTGGACACAATGCAGGCTGCCGTTGGGATGCTGGTCTCGGTGCAGAGGAGTCGCTTGGGGTCGTCGTTACTACTAGGGATACTGTGATTTAAGAAATTAGACCTAGCCAATTTAATGCTTTCATTAGACTCTATTTCACGATTAAAAAATTCCAAAAGAGGAGTTAATTGTTTAGAATTTTGACTTCTATTCCACGCTACAAGTACAGCTTCTGGGAGAGCAGATTCAACCAGCGGATATAAAATAGTTTCATATTTAGTTTTTGTTACACCCAGTGACTCTAAACATAGTAATGAGCTAGTTAATTTGTCATACAAAACTTTCATGTTTAAATGAGAATGCTTTTGATCCAAAATTAAATTAATTATTTCTCTAATATATATCTGTATAAGCACATCTTCGCGGGCGAATCTTGCTTTCAGCTGCTCGATCACCTTGCTGTAGTTGCTCGCCGAGGGCGGGAAGCTCTCCGCCATGGACCTCGCACTCGAACCTTCTTTAAGCGATTGAAGCAAATACTGGAACTTGTCCTCCTCTTGCATATGCGTAGACTCGTGTATCTTTTTAAATTGGTTCCAGAATGCTAACCAGTTCTTAGGATCGTCGTCAAACTTCCTAAGTTCCAACTTCGGCAAGTTGAGGTTATGTATGGCGGATGACGGCGTCAACGTGGCATTGTCCGCATTCTTCGTGAACTTCGAAGTCATAACGTTGCTTAATATGTGTTTAATTTCAAAATACTGACGTTTGTAATTTTCAACTAGGTCAACTTCTTCAGAGAATTCTGTTTCAACGTAATTATTCAACATTTCCGCTTGAATTGTTGAATCCAGCTTGTTCAGTTTGCTGAATGTATCCTCCAGATAATTAAATTCCACGACGGCATTACCATGTTCGTTGTTATTAATATGGTTCTTAAATGTAGAAATTGTTCTTGTTAATACTCGACGGACGTGATCCCTCTCGTTTTTGGCTTTGTTCAACAAAAATTCTGCGTTGGTAGCCATTTGTAAAATGTAAGGAAAACGTACTTACGTTTCGTTTTCGTGTTTCCTTGCGGTTCTTTAAATTTTATCACGGTCGCCAGTTGTTGTGGGTGGAGAGGGATCCGCCTTGGACTTTTCTTCAAGTAAACTCTAATTACATGGTGAACTAACGTTTTATTCACTGAGATTTCAATTTACTAAAATTATTACATGTTGCTGCGTGTGAGTGGTAACGACGACGACATTCGACCGGAACCACAGATCTTAATTATGGCTAGTGTTGCCATGTTGGCATAGACTAAAGAAGAGGTGCGTTCGAGATTCACAACACATCTACATAGTGCATTTAGTCTATACGTGCTCTACCATTCGCAAAAAGTGCAAAATTTATAATAGGTACATTTGGGAAACTCCACGACAGACTACAGAGAGCGACGTGAGTTAGCAATATACCATATACTTGCTGGTCTTTTTATTTTTGATGCAAATTTAAGTGTCAATATAGGATAAAAAGTAACACTTATCGAAAGATAATTTAAAACTTAAATTTGAACCATAAATAAAAGAAAACGCATTTAAATTGTAACTTACGTTACACATTCGTGGAATTACCCATCTTATACACTTCATCACGACCCCATTTGATACTATAATTTAGGAGCTACACTTTGAATATGAATTATTCAAAGATCCAGTAATAATAATTACACCAATAGTTTATTTTTTACCGACAATCACTTGGTGCGACTTCGACATATATAGTAGTGACGATGACGGACGTATTTTAACTACATTTGTAATAATGAGTAAAGATTCATACCAATGCAAAATTAAGTAATGGTAACGTCACAACGCGATTACCGGTAAAAATTACAATCCAGGACACGTTACCTATTTGGCACGATTTTTTTTGGGTGTAAATGTTACCAGAAAAATACTCTTACAAAATTCAGGTCATACCTACGTCAATAATTAACTTTCTCGTTGAACTAACCCCAAATTTTTTCAAAATTTGTAAAATAAAAAGTCAAATCATAGATTTAAAGCAAACAATTCGCATCACGTAAGGTTGCGTTTCCGTTGAGACGGATGAAGACGTACGGTGGAATGGAATCAACCAATCATAAAAGCGATGCGGAGTCGAGATACTGATTTCAGGTCTATCAGGTCGATTCCGCACGTCTACGCTCCGTGCCGCCTTAGTGGAAACGCACCATAAGTTTGGGTCTCTGAAGATAGATTACCTCTAGTAACGCGACGACAGACAACGCGGTTGTACAGCTGCCTACTGAGCCGACGTCCTGGGTTCGAATCCCGGCAAGGGCTTAATATTTGTATGATGAACTCAATGGATGTTCTATGTGTTATATTTATCTATATAAATATGTATATCGTCCTCCAGTACCCACATCACAAGCTACTAGAGCTACCGTGGAGGGTTAAAATGTATCCTATAACCATCTTTGGATGTGACACCTTTTACTGGCGCGGTTTGTACGTAATTAGTTTATTACAAACTTATTACGTATTACTGTATAACGGGTCTATCGTGATATTCCTTACCTTCATAATTTAACGTGGTCTCAGATGTACCGCATCTTTGGATGTCTGGATATCCCTGCCCTGTACCGAAAATGGAAAAAAATTGTTCAGCCGTTTCGGCGTGAGGAGCGCAAAGGAAATTATGATCGATGGCAATGACAGATGGCGCCAGACTGCCATGACGCCGCGAGCCCATACAAGACAAAGACGATCCTGCATCACGCTAATAAGATTTTTCTATGACCGATCTCAATAGAAAACTGATTTTCGATACAAATTTAGAATTTTATAATATTATAGATTAGTAACAGCGTCAATGGCGTAGCGGGAAAGTAGAGAAGCTAACTTCAGAGACGCAAAACGTGGCGCGAACAGTACCAACTAATTGCTAAATATGCAGGATTTAAGTATACATATAAAAATAAGATTACAATTTAGATACAATTATGCATAGCTGGGCACCGTTAATCAAATAGTTAACTTCGTTAATCGTTAATCCGCTACAAAAAAAGTTAGCTGCGTTAAACGTTAAAGCGTTACATTTCGGAAGAATTAACGCAAGTTAACATTAATCGTTAATCCGTTAATATGTGTAAAATTGCATTTTTATATCGTTGCGTTCGTGAACTTACGTACGACGCTTCCACACAAAAAATATTTGCTGGCCCGATATTGATACAAATTCCACATACTCTGTCAAATGTGGCCATGGATTCTCATCAGGACCGCTGGAATCCGATTCCATGTCTTCCATGATATAGTTTTAATTACTACACTGCACAGTACACTTCATCTATCTAACTAAATTACACTGCACTCTTCTTTATCAACACGCAAATGATCACTGACAGTAATTTATAATAACAACAAACAAAACACTCGTCACTCTAAGCACGGGCGCTAAGTAATGAAATGATCAAACGAAACAAATCTCTTCGCAGTTTTCTCACTCGCACGCTCCGGCAAAATATATCTAGTTTTGTTTTTGTTTCACTCGCTGCCATGCGCCGGCCGGCACTTGTCGTTTCATACTTGTCTGAACCTGTTTTTCGCGCCGCGCCGCGGTGCCGTGCGGTAAATAGTAGGCATTGGATTAACGATTAACGGACTTCTGCATATTAACGGAAGTTAACGTGTCCGTTAACATTTTTCATAGTTAACTTAAAAGTTAATACGTTAATCAATGTGTTAACTTCGTTAATTAACGATTAACGGATTAACGAGTTAATGCCCAGCTATGCAATTATGTAATGCACCACCACAAGTCTAAAAAGTAAGATTATCACTAAAACTTTATCTAGCAGCACTAGTTCTAACATCACAGGAAAGGTCCCCTATAAAATAATAATATCAAATAATACATACCTACGTAAATTCGACACAAACTAGTATTCAAATCAAATATAAACTAAAAATAATACTGATTAAATAAAGCATTTAGACATTTGAGCTTCATAGCCGACTTAAAGTTGAACCAAAAAGATTGAAAGTTTTATGCTTACACTGCTAATGCAGATGCCACGACCATCAGCGGCGCGGCGAGCGGTAGAGCGAGAGATCCGAGCGCAGCGGCCATACGAGTGAGCGAGACACGCGTACCTACACCGCTGTCGCGCAAAGGCATGGCATCTACCAACGTCACGAAAAGTTTCGACTCTTTAAAAAAAAGAAACTGATTTTTACCTTTACTCAAATACCGTGTAATGCTTTCAGGTTTTCAACTTTCCAAGTGCACTTTTTAATATTACTTTATAGCAGTTCTGTTCTGGTGTCATTCTCATTCAGCAATGATAATTAGCAGGCTTCGGACTTTTCATTGCATTTTTCAATTAACATTGAAATGAATTTCATACGCTTATTAATGTACTTAATTTTAAAGTGTCTTTGTGATTATTGAGGTTATAATTGTACCAAGTATTAAATGACAAATAAATAAAACAAAATTTCTCTAACATTACCAACTCGTAGATTTATATTTTAAGTGACGATTCCATGTTTTTTCGTTTCACGATTGGATATTCGATCAATTTGGAACACACATTTCTCCAGAAAAGAGGGAAAAATACGCAATAGTTACGTATTGTATGACGAAAAAAAACACAGCATACGCAAATCAATTAAATATTCTTCTCTTTGTCCTTGGCTATATTAAAAATTGGGCAAGTGCGAGCCCGACTCGCGCATGAAGGGTTCCGTACCTATACATATATATAATGTATAACAAGTTTGTTGTATGGGAGCCCCCCTTAAATATTTATTTTATTTTATTTTTAGTATTTGTTGTTATAGCGGCAATAGAAATACATCATCTGTGAAAATTTCAACTGTCTAGCTATCACCGTTGTTGAGATACAGCCTGGTGACGGACGGACGGACGGACGGACGGACGGACAGCGAAGTCTCAGTAATAGGGTCCCGTTTTTACCCTTTGGGTACGGAACCCTAAAAATGAGAATTAAATACACATAATGTTTATGCGTATGAGTAGGAATCACAATATTTTAATGTTAATGTCGGGTCCATAGCTCTCTACCATCCTACCGTCCTATGAAAAGCCCGAAGCCTAATAATTATATATATTTTTAGTTCAACTTTACAGTAATCACGCCCAATGCTCTTAATAATGAAAAGCGTAAAGCCTCGATGTTAACGATTCAGGGGACCAATAACTAAGTTCTCACAAAACATTTTCATATTTTTGCATGCTACTTTTAATGGTCATTTGACATAGCATAATATAAATTGCTTTTTTAGGAACGTCACAACTCAGACTTTCAGCAAACGCTAATAACTGTTGTTATTACGTGTTATTTGCTTTAATAAAAAATATATAGTTTACATACAAGCATACTATAATGTAGCCATTGGACATTTAGTGTCATTTAAAATGGACAGAAATTAATAGTAAAATAAAAAAAGTGAGGACTTATTAAGTACAGAAATAAATGATTATAATTAAGTTTATAAACTAAACAGTTACTTCTAATATAATGTGGTTACATAGGATTATATATATATTGAAACTGAGATCAAATTCATTATGAGAACAATGCTGATTATTGGAGTTATGTAAGTACTTATTCCTTATTGCTAATCAATCATCGAATGATGCTAAAAATAAATCCCTGTTAAATTTGAGAAAAACATGTTTAGTCTGCTCCTTTTGTAAAGTAGCAGTAAATTTCTAAAATAAATAATCGGACAAACCAATAAAATAGGTCTTAATGTGCTAATAAAATAAAATAAATACGAGATAGCTGCACTAGGCAACACATTTTTGCAAGCCCTTAAAAAAATACTTACTTCGTTTGTTCTTTTTTAACTATAGTGGAATATATATGTTTAAGGAAGATAGGAAGAAGAGTTTTGAATTTTGTTTTACATATACTCAAAATATACGAAATATTGCACGTCAAATGCAAATCCCACGGTATCCGGCGAGTTCTAGAAACGGACTCACGGTCCGTTAAATAAAACTGACAAATCTGGGGAATATAAAAATTACTCCCGACGGGCGTTCTAAAGTAACTGCCAGAAAATTCATCTCATGCCCATACAGATAGTATTATTAACAGAGCCTAATCTAGAGAGATGCCATCCGGGTCAGGTACCCCGGTTTGATGCCTGACCGGGATGACATTTCGGGGGGCGCCAAATTCATGTTTTAGTTTGAAGCCAACACACTTCACAAGGTGGAGAAGAGAGGCGCCACAGGTGTAGAAAAAAAAAGGTTTATGTATTGGTGGCATCAACTGCTTAACCACAATTCGTGTCAAGCGGTGGGAGCTTGCACTACCTCCGCGTAACCCAGCTGGCATCAAGCATCGGTTACGTTCTGTGTTTTGTCATTTTTATGAACGTAATTTAAAAACAGTTCGATGAAACTGGCTCTACATATATGCCCGCACGAAAACAGTGACTGCTATGATTCGGTATCAGATCTGTAAAAACGGAAGGGCAATTCCATGAAAGTGAACGCGAGTTACCAGTTCAATGCGTGTTCTTTTACTTATGGTGCAAATTTGAGTGTTAATTTATCTCTAGCTAGATAACTTACTTTTACCCCAGATAACTAACTGACACTTAAAAAATGATAAAATTAGGTATATACTTGCGTTACTCAGTCGTGGAATGACCCGGAGCCGTCTATGGAAGTACTACCACGGCAAGAACGGCGACGCGGTTTTGATATTTTGACGTAGGTACAGTCAAGGAAATTTAAACACATTTACGTACCTTACGCTCTTGTCACAATGACAATTAAGCTCGGGGTTAAACCCGAGCTTTAGGGTAAAAAAGGTACACGTTTCACGCGCCGCATGGTATAAGAAAACAAGGTATGGCATTCCGGAATGACAGGCAAGACTTCTGACGTCGTCACGCTATGATTGGTGGGTTGGTTCTGTCAATCCGTTTCTGTGTTGCCAGTGATATTTCATAATACTCCCGATTCCCTTGGTATCTGTTTAAATGTCTTAAAATCAAGAGTGTTTATAATCAACTATACGACAAGAAACATTCATTCAAAGAACAAGACAATTGTAAAGTATTTTTTTTGTACGACTGGCGTTGAATATTTTTTTCTTATAATTATTTTGTTAGCAAAAAACCGCAAGTAATCAGTGACGTAGGAAGGCTGTCTTATCCGGAATGCCATACCTTGTTTTCTTATGCGTACGAGTAACTTACAGACGGTCGGAGGCAGCACGAATGGCCTCATGTGTACGCGAGCACGAGGACGGCGACGCGGTATCAGAAGAGCGCGCGCGGCGGCGGCACGGCCACGACGGCGGCGCCGGCGCGCCCCGTGCTGAGGGGGGCGAGCTTGCGCCAGCAGTTCGCTTACAGACGGTCGGAGGCAGCACGAGTGGCCTCATGTGTACGCGAGCACGAGGACGGCGACGCGGTATCAGAAGAGCGCGCGCGGCGGCGGCACGGCCACGACGGCGGCGCCGGCGCGCCCCGTGCTGAGGGGGGCGAGCTTGCGCCAGCAGTTCGCTTACAGACGGTCGGAGGCAGCACGAGTGGCCTCATGTGTACGCGCGCACGAGGACGGCGACGCGGTATCAGAAGAGCGCGCGCGGCGGCGGCACGGCCACGACGGCGGCGCCGGCGCGCCCCGTGCTGAGGGGGGCGAGCTTGCGCCAGCAGTTCGCTTACAGACGGTCGGAGGCAGCACGAGTGGCCTCATGTGTACGCGCGCACGAGGACGGCGACGCGGTATCAGAAGAGCGCGCGCGGCGGCGGCACGGCCACGACGGCGGCGCCGGCGCGCCCCGTGCTGAGGGGGGCGAGCTTGCGCCAGCAGTTCGCTTACAGACGGTCGGAGGCAGCACGAGTGGCCTCATGTGTACGCGCGCACGAGGACGGCGACGCGGTATCAGAAGAGCGCGCGCGGCGGCGGCACGGCCACGACGGCGGCGCCGGCGCGCCCCGTGCTGAGGGGGGCGAGCTTGCGCCAGCAGTTCGCTTACAGACGGTCGGAGGCAGCACGAGTGGCCTCATGTGTACGCGCGCACGAGGACGGCGACGCGGTATCAGAAGAGCGCGCGCGGCGGCGGCACGGCCACGACGGCGGCGCCGGCGCGCCCCGTGCTGAGGGGGGCGAGCTTGCGCCAGCAGTTCGCTTCTGCGTCGTACACTTCCACCACGCAGAGGTATTGCACACCGTCGTAGCCACCTGGGAAATAAGCATTCGATTAATACGGTCTTGTTAATTTAAACTTTCACACATTTGCCTACTAATACGACGCGTTTGGCTCGGTTTGTAGACACCTGCCTACTGAGTCGGCGGTCCCGGGTTCGAATCCCGGCCGGGGCAAATATTTGTGCAAATATTTGTTCTTGGGTCATGGATGTTATCTATATATGTATTTATATATTATGTATATCGTCGTCTAGTACCCATAGTACAAGCTTTGCTTAGTTTGGGACTAGGTCGATTTGTGTATGATTGTCCCTTAATATTTATTTATTTTATTTATTTATTTAATACAGAATTTAACAACGCCTTGAATAAAGTTTCGTTTAATAATTAATTATTTTTAAGTTAAAGATCTGAACGACGCCAGGCACGCATAAGCATTAGCTTATGCGCTGGCGTGGAGCGCTACGATCCTGTCAAAGCCATCAGGCAGGTAGACAGGATCGTAGCGCTCCACCACTCAATAAAGACCCTACAGAAACGGCACTCTTTTGCTATTTGCCGCTTTTGCAAAGGAGACACTTAGGAGTGTCTGATTGGTAATTTTGAATGACGTGCAACCCTGTTGGTTGTAGTTTGTATGGGGCGTGTCGTATTCCTAGGGTTGCCTACACCAACAAAAGGGAAACTACTCGTTATTTGTACTTGTTTTACAAGCTACTTTTAATAAATACGTCCTACATAAGACGACTCTGGCGCGATCTTTATGATGATGGGTTCTAAGGTCTTCTAAGAGTGCCTACTGGATCTTTGGATTGGTTTAACGTTAACATGTGCGGTTTCATCATCAGGTCTATTTTATGATACTGGGTCTAAATGTTCATTGAGGTGGATCGAAATGTGAAAGCCGCTCATGTCTGTGTTGAAACAATCTTGAGATCTAGTGGATATTTCCATGATCCATCATCAGGTCAATTTTATGATACTAGAAAAACGAAAACCACACATGTCTGCGTTGAACCAGTCCTGAGATCTAGTAGGCAAGAGTCCCATCATCCGATCCTGACTTAATGGCAATGGGAAAACCGTAGTTGTATACTCTTATATAGTTGTATACGACCCTAGCCGAATAAGGCGGTGCGATGGGCAAGCCCGGTCAGAGTTGTGACCCGAAATTTGTAGGTATATTTCTTGACACGCGGCGCGGTGATCCGACTACAAATAAAAAAAAAAAAAAAAATAGTATAGTGTCTCACCGACAGCCACGATGCGGTCGCCGAGCAGGCAGGAGCCGATGGCGTCGCGGCCGTAGCTCAGTCGAGCCAGTAGTATCCACGAGTCGTTGGCGGGGTCGTAGCGCTCCACGCAGGCGAGGCGGCCTCCGGTTGTGTTGGCGGGCGCCTCGTGTCCGCCCAGGGCGTATAGGAAGCCGCCGGCCGCACACACCTGTAGTGAAATCAAAGAGAAATAATAAATCCGGCCACAGATTTTTTTTTGGCCACATGGTCGAACTTCTCATTTAATAACTAAGCATCGGGAAAATGAGATAGCCTCTAATAAACTAATTCATCTTCTTTACAACGCAAACTAAAAATGTTAAAGAAAGCGTCAAGTCAAAATCAACAATTGACAACATTTCATATTTATAACAGGTGGAAATTAATATAGAGATCGACGACGGGGCTTTAAGTCGTGTACCTTAAAAAAAATCTTTGAATTTATTCTTCTGTATTTAAAGAAATATAAGAAAATACATCAAATAACTGCAATCTAAGACAATACGGTCTGAATAGGGTTGTTGTCTAAACCAAAGAGCGAAAAAAAAAATATATTTTTTATTTGACGTTCACAGATGACAGATGCATACCGAGTTTGATTAAGTTTTTTTTTTGAAAACCGACTAAAGTAACCGTTCCATTAAGTTCTGGTTTTGGTGTTACCACATTTTAAAATGAGTATGTTTTTATAAATTAATAATAAAATAAATAATCATCTCAGAAAATAAATAAAAACAGAGATTACTTCATCTTTTTAAGCAGAATTCAGAAAAGTAATAAAAATATAGTCTTAAAAATATGAAATGTTGCCAATTGCGCTGTTTTACGCTTTTGTTCACAAATATTGTTTTTTTTTATGTCTTAGGGGGCAAACGAGCAAACGGACCGCCTGATGAAAAGCGTTACCGTTGCCCATAGACACCTGCAACACAAGTGCGTTGCCGGCCTTTCAGGTGGGAGTACGCTCTTTTCTTGAAGGTTTGAAGGTCGTATCGGTCCGGAAATACAATCATTCCACAATGCAGTCGTGCGAGGCAGGAAATTTCTAGAAAAAGGCACAGTTGTAGACTGCCAACTATCTAAGTGGTTAACATTATGAACAAATAAGTCGCATCGATTAGCTAGTTCAGAAGATCATAATGGACCACAAGGATAGAAATACAACGCTTCATTTCGTGTAGAAAAGTGTGGTCACGGCCATAGACGAGTATGGGTTCGTAGCGACGTGTTCTATTTAATATTATATGTGTGAATATATCGTGTGAATTTAATTTAATATTATAAATAACTTGTAGAATCAGAAATATGTAAATATTATAAATAACCACTTCATCTAGTCAAATGTATTATAATAATATCCAACGAATTTAACGTAATTAATAATGTAGACAATGTGATAACCATAAATTAAGTTTAGTGATAATGATAAGTTAAAACCTTTCTGTCATTTGTAAAATAAGTAACTACCTACCTATGATCAAAATTGTTGACATGTAACTTGGTGTTACCAATAAAGAATATCATATATATTTTTAAATGGTAATTATGTGATAATAAGATTTGTAGAAGTATATTTTGTCTCAAACATGGAATGAAATGTCGTCATGATGAAAAGTGTCACTAAAGAATTTGTATTTGTATTTTGTGTCGTCAGTGTACTCACGCTGAGGCCGCCGCGCCGGCGCGTCATGGGCGCGCAGTTGGTCCAGTGGTTGGTGGCGGGGTCGTAGCTATAGTTGTAAACCAGCGGCTTGTAAGCCGGTAGTAACCGAAAGCAGCGGCTAGAAACGAATAACCAGCCGCTTGATACCGGGTAGATACCCGACTTGAGCATCAAATAAAGAAATGATTTTTATCACATTTTTTTTTGTTAAACTCTTATTTTTGTTATACAGTAGCACTTATTATGTTCTTTTTTTTAAAAATAGACCCCGAAGACACCTTTTGTACCTACTAATTTACTTAATTCAGATACGAAAAGTAAACTATGAAACAACGTTTGTGTTCAGGTGGCGGTGTATGAAAATTATAAGAATAAAGGTACTTAGCTAAATCAGTTTATTTTGGATCTAATCATCATTTTAAACCAAACGCGGGAATCTCGCGCGGCAGGCACAGTTAACTATATACCTACTTTTGGTTTTGGTGCATTATAGAAATACAACTAAATGCTTACTATTACTAGGTAACTGATAAATACCTATTTCTAATTCATCTCTCACAAATAAATTATTAAAATAGTCCTATTCCACCGCTCTTTCACATTTTGTAAGAGAATTTTGAGTTTTTAACACTTAATACAGATGCAAATGTCATTGTTTATGTCTATTTATGTTAAATAGATCCTATAGTAAATAAATGAAAAGAAAAATAACAAAAACAAACATTGAATCATGTGAATATGTCAATGAAATGTAAGCAGCCGTTTCCAGCCGCTTGTTATCGCTAGAAATGATAATAAGCCAAATAAGCCGTTTCTAGCCGCTGGGCTAGAAATGTTAGCAACCAGCTTCGCATCTATAGTCGTAGCACTCCACGGAGCGCAGGCAGGCGCCGCCGTCGCGCCCGCCGGCCGCGTACAGCCGCCCGCGCAGCGCCGCCACGCCGCACGTGCTGCGCGCGCCCGACATCGGGGACACCATCGTCCACGTGTCGTCAGTGTACTCACGCTGAGGCCGCCGCGCCGGCGCGTCATGGGCGCGCAGTTGGTCCAGTGGTTGGTGGCGGGGTCGTAGCACTCCACGGAGCGCAGGCAGGCGCCGCCGTCGCGCCCGCCGGCCGCGTACAGCCGCCCGCGCAGCGCCGCCACGCCGCACGTGCTGCGCGCGCCCGACATCGGGGACACCATCGTCCACGTGTCGTCAGTGTACTCACGCTGAGGCCGCCGCGCCGGCGCGTCATGGGCGCGCAGTTGGTCCAGTGGTTGGTGGCGGGGTCGTAGCACTCCACGGAGCGCAGGCAGGCGCCGCCGTCGCGCCCGCCGGCCGCGTACAGCCGCCCGCGCAGCGCCGCCACGCCGCACGTGCTGCGCGCGCCCGACATCGGGGACACCATCGTCCACGTGTCGTCAGTGTACTCACGCTGAGGCCGCCGCGCCGGCGCGTCATGGGCGCGCAGTTGGTCCAGTGGTTGGTGGCGGGGTCGTAGCACTCCACGGAGCGCAGGCAGGCGCCGCCGTCGCGCCCGCCGGCCGCGTACAGCCGCCCGCGCAGCGCCGCCACGCCGCACGTGCTGCGCGCGCCCGACATCGGGGACACCATCGTCCACGTGTCGTCAGTGTACTCACGCTGAGGCCGCCGCGCCGGCGCGTCATGGGCGCGCAGTTGGTCCAGTGGTTGGTGGCGGGGTCGTAGCACTCCACGGAGCGCAGGCAGGCGCCGCCGTCGCGCCCGCCGGCCGCGTACAGCCGCCCGCGCAGCGCCGCCACGCCGCACGTGCTGCGCGCGCCCGACATCGGCGACACCATCGTCCACGTGCGGGAGCACGCGTCCCATCTACGTACCGAACGACCAGGTTATACAGACGTTTATTTCGCCCCCTTGAAATTACCCAAAGAAGCGAATAAAGGAATAAAGGTTAGCTACGTGTGGGCGACTCTACTGGTGTTGCATATCCTTATCCATGAGTGATGACCACATTCCGTCAGTTGGATTATTATTATCGTATGGCTTTATTTCAGTCAAAGTACGTACAAGTAAATATTAGTAGTTTATGCAACTGCTACATAATGAGAGGTCTTAAAATACGAGTGTGGTAATAGGATCACACGAGTGTTTTAAGACCTAATTATGTACAGTTGCATACACTACTTTGAAATATGAAAATATTAAAAACTCAGTCCTGCCAGTCGGTCCGCGGAGCAAAAGAACACATGAGGTGACTCGCGCGGCGGCGGGGAGGTCACCATTACAGTATCAATTTTGATCAAAATTGATACTGTAATGGTGACCTCGCGGTGGCTACGGTACTGTTATGAAATTACATGTCTGATTTTGGTCACTGCCAAGTATAGGAATTTAAAAAGATGGGTGTAGATAAAAAAACTAATGTGGTAACATAAAACAATCCTCAGTTAACGCGTGCAAGTAGCCTAGCTCCCCAGTAAAGTGTCTCCTAGGGCATTCCTTCACAATATGAGCAATTGTTTGTTCAGGAGCATCACAGTCGCAGCTCGGAGAAGACTTAGAGCCCCACTTGTTGAGATTGTAGTTGCAACAACTTACTCATGTCTTAATTCTATTATACGTGACCCAGATCCTTCGTGGTTAATCAAAGCCGGGTAGTTCCTTGGTTGGGTCGAGGTCAGGGCTGGACTGTTTTCTCGTTGTCCACTAACTATATAAAAAGGTACCAGTAACAAGAACCGTGCCGGAGCGTGTAGTAAACTAATCAATAACTAATATATCAAAATCCTACCGCTCCACAGAATTCAAATAAATCCATCCGTCGTGTCCGCCGACAGCGTATATGGGAGAGTTAGGTCCGTCGCCCAGCACAGCTACGCCGAGACCGTGTCGATGAGTGTTCATCGGCGCGATCGTACTCCAAGTGAGAGATGTCAGATCGAAGCACTCCACCTAAAATATAGAATATTATTCTAACGAGCCTATGATGGTCCTATCGCGATACAAATCATAAAGTATGCATCACTGTCGTACAGCCATTTACTATTATTGGCTCGCTAATCATGGTGCCTAATATATCTCCCATCCGAATAGGAGCCTAATCTCTGCTATAATCAATTGTTGATGACAGTTTCTGCCAAGGTACTGAGACGATCCATATTAGCCCATGACTAATGCTAAGGAAAGAAGCAACAATATTTAATTCCGCTCTTTCTGATCGCCATTATCAACGATAGTCCACAACGCGTACAGTTTAAAGTGCATGTATTACGATAAAATTGAAGCTTACAAGTTATTTTAGAGATACACTACAGTCAAAAGGTTAAGAAATCTTAAGTATTAAAAAGCTGACTATGTTCAATATTCAACATTTAGTACCAAATATTCAGACTTAATTACTAATTTACCGTGTTCAGAGTCTTCAAGCCATCCCTGCCGCCGACAACTATCAGCTTGTTTTGCATCACTGCCACGCCAAATTGCAGCCGCCTAGCGCCCATCCTCATGAAAGATGTCCATGTGTTTGTCCGAGGATCGTACATCTCCATGTTACTGGCTCCCTGTTCAACGATAATTATTTAGTATAACATCACCTGTATCCAGCCGATGTTCACAATCTTAACCAGGTTATCAACCAGTATGTACGGAAAACAAGGTCCTAATACTTGTGAATGGGCCAATTTTTATTTTGTTGTCGTTTTTTTTTTCTCTAATTTTATTTATTTATTTATTTATTTAGGAGAAACCAACAGCTTTAACAATTTTGAGTAAACTTAAATATAATAGAAAGCAGGGAAGCCAATTACAGGATCTCACGGATAGAAACAATTTAACTAATCTTACATTAAAGTGCGACACTCATCACTTCACATCATCTCATCTTGTATAGAAAAAGTATAAAAAAAAGAAGAAAATGGTAAACAATACACTACACTACACGAGCTCTAAAAATGGCAAAGTATATTTTAAACCCAGGCGGGTGAACGACTATGTAACACACCTAGTTAAAGCACCTTGTCACCAAACTTTGTCTCACAGAAGGAATTTTACAGTTAAATATGTCGATATCCAGTTCCTTCGTTAAATTGTTCACGCTACGACTTGCACGCGTCAGAAAACTATTTTGTCTGTAATTGGATGATGCAGATTTAAGAGATATGGGAGGAAAATGCCGTTTAGAACGAAGGGGAGTATTGAATGAGAGGTTCTCAAGCAACTCAGGGCAATCAGTGACGCCACTGGTAATATTAAGAATAAAGGTTATATCAGCTATCTCACGTCGTTTTTGTAGAGGAATAAGGTGATGTTTCTTACATATATCAGCTAAATGTACTATAATTAGATTTAAGTTTAAAACACAAGTACTTTAGAAATTTTTGCTGGACACGCTCTATTCTGTCGATGTATTTGCTATAACAAGGATTCCATACTTGCGAAGCGTATTCCAGTTTACTTCTCACATAGGAGCAGTAGAGAACTTTTAACGTTTTCGCTTGAGTAAAGTGAGTCGAGTAACGCATTATGAAGCCTAGCGCCTTAAAAGCACCGCCGACGATACTGTCTATATGCCATTTTAATCAAATTGGTGAGTTAGTAAAGTTGCTTATTCTGACCAAGGAAAGCTAAGCCCAATTTCATGCTGTCCTACATTTTGTTTTACATTGAGTTACACAAAATGTATGGAGATTTCTTAGTTAAACTTCGTATTTTGTACTAAATATTAGTACAAAATGAGGAGCTCGAAAAGAAAAAAAGAAAAAATCAATAACAGGACAATCATAGGACATATTGTGAAATTGGCCTTATCATGGTCTGAATAAATAACTTTACCAACTCACCAAATTTGATTGAAAACTGAGGAAAAAAATCAACAACAAATAAAACATTGGCCCAAATATTGATTTCATGTATAAAATAAAATAATGAATATGAAGAATCTGGAACTGGAAAGAAGTAATTTATTTGGTAGAAAACCTAAGAAATACAGACTGAAAGGGCATTTCAATTACCTTATATCCATCCATGCCTCCTATAGCCAGCAGCCGTCCAATAGTGGAAGTCCTAGGTCTGGTCCTGTGGGAGAACAAGAGAGACCTTCTCTCGGGCAGCAAATGCCACTTCACAGCCTCCATGATGAGAGGCTGGCACTCAGGTACGTTTCCACATGCTAGCTCTACTTTGTCAATCAAATACTGAAAAAAAAAGTGTGATTACAGTTTATTTTTCTGACTGTAGGGTACCTGAGGTTAACACACAACCCCTCAGTGCGCTTACATGAGAAGACTAATGGACAGTCTAATTATATTTTAGGGCAATTTTCTTAGAGCTAAGTTGACAGTATCACAATCAAAAACTTACCTCAGAAGAGAGTAGAGGCAACTTAATCAACTTAAGAAGCATTGGTAAATGTTGGTCCCGTTTCGCGCTGTCATGTTGCACCCACGTCATCAAGCTTTCAAAGACATTTTCTTCAGTAACTACATTGAGATCATCGGATTTGAGCAAGCCCGCTAGCTGCTCTGCTTGTAGTGATAGGAATTCCTGGTGTTTCACTACCTGAAAACAACATTAGTATTGCTGAGAAACAGGGCATACCCGGGAAAAGATCCTATCAGACAATACTTGATAGGTCCCATGAGCTTGTTTTGCCCTGCACTAGGATACAAAATCTAGGATGGCAGCTGCTCTCAGTGCTCTCCCCTATAAGACATTTAACTTATACAATTAACCTTTCCAAAAAAAAGTATATAGTTTACAACTGTGCTCAAAATTAATTCTAATTAAAGAAAAACAACTTGGTGATCTAACAGGAATGAGAGATAGGCTCCGACTGGAGGATAATAAAATACATGGTAACCTGCATAAAATGCTGATAGGTGTACTCCAAGGCACTCTTGTGTAAAGCCAGACAGGACTGTTGTTCAGCAAACAGTCCAATTCCCAGACAGTTGCACGGATCCAATTGTTTCTTCAAAAAGGCACAGCATGCGGCCGTGACAGTGTTCAGCTGCAGCAGACTGGCTGTGGAGAGTAGGACCTCAACTGTTTCTTCTCTTAGTTCTGAAAATTTGTAGATTTATGTAAAATAGCAACACATTCATAAAAAATATTAGTAAGAATATGATATTTTTATTGCAAATTAAGATTCTCCTGTGTGATCTTTGGAAAGTTATTTTCCAGGATACATTTTTTAGCCAAACATTACAAAAATCATGTTCTTTTATTGTTCTGTGAAAGCACATTTATTCTGGAATAATATGAGGTAAGGATGATGATGAGAAACATTGATGCACAAAGCCGAATGAGTCATTGCACTTAAGGTTAATGACATTTGTTGGAAGTCCTCCAGAGCAGAGACCTTTATTGATAATATAAAACAGTATTAGATACAATAATATCAAGAACTTGCACAAAACTTTCCTTTCTGAAAATGATTAACCCCTCGTAGCCTCAAAAGGCAACATTATTTAAACAATTAAAAATAAATGCTAACAAATTTTAAATTATCCTAAACTGCAAGTCTTTATTATCAGTCTTAGCTAATTCTTGTTAGAAAATAACTTCATAGCGGGAAAATCATATGTTACCTATAACGCCTGTGTAGCAATAATGGACAAGTGCTTGCAGTGCTTGTGAGTCCACTCTTTCTAATGTGATTTCTGCAAGTTGAGCCTCTCGTAGTGATCCAGTAAACATAGCAGCAAAATACTCACTACATGATGTTAATACAATTTTGTGTGCTGATATCCTGTAAAAAGCGTGATAACACTATATAAATACAAGCATCTTTGTGCTAAAATCCATGACTTTAAATTTTAAAAATAATACAAAGCTGTGGGTGCAAGTTGATATATTTAGAATATTGAATGTGGACTTTGTTAAATAGTACTGAATATAGTTTTCTTTGGTAAGAATAAAAATGCTTCCTTAATTAACACTAAGCAATAGATAATAAATAAGCGTGTAATGTGATGAAACCATTGCTACCGACCTTGTTCCACCTGCAATTAAAACTACGTCACATAGCTTCTGGGACTGATAATAACCGTAAATATTCTTTAATGCAGTTTCAGAATGTCCTTTATCACAGTAAAATTCGTCTTGGCTAGATGCACTCGACAAACTTAACTGGCTAAGTTCTCGAGGTAGCCCCTCGTCGATGGAATTTGTGGATATGTTATCCTTTGAAGACTCAGCTTTCTGAGAATCACAGCCCGACATGGTTTGGCAAGATATAACAGTTTCAACAAAATAATTCTCCACATTAAATACACAAGTCGCATTCGTTTCTAAACAAAGCGAATGTATGAAAACAAAGAAATGTCACACTGTTTGACATTTCCGTTCCCGTATAAAACCCGTTCCAGACCTCCGATCCGATCCTAATTATCGGATGAAATCGGATAATGTGTAATAGATCCTTAAACCCACTCCAGACCTTCCGATCCGATCCGACTTATCGGAAGAAATTTCCTAACAACTGGACTACACATTATCCGATTTCTTCCGATAAATCGGACAACTGCACTACACATTATCCGATTGCTTCCGATCGGTCGGATCGGATCGGAAGGTCTGGAGCGGGTTTTACAATTACACTACACATTAGGGTGCGTCCACACTTGTATCATTTCGCCGATCCGATCCCCGTCGCGTATCCTCACCGCGTATCATGAACGGTAAGTGTGGACGTCGCGCCGTCGCGATCATTGCATGCGAGCGTTGCATGATCGCGACGGCGCGACGTCCACACTTACCGTTCATGATACGCGGTGAGGATACGCGACGGGGATCGGATCGGCGAAATGATACAAGTGTGGACGCACCCTTATCTGTTTTCATCCGATAATTATTGTGATCGGATCGGATAGGATCGGAAGGTATGGAACGGGTTTAAGGGCTACCAGACGGCTAGACACTTTCGTCAACCTGATCAAGTCGGTCATCATTTCAGACCGTGTGATGGTTGGTTGATAATGCTGCGTGAGGTAGATGTGGCTAGCAATGAAACGACAGTTCAGGTGCGCGGTCCGTTTATTACTGATCGACAGGTCAAAGACAGAAAGACATCACATCGCCATAATATACTAAGTTGTCTGTGAATATACTACACTCCTCCAGCGCCATTTGAGCTTCTGGGGACAAACACACCGGTTGTAACATTAATAATATTGCTTATAATTTACTTTCTTATCTGGCCTTAACGTGTGCCTGCCGACTCCGGGCGACCTTTCGCTGACGTTTCTGTCACTGTCCGCAATGGGCGCCTGCCGCCTGCGCGGATTCTGCGCGAGCAGTGTAATTACAACGAACTTCCTCCGGATCGGCTGGCACCGAGTCTTGTGCCTCGACCCACTCATCCTCTACCTCTTCCCTTTCTTCATCGCCCTCGTTATTTTCCACGTTTACAACTGTCTCGGGTTCCTCGATACGTGTTGAAGAAGAAGGCGCAAAGTGCGAGTGGGACGTGGCTGAAGACGGGGATAGCGGGGCGAGTGGCGGCGGCGATGGCAGCGGCGGCGACTCGCCCGTGGTCGATGACTCATTTACCCGACTATGTTCAGTCTCATCCGGCAAAATGCCTGTAAATTTTCGCAACTGGTCTATATGACGTCGACAAATAACATTGTTGTCGCTAACATATACGTCATACATACGGTTACCTATTACATCTGGAATGATACCTAACACCCAAATATATTTTCTTGCTATGTACCACTTTAACCAGACGCGATCCCCAATGTTTAGTTTTCGACAATCAGACGACACTTTATTGGGAGTATTATCTCGACACGGTGGCATGATTAAATCCAGCCTTGACCTTAAGGCTCGCCCAAACATAAGCTTGGCCGGCGAAACGCCGGTAGCATAGGTAGTGCACTGTATTCCTGTATCCGAAATTCGAATACAGGAATACAGTGCACTGTGCTGAAATGAAAAACTGTTGGGATTGTTATTTGTTAACACAAAACAAATTAAATTCGTGTGACTTTATTTTTAAGTACATCATTATCTGATACGATCTCATATGGAATTCCAAATACCGAAAACAACAATTTTAATTTACAAATCAGCGCTCGAGTAGAAGTTCCGCCATTCATTCGAATACATTCCAGCCATTTAGTGAAAGCGTCAATAACTATGAGATAATCCCGGGTTCCGATCGATAGGTAATCTATGTGTATGCGCTGCCAGGCGCCGGCGGGGCGCGGCCGGCGGGCCGGGGGAGCGCGCGCCCGCGCCGCCTGCACTTTATTGCACGCAAAACACGACCCAATGTACCTCCTTTCGCTACTGATGTATTCTATTAAATAATTATAAGCGGACAAGAACAAAGCATATCTTTGCAGGCGCGACGCTGCCATTACTATTACGCCATTCTTTTTACCGAAAATCGACAACAGAGGACAGTGATCTGTTTTTAATATGAAAGGTACCTGTCACCCATACAAATATTGATGGAAGTGCTTAACCCCAAATATAATGGCGGTGGCTTCTTTCTGAACTTGAATGTAATTTCATTCGCTCGCCGACAGAGAACGCGAAGCGAAAGCCAGCGGCCGCTCGGTGGCGTCGGCGTCATGGGCGCGTTGCGCCAGCACGGCGCCGAGCCCTCCTGGTTCCGCGTCTACAGTCAAAACGAGCTGGGCATCGGGGTCAAAATGGGCCAACACCTTATCAGAAGCCAGCTCGCGCTTGACTGTTTCAAACGCGCGGTCGTGCCGTTCGGTCCATTCCCATTGCGCGCCGGCTCGTAGGTAACAATTCGTGAATCGGGCTCAAATGTGACGACACGTTTGGAACGAAATTACGGTAGTAGTTCACTACCCCAAGTAATCTCTTCACTTCTGTAATATTTGTAGGACGAGGTGCCTTTAATATTGCCTCAATTTTCTTCGAACAAGCCCTCACACCATTTTTGTCTATGACATAGCCTAAGTAAGTTACACTATCTTGAAAGAACGCGCACTTATCCTTTTGCAGTTTCTACTCTACGCAACCTATCTAAATGTAAGTATCTGCTCCGTCGGTCCCGTTATGCACACGTCATCGAGCCAACAGCTGACTCCCTCGATACCGACTAAAAGAGACTCCATAGTACGCTGACATATGGCGGGTCCGCTAGCAATCCCGTAAACAAGCCTGGAATATTCGAATAATCCCTTTGTCGTGCTTATTGTTGTTAATTTGCGAGAGCGCGGAGACAAAACAAACTGGTTATAAGCGTTACTTAAATCTGTCTTGGAATAGTGCTGACCATTTCCTAAATTAGCTAACACTTCCTCTATGCGGGGCATTGGGTATTTGTCTATAATGAATATCTTTGTTAAGTGTAACCGAATAATCAACAGCTATTTTTACTTTTCCATTCTCTTTTAAAACGGGAACTATAGGTGTTCCGTATTTTGAAAAACTTACTGGCACGAGAATGCCTAAACCTACCAACCTATCTAATTCCTCCTCCACTCGATTTTTTAACGCAAAAGGAACTGGGCGCGGCTTAAAAAACTTTGATATTGCCCCTTCTTTTAGCTGTAATTCAATTTCAAATTTATTGAACCGTCCTAATTCATTATTAAATAGATCAGAGTATTCGTTAATAATTTGCATAACTTCACTTGAGCGCTGACTGGACAAGGAACTTGTATCTATTATATTTTTTTTTCTTCTGTGGCTTTCACTTCTTGCTATCTATTATATTATTATTTAACGATGTTAAACACAAGTCAAATTCCGCCATAAAATCTCGGCCAGCAAGGGGTGGACCTCCATTATCGACCACGTAAATTCCAATTTTTCTAGTATCATTTCGATACGTCACGTTTGTTTTAAAGTACCCTACCGGTGAAATTTTATGGCCATTGTACAGACAAAATGTTAAATTACATTGTTGTAGACCAATACTAGAAAAATATTGTTTATATACAATTTGTGGGAAATAACAGTTGTTCCCGAGCCAGAGTCCAGTTCCATTTGTAATTGTATGTACTCAATGCACTAATTTTACTTGGGGTGTAATTCAAATAGTTCAATATCAAGATTTGACATAGTTAACTTATTATTTATTCTAAGATATATATCTATACGATTTCTTGAACTTGAAGTCGGCTGTTTTGCTGATGTTTCTATCTATGTTGTAACTACATTGGAGGGTATCGAAATAAAACTCTTATATTATCTGGCTGAGGCATTTATTAACATTTATTTTTGTTTTTCATTTTTTATCTTAATACAACATACATAGTAATTAACAATACATAATAAATAGTCCAAAAGTATATTACGCCTACAAAATAGCGTAGTCGTTATAAAGCCACGTTCACATTGCTGAGTCGACCGTAGATCGAAGCCTGAAAATACGCATGTCTGACGATGTTTTCAGTTACAAAGAATTATTAACGATTGCTGCTGCAAAAGTCCATGTTATTATTGCAATTAATGTGATTTTAGATTTAGTTTAACTATTTCTTTTCCGGGTTGAGCCTTCTCAACCCGAGAAATTAAATATTCAAGCTATGATACAGGGTCAACTCGGTAATATTACACCTGACTGATTAGATTATCGCCATATGAGTTGCATACATATTCTGCGAAATGGCAAGTCAAGTGAACTCGTGTCATGACACGGCTAAAACGCAAGTTCTCGGAGAGAACAAGAATGAAATCGTCTACATTGTTGATGGGCGTAGTCTTGGCGTTCGTTATGGGAGTCGCTTCGTCGTGTAGGGGAGCGTAAGTTACGCCAAGGATACAGCCATCGACCAGAAGTGACGGTGCGATCAGACCCAGCGGGTCATACTTGTTACCAAAGCGACAGAGTCACCTCCGCTCCGGTATTAGTGACTTCGACAGTGGAGTTAGTTAATAAATCAATAATCGTTTGTATTTACATCCGCAAACGTAACACTATGAGAAAATATATTATGTAAATATCTATCTAGTGGTAATCAAATAGATAATATGTATCTACAAAAATAGTTGCATTTTTAAATTAACAACTATCATCAAGGGAATTGGCTGATGAAAGTTTTATTCGTAACCAAGTTCTCGTTTAATTTGCAGATTATTGCGGGCGAAATCTCTGTAGCGTTTTGTGCATCTAGTAATTGACGAAATAAAAATATTTAATGTAGTCAATGATAACTAACAAGGGTGACATCTAAAAATATTTTACTTCAACAATAAATATCGTCGAAATAGTTATCCCATTTGAGCGATTATTGTTATTTAAGTATATCATGTCTGAGAAATAGGTTGGTATTACAAATATGTATTTTGAACTGAGTTCGGAAGATTCCATGAGCATACGTTTTTACTTCTTCAATATCTGTATTTATCGCATGTATGTTGCGAAATATAAAAGTGACTAGAAACTTTGATCAACATTTAATTTACCTTCTTACAGGTTAAAGGTACTTAATAAATGTGTAGAAAAATTGTGCTCATAGTCGTGTGCTTACATAGGTAATTAAATAATTTTATAACAATAACTAGATACATATTATAGTGGTGAGGTGCGATGAAGTATTTGCGCGGAGGACGACGCGGGCGCAGGTATCTACGCATACGTCGTCGACCGCGAGGCTACAGCTTACAAGACGACCGTGGACATTGGACACCGATTAGCACTTCATATTTTATTTATTCCTACGTACACAAGTATCCATAAAATTGACGAAAATTGCTAAAGATTCCGAATAAAATAGGGACAGTGACAGATTTGTGATGCGGCGTCCACTCTAGTCGAAAATAGAACCTTTTAGGCATTATTTCCGGCTTCAGACGACATTGGATAGCTTTTCCTTAGGTTTGACCCTCACCTGGTCATCCAGTTTACCTAGGGAGGATGCCGCACAACGCAAGCATACGATTAGGATCTAGCAAATCTGTACAAGGTGCAAAATTACATGAGGCTAAATAATAAGTAAAAGGTCTAGCCGGTCTAAACTAGGTAGATATAAATAAGATGCGTCGATATTTAATATAGACTAATTTGACATAATACATATTTAGTTTTAATAAATTAATTATAGTCACATTGAAAGGTATATAGTCTACTCGCGAGATCATGATTTGCATCTTATCCTATAGTATTTAAAATATCACAATAAATTGCTGTGCACATACAAAACAGGCAAATTTCGGGTGCATTTACATTAATAATATATCCATTATAGGTAACATTACGGTACAATCTAATAAAATATATACAATCACACTCCTTGACGACAAATTAAAAGTAGTAAAGAACAATAATTATGATGGTGTCTAAAATATAGATGAAAACAATATTAAAAAAAGACAGATATGTTAAATTAAGAAAGTGTGTTCATTCAACATCCTTTTCATACCTCTCCTAAAACAGGATATAAGTACAGAAAATAATATAATATTGTACAAATTGTATAAAAAAAAAATTCAAGGAAAACTGATAATTCATTTTCCGGGTATAATGATGCCCGTTGTATTCTAAATGTCTAAAAATATTATTTTTAACTGTATATAAGGGAACATTGTACTTGTTTTACGTCCAATGGGAGTCTATTTTTGTTCACACCCAAAGAACGTAAATGTGAACGGAGCTCTGCGATTTATGCCAATATTGTCTTATACCGCGCCTAAACCTGTTCGTGAATTCATTGCCACAATGATTGAATTTCAAAAATCACAAATTTTAAACAGAAAGTTTTGCTATTGTTTTTAAGACGATAAAGTTAAGTTTGAAACTATTTCACCAAGAAATTACAATTCATAATAAATAAATTTTCTTTTACTTTTTACTGAATTGTGTACTATGTGAAATAAACTTTACATGAAAACAATTTAAAATGGTATATAAACACCACCGAGTCTGCTGGCTCAAGAACAAATGTTCTAACAGACTATGACGTTGTTTATTTGGGTTAAAAATTGGTATTTGTTGTCAATATTGTGTTCTGTGGATACTAGTGTAATTAAACTAAAATATTGAATCATTATGTAATGCTTTGATGTGCCTCCGTAGTTTCAAGTAGCTTTATCGTGGCACACTTAAGTTCACATCCTAGTCTAAAAATAAGAGCTATCCTACTACTGCTACCTTATAGTAGGTAATATTCTACTATCTATTTTTAACATATACTGTAACTATGTTAAATAAATATTATAATTATTCAGAACTGTGTAGCATGCTTAGGAGTAAAATCATTTTTGAGTTTATTATGGATTAATGTGAGCAGCAAAATACGCTAGGTCATAATTTTACAAAGGGTATCTCCAGTTGGTGTGGGCATAGGAAGCGCGTCTGCTTTAATGTATTATGTGGTATTAAGACAATCGAACTGAATATATGCTGACTTAAATTTCCATCCCTACTAAATTTAGCACTTAGTCTTAAATATGGTGTTTAGTTTAAAAATACACTGCTACTAAACTTGGTGCATTAGATTCCATTGAATACATCATACCTACCTAAATACGTAGACATAGACGCCACGTCTACACTTCTACAGTCTACCTAATAATAATAGATCTATCACGATATTCATAAAAGCCCTACATTTACTAATTGCAAGATATACCTACCTACCTATATATATATATATTCTTATTCTAAAATAATCAAGATACGATAACATAATTATCTTTAAACCTACAATTAAAACGACTAATATTATTTAAGTAATATGCAGCATATTTGCTGTTATTTGTAGCTATCGTCATAATAACGTGACTACTTTATTAATACAAAGTGGATGTGAACTAGAGCGTTATAAATACTTCCAAAGGTTAGTTTAATAGGAGATTAATAGTTTTAAATCATTCGTTGTTTAATGACATCGCGAAAGAATTGAAAGAAATTAAATTTATGCCGGTATTTCCGAATCGCTTGTGCCAATGAATCCAACATTTTCCCCACGGATTAAAGATTTTTCATAGTTTTATAGCTGAAATATTGTTGGCTAGACGGGGTTAGTTTAGGGAACATAAAAAGTAAGATCTCGGTTTCATAATTATTTGCAATTATATTTTAGTATCTTAGCTGTGGCCCTAGTGAAAAGGGGTATAAGTAAAATACTAATCAGAAACAAAAGGTCATAACTGTTGTAAGACTCCTTTGCTCTTAGGTTAAATCTGACTTTACCCCTTTTCACTAGGGCCACAGATTAGGAACTCATTTGACTAGACGATGTTGATCACTGTTCGTAAAATAATATTAACTCTAATGGTAAATTATAAAATCTAGGTAGGTATTCAGTCGAATAATTTGTGATAAATATTATAAAATAGAAATACTTAAACCAAAAATTAGAATGAATTATTATGTACAAAATACTCGTAAACAAAAATAATATAAAATTATATATTGACTTAGGTATATTTAAAGGGTATGAAATAACGCCATCTTAGTAACTAACGTTTTACATAACAATATACAGTAGCTGCCTTATTTAAGATGAAATTTGTTTAAGTTACTGAAACATTATAATATATAATATCATAAGCTTGTTGACAAAGGTTGGACTTGGAATGTGCAGAGCTGCCGGGACCCGCGCAGGGCGCCTTGGACTAACTCCGTTCGTTACGTATAGGCCGCGAGAGTAAACCAACTCAAACACACAAATTATTTATAGTATTCGTATTATATACATTTTAGAGCTTTGTTATTATATTACAACCATCATAAAGTATGGAATGCTGTAACTTATAACAGAGTAAAGAGTTAAATACATTAACAAATCGACAATGTTTCGTCTGATGAAGAACTATTCTAAATTTAATAATATAATGATCTACCGACTAACAATGTCGACTACCAGTCTCACATTTTAGTTTAATAAATGCTAGAAGTAACGAAATATTTATGGAAAATAAAACAGCTGCGGAGAGGTTACTTTTGGGACGAAACCAGATCGCAACATTTCCTCGTGCCAACCGACGCATTCTCGCATACCCACACTGTCCTTCTCGCGCGTCTACCCGCGCTCAGAGGCCTTACACACTACACTTTAAGTGGCCATGTTTTTGGCATAGGCTGCACCACTACTTGATATGTTTCATTACGTTCAATTCAACGCATCTACAGGCTGGTCGCGTCCGGAGCATGTACATCGCAGCATTCTCTATTCTGTTATAAGACACTGGCTTTAATTGAGGATAATAATGATGAGGTTGCGGAGATGTGGGGTGTAGTCTAGTCAGGGTCCGGGGGGCTGGCTTAGCGGCCACGCGCCCACCGCAGCAGCGCGTCTGCCAGGACGTCCAGGTGAGCCTTGGTCTGGAACAAAACATTCATTCTCTTAAAATATGTAATGGACGACCATGTGACGTCAAAGGTGTAGTAAATAAAGACACATTTGCAGAAATATGACCTCCTGAGTACCGTTAAATTACTCCGTTCTGGCCCAAAAGCACACACTTATACTCATGTAACACTTACTACCCTACATAAATATCTACATCTTGGACAGACCATTACGTATGTAACACATCAACCCAGGTCCCAGGTATATGAGGATTACTACTAAAATATTATTTGATACAAATATAATATATGTATGCATTAGTATTCCCCCATTAACATAAATCAGCATAAAAAGTCATCTAGCCTGCAAAAGTAAAAGGTGGTAAAAGTAAAAAAACCGGCCAAGAGCATGTCAGGCCACGCTCAGTGTAGGGTTCCGTATTTACCTATCCTTCACAATAGCTCATTTCAAGCTCTATAAAAAGGTTGTAAACGCCTAAGTAACCGTAAACCGAGGTTAATTTAGGAAATTTTGGGGCTACTTTGATAGATTTAAAACGGATATAAAAACGTAAATATTCATAGCTTGATTGAGCAAATGAATTAAAAGGTTAGATCATTTATTAAGGTAGGTATTTAATTCACACAAATGGTAAAAAAACGACATGGCGTAAAAACTTTTTTCCAAAGTAGCCCCTGCATTTTAAAGTCACCCCGTTTTACAAAACATTAATTACTTATAACCTTCTGGAAGTTATCGATTATACGCGCCAGATTGAGCGGAATGTTTTAATGCAGTATGGTACTTAACTAATATGTGTAACGTTCGAAGTACCGCGCGGCACTTAAAGAAAACTATGAATTTTTTGCGATGACTCAAAAACGGCTTGGCCGATTTTATTCAATATAGTTTTTATTGAAAGTACTTATAAGGCCTCATTTTCATGAATATTTCCATAATTTTTTGACCGTGGTAGAGTTGGGGACGCTATTTTTGGATTTCCGGATCGAATATTTACAAAACTGCTGACTTTATCAAAAAATTATGTTAGGAGACCCCTATTATTTTTAAAAGACCTATTCAACGACATCCCACAAACTGGTGTTGGAACGAAAAAAAAATTCACCCCCATTTTTTTTTAGTTTTAATTTTACCGTTTTGTCGGTGTGATACATACACATACTCATACCAAATTTTAGCTTTCTAGTCCTAATGATCACGGAGCTAAGCCGCGGACGAACGGACAGACGGACAGACGGACAGACGGACAGACGGACAGACGGACAGACGGACAGACGGACAGACGGACAGACGGACAGACGGACAGACGGACAGACAGACGGACATGGCGAAACTATAAGGGTTCCTAGTTAACTACGGAACCCTAAAAAAAGGCCTGCTATAGGCTTGTCGAGCAACATACTTCTTCGTCGATAAGGCTGACCTAACACGTGGTAATCCTCCGCGTCTGGCGTACATTCTAGATTGTACGTACCTACTGTTTTGGGGCATTCGATGAAGCCGTCATACAGTACGTAGTCGTCGATGCAGCAGCAGCGCCCTTTTCTGTCCGGCATGGGGCACGCGAATATTCTAGAAGGTCCGTACCGTTTTGTAAAACATGCAGGCTTGTCTGTCTTTGTACTCTCCGCTGGGGCAGTCGATGAAGCCGTCGCGCAGCACGTGGTCGTCGATGCAGCGGCAGCGCCCTTTTCTGTCCGGCATGGGGCACTCGAACCTTCTAGAAGGTACGTACCGTTTTGTAAAACATGCAGGCTTGTCTGTCTTCGTCCTCTCCGTTGGGGCAGTCGATGAAGCCGTCGCACAGCACGTGGTCGTCGATGCAGCGGTAGCGCCCTTGTCTGTCCGGCGTGGGACACGCGAAGCGCTCCATGCCGTCTGCGGCGGGCGGACATTCTGAAACAAAAATAAATAATATATTATAGTATTATACTTTCAAAGTGCTAGGGCAATTGCATGAGATTCCTTCAGATAGGTAAAACGTCGCGGACAACCTAGAACCCTAATATTATCGCCAGCCAAACTAATAAAAATAACCTATCTGGAACTGTAAAATCTGTAAGGGCTTTAGCCCTCAATAGGTATAAAGTTTCTATAATCATTAATGACTAATTAACGACTTCTTCGTCGATTTTTATAGTTAATGATTATAGAAACTATAAAAATCTTAACTAATCGACAAACTACTACGACCTAAGAAATCGTGGAATGAGACATCGTCGCCTAATATCAAGATATAAATATAACGTAAGTCGCCTAGCTGGAGCATAATTAATTTGGTACAACGTCGATTTGTGTACCATCGTGCGATATATTTATCGATTTATGCGAACGTAGCCAGTTGGACAATGTTACATTTTGTAATCCCTATTCATTTGGACAATGTTGCTAAATAATGAAATAGATATTTGTCACGAAGAATGTAGGTACGTCGGCAACTTGATTCGTTTCAGTTCTAAATGCAATGGTTTACAATGTGAAGGTATCGGTAATCTACTTTTATTATAAGTACTAGCGACCCGCCCCGGCTTTGCACGGGTGCAATGCTGATAAATTATGAATGTATTATACATATAGCCCTTCCTCTTGAATCACTCTATCTATTAAAAAACAGCATCAAAATGCGTTGCGTAGTTTTAAAGATCTAAGCATACATAGGGACAGACAGACAGCAGGAAACGACTTTGTTTTATACTATGTAGTGATGATGCTCTTTTGGAGGGTGTCATTATGAAATGATTAAAACCATCTCTTTTAAAACGTTTTGGCGTATAAATACCCATATTATAAATAAACGCTCCTGATGTTAACCATAACCTTAATTCGTCGACATTAAAATGTCCAACTAAAACCCAGTAATGGGCAGATAACATTGCACGTAGACCTATGTCAACATTGCGAACGCGAAAACAATCGTACAAAATTTGGGGCGAGTAGGTTCTCCGCAAGTTTCATTCAGCCCGCGCGGCTACTCTGTCGCGAGCGTCTATTTTTAGAAGCCGGGGAAAGTGAGGCCGATACCACTGCGCACCCTCTATACACCCCTCTATCTATTCACTTTTGCGGGGACTCGCCGCCGTGCTGTGCATTCGTAAGCAGTCTACCCGATTGTTCAGGTAGGTAAACCGATGCCGACTGAAGCTAATACAAAACCTAATCGCTTATCTTTATTATTCTTGAGATTTAAGGTCAATGAACGTTACTGGGACCTCTGTCTATAAAATATATAATCTTTAATAGTTACGGCAAATAAAAATGATGCAAATGCTCTCCTTTGTAATACGAAGTAAGTAATTTAGAAGTAAAATAACTTTCGTCATAAATGGTTTTTCTCGGTGAAATGGGTTTATTTTGGAGTCCTCATTGCTTTAAGAGCTACTTAATTTTTGATTTGAATAGATACAATCTCGACGCGACGCGCGTTTCGCCCTTTATCAGTACAAATATAATAATATAATTTGTGGTACAACCCTCCTTCAGAAGTCAAGTTACAGATAGTCATACTTTTGAATTTCAAACAGCATTCAAATTGGTCCAATAATTTTGAAATGATCGCGAACGAAATATTGTTGCAGCCACATTTATAGCAATATTAATATAAGTAGATCCTGACCCAGTGAACGTAAACAAAAGAGACCACGATCTCATCACGATTGCTAAAGATTCCCATTTAATAGAAATCAAAGCTATTGAAACGTTACCTTATGGAAATGACTTGATTAAATATTCTGAGAGCTTCAAGTCAGAAATGAATCATTTACTCCCTAGTGACTTGGATAGTTATTTAATTATGGTGATGAGGATGCGTGATTTTCGGGATGTGACGATGTTTAAATTGATTGCAATTAATACAGTATGTACAATCGTCTCTTTGGTGAGGTAATGTGTTTAATACGTAATACTGTTTTAGGAAAGAAGCGGATTTATTCAATACTTTTACTTCCAGCAGGCCCACTCTCATACTCTTTTGGCCCTTATACTAGAGGATTACCGATAAAAGGTATATAAAAACAACACCAAACGATTTCGATTGAGTTTATGTCACGCTCGTTAACGTTGCCGTGAATATGTCCGTTTTATTTCGCTATTTATTTTGGATGCTGAAACAACTGAAATCCAATAGACTGTTAAATTTACGCGTTGCATGGACAAAATGTAAATCGACTTGTTTAGCCAGCGTGCAGCGCACGGTGAATATCATGCCCATTAATCTGGGTGGTAATCAAATACAAATTAGAAATCATTTCATCTCCGATTATGACAACAACATTACATAAATCCGTTGAGTCATTTGTTTGAAAGCATTATTGGTCTGAATTTCGATCCCAAGAACTATGTTTTACAGATCGATTTTACCTTCATAAAACAAACGTTTTTACCATAATATTGGTTTTACCATATTTAGCCCAATAAGGCCTAGTTTCCCCTCTGGGTTGGAAGGTCAGATGGCAGTCGCTTGCGTAAATAAAAACTAGTGCCTACGCCACATCTTGGGATTTAGGTAGCCGACCCCGATTGAGAATTCATTCTCTACAAAGATATGGGACAAAGGTTAGGAGGATGATGATGATTGATTTTACCATAATTTACATTATATTTTTTAAACAATAAATTTATTATTTAGCTTGGGCAAAGAGTATCCTATCCTCTGCCTCGGGATATCCAGATATAGGTGGAGGATAGGATACTCTTGCACCAAAATCATCACTGATGAAGATTTAACTATAATGACACAAAAATTATTAGAACAACCTCCAATTCCTCCAAATAGCCAAAATCCAAATTTCACTCAGAATATCGTCAAATACTTTCATTCCGCAGGCATTTAATTTTTATATTATGACATTTAGAGCAACAATATCCTATATTAGAGGAAAATAGCGATTTGTATAGAATCTTTTTATCGATTCATATTTTTATGTGGAAATACCACTTTTTTTTATAAATAATGACAAAGGTAATTAAGAAAGAAAAAAATAGCGATTATTAAGATTAAGAAAATTCGGAATAAAGTATGCTTTGCACAAATCAAAATTCGGAATTTACAAGCCTTCCAACTACTTATATTACTTTACTGGCTTTCCCCAGAACCTATTAATATAAAGTAATGTACGTGCAACTTATAGACACTTGTAGTTGGATATGTCACTAAAGGGCACATCCTTTCGTAAATTATTAAGTTTAGTAAGGGTCGGGTTTACGATCCTTAGAGGAATTATCGTGATCTCCAAAAGAGAATTTTGCTAGCGACTTTTAATATGGTTATCAATTCGCCTACACGTATTTTAGACAAAGAAGTGTTTATGGATCCTTGATATACATATATGTAGATATGAGCAAAAATATAATAATCACTTTTTCACAAAAAATAACCGACTTCAACATTCAACTCGAAAAAAAAACCATTTACAATATACGTGCTCAAAAGAGCGTTTTCTAAGCATTCAAACCGTGCGTAAAGTACTTTGCCACACTAGTGCTTTTTACTTTTCATTTTTTCCAATATTTAGCTGTGGCTGATATCTCAACACAGAGAGGTTTTTTATGTAAAAAAGGTTGATAAATTAGTCAAAAACCAATTATTATTAAAAGTACAATAAACAAAGAGAAATAATAAATCCGGCCACAGATTTTTTTTTTGGCCACATGGTCGAACTTCTCATTTAATAACTAAGCATCGGGAAAATGAGATAGCCTCTAATAAATTAATTCATCTTCTTTACAACGCAAACTAAAAATGTTAAAGAAAGCGTCAAGTCAAAATCAACAATTATTATTACTTGTCCTTCTGATTTATACATTGCCAACTAATTTACTAACTCGGCCACGGAATTTGCAACTCATCATCATTTTTCGTTTTACAGTTTCAATACAAGCTCCTCAAAAATTATATATTCGAGCTTCAATAGACAACATCATATATTATAATTTAACATGTAAAATAATACTTCATATTCTTTTATCGTGAAAATAGCCACTGTAGGTACGATTTGGCGCGAGTGCGCGACATGACAGCCACCGGCCATTTGCACCAATCAGAGAGCGCCATTCGATTCTTGTACCGACCGACCCGCCCGTGTTTGTTTATTGTCATTCGTTCGTTCATATTGCATTAGGTTCTCTCTAATCTAGTTCTAAGGCAGGTCCGACTTGGCTTAAGTTAGGTACGACGACGAGCGAAGCGAGGAGGAGTGTTAGGTTGAACTGCGACCCTAACCTAAAATGAGATTTAAGTATTTTGTTTTGTTCTCTCCTCAATAGTTCATATGTAATAATTTAATGGCTTTAATATACTATTTGATGACAATTTTAGGTAAATTTTACGATCGATTAATGTCGGATGACTAACATTTTAAACATCATAATTGTTTATTGTTATTCGTGCGTTCATATTGCAATAGGTTAGGTTAGACATTAATTATAATATCGAGTTTAAACATTAGATATTTGATAACGGTACGTAACCCATTAATCTTGTTCTAAGGCAGGTCCGACTTGGCTTAGGTTAGGTACGACGACGAGCGAAATGACGAGGAGTGTTAGGTTGAACTGCGACCTTAACCTAAAATGAGATTTCAGTATTTTGTTTTGTTCTCTCCTCAATAGTTATGTAATAATAATGGCTTTAATATACTATTTGATGACAATTTTAGGTAAATTTTACGATCAATTAATGTAGGATGACTTACATTTTAAACATACTAAGTTATACAATTAGAAGCTAATAGAGTTACTATTTTGGTGTCATATATTAATATTTTAGAGGTTTGCTATTTGAATGCATGCCTCAAATTTAGATGCTAAAAAATAACCACCATGCTAAGTTACAATTACAGTGGCTTACAAAGAAGATAACTAGTGGCTGAGATATTATTATTCAGACGCGGGTTGGTTGTGGCAGACTTAGTAATTTAGAAGGTAACTTATATTTTCTGAGGCGAATAATGCTATTACAAAGAAGCTTGTTTAAATAGTACCCATAAACAAATACTTTATTATTATTATTATCGTATGGCTTTATTTTCGAGTCTTTTTACAAATTAACATCCAAGTTCTTCGCCCATTGGGCTGCGTTTCCACCTTTACTTTTCAATACTTTATTAAACACCTTATTAATTACATCAGGTTTAGAATTTGATTAGAAAACGAACTTTAAATCCTTAGGTATTCAATCTATTAAACACATTTTGGCTGAATATACACGTGCCATTTTGACATAAGACGAATATAAAAAGAAATGCTTTTTAGGGTTCAGTAGCCAAAGCGTAAAAACGGGACCCTCTGAGACCTCGCTGTCCGTCCGTCCGTCCGTCTGTCACCAGGCTGTATCTCAAGAACGGTGATAGCTAGAGACAGTTGAAATTTTCACACATGTTGTATTTCTATTGCCGCTATAACAACAAATACTTAAAATAAAATAAAATAAAATTAATATTTAAGGGGGGCTCCCATACAACAAACGGGATTGGTTGCGTTAACTTTGCACCTCATTCGTATGGGGCGCTATACATACCAGGTGCAAACTTAACTTAACCACTTAAGGATGGAAAGTGTTTGTACGGAGCCCTCGGTGCTTGATTCTGACTCGCACTTGACCGGTTTTTTTTGTACATGCGCAGTAGTGGATATATCGAGCGCGATCTACAAAATAACCTTGCCATTTTATATTCATGTCTTTGTTTATTTCGAAGTTGATTTGTGCAAATCTGCTAAAATAATGTCGATTTCAAGTGACGAATCAATAAATTTTAACTCCTAAAATGTTATTGACGAAGTAAAAAATGTTAACAACGTCCTCTTGCTGTATAAATCAAATGAAAAGACTTTATTTCCAATGCAAATAGTCTTGGTGAGTATTAAAGAATTTTCTATTTTCTCGTACATACATAGTAAAGTTTTGTATGAAACTCGTGTGCAAGATGATTTTCGACTCGTATTTATTAAAACACTCACCCGTGCCTCACTCGTGAATAAAAATTACATTCCTCTGAAATCAACTACCTTACACACTTATATATCATAAATAACTATTTCACTTCTCCTGCTCAAAAACTACGTTATTTTGTCGACGCGTTTGGCTCGGTTTGTAGAAACTCGAATGAACTCGAATATTTTGTGCTTGGGTCATGGTTGTTCTATGTATTTAAGTATATATTTATCTCTATAAGTATGAATATCGTCGTCTAGTACCCATAACACCAGCCTTCTTGAGCTTAATTTGGGACTAGACCGATTTGTGTGAGGTTGTCTGATATTTATTTTATTATTAAGGCTTAGTTTTTAACGAGAACCATATAATTTATTTAAAAAGAAAGCTTGTTAGCGATCAGTAACATACCAAGATATGGATAAATAAAAACGAACCAACCTGATCAGATCGGCCAAAATTTATAGATGCAGATAATTGAAAACAGACCAATAAGTTTCTGCAGTCTGTTATTGTAGTTTTTTTTTTCGGGGTACTAAAATTAGAACGCCAAGAATTTTCAAACATTTATTGTAACTTAAATTAATATAACATATTTATTGATTGAGTGTTGATATTTAGCTTAAATCATTAAATCAAAATGGTTTAAATACGAAACAACGAAATGCAATTTTAGTATTCTGAATAAAAAAGTAAACCATAAAAGTTTTATTGGCTTGTATATAAAAAAAAGTTTGATTAATATTTTATCCTAACTTAGAATATTGAATGATTAAAACAATTAAAAATAATTATTCAGCATTTCAAAATGGGGAAACGACTAGGAAAATGTACAATCTAGTGTCCTTAAGCGTTTTCTTGATGTTACAGTTGTTTATGCCCAATATATCATATAAAAAAAAAACAAATCTATAAAAAAAACAGTGAGTAATAGCTTACTATTGCATGCGCATGGTGACAATTTAATTTTTTTTAATTTTTTTGGTATTTTTTTATTTTCTCGCAGTGAAATACAGTGTTTAAGACGTAGCTCAAAACTATTTATGACACTTACGTTATACTTGTCCTGGCTCACTCCGTTCGCTCGTCCAAATAATTACTTCGTGTCACAATGGCTAATGCAGTGTATGGCGTAGGCAATGGATTTGAAAACTGCCTCTTTTTGAAGTCGGTTGATAAAGAACCGTATGCTTGCTTTGATGATAATGCATAAGTGAGTTTTTTCTTGAAGTAATAATCAATATTAAAGGATAATATTACTAAGGTGGCTACTAAGGCAACGATCAATGCATAGAATATCCATGAACAACCGAGTAACAAATATTCGAGGTCATCCCACAAATATTCGCCCGGATACTCAGGATCGCGCGATCGCAGCTGCAGTACACCATAGCTTATCGCTTTACCAAAAAGATAATTATACTATATTTGCTATTCTGAAATAGATTAATAGAAATTCTGCGGGAAAATATACTTCGCAGGGAATAACGCACATTACCAATTCAGCATTAAATGTTTTGGCGGTATAGAACTCTCGGTGAATGGGATAAATTCGCACTTGACCAGTTGTATTACGATATTAATCTCAAAAACCTAAAACTTAATAGTATATTTACCTCTACGTCTCATCGCCCACACACCGCAATTTGAATGACAAGAGTAAATAGAAATCTCGTGACTCACACAATAGAAGAGATATCGGCAAATTCTTTGTCCCGCCGGATAATAGTTTAGTTTGGTTAGGTTAGCAATGTAAGTAAAAGGTTGTGGGCGTTAAGACTCCGATGTTCGAAATTCGAACCATAGCGTCTCGGTTTCCTCTTAAACAATATTTGAGTGAGCGGGATGGTATGATACGCAGTTCCAATTTCAAGCATCGGAGTAATCCCACAGATGCGAGTGTGTTGGTAATCGACAGATCGGGTGCGCGGCAGACTCGCCGGCGCCGCGGCTTCCCGAGACGACGCGCGACGTGACACCATCCCCATCCACTTTCGAACTTGGATCGAGTGTAGCTAATATCGAAATAACATTGGGTTAGGTTCGGCCAGATGAGAGAGTAGACATGATTGCTGTAGAGTTGCGCCACATGTGGTCGATAGTTATTTTATTGTTGGAGAACAATAAACAAAAGTGTTCTGCTAATTCGCTATAGCACCTATATTTAGGGTCAAGGGTGTTTCTACTAACAAGGACAACAGTTTTACTATATAGCCTAAAAGTAGCCACCAATATTTTGGATACAAGTGGATTCCATTAACTGATTGCTTCAATTAGTTATTGTTGTAGTGAGATACAAAAACGAATTCAAACTCGATTAACAGCTGAATATTTTCATTGTACAGAGACAATAGCACAAATTAGTTAAATTAAATCGCAGTTGCAAGGAAATAAAAACCTAAGTTTATATAGTATTACTATAATCTATTTCAAATGACACTCATATTTGGATGACGTTCAATAGACATAAAAACATTTTGTAAAATTTCATTTAACTACTATCAACTGTATATAAGAAATGCATAGAGACAAAATTAAGCAAAACAGGAATCATCACATTTAGTTTTAATGTTTGTAGTTATGACCACTGACGTTGTAGCATACTGGGGGACGGCGGCGAAGCCCCGCATGAAAAAAGGAATACCTATTAAATAGTCTCTAGTTCAACCTAGGTAGGTTCGTTATCGTTAGGTTCCTTGTGTTCCCGAGGAAAAATAAAAACCCCGCTTCGCGGACCTTCGTCGACTCGCTCAAATTCAGAACTCTGACTCCAACACGAACATTTTTTTAATATCAGTATATTAAACATGCTAGTTAAATAAACTAAATAAATAAATATCGGACAACCTCACACAAATCGATCTAGTCCTAAATTAAGCTCAAGAAGGCTTGTGTTATTGGTACTAGACGACGATATACGTACTTATATAGATAAATATATACTTAAATACATAGAACAACATGACCCAAGCACAAATATTCGAGTTCATCACACAAATATTTGCCCTGGCCGGGATTCGAACCCGGGACCGCCGGCTCAGTAGGCAGGTGTCTACAAACCGAGCCAAACGCGTCGTCAAGTTAGGTACGAATATTATAAAAAGTTATATTATTCGTTTATTATGTAGGTAGGTAAATATTCGCTTATTGATTTTATGCAAATCATTACACACCCCACGAATTTGTAAATTCAGAAGATTATTGTGGTCTAAGAATTTATTACCCATAAAGAATTTACAAAATTCACTTATATGAGAAGTTATATAAAATTGGGCAAGTGCGAGTCCGACTCGCGCATGAAGGGTTCCGTACCATAATCTATAAGAAGTTTGTTGTATGGGAGACCCCCTTAAATATTTATTTTATTTTATTTTTAAGTATTTGTTGTTATAGCGGCAATAGAAATACATCATTTGTGAAAATTTCAAGTTTCTAGCTATCACCGTTCTTGAGATACAGCCTGGTGACAGACGGACGGACGGACGGACAGCGAAGTCTCAGTAATAGGGTCACGTTTTTACCCTTTGGGTACGGAACCCTAAAAACAATTTAAAGGTTCAAATTTTTTTTTCCCAATAAATATGTACCTACTCTATTCATTCATGTTCTGACGCGCGAATTCGACTTGACGTACTTTGTGAATAAACAACTCCGATGACGTCACACTAATACGTCGCATTTTCAATTAGGGTACACTGAATAATGCACTGCATGCAGGTCTGCAATACAATTGAAACAGTAAACTGGTTTGTACTAAACCATTGATACAAAGACCTGGATTGTATTTGTACTGTTTACACTATACAATGTACCTAAGTGGGTCGTTCTTTTTGACCGAAAGAATCTGTCTTACATATAAAACCTACTCATCCCTACTCATTACGCTGTAAAACAAGACCCAGATTTTTAAAAGTAAAAATATTTATAAAAGCAATGCCGATGTTCGCCATGACGCTAAATAAAAGAGACGTTCCGTTGCTGATGCTAAATTAAACATGGTGATGATATTTAACATGCGTACGAGTTTTAGACCAAGCTGAAACAGTGACGTTTCGGTCGCTGGATCAATCAGGTACCTGAGCTCTGCTAGTTGTTAGCGTATAAATAAATATTTTCATCACACTTGCTCGTAAACAAGGGCTTACCTTACATGCTAGAAAAGCGGGTGGTAAGCCGTAGATTACGCCCTAGGGCAGTAAGTAATTTTTATCACACTAGGGCTTACATGCTTGAAAACCGGGCGGTAAATCGTATATTAGGCCCTAGGGCGGTAAGTCGTATATTACGCCCTAGGGCGGTAAGTATTTGGTATACTACTACTTTATATATAAATCATCATCATCATCCTCCTAGCCTTTGTCCCATTTTTTGAGAATGAATTCTCAATCGGGGTCGGCTACCTAAATCCCAAGATGTGGCGTAGGCACTAGTTTTTACGCAAGCGACTGCCCCATCTGACCTTCCAACCCAGAGGGGAAACTAGGCCTTATTGGGCTTAGGTGGTTTCCTCACGATGTTTTCCTTCACCGAAAAGCGAGTGGTAAATATCAGATGACATTCCGTAGATAAGGTCCGAAAAACTCATTGGTACGGGCCGGGTTCGAACCCGCGACCTCCGGATTGAAAGTCGCATGCCCTAACCACTAGGCTACCACCGCTCTACTACTTTATATATAAATGTATATATTATATTCTTATTTTTTCTAATTAGTTTTAACAAATTGTACATAATAAGTATCCTTTCTTTTATGTTTATCTGTAATTTTTAGTATTGTAAATATGATATTGTATGTGTTTATTTTAAAATAAACTTTATAAATCTCCTACTACTTTTGTTTTATTTCCTCCAACGTGTGATGAAAAACGTCGTACGTGACTCTGGTGGTAAAGGAATTCCAAACTCGTGTCATTAAGCCCTCGCCTTCGGCTTCGGGCTTCTAATAGACACTCGTTTGTAATTCCTCGTTTACCACCCTTGTTACGTAATGCACTATAACAGCCACACTTTCGTGGTTATGGTTAATATGGGACGAGTATGAAATTGATCAGGTTCGAAATATTTATTTATTTCACGTTTAATGTTAACGTACGTACGTCTATTATTTAGTTCCTAAAGATGATTAATCATAATAAATAAACCTTTTATTATTTCTTATTTTCATGCAATATTACAATGTATATTTTACATGCTAAGAAAAAACTATATTCTATTAATTTAATTACTTATCGTCATAGTAATTTACGTTGATTAATTATTCATTAAAATTCTATTAAATTTATACATAGTATTAGTAAACATTTAATTATATCGATTAATCAATCTATTTGCTTAATTAAATGAACTTAATAAAGAATTATCTTTTTAATGAGAACCCCTCTGTAGGGTAAAGGCCTCCTCACTTGCCTACTGAGCCGGCGGTCCTGGGTTCGAATCCCGGCCAGGGCAAATATTTGTGTGATGAACTCGAATATTTGTGTCATGGATGTTATCTATATATGTATTTATATATTATGTATATCGTCGTCTAGCACCCATAGTACAAGCTTTGCTTAGTTTGGGACTAGGTCGATTTGTGTAAGATTGTCCCTTAATATTTATTTATATTTATTTTAAAAAGAAAAAGAAGTATGATTTGCGAAAAAAATACTGACGTTGACCGTTATGGCTTTCTTTACGGCTATGATCTCCTTTTGTGAAATGCCGGTAGAGTACAGTTCAGATGCGTAATGGTGACTTGGCTTGAAGCTTCATTATTTAATTAATAAACATTCAGTAGCTTGATCAGTGATCACATGTTTAGAATCCATTCCGTACATAAGTACTATGAATTGACGTGAATACTGCAATACTATAAATCTGCACTTGCGTTTCTTCGCTGTTGAGTCTCACGTTTGACCTTTAAGAAGTTTATGTAAGTACAAAACTATTAATCAACATGAAGTGAAGTTGGTTAGTTTACAAATTGAAGTCGTTCTCAGTATTGTTCACCGCTTAAGGCTACGTTTCGAGCCGCAGCTGGCCCGGCCGGGTGCCTGCTCCTTTGTTTCTATTATTGAATTTAAAAAGTTTCTTTCACTGCAATCTGTGAGTTTCCTCAGACTTGAGGATTAGATAGTCTCTTTTGAAATGCTTTTGAGAGAAAACTGTGTCGCTTCTAGTTAGATAGACTTTAAATGGCATTCCTAAATTGCTCTATTTCTTTAATAGAATAAAATAGAACATTTCTTTATTGTGCAATACCAACAATCAAAATAGTAGATGGAAAACTTAAATAAAACAATTGAATACATTGTTTTTACTTTCATTTGATTTAATGTTTGCATGTTTTTTTAGGGTTCCGTACCCAAAGGGTAAAAACGGGACCCTATTACTGAGACTTCGCTGTCCGTCCGTCCGTCCGTCCGTCCGTCCGTCCTTCCGTCTGTCACCAGGCTGTATCTCAACAACGGTGATAGCTAGACAGTTGAAATTTTCACAGATGATGTATTTCTATTGCCGCTATAACAACAAATACTAAAAATAAAATAAAATAAATATTTAAGGGGGGCTCCCATACAACAAACTTGTTATAGATTATTTATATATGTATAGGTACGGAACCCTTCATGCGCGAGTCAGACTCGCACTTGCCCAATTTTTTTTTCAATTAGTCGGAACTTTCTATTAGTTATTATATTAAGAGTAACTAGTTATGTGCGTTATCTACAGATGTCATTGCGTGGCTACGCTTTACGAAGATAGTTTTAAAATAAATTTAGTTTACTTGGAAGCCAATCCATTTTATTATTTCATTATTCTGTATTCAGCTAGTGGCAACTATAAGGTATTCAATAAATACAAATGTTCATAACGCATATGCTAACAGAATTTGCGTGTTCACATCGACTGTACAGTGCTTGAGCACTATAAAAGGATAAAAAAAAAACCATTCTCATAAAATATTACATACTAGTACAAGATGCCCGCGCGACCTCGTCCGTAGTCGGGTAAAAAGTATCCTATAACCAGCTTTGGATGTCCAGCTATACCCATACTGAAATTGATTCAAATCCGTCCAGCTGTTTTCAGGCGCATAGTTTACACCCTTATTAGCATCGAAATACATGTCGCGCTTCGAACAACTATTCACTCACCCTTTTAGTGCGAGAGGCATCCTTAATTGAGACATTGTACAAATAGAACAATTAGTAGTTGTAGGTGGGCACTAAGGCCTTGGTTAATGGATTTCTCTTTGGAATTAATCAGAGTTAGAATGCAGCTCGACTGTGTTTTTCTAGCCGAGGGCTGGGACCGATAAATATTTACGACACGTCGCGCTACGTGCCCCGTGGCTCAGGCTCGACCGAGCGACGCTACCGTGTTCACAGAACTTGTCCGAAGTGATACCAGCCAGGCTAGTACCTACTACTCGATCGGCTACTTAAATAATTTTCAAGCGCTAAGCCAACAGGCTAGTTTCCTAAAAAAATAACATTAGATTGTCTATGTCGTGTCCTGTGTCGTAGAGACTGACGGACTAATTATGCGGCCTTATTCCTTTTAAAATGCTGATTGTTTTAGATTTTGAAACATGTTTCTTAACATATTATTGATATCATTTTCATTTTTCATTTTCATTTAAAAACTACTCCAATTTGTCAAAATTCACGCGTAAAATTAGTTTTTTTAACTTATTTTCGACTGTATGCAAGGAAAGCATAAAATAGCTATGTTACTAATTAGAACTCGGGGAAAAGTATTATTCACTTCAAAAAGTTGGTTGAAATTATCAATATATTTGTCACAATATGAAAAAAATTTTTTTTTTAAGTAATAAAGCCTCTCATATTATAATAACTTTTTTCCCCAAGAAACTACCCAATTAGGTGTAGGAATGGTCGCCATGGCTGACGATATGACTGAAGGTGACTAGCCGCGTCTTTGCTAGTCGCGCGACGAAGTGTCATCTATCTTTCTTGCGCTGAAAAGACTGGAAACCAGCGGGGCAATCGGACCTAACATATCGAAATATTGAAAAGAACAGATATTATACTACTGTGACGTAGTGTTTAGCCCCGCTAGGTGGATTAGGACGTAACGGGCCTAGACACTAGTACATATCCCTCGATCCAGACGGGATCTTGAGGGTTTTCCGAGCTAGCTTCGTTCGGGAGGCAAGGAGCGGGGAATAAATCAAACTAGGATGTCGTATACTAACTGAGGGCTTTTACGCCTGTTTATTTATAGTCAACCTTAATCCTACCCTATAACCTAGACTACGTATCCTAACGTCCCTAAATTCCCTAGGGGACCCGGTGTCCCGGCCACGCGTCAGGTTAGTGTCCCGTCGGAGGAACAGTTAGTGGTTAGTACGCGTGGGCAAGGGAGCCTGGTCGGTATCCTTCGTGGAAAGCTACCCCTAATCGCAGGTGCGGCCAGAAACACACCGCGCTTAAGGATAGATTTCCCGGCCGCTTGGACGACTAGATGCGTGGTAAACACACCGCGCCGGCAGCCTGGTCCAGGAGCGTAAGCACTAGGTCCCCGTGTCAGCGACAACGAGCGTGGTAAACACTCTGCGCTGGGAACAGCCCCCGGTTGTAGCGACAACGAGCGTGGTAAACACTCTGCGCTAGGGACGGCTCTAGGACTTAGCTTAGGACACCTGGATATCGACCTAACACCATTACCTAGATTGACGGAGAACCTACGGCGTCGCAAGGAGCGTGGCAAACACTCTGCGCTGCGGGGAGCGATGGTTTACAATGCCTCACAGTTGGAGCCGCTCACACGACCTTACTGCTCGAGAGATGGTAACACACCGCTGCCCGTACTGGGCGCGCATCGGCTTATATAGCGGCCTAACGGTACACGGCCGGCGCGTCGCTCTCCCCGCCGCCCGCGCTCCGGTGCCGCGCGCTGTGACGTCATGGCTCTGGCGGCGCGGTCTGCCCGCTGCTCGTTATACTACTAAGAAAGAAAGAAAGAAATAAATTTATTCACGACGTGACCATAAAACATAAAGGGTGTGACAGAAATGATAATAAAATATATAAAACAGAAAAGGTAGCTAGCTCGAGAGCCAGCGCTGATCTTCCGGTGGGACCAAAGGTGGCGCCACGAAGGAGCTGCACGCACGAGCGCTGATCGCATTTACCTGAACGCAGACATGCGCTGTCAGTGTCAAGATGAATGCATCGTGCGTACAGCTCTAAATTACACAAAATAATAACATTATTATATTCACGCCTACTAACGCCATCTTACTTTCGCCAACTAACTATATTTCGTGTTTGTAAGATGGCGTTATTAGTATAACACTTAACATCTGTACTTTTCTATATTTCTATATGGTAGGTGCGCTTGCTCTGCAGGTGTACTCGTCCCAACTAACGTTAGCCAGTGACGTGCCTGACAGTGCTACACCAGCACACATGTGACAAGTTTTGTGAATACGATCGTACGCCGCCGCCGGCTCGCTAGCTCGGCTCCATCATTCATTATGCTCGTAACTCGTCCAATCTTGTTTGAACTCTCTGCTCCCCCGGTATTGGCTTACATAGTTCCAGTGACAGTGGAATTGAAAAGTATTTGTTGGTTAAGGATCGTATCAAAGTTATTTGTCACAAAAACATACACGGAATATTTATCTTTGTATAGACCAGTTGCATTAGTGGATTTTAAAATATCTGCAAATATAGTAGGTTTTGGAGACTGGCGTAGTCACTAAAGTGTAGGCAAGAAAACGGGTAATTATCGCCAACACGATGATAGTATTATTATTACGATAGGGCAGAGTAGCTGATCTGTTGAGTGCTTAGCAGTAGGATATTCATTTACATGAACTTCACTCCGCCGATGGAGATGCAGAAGATGCGCTTTAGCCTACGCTAGGAAAATTGATTAGTATGCGAAAGGCAGAAACGTTTATCTCTTTCATTTGTTTTGTAAATAGTAACCAACCGCGACCGACATACCGAAAATAAAGACAACCCACGTTTGTCCGATGACTGCCCGAAATATGGCGCTCTCCTCTTATACACTCATTAACTTGACCTTGACACGGAAAGTTTAGTCTAAATACTATCTAATAATAGTCCAGATACCTGTAGTACTTGCTTCATCTTTGTCCTGAATCAAATGTCGCCAAGAAATCCCAGCTCAAAAGCAAACAAATAAAATATCACGGCGTCTACGACGTAGCTGCTACGGCGTAGGCGGTCAATTCTGCTACGAACGGAAAGTTAGGCGTGGGTAGACGTATATCCGAGTAAAATATCGACGGCAAAAGCTGAAACGTAATAAACGCCAACGAATTCCCATGGCGTTTACTACGTTTGTGCGTTCTACCGTCGCTATCGTCATTGCTTGGCAGTGCTCCTAGTAAAACACACTTTGTTATGTTATTAAGATGTTAAATAATCCGCGAAAAAACATGATTGCTTGAAGGATTTCAACAGAATTATGCTTTTAGGGTTTCCTATTTATTTGTCGCTTTGTATGTGTTTAAACTTTGCACCTGTTGACTGAATTGTACAAAAAAAATGCATTTGTCGTTAGTTTGAATTTGAAGTATTTTAAATTAAAAAAGGTAACTTATACAGTTTTCAGTTAAAATTTATTTTTTGATGTTACTGCTGATGCACAAACTTTTCAAAATTACAAACTACCACACTAATCGCACGTTATCTAATATAATAAGTTTGTCCCTTTGACTAAATAGTAGATAATATTTTACTAATGAAGAATACATATCACCAAATTTTGTTTTTTATCTGACAAACCAAACAAATAGGTAAATTGTGTCTGTGACTACACCTTATATTTTCCGAAATATTTAAATTATTAAACTAGGAGCGCAGAGACCACTGTGACGTCACATTAACATGACGGGGCCTTCAGTGCGCCGTACGCTGCGCTCTCAAACTGCGTGTATAAAAGCGACGAAAATTTATATTGACGATTCAACAACTTAGGAAATCGTTAGTTGTGATAGTGTTCATATATGCATCCGAAAAGACGATTTTTATTTTTCCACCGGAACCTAAATTCGCAAGAAATGGATAGTGGCGCTAGCGTCCTGATACCTACCGGGCGAGAGCAAGGCACCGACAGAGGAGCTTCAAGATACGATACAAAGGTATCAAGGTAAGAGAGCACCCCTAATCATTGGTTGCGATGCCATCGCACACAACGAAGTGTGGGGAAGCCCGACACTAACGGCAGGGGGGGATCACTATTAGAGTTCATAGTAAGCAAAGACAGACATAATGAACGAGGGACACACCGCCGCGTTCGTAACAAGGGTAAGAAGAGAGGTACCTATTAGATCGAGGATGAAGGTTGGTAAGAGATGGTAGAACTGGAAGAAGCTGCATTACGGTTTGAGCGAAGCAGTCTTCTTTATGTAGTTTCATATTGTTTTTACGGATGATATTTAACTTTTAATTTTAATTTGTTATAATTTTTTTCATATTTTATGTTATGACGTGAATTCGTTACGTCCAGTGTGCATTATATTTCAGCGTAACGCGAATGTCCACTTAGTTATTGTCTCCTAAATTTTTTGATACGTTTTTGTTTTTAGTTCACTTGTTTTATTTTTATCATTAACAGCAATAATCCGAATGATGAAAATGGGCAATAAAACTAAAAATAAGTTACCATTTAGTCACATATCGCACTGTCAGGTTAAAATATATTTTTTAAAACCTTACAACTTATTGGGAATCTGTTTATTTTATTTACTATTTGTTTTAGTACTATATTCGATAAAGTTAATTTTGTTCAATTACAGCTTATCTTTAATTTGTAATGAATCGGACCAAAAAAACACTACCTTTAGCGTAATAAATACATTTTCACAGATTTAGATTATAAAAATAAGCAATCAACTTGTATTTCATTAAACTACAGTAAATTTAAGAAAATTGCTAAAATGTGATAAAAATAACAGTACTTACCTAAACCAAACGGTACCTTGAATGGAAATGCCTATTTAACGGTATGCTACACTTTTACAGACCACAGGAATCCCGATTGAAAAAGAAACTCTTCCACACTGTTTACGCCCAAAATAGACGACGTATCGTATCTATTTATCACCCTGTCAGCAATCGGAAACGATCGTCGGCCCGTTCAAGCATCGCGCTATCGGCCCATTCAGTAATAAACCACCACTAAAATGATAAATGAGCCCCGCCTTACGCCCACGCTGTTCTCATGGTTCTTGTGACTCACCAAACACACACTTTATACGAAAATAAACATTTTGTCAAACTCCTACGCCATGTTGCGCCAAGATTATACCAATTAAGCGGAGGTCGCTACGATCATTTGCAATTTAGGTTGCAAACTTTGGCCATCACTTCATAGACATAAGTAAGGGCCAAAACTCAATTAAACGATGACTGAATGCCGTATCGAAACATCTTGTGGATCACAACGTCTTGTGGAAATATACAATTATTATTAAGGAATAATATTTTAAAGGAATATTAAAATACCTGAATATTGAATGGTGACCACGTGCAAAAGAAACAGCGTGGATCTCAAGCCCCTAAACTAATGACTTAACCATGGCCTTTCATTCATTCGCGATCTTTAGAGAAAACCTATCGACTGATGATGGTGACCCAAGCAGCACATTAGTGAATTTTGCAGCTTATCTTACAGCTTTAAGTTCTAAATGAGTGGTTTAACAGTGTTTGATGCAACTTATAGCTCTAAACACAACTCAAAACTGTATATGAGTTCATCCTATCACTTGTAGTTGCATAGGAACGTTTTTTGTTTCTACTTTATTACTTATGGTGGGATAAAGTCGATTTTGCTACTTAAAGTTGCATGCAGGTTCAAATAGTCACTCAATAAGAAGCAATAGTGCTATATAAGGCCTTAAAATCACTTATAAGCAACTTTTACATATAAGTGGCAACATACCCTTATTTGGAACTAAAAGTTCCAAATGACTAGTACAATAGCGAATTATATCACCAATAGTGGCTAAAGGGATAATTTTACGGCTCTTTTGGAACCAAAAAATATTGCAACTTTAAGGCCTAAGAAGTACCTTATTGCCACTCCAACGCATAAATAGGAGATTCTTAGAACCAAAAGCAGTTATTTTCACTTATTTCAAACCACTAACGAACTAAAAGTTCTATTATAGTTCCTATTGCGCCTTGTCAAAATATATTTAATAGTTGCACTGCTTTGCCACTCGCAAGATACAAATAAGTGATTATTAGACCTAATAGTTCCAAATAAGGAACAAATAAGTGAAAATAAACACTGTAAGATCTTTTTTGTTTTGCCATGTTTACAAATGGAAGCCAATGAAAATTAATTATTTTGACCAGAATTTTATCACACTCACGCATAATCACAGACTTTTGATAGTTTTGACGATGTTACTTTAACATTGTAGGTAACCTACAATCATTAGGTCAGGTTTTTAACAGTTTTATTTCTTATCAGTATCTATTCCTTATTTAATTTAGCACTCTCTTTTTTAATATTCCTGATCAAATGAAAGGCCCGTCGAAATTTACAAAGAAAACATACTATAGTTTCACAGTAACAAAAAATTCGCAAGAATTTCGTGCTTATTTCAATGCTTGTATAACGTAAAGTTTTAATCACTCACCAAACAGACGTATAAATCCAAAATAAATATGGCAGATCACGTATTACACACAACACAATTTGACAGTTGCCTCGCCACTCAAAGATAATTTGGCGACTCATTTATCACTCATTGAGCGAACTGAAATGTTTTCATTCGTTCACTGCGCATAACTTTTACCCTTAGTTCTAATTGCCACTTAAGGTGATTGTGAGATCTCTTATGGACGCATAACTTTCACCCATAGTTCTAATTACCACTTAAGGTAATTGTGAGAGCTCTTATGGATTCTATTTAGCACCAAAAATAGGCTGCAATTTTTCTCCTTTTGGTTCTATATAGGTGGCATAAGGGTTATTGCCACCTATATAGCACTTAGTCATGGTGGTAAATTTCACTTAAGCATCTAATTAGATATGATATACGAGCTATTTAGACCCAGTTGTGCTACTTGGGGATGTCTTGACAGTTCATAAATAGGAGCTGATTTGAGCTGTCAGTCTAGTATCCTATGTTCATTATTATCAGAGAGTTTATGGAGTTTCAATACAGAATACAGTCGTCGGCTGAATTGAAACTCCATATGCAGTAAATAATCAGAGTCATCATAATCAGGATAAATTAGATCTCTGCTCATAACAATCATTGGATACAACAGTATCACAGTATACGATTGAAATCTGTCCAGTTATTTCAACGGGACGAAGCAACAAAGAAACACGCACAATAAAAAACGATTCTGTGAATAGGTAGTAAATACTAAGAAATGTGGACTCAGACTCTTACCTATGAACTTATCCACTTTTACTAGTTATACTCTATATATACGACTCAACCATTATTATAGTGCAATAAAATGCGATAACGGCTTTTCCAGCAACACCAACACACCTGTTTGAACTGTGGACAGGGGTAATCTAGTAATTAACTTTTTAGTCCGACTTTATCAAGCTCAGCTAGTACGGGTTGCCGGTTATAATTAATGTTTTCTCCGGTAGTATCCAAGTTTGTACAGTTTCTTTTTATGGAAATGAGGTCGCGATTCAATGTTCAACTTTGCGGTATGCGAGTATTTTATGGTATTCATAACTAATTGTTTATTCGTTAAACTAGCTAACTACATCACAGTTTTAACTTTTGTGAATATGATCCCGAAGAAAATAGAGAACATTTTCAAAAGTATTATTGAATTAAAAGGTTCTGGTAAGCATACATTCATTTATTTACATGGGTCTATATTCACTCTTAGAATTAATCATTATGTAATTAGAAAGCTTTTTTTGCAACCGTAAACTATTTGAGACTTATAAAATAATCTAACCTAACCTAATCAATGTGTGCAAGAATTATGAAAAATATATGAATGCAACATTCGACGAAATAAGACGAAATAAATAATAATTCTAGGAGTCAAAGGGTCTTATTTGGGTCTTATTTTCCGTCGAATGTATGAATGAATGAATTTTTCGTAGAAAGCATTTTTCTTTGCAACCGTAAACTATTTGCACAAGAAAAGACTCATCGAAATAAAGCAGAATTTAATTCCATTAGACATTATCTGCCGGTCAACCTCAGGGCAAATTCGAAAAATAATGTCGGGTGCACGTGCAACTTACTAATACGTAACGTCACATATAATTATAGGTATATGCAAGGAGAAATATTTTTTCCCTTTATTTAGAATTTTGTTATATTATTTATGTACTTTATTTCACTAAACAATTAACGAAATATCAACAACATTTATGAACCTGAGTACACGTCAAAAACTTAAGTGACTTTAATATTTCTAAATGTATTTTATCCCCTCGGCAAATCAAGTCTGGCGCTAATCCAATTTCGTAAATTAAAACGACGTATCTCTACATGTAGGTATATCTGACAGCCTTGCCCTTGGGGCCCTTACTAACCAATTAAGCATTGGAATTCCAGTAATAGTCTACAAAAAAGCAAAATTTAGGAGGAGGAGGTTAGAATCCTGCATGCAGCATATATTTTTTTTGATTCACTAATGATAAATGTAATAACATAGTAGTATAGCCCTTTACATATAGTTTCTGTGCCCATTATAGAGATATGTGGGTAGAAAACATTGACTGTACAAGCTAGAAACTGCAGTGTTTCTGCGGTTATAATGTAAACTTTTGTTACGGGTAAAACGGTCCGTTGCAGAGATAATAATAACAGTGTGTGAAGCGAGGGCTCGCAGTGACCGTACCGCCTAGCCTTGGCTCGTTGTTAGTTGTTACATATCGCTCTTTGACCTATACAGGTCTACAGAATCGATCTCTAAATAGATTCATAACCTATGAATAACTAGACCACTTGTATGTACCTATACAGTTAGGTAGTCTTTACAATAGCCACGCGTTATAATCTTCGTTTGTAAAAACACGCCTGGTTTATACTGCTCGACACCGCACAGATTTTAATTCACAGCGATCACAAGATTCACAGTGAAACTACCTATAAAATCTATCAAGGCATCATTCATGGGCCAATTAATGGGCCTCCTCATTGATTTTCCCAGAAATGGAACGATTAGCTCAGTTTTTCCCCATAGCGAAAAAAGTCAATTGTTTTTATTGTCATCACGCAGCGCGGAGGTGCCCAACAAGGAGTACCAGATCGTCGGTCAGGATCGATGGAAGCTTTTGGACGAGAGCGGCTCGCGACCGATCGTTGTGGGGAAACTTTAGGGCAGGTCTTTGTCCAGCACTGAACGACATTCGGCTGATATAATGATGATGACGATGATTGCAAACATGAAATATAAATAGATATCGTCCAGTTCGTTGTTACTCTATACAGATCTTTGACCTATATAGATCCCCCGTTACAGAATCGAACTGCAAATAGATGCACAAACACATTTAGAGCTAGACCGCTTGTATGTATCAATAGCAGGCGTCAAAAATACCCTGGACAAATGACAGCAATATTTAGCTCATTTTTTGTACAAAGGGTGAGAGGGTTCGTAAGGTGTGATTGGATTTCAGAACAGCTATATCATAGTGGATATCGAGTATCTCACCGCCATACCACATTCATTTCAATACAATCGACATTTGTTCAACACTAGCTTTTCCCTGAGATTTCGCTCGCGCACAAGGTTGAAATAAAATTGGGCAAGTGCGAGCCCGACTCGCGCATGAAGGGTTCCGTACCTATACATATATACATATAATCTATAACATGTTTGTTGTATGGGAGCCCCCTTAAAAATTTATTTTATTTTATTTTTAGTATTTGTTGTTATAGCGGCAATAGAAATACATCATCTGTGAAAATTTCAACTGTCTAGCTATCACCGTTGTTGAGATACAGCCTGGTGACAGACGGACGGACGGACGGACGGACGGACAGCGAAGTCTCAGTAATAGGGTCCCGTTTTTACCCTTTGGGTACGGAACCCTAAAAAGTATCTTTTTACAGCTTTCTAACTGAAAATTGCGTTACGGGTACTCGCTCTTCCTCGTAGCTAATTGTTTAAATTACCTACTGTAAAGTAGTTTTTCCACCCCGCACAAAAAATCGTCTTCGTGATTTAGATCGTGGGTTTAATTAATAGTACATTACTACACAGGCCGTAAAAATGGAGATTGCCTGCCGAGTAGGCCGAGCAATGCAAAAAAACCATCAAATGTCAAAAAAAAAATATTTATATAATTCTACTTGCACATGCGAATATATTTTTTAATACTTCCAGACACCGATATCCGATCTGATCAAATCAGATAGAAAAAATATCAGATTTTTATTCATGTTCCAATCAGATTTCAGTACCCAAAGGTTGTCTGGAAGAGATCGCTTTTAGCGATAAGACCGCCTGTTGTCTACCGTTATTATAAATTGTATTGTTTTGTTTCCGTTTTGTAAACTTTTATTGGTGTGCAATAAAGTATTGTTGAATTGTATTACCTTGCTTGCTATTGCTATTACCTACTCGGCAGGGAATCCCCATTTTCCCGGCCTCTGTAGTTAGGAATGTACTATTAATAAAAACCAAACTCAAGCAAAATACCTAGTCAAATATATTTCGTATCTTTAAAAACAATATTAAATGAAACTGGCAACTCTAAAATATGTTTACATTAATATTAAAGTTACACACTTAAAAAATGAACCCATAATACAAACACTACGAGTACCCTTAAATTTATCCCTCCCTTAAAGTTAAAGAAAATTCAAAATGTAAGGCAAGCTTTAAATTATGCACTGCCTATGTCTTACTTTGATATCTAAGCGATATTTTACTGAAAAGATTTATGGAAATCTTTTCGTTTTTGCGTTTAAGTGAAATAAAATTACATTTTTACGAACTTACACATGTATTATATAAATATGAGTAAAAATACGCACCAGTTATATGAGGTGGCATACAAATCAAGTGTAAACTAATAATTAATACTGGATTATTGAAATGCAAGGTACCTATGTATTCATTATAATACTTTTCACGGTTTACTATCATTTCACAAAAAAAGTTTGACAAAAAATCATTTCACAAATATAAATTTCACAACTGCATCATTTCACAAACTATTTATGTCACAAATGTTTTGACAATACTTACCTATTTGACCAACAAGAGAGCAAAGTTGTTTTTTGTTGCAAGTGCAGATTTTAAATCCCGGCAAGCGAAGGATTCTAAATTAGAATCCTGACTGTAGCGAGGGACTCAACAGCACGAGATGCAAAAAACTTTGCTCTCGTGTAGCACAAAAAACTTTTCACCTCAACAGCGAGAACATATTCGATTTTTTGTACTTGTTCTTCTAACCATTCACGTGTAGTTATGTTTATAGTTTTTGTTGCTCATTTCAATGATATTATTTCTTAGAAAATAGATACCTGCTGCTTAAAAAGAATAACAATATAATTTAATTGAAATTATACGTTCCAAGACTGTACCAGTCCCTCACAACCACTTCACTTCTGGGAAAAAGGAGTATGTCTATAGATAAACAGACAGACAGGCCAACTGAAAACAAAGTGATAAGGGTTACGTTTATTCAGTAACATGGGTGATTCTCATTGGTAAATTTAACATTGTCATAATTTGTCTTGACCGTTCCTGGTCCATAACTGAAAGTTAAGGAAAAGCAAGTTATTCTAATCTATTTATTCACACAGATTGACTCACTGTGAGCCCCTTAACGTTGAAATGAAATGAAATTATAAAAGAACCTTTAAATTTATAAATTTGTGAAACATGTAGGTATGTAACACAATAAAAACTGCGATATATCCACATTCAAAATTATAAAACATTTATGATTCCACAAATTTATTAATAACAGCGCCCTCTCTCACTTGCTCATTCACTGCTGTAAAGTAGAGTAGTGCAGCAAGATGTAAATATTAACGTGTTCACTTAGAGGTCGCTAAGGTATAGAACCTTTCAAATAAACAACGCAAAGGTCGACACACAAAGCACACGAAAAAACATCTAAAATAACTCTGGCGTTAGGGTGGTGGAGAGGTTCACACGTTGGACTGGCAATCCAGAGGTACCGGGTTCGATTGCCGGTCTCTTCCGCCAGGTTACGCAATTCAATTTTTCTTTGTGCTTTGATCTTTGTATCAATGGTTCCTTAAAATTACTTAACAAATTCGCCTTGCTAAGGACAGAGAGTTAAATTACGCAAGAACATGCTCCGCCTATAAATAAATAAATATCGGTCAACCTCACACAAATCGATCTAGTCCCAAATTAAGCTCAAGAAGGCTTGTGTTATGGGTACTAGACGACGATATACGTACTTATATAGATAAATATATACTTAAATACATATAACAACCTCAAGGTATAGCCTCAAGGTTGTGCAGGTTTACGCACCAACCTCGACATACTCGGACGATGAAGTGGAGGATATGTTCGGGGACATATCGAAGGCCTTACACTTCACCACTAAGGCCCACTACAACGTTGTCATGGGAGATTTCAACGCCAAAGTGGGAGTACAAAATTGCAGAGAATCGGTAGTAGGGTCCCATGGTTATGGTAGCAGGAATCATAGGGGGCAAATGCTGGTCAACTTCCTCGAAAAGGAGGGGCTTTTCTTGATGAATTCGTTTTTCAAGAAACAGCCTCAAAGGAAGTGGACATGGCAGAGCCCCGACAACATGACAAAAAATGAGATCGACTTCATCATAACGGACAAGAAGCGCATATTCAGAGACGTCTCAGTGATCAATAGGTTTAATACCGGTAGTGATCACCGACTTGTACGAGGCTCTCTGAATATCAATTTCAAGCTAGAACGTGTTCGTTTGATGAAGTCCAGGCTCCGACCTAACCCGCTCCAAACTATAATGGGATCTGAAACGTTCCAGTCAAATCTGGAGAACCGATTCGCTGCCCTGGAAACCACAAACAGCGTTGACATTGACCAAACCCTCGAAGGTGTGGTCGGAATCCTCAGGGAGGAAGGTATGAGATTTTGCGAATTACAGCGTAAAGGCAAGAAGTCGAAGTTTTCGGGAGAAACACTCGGGCTTATGACGGAACGACGTGAACACCCACCAGTCACTTTGTCAGAAAAGCATGCTCTAAACAAGAAAATTGGTAAACTAGTGCGACGGGACCTCCGATGCTCCAACACACGGTCTGTTGAAAGAGCTATTGAGCAAAATCGGGGGTCCAAAGTGTTTGTCCAATCTCTTGGGAGAAGCCATCTGACAAAGCTGACCACCGCGGATGGAGTAGTCGTTGCTTCAAGGCCAGGGATTCTCGCGGAAGTTGAGAACTTCTACAGCCTGCTATACGCTTCACACGCAACTCGACCTGATCCCGGAAATGAGGATTCCAGAGCCACACTTACGCGCCACTTTACTGAAGACTTGCCAGAAATCAGCCTAGGCGAAATCGAGATAGCTCTAAAACAGCTTAAAAATGGAAAAGCCCCTGGAGAAGACGGTATTACGACTGAGCTCCTGAAATCTGGTGGTAAACCAGTAATGAAGGAGCTCCAAAACATCTTTAATACTGTCCTCTTTGATGGGAGAACTCCGGAGGCGTGGAGTAGGAGTATTGTCGTGCTGTTTTTCAAAAAGGGTGATAAAACTTTTTTGAAAAACTACCGACCCATTTCGCTCCTAAGTCATGTCTACAAGCTGTTTTCGAGAGTTATCACGAACCGTCTTGCACGAAGACTCGACGAGTTTCAGCCCCCGGAACAGGCGGGGTTTCGATCAGGATACAGCACCGTAGACCACATTCATACAGTGAGGCAGATTATACAGAAGACGGAAGAGTATAATCGGCCCCTGTGCTTAGCGTTCGTGGACTACGAGAAGGCTTTTGACTCCATCGAAACCTGGTCGGTTTTGGAGTCTCTGCAGCGATGCCAAGTCGATTGGCGATACATCCAAGTGTTGAAAGGTCTTTACAATGCCGCTAGCATGGCCGTCCAAATACAGAGCCGGCAGTCTGAACCTATCCCCATGCATCGTGGTGTGAGACAAGGGGATGTTATATCCCCCAAATTGTTCACAAATGCATTGGAGGATATGTTCAAGACGTTGGACTGGAAAGGACAAGGCATTAACATAAACGGTGAGTACCTTTCACACTTGCGATTTGCAGACGACATTGTCATCCTGGCGGAAACGCTGCAAGACTTGCAATTTATGCTGAACGGCCTAGCTGAGTCTTCAAAACGCATTGGCCCCCGGATGAACTTGGACAAAACCAAAGTTATGTTCAATGAACATGTTAGTCCGGAACCAATTGCGGTACAGGGCAGCCTTCTCGAGGTTGTTAAAGAGTACGTCTACCTTGGGCAAATATTGCAGTTGGGTAAAAACAACTTCGAGAGAGAGGCTAACAGAAGAATACAGCTGGGCTGGGCAGCATATGGCAAACTTCGTCGGGTCTTCACATCGCCAATTCCACAATGTCTGAAGACGAAAGTTTTCAACCAGTGCGTCCTACCCGTAATGACATACGGTGCCGAGACGTGGACACTGACGGTTGGGCTGGTCCACAAATTTAAAGTCGCTCAGAGAGCTATGGAAAGGGCAATGCTCGGAGTTTCTTTGAAGGATCGAATTCGGAACGAAGTGATCCGTCAGAGAACCAAAGTTACCGACATAGCTCACCGTATTAGCAATTTGAAGTGGCAGTGGGCTGGCCATATTAGCCGAAGAACCGATAACCGGTGGGGTAAACGTGTTCTTGAGTGGAGACCGCGGATCGGCAAGCGTAGTGTGGGACGCCCTCAGACTAGATGGAGCGATGATCTGTGCAGGGCGGCTGGCAAGAGCTGGATGAGAGTAGCCGAGGATCGCGTACAATGGCGTGCAGTTGGAGAGGCCTATGTCCAGCAGTGGACAAGAATAGGCTGATGATGATGATGATGATGATATAACAACCATGACCCAAGCACAAATATTCGAGTTCATCACACAAATATTTGCCCTGGCCGGGATTCGAACCCGGGACCGCCGGCTCAGTAGGCAGGTGTCTAACTACAAACCGAGCCAAACGCGTCGTCGAGCCTATATTTGGGTAGTTCTATTCAGGCCCAATATGTATTATAGATATCAATCTATAACACATATTGCACAGTTATTATTAATTCAAAAAAATAAACAAATATCGTCGACCTTTCGGTTTTTGAGCATGACCCTTCTGATATAAATATCCCCAGCGGTTGTAAGGTCTACATTATTTATTTAGTACGACGCGAACCGATCGATGGAGAATCGGATACTTGCTGTATCTCGTCTTATCATTGGAACTGTTCTATTAGTGGTGCTACCTTGATTACGGCTAAATTAGTACCATGACGTGAACTTTTTGAACTTAATGACGATGCTATGTCATAATCATAAGTAATCAGAATAGTTCATTAAAATCAAGGCGTGGTGAGGTGAAATGAAGTATTAGGTTGACCAATTTGTATTAATAGTTGCCTAAACTATCCAAGGAATATGATAATGAAAAAACATAGGTATATTACATTGGCGGATTATACGAAACATGAAACTTAGAGTTAGTTTATCAACTGCAATGAAGTTTGTAATTACAAATACATATATTTATGGTAATGTAATAGCGCAATCAGAGTATTTGATACTTATTAATTTCAGCATGATATACCTCCACGCGTTCTTAAGAAAGCGTAGTGTAGGTTAGGAACACTACACTAGATTTTGTTTCAGTATCAGAAGCGTGGAAAGGCTGACATGTAAAATTTCAGAAAATTGTGTCATACTCGCTGCAACAAACTAGGAGCTAACGACTAACACATTTATCTTGCAAATTTAGGTAACAGGTAATTTCGGTACAAATGTATAACGGATCAAAATCTACGGGTAAAAAAGTATGTCAATTTAAACATGTTATAATGACGATTCTAAAGCTGATGTAACACGTGGCGTATGAAGCGTCAGGTATATACCTATTTGTTATATTTTACCATCCCCTAATGGTCCACTAATACATACTTATAGCTTTTGTTATATAACCTTGTTAGTCACTTAATTATATTAATGGATCCCACTTCGGCGACGACGGAATCTTGTGTGGCTAGAGCTTTATAACGAAAAACGTGTGCATATTTTGTGTCGTGTTTGGTAATGTTTTTATGAAAATTGGCTATGTGTAGGTACGCCGGCAGTGTCCGTTTCCGTTTAGTGTAACCAGAGGGGATTGCCAAATAATGACAATATGAAGATGTTCAGGTTATTTAGAAATCTGTAGAGTCGTATCTTGGTCCAGTATTCAAGAAATGTGACTGTTTTAGGGAAAAGGTCCCACTTTGTCGATATGGAGTTATGGGTAGTTCCAAATACAAATACTACAGAGCATAAGCTATCTTTTGGTGAAAGAATGATGTCTCTAAGTGCTATAGTTATTTATTAAAAATTCTTCGAATCTGCAAAAGTGAAAAAGCGACAACTGAGAAAACGTTGGTTAAAGTTTGGGACGGCAAAAAAAACACACTTTGTAGTTTGAAGTTATGAAGTGGTTGATATCAAATTAATTGCCATACTTTAAGGATTTGAAATTAGTCAAAATCATATATGTAACCTTAGTAGTTTGAATGTTACGGAGGCTTGAACATAAAAACGGAATGAAAATATATCAATGTGAATATGTTTTTTTTTTCTATATTTTTAACACGACACGCAGATTTATCATTATTTTAGTAGTTTGAATATAAATGTATTCTTAAGCTAAAACAGATAGAAATGGATATATAGATCCCTTTAGTTAGTTAAAAATATAGGTAGATACCTATCCGGTATAAGTAGGGTTGGGTAACCATCGATAATAGATTTTGTTATCAATGATTCCGCTGAATAAAAAAGAGTATTATTTAAAAAATAATTATGAATAAACGTTAGTAAGCGATTTAGAAATTGATAAAAATCTGTTAAGTGTCCTTGTCTATTAAGCCTTTTTAGGGTTCCGTACCCAAAGGGTCAAAAACGAAACGGGACCCTATTACTAAGACTCCGCTGTCCGTCTGTTTGTCTGTCTGTCACCAGGCTGTATATCATGAACCGTGATAGCTAGTCAGTTGAAATTTTCGCAAATGATGTATTTTTGTTGCCGCTATAAAAACAAATACTAAAAACCGAATAAAATAGATATTTATGTGGGGCTCCCATACAACAAACGTGATCGGTTGCGTTAACTTTGCACCTCATTTGTATGCGGCGCCATACATACCAGTTGCAAACTTAACTTAACGCGGCCAGTTAAGAGGGGAAGTGTTTTTGTACGGAACCTTCGATTTCTGAGATATTCTTTTTATCACGCCGATTTTTTTTACCACGACACGTTATGATCGTCAATAAAATGTATAATCAAAATAGAGCTTACCTTTACTATGCACTTTGCACAAAGTTAATAGGCTAAATATTGAACAATTTTTATTTAAAAAAAAACCGGCTAAGAGCATGTCGGGCCACTCTCAGTGTAGGGTTCCGTAGTTGCCCATCCTTCACAATAGGTTTAAATTACGAGAAAGATTTCAAGCTTTATAAAAAGGTCGTAAACGCCAAAGTAACTGTAATTACTGGAAATTATCGATTATACGTGCCAGATTGAGCGGAATGTTTTAATGCAGTATGGCATTTAACTAATATGTGTAACATCCGAAGTATAAGGACACCGCGCGGAACTTACGTCGTTTTAAAGAAAATTATGAAATTTTGCTCAAAAACGGCTTATTCAATATAGTTTTCATTAAAAGTACCTATAAGGCTTCATTTTCATGAATTTTTCCATACCTTTTTCTCTACCATATTTTTTTTGACCCGTGGTTGAAAAGTTAGAGGAGGGGTTCTATTTTTTTGAATTTCCGGAACGATTTAATGACAAAACTGCCGACTATAAAAAAATAATGTGTGGAGACCCCTATTATTTTTAAAATACCTATTCAACGATACCCTAGTGTTGGAACGAAAAAAAATTCACCCCCACTTTAGGTGTACGAGAGGTACCTGAAAAAGTATTTTTTTTGTTTTTATTTTACCGTTTTGTCGGTGTGATACAATACACATACTCAAACCAAATTTCAACGTTCTAGTACTAATGATCACGGAGCTAAGCCGCTGACGGACAGACGGACAGACGGACATGGCGAAACTATAAGGGTTCCTAGTTGACTACGGAACCCTAAAAAAACGATTAATAAAGTTAGACGTGTAATGGTTCTATTTTCAAAACTCGTTGTTTAATATTCATACATTATAGCGGTAAAGCACTAAAGCTGACAGTGCACTGTGTTTAAAGTTCGATGCCAAGAGTGGAAGATGCCAAACAATAGGCTATGTGCCGTTGTGGCGTCGTACGGTTCCGCCTATTGCCGTCGAATTCGCGCGCCGGAAGACATTCACATCGCGGCCTGTACTCCCTACCAATCAGTTGCTCACTCCACTGTCGTATCAAAAGCATACGTTACTCAAATAACGAATAACGAAAAATAACAAAAGTATTGTATTCGTGTATTTATTTGTATTTTTAGGACAGGGATTCCTCAAAATTACGTGTTTAATGTAAAGCTATAACATCCCTAAAATTAATATAGAAAACTAGAGACTCGCCCCGACTTCGCACGGGTGCAATGCTAATAAATTATGCATGTTTTATATATACATATAAACCTTTCTCTTGAATCACTCTATCTATTAAAAAAACCGCATCAAAATCTGTTACGTAGTCTTGAAGATCTAAGCATACATAGGGACAGACAGCAGGAAGCGACTTTGTTTTATACTATGTAGTGATGGAACATGTCGATAGTACTAGTGAAACCCGAGATTTGTGATATGATAATATGTGCAATAAATAAAAATGAAAATACCTACTAACTAGCCGTCTATGAAAATATATTACAAGTGGTAACTGAAAGGATGTCCAGTTACATTCTTACAGTTTGGGGCGAACTACACAACAGTGACCGACATTGGGTCATTATCATTACCGATAATAGTCCCGCCCCGCCTCCGCAACTCGGCATATCGACTCGAAGGTAAAACATTGTATTGTGACAAAGATAACTATCAAAAGCGTGAAAACATGTTATAAATTCGAAATGGATAACTATTTGTGTGTCCCAGAATTATCAAATCAAAGTTTAACATGATATTTTCTTAAAAACTAACTTTTGGATTTTTTCTAGTCACCTATACAATTAATAGTTGTTTATTCAAGTTCATAACAGTTTTAATAAGTTACTGGTTTCAGAGAAAATAGTAGCAAAAAATATATTTTTTAACTTTTAAATTATTTCTTATGTTAAACTTGAAGTCAAGTGAGCACGAAAGTAAACTTATTACTTATTTATTGATAGTCGTATTTTTATACAAGGACAAAATGATTTCCACCAATTGAAATCAACACATTATCGTTCGAATACAATAGGTCAAAGGATACGCTGCCCGGCAGGTGCCATTCCAACACGGACAATACGGAGGTTTAATTGTTTTTTTTTATTTTTATTATCACCGTGTTGAAAAGAAGGGCTCTTAGATAGGTAACATTCAAAGGTGCAAATAATACATATGTTGTCCACTAAATATAACACAAATGTAGCCGTTTGACCTTGTTTTGCTCGCACTTGTCTGTTTTTGTATGAGGTTGTATAGGACACATAGTGAGTGGTGAGTAGTGAGTACTCCAGAACAATTTATGCCGGGCATCGCTGGCGCCAAGCCAGCCCGCCGACACACTCGTTAACGGGGTAGCCCGCGATCTAATAACTTGGCCGTCCTTCGGAGACCGCGTAATCCACTTGTTTATATTTGCTTTAAAATCTGGAGCATCTTTATACGAACTGGATGCATTTAAAGAAATTCTATCTCCTTTGATTCTGGATACAAGCAAACATGTGGGGAGCGGGTACTAAGTAGGGAAGGATTTGTTTTGTAGGTCACTTTGAGCACTCTATTTATTCCATCTTCAGTTGAATTTAGAATATTTATTTTCAATATAACTAGGGTTTTTAATAATAGCATAAATCGAATAACATGGTTGAGCTAAGCTGTGTTACAATACAATACAATACAAAATGCTTTATTGCACACCAAAAAAAAGTTTACAAAATCAATACAGAACAATAATTTTAGTAACGGTAGACAACAGGCGGTCTTATCGCTAAAGAGCGATCTCTTCCAGACAACCTTTAGGTAGTGGAGTTGATTAGTATAAATCACACAATGAGTAGGTGATGCAGAAGGGGAAGGGAAAACAAAATAATTATCAACAGATAAGCAAGTAAACGTATCAATAGATATACACATACATAAATAGATATATATAAACCTACTTAAACATACATAAATATAAATAAAACAAGACAGATAAGGAACACATAAACAGTCAGAGGCAAACGAACGAAAGCAGTTTCACAAATCACGCCATCAATTTTATTAATCGAGAGATAAATAGTATTCTTTTATTTTATTTTTAAAGATCGCTGGCGTTTTAGCACTCCGCAATTCTACTGGAAGCGAATTCCATAGCAAAACGGCTTTAAAAGTAAAGGAATTCGAGTAAAATTTTGAGTGTGAGGAGGGGACAGCTAAAAGGAAATTTTTAGCGCACCTTGCAGACGAAAGGTAGCTAAAGCGCTCTTTAAGATACAGGGGAGTTGCTCGGTGGAAAAGTATGCCATAAAGAAGAGTAAGAATGTGTGAGTTACGCCTATGACGAATAGGGAGCCACTTGAGTTGAGATCGGAAACTAGAAACATGATCATATTTTCGTAACCCAAATATGAATCTGATGGAAATGTTTTGAATGCGCTCAAGCTTATTAAGTTGCTCCTCTGAAATATCAAGATACGAAATGTCAGCATAGTCTAGAATCGGGAGAAGCAACGTCTGAGCGAGCGCAATTTTAGTGGCGATGGGAAGGAATTTGCTAAGCCTTCTAAGAGAGCCCACCGCGGCAAACATCTTCCTGCTCACTTCATTCAATTGGGGCACCCAAGAAAGAGTGCTATCAATGATGACGCCCAGGTTTTTAACCTGGGACGAGTAAGGGATTATGACACCATTAAAAAAAATTGAAGGAGTATTAGCCAAGTCGACTCTGGAAATTAGACTAGGACTGCCAATGATGATAGCCTGGGATTTTAACGGATTAACGCGGAGGCCATAGTTACTACTCCACTCTAAAATAAGTGACAAGTCCGAATTTGTTGAAGAGATGATTGAAGGTAGATCTTCGAGTGAACCTTGAGAATAAACTTGAAGATCGTCGGCATAAAGGTGATAGTTTGAAGACAGATCATGAGTGATTGAATTAATAAATACAGAGAATAGCAGTGGAGACAGCACACCGCCCTGTGGAACACCGGCCATTGTGCTGCACCAAGAAGATCGGGAAGAGTCCACCTTTATACGCTGCCGACGACCAGTCAGATAGCTAAGAAACCAGTCAATAACTGCAGGAGATATGTTAAGAGAGCGCAATATACCCAACATAATATCGAAATCAACAGTGTTGAATGCATTGCTAAAATCTAGCAGCGTCAAAACTGTCAATTTACGGTCGTTCATACCTGCCCGGATGTCGTCAGTAATTTTCACGAGAGCGGTAGTCGTACTATGACCGGAGCGGAAACCGGACTGAAAGGGATTCAGAAGATTATTTCTATTAAGAAAGGAAACAAGTTGCTGGGAAACTAGGCGCTCAAGGACTTTGGATAAGAAAGGAAGAATGGAAATAGGGCGGTAGTCGGAAAAAGTGTCGGGATTGGATTTTTTCGGTAAAGGTAAAATATCAGCATCTTTCCAGATGGAAGGAAAAACACCAGATGTGAAGGAAAAGTTAAAAATATTGGTAATTATAGGAACGAGAAGGTCAAACGAGAAGGTGTGTTGGATGGGTGGATGATTTCTTTTCAAATATCTTTATGTAAGTACCGAAACTTCGAATTCCATGATAACATACATATTTATGTACATTTATGTACCACAATTGCTCGTTTTAAGCAATAGAACAACAATAAAAAAACCGGCGTAGTTTTTCAGCCCTAACAAAGAATAGTTAACTGTGACGGATATGAAAATGTATTCAGATTATTGCTCAACGGCATATGGATATGAATGAAGGTAGGGAAACAAATCTGACGGTCCCTTGTCTGCATTCAACCCGGCTAGCTGCGCGTCGCGCTCGGGCGGCTAGGTTATTGCGCATAATAGATCGACCTTTAACACGGTTTCATTTTTTATTCTCTTTTACCATTAATACCTTTAATCATTTTTATTCTCAAATTAGACTTTACAATATAAGGAGTAATACATCATATATAGACAACTAATCAAAAACATAACATTATGCCGGGTGTTGTCTGTAATAGGAGTAATAAATTAAAACATAGATTCTACCCTTCAAACTGAACAATATTTATTAACCGACTTCAAAACTGACTTTTTTTAAAGTTGCTAAAAAAATGTTGTTCAGTTTGATGAGTAGACTCTATGTTTTAATTTATCGCTCCTATTACAGGCAACACCCGGTATATGGTGTTGTCGACAGTCGGCCTGGTGCCAAGCTACGGGTGGTCAGGGCTGCAGAAAGAGGAACCTTCTGTGAAGTCTTGACAATGTGCGCCGTGACCACAGTTACTGCCTTCTGTATCTGAACCTTCACCAGCAATTACTTCTATTCTTACGGCTGCTATAAAAGTATCGAAATTCCAAGAAGTTTTATCGCTTCGTTTAATTGGCTCAGAGTGTTAAATTAGCGAGAACAACGGCAGTGGCGCTTGTTTGGAGTGATAGCGATCGGTTTTAATTTGTCAAGCTACCGGCAGCCGGCCGTGGCCTCTTAATTAAGGTAACTACGTTAAAATTGTGCCGATTTCGAGCTGTTTTGCTAGACCTTAATTAGAGCTTGAACTGTAATCGGCGATCGCCAGATACTTCCAAGCCGTACTAAAAATAAACTTTATAGATGCGTGCGTGAGAAGGCTTCGAACAGCGAGTCGGAATGGCCGCGTAGAATGGGGTCATTTCCCTTTCATCGCTATTTGTGTTGAATTTTATTTTTGCCTCTAAACTAGGTTACTGAACAAGTTATTCGTGTAAACAAGGTTCCAAACGCACTATGGTTTTCATATCGAATATTACGGTATCGTATCATACGCAGCTTTGAAAAAATGTACTTACTAAGTTGTGATAAAATATTCAACTAACTCGATTAGTAGGTATGGTATTTAATTTTGATTCGAGGCATTATTTAACTTATATTGTGAGTAAATTGGTTTTCAAGATCTATAGGGCTTCTTAGAGCACGCAGCACTAGCTGTGACATGCTTTTGTCTTACGTTTTAAAAAGTCTGGACAATAAAGTAATATAGGAAAATAAGTATAATGAAATGGCTTCTAAGTTTCTTATGACGGGGCTTACTCTACTTACTGTACTTAAGAATTGCATTGAGAGACAAATAGTTATTTGTTCAATAAGAGAGCAAAGTCGTTTTTTGTCTCAATTGGCACACTAGATTGAAAAAAAAATTAAAACTTTCTTTGACTCGCTCGAATCAAAATCGCATTTTGTTCATTGTTATCTCGCAGCAAAATCGGCATGTTTTAGCTCGTGGGGTGAAAATAAATTAAATTACACACCTACGTTTTTAAAGCGCCTAACGTCTCAGAAAAGTCGGGACAAAAGAAAACACAATACCACCCTTCGTATTTGAATGGCTCGTTTTAATCAATCGGTTTTGAATAATAAAATTCTATGAATAAGTTTCAAGATTTATTTTGTTTATAAATAAATATGCTATTGGGTTAAAAGGTTTATTTATAAATGTAAGTAGAAATGCACCGTGTAACATCGGTGCTTTGTTTTCCCTCGGGAGCCTTACCTTAATCCGGGATAAGAAGTACCCTTTGTTACATTTCATCCCTCTTTTATCCCTATGCCAAATATAATTTGCCTCTGTTATGACGCCGTGAGTGATACTTTTCATATTTTAATTAAATCTGTTACGTTACATTTATTTGCAAGCGTAAATTGCTAAATATTCTTAATGAAATAATGTTTTGCGAGAAAATGATTTCTCTAAATAACGTAATTTTTGCTAAAAATAAAAAAATAATTTGCAAACCTATGCTTCAATATTGATAAAAAATGTCTTAATCGTCACGGACGCTTTATCATTTATCCATCATTTGATAAACACAACCATAGTTCTGAAGTAAATATGGCTGGCCCCTTATACTTTGGCTTCAGAATTTTTATATGATGGTATTATGTCACCTCATAGGCCCAATACACCTAAAACCCAATGTAGCATTACGTGTACAGGGTTTAATGCGAGCAGAGTACCTAATTTAATTTTCGTGGAACTTCCTTTCCCCTTGGGTAACAGAACATACATTTAATTAGTAAGCCGGGCTTATTCGTTTTCACTTCAATAGTAAGCAATGGAAATACATGTACTTCTATTCTAAATAATGTGCCCAAAAGATGCTATCGTTGATTTGATTTTCCAAATATTTTCATGCAAACTTTTATTTGTTTTCTCTTTTTTTCATTGAATATATCTTTAATGTGTATACATTATGTTAATAATGCTGCCACTGTCATGTTGCCGTAATATCGTAACCTTTATCAAATGAGACTTTCCTGAGAATTCCATAACTTTTTGACTACTCCATAAAATCTTAATAGTGGCAAGACTTTATGACACCAAGAGAATACAACGAAAACAACGTGAATGATAATAATACATGTCATTCGGTCCGCCGTAACGTTGTTTACTTGATCTCCAAGCCATACTATGTTTGCTAAGTGTAACGACCGCGAGACGAAAATAGTTGTTCGGACTTTCCATTGGCTGGAACCAAACGAGACGGACCTACGGAGTTAAAATAAATAGAAGGCGTTTGCTACTTTGTTTCGGTCGGTCGGTTGAAAGTGAGAACCATATTTTTTGCTTTATCGTAGTTGGTTAAAATGTATCCTATCTATATATTTTATATATATACTTATATCCAGCTACATGTTTAACAAAAACAAAATTAAAACTGGCCAGCCGTTTAAGCGTAACGAGTCACAAAAATAAATGCACTCGTACATGCGTACAGAGATACAAAAATACATGAATAATTTTCGATTACCTCAAAAGAGTTTATTTCACACTTGGTTTTTCGGGTTCCGTACCTCAAAAGGAAAAAACTGAATCCTTATAGGATCACTTTGTTGTCCGTTCGTCCGTCCTTCCATCTGACCGTCGGTCCATCTATCTGTCTGTCAAGACCCTTTATCTCAAGAACGCGTGGAGGTGTCGAATCAGAATTTATAGGGTACTAGCTTTTGCCCGCGACTACGTACGCGTGGAACTTGATAAAAGGGATTATTAAAAGCGCCTAAGCAAATGTAAGAGCAATTGTGCTTTTGGACTAATAATTACATTTCCTACAGGGTCACCGCACTCCAACAGAAATGTTCACTCACTTTTCAATCTTTTTAGGTATAATTTCCAAGATGAAAACTATCCTATGTCCTTCCTCGGATCTTAAACTATCTCTATGCCAAATTTCATCAAAATCGATTCAGCGGTTTAAGCGTGAAGAGGTAACAGACAGACAGACACACTTTCGCATTTATAATATTAGTATGGATTTTCCGTGGGCCTAGAACTATGAACTTTGGCAAGTAATACCGTCTTACACAACAAGTTTACGGAAAAAGCTGAAAACTATACATTTGAAATTAAATCATAATAAATATAGTCTTTAGTAGAGTTAGTATCAGCATTGCACGGGAAAGCTGGGGCGGGTCGCTAAGTAACTTATAAAAACACTTATTGACGTTTTTTTGTGTGTCTTGCAAATAAGTTAAGGATACTAATATTATATAAGTTATTTATAGAACCACAGATCTATTTTATGACCTTCAAACGGACAGAAAGACCTTCGGTTTATTATGCGGACTTGTTTATTCGGAGAGCAGACGGCCCGGCTGCCGGCGGCGGCGTCACTTAACGACTATAATCAAACTGCGATTTCCCTATTGTCTGGTTAAGATGGCTAACCGATAACCGATGCTTTAGCCCGTTTCCTTTTACAATTCAATTGCAGTAGGAAAATATCTGCTATTTGTAAGCAAAACTGTTTGTTTTTGTACTACGGTATATACAGTCAAGAGCAAATGTAAGCTTGTGAATACCGTCAGTTTATAATAGTGCTTTTACAATATCACTAGGTAGTTTGTAAACTAAAGGTACAATTCAAAATTTATTTATAATTAATAAACGCACCGTGTTCATGTCTAATATAATTAGTAAAATTTACCATATTATAACCGCATGTTCAGATGACAAGCGCTTAACGCGCGTTTTGGTAACGCGCGTTTACAACTACAATACATTTTGTTCTGGCCGTACACATGCCAACGCGCGTTTTTGTATGGAGTTATAAACGCGCGTTAGCAAAACGCGCGTTGAGCGCTTGTCATCTGAACATGGCCTTAGAGTACTGTAAACCATAATTTTAAAATGCTAGTGCGATTTTGTTACCTTTTACTAGACAGATTTGTGCTTGAAGTTTATCCATTCTGAGTAGGTAGGTACCTACGCTAAGAGCCTTGGTTTCCAACTTCCTCGTTTCCTCGTTTTCAACTCACCCGCAAGTTACCATACTTGCGGGTGAGTTGAAAACGAGGCGAGCGCGCAGAGAATTCGCCGCGAGCGTTAAGCGATTTCGCCGCGACTTCGCTGAGAGGATGCCATAATGTTCCTACTCTCGAGCTTTCAACTCGCTCGCAAATCGCCTGTGTGCTCACATTGATGTTGAATTTAGGCATGTAAAGCAATAAAGTGTCGTCTTAAAATATGTCTCAAATATGCTTGGTTATACGCGTCTGTCTTGGTATCTACCCTCTTTGCTTAGGTATTTAACTTAACGTAAGTAAACGTAAAAACCACATGAAGCAGGCCATTTGGTTGAATAACGTTATCTTTTCTATCGGTGCTATGCTATTGATTGAAGAACACTTTTTTTTTACCACCTGTTTTTTTTAGCACCTGCTTACATAAACAAATAAGGCACGTGAGATCTGCGCTGAACTTAGTGAAACTTTACGCGTACGAAACTATAAGACGTGTCACATCATAATACGATTACTCTGAAATGGAGTAGGTGTACCTATTTGTGATACTAAAGGCAGGTCATAATCGTACGTGGAACCAGTCACTGGGAAGGGGGAGGGGAGTACCTGCGCGGGATGCATCGTGCATTCGCCGCCAGTCCGTCTGGCGCCTGCACCCCCCTCTCGCCACCACCCCCACCCCGCCCACGCCTGCTCTTGTTTTCAACTTTGATTGATAATTTGTTATTGGATTGGAGTGCGTATTTTGTTTCAAAAACACTACAGCGTTTCTGGCTACTTGTAATTAATTGCGGTGACAGACAGACCTTTATGGCGATAATTATGATGAAATTGTACAAGAAATTCAATACTATTTTTTATTATTTTTACATAATATTTCAATTTATCTTCCATGCAAGAGTGATCACGGGATAAAAATACACATAAAATATTTTCTTCGGTTTCCGCGACTGTCACACATTTAAATAGAACAATTTAAACGGATTATATCGCGTATATTAATGTGTTTTTCTCAGTCAACCTTTGACAACGGTATCTGTAAAGGTACCGAAACGTCAGGGAGGATCAAATAATTAATATACGCGATATAATCCGTTTAAATTGTTTTATTTAAATACACATAAAAGTTATATTTATAAGCGTTGACAACAATTCCGATTTATAGTATGATTATTATTTTTTCTAGTTAAAATCCAAATTAAGTAGGTATTAAGATACCTACTCAGATATGGAACAAATTAAATACAAAATATCCATCCGTTATAAATATTTTATTGAATTCGCCCTATTTACACTTAATAACTTTTGTAATACGAATTTATATATTTTACTAAGACTTCTAAATTTTAAATAAGAACGAAGAGAGAATCTCATTAAAAATAAATATTTTCGCTATTTTGCGGTTTTATCCAAACCGATCAAATGAGAATATCCGGCCGTATTACGGAAATATATTTTGCGATTCGGTAGGTTAAATTATCTTAATAATCCAAAGAAGTCCTGGCGCCCTTTGTTAATTGCCGAATTTTTATGGCCATTACGGTTTTTAAATAACTTTCATTCCTCAGTGGCAAAATACGTTGTTTGAAATGCAATTAAATGAAATGAGATGATGTAAGTTGAAATAAAATAATGTATCCAGTAAGTAGGCCACAAGGGCATTTTTACAAGTCAGATTGTGAATCTACCGACATTTCCACAAGGACAAAGGCCTCCCACAACGACCTTTCGAAATTAGGAAAACATACCGTGGATCCGTCCAATTTTACCCTGGCGGGAAAATGTCCCCATTGCCCTTAAAGTAGAGAGAAAATTAAAATCTTCGAATTATTTAATTAGCAAATAGATGAACGTACGTATTTATATCTAGTTTAAAAAGTGAATTCATAACCTATTTCAACATATATTTCAAAACACGGGGACATAAAAAAAATACGATTTACCAGCTAGGGTAAAATTTATGGTGCCCCACAGTTACATAACGTTATTACTGCTGTGACATTTAATTTTAATAGCTGTGTGTGTGAAGCCCTAATACGAGAATTCAGAATTTCAGTAGTTTTCCTGGAACTTCATAACTGGTTTAGGTCTTGTACGCACTGTAATGCTATGTTAAATACCTACATGAACTTACAGTGTTATGCTTCTTCCCTACGGAGGCACTTACAGTGGCTTCTCAGGTGGCCACATTTCTGGACAATTAATTAAGTTTAGTACCGTAAAATGGGGTTACTTTAGGAAAATTTGGGGCTACTTTGGTAGATTTAAAATGGTTATAAAAACGCAAATATTCATAGTTCGATTGAGCAAATGAAGTAACAGGTTAGGTAATTTTTAATGGTAGGTATTCCATTACGAGAGATGGTAAGAAAAAATAAGGACATGGCGTAAAACACTTTTCCAAAGTAGCTCCTTAATTTTAAAGAAACCCCATTTTACGGTACACAGTTCAATTTTGATATGAATTGTAAAAAAATTGGGCAAGTGCGAGCCCGACTCGCGCATGAAGGGTTCCGTACCTATACATATATATAATCTATAACAAGTTTGTTGTATGGGAGCCCTCCTTAAATATTTATTTTATTTTTAGTATTTGTTGTTATAGCAGCAATAGAAATACGTCATCTGTGAAAATTTTAACTGTCTAGCTATCACCGTTGCGTTGTTGAGATACAGCCTGGTGACAGACGGACGGACGGACAGCGAAGTCTCAGTAATAGGGTCCCGTTTTTACCCTTTGGGTATGGAACCCTAAAAACTGATACAACTTATTATATAACCGAATATAAATCCATACTTCCATACTAATCCATACTAGGTATATATACTATATACTATCCATACTAATATACTAATACTAATACTAATTACTAATTTACTAATAATATTATAAATGCGAAAGTGTGTCTGTCTGTCTGTCTGTTGCCTCTTCACGCTTAAACCGCTGAATCGATTTTGATGAAATTTGGCATAGAGATAGTTTAAGATCCGAGAAAGGACATAGGATAGTTTTCATCTTGGAAATTATACCTAAAAAGATTGAAAAGTGAGTAAACATTTCTGTTGGGGTGCGGTGACCCTGTAGGAAATTTAATTATTAGTCCAAAAGCACAATTGCTCTTACATTTGCTTAGGCGCTTTTAATAGTCCCTTTTATCAAGTTCCACGCGTACGTAGTCGCGGGCAAAAGCTAGTATTATAAATGCGAAAGTGTGTCTGTCTGTCTGTTACCTCTTCACGCTTAAACCGCTAAATCGATTTTGATGAAATTTGACATGGAGATAGTTAAAGATCCGAGGAAGGACATAGGATAGTTTTCATCCTGGAAATTATCCATAAAAAGATTGAAAAGTGAGTAAGCAATTCATGATGACATTGATAACCCTGTAGGAAATGTAATGATTAGACCAAAAGCACAATTGCTCTTACATTTGCTTAGGCGCTTTTAATAATACCTTTTATTAATTAAGGTGATTAGGTGGATATCTATCGTGCTGTACGAGGTTGCTTCCATACTTCCAAGTTCCACGTGGACGTAGTCGCGGGCAAAAGCTAGTCCCAATATAATAGTATGAAGATATTTATGGAGCAGCTTCAGGATTGAATGTCAATGATATACTGGAACTGGTACACTCTGCACCTTGCGGTGTCCAGTCGGTGATTATTCTGGCCCATCGTTCCGGATTAATGCGGCAGACATGTCCAGCCCAGTCCCACTTCAGCTTTGCGGTCTTGGTACCTACAACGCGTGTTTCAAGAATTAATAAAACGGGTAGAAAGTTACACAGACAACGTTTTCAGACCCTGTGCGAGCGAAGCCGCAGGCAAAAGCTAGTAACAAAATATTATTCAGGTAGTCTTCAGTAGGAATAAGAGGGTTGAGACGCTTAAATTAAACATTACCCACTTAATTACCAGATGATGCATAGTGTCTCAAATGTAGTAAAGATATTAACGAATTACATGCGAATTACGAATATAATTGTTTGATGGGTGGATATTTACGTATTGAAGTTCCACTGTAAATATCAACGGGTTTCCAGTATTTTCAATCAAAAGGTCCGCTTATCAATAAGGGTGGATGATTCTTTTCTATTAATAACTGACAAAATGAACCCATTTGATTGAAAATTTCCCATACCTATGTTTCTCCACAGATTGTTTTCTTTCGTCACGCGGAAATAGAACCGCATTTATTATACGAATTGACTAATATTTGTGTTTTTTTACGTTTCAAGTCCCCTACGGCAGAGGCCATTAAAAAAATCCAAAACGGATCAACAGACATTTCTGTTCATTTTAAATTATCAAACCTATTGAACTTTAAAAATACGGAAAGCGACATCCAAATATCCGGACATATACGAAATTATTTTTGGCTAAGCTGAATTGGAGTCAATTTGCTCGCTCGGTCAATAAAGGAATAAAATGGCCTTAGAATTTAATTTTGAGATATGTCTTATTTATTTCTGGGACAAAAATAACTGCATCAAATTTAATTTTGTAACCATTCTTTTAGATAAGTTTTTAAATTATATTATTTGTAATGAACAGTTGTTGCATTGTATTGCGTAGGTTATTTGCTTCACATAATACGTTACGTAAAAGTAAGCACAACAAGCGGTCATTAATTTAAACGTCCACGCATGTCCGTCCATTTGGCAAATCATGCGGAGCAACATCCAATCTTTTAGCTGCGTAGGTGCGCCGGTAATCGCATGCTTAAAGGCCTTACTCCCGCCACAGAATAGATGAGTGCAGAAGGCTTTCTAAGTGCTTAAGGACCGTTAAATAGGAAATCCGGCGAAAATCGGCATCTTTGGATGCTGCGCCACTTTATTTTTAATATCAGAGTTTATCTTTGTGAAGAGTATAACAGTTACCTAATATAAAATTATCTGATTACTTTACCAGGGTCATGATTCCAAGATTTTTTTTAACAGCGTGTGCACGAGTTTCTTAAAATATATGGGCCAATAACGGACGCCATCATAACGCCAAAAGGGCGGGATAAAGTTCAACCATATTGTTACAGAGATAGTTGGACATCTATGGTTGGTTACAGGATACTTCACCCGATTACGAAGGCTTCACTTGTGTCTAATTAACAAACAAAGTAATCAAATCTTCGAAGTTAATTTTAATCTTCTTTTAACTCATCTAAGCGTATCGCAATGAAAATTTGTTACAGTTCAGACATTTTTGTTCTCGTAAGTATGTAAATGTAAATGAACTCGACTGTACCAGGATGTAGATAGTGGAATCGGGTGCCCGACGTTTCATATAACTTCACTTAATCTATTTTGGTTTGATATACCATTGCTTTGTATAATGTAACGATTGCTATAATATTGTTTTAGATAATTTTCAAATAATCTAATGTAACAATTGATATAATGGTTTATAGGTATAATTACTTTTAGTATAATGTACATTTACTATATTTATTACTTGGTATAAAACGTATTTATCATAATGACTTACTTGATATAATTCGTCAATGCTATAAACTACAGAAGATATAAGTTTATTTTACTATAACCAAAAAAGGTGGTTCCGACCAGATATATTAGGCTGTCTTCCCCTATATCACCTTAAGGCAGGTCCGACTTGGCTTAGGTTAGGTACGACGACGAGCGAAGCGAGGAGGAGTGTTAGGTTGAACTGCGACCCTAACGAGCGAGCGAAGCGAGCGAGCCGCACAGGTCCGACTTGGCTTACGATTCCTAACATTTTCACCTTAAGGCAGTAAGTATATATATATGAAAACGCTATTATTCTAATTAGTATGTATGTTAAACAAATTTATGTGATAAATATGTTATACGAAAGTATAATTATGCATATTGTCAATTATGTCATTTAACCTATTATATCAATCGATAATTAGAGAAAAGCAAAATATAGGAAAAAACCATTATATGAAACGTTACATTATATGAAACAACTTTATATCAATCGATTGTATATCAAGTGTATGTTAGTTTATCTGACATTATATAAAACATTACGGACCCCGTTTGAGCCATTTTTACCTATGTCTTTATGATAAAAATAACATAGTTAGATAAAATTACCTGATTGTAGTATCTTAACTATTGCCGTTTATCCAAATTTACCTGCTTTGATAATATGAAACTATTGTCGCTTATCCTTTTTTACTTGAAATTACTTTGAACGACAACTGTCGCTTATCCCAAATTGCTTGAATGAAAATCGAGTCATATTTTTTGCATGGACTGTACTAAAAAACAAATCTTTTAGTAAAATTGGTAGTTAGACAACTTTACCGGTTCTGTTTTATAAAAAAATACACATATAGTAGTAATTCAATACGTTTAAAAAGGCCATTAGGCCCACCTGCGCTATAAATCTGCGGCGCTAAGGCATACCTTTGGACTCGTTTGATGCACTCAAACGCCATCTCACTGAATTAGTGTCTTACGAGATGTCGCCTATGTCACACAGAGTTGTAGGTAACTTTCATTTTGACGTTAATTAATTACGTATTTTAATGAGTTTTGTTTTACATATGTAGTTACATTTAATTTTGTTGTTTTAGGCAAAGATAAAAAGACAAGGGCGTATTTTGGAGCGATTGTAAATATCTCATCAGATCACACCTGTACCTTGATAAACTTGAAACTTCACGTATTGCGTTCACATTTATCGTTTAATGCAATACAATGGCCTAGAACTCCTGGAAATCTTTAGCATTTCTAAAGCAGTTTTTTTTTCACGTAGTAGGACCATAATTTCTTTGTCTTAGAAAATTTTAAATATCACTTCATTCATTTAAGTGTTTGAAAATTAATGATTTCCTCTAATAAAAACATTAATCACGAGGTTTCATTGTACATTAGATGATTTTTCTTGATTTATTTCATGCTGATTTATGTATATTTACCTGACTATAAAATGAGCATCGTATGCACATAGATATTTTTAACTGTGTTCATTGTTATGTAAAATTTAGATTAGACTCTTTTACCTGACGAATCTCTCGTGAAATGTGTCGTTTAGATAATTTTACCTATTTCTATTTCGACTGCCATTTTGCGTAAGCGACGCTAAATCCCAAAATATCCCATTAATAGGTAAAATAACAAAAGCAACATGTAGAAAACATGATTTTGTTAATATAAAACATTCATTTAAAAAATGGATCCACAGAATATTTCATAATGATTTTTTTTCGAAAAAGTTCAAAGTGTTTTGGCTTTCCTATAAAGTTAGCTCCGTGTCGCTTGGATAATTTCTCCTTTCCAGCGTCGAATATGATTTATTCTAGAGCGCGTCATTCTGAATGGCGTTAAATACAATAAATGAAGAATATGTCATTCTGATTACCGCTAACGCGTTGATTGAGTTAGTTTGTTAGACGTCCAATTAAAATAACGTTTTATTTGAATGGGGATTATCTTGATTAAGAGTGATTGTTTAGTATAAGTATTTTTTATGCATTGTACTTTAGTTATTGAAAAGTCGAAATTAAACGGCGGTGTGCCATCACAAGGTCGGCAGCGGAGTGATTGGAAAGATTTGGAAAGATGGATAAGTACCTACGACGCCATGGAAATGTGGTCCTAGAAACGCCTTCTGAAGATAGTAAGGATCGCTTTTCGCACGAACAACTCTATCCTCAAAAAGAAGTCGACATTATAAATTTGTGCTTATAATATTTGAAGAGGTTTTTCGATTATTCGTGTATCTCGTAGTCAATATTTCACCAAAATGATATGGGCCATCCTGGAGGGCTCTGTTAAAATTTCAAACATAAAAATAAGTTTCCATATCGGTTTTTAAAAGACGAAGATGTAAAAATCGCACAGTCCAATTGAGAACTTCCTCTTTTTGAGGAAGGTTAAAAATATATTATAATCAAACAATTTTATTTCAAATAATCAATCACAGATTGATTTTATTGAATGACGATTAAATTAGTTTCACTCAATTTCTCCTGCTTTGATTTATTGTAAAACTCGCCATTCAAAATAACCTATTCTTGAATGACGGTCAGTGGATTCATTCTTGCGGTGCGTCATTTAAAATGACGATTTGTTATTGACTAGCAAGTGAGTTTGGACTCATATGATCCATTTTAACGAGCATATTAAAAATACTTACCGTGTTTTTAGATTTATTTATTTATATATTGATCTGGTTCTTATATATACGCACGACGTTACCAATATTCACAGAAGCGCAACACGGAATCAAATAATAGTACATTATGTCGAAGCGAGGGAAGTAGGCAATTGCTGGCTGAGCAATTACTTTTAAACGGACGACCTTGGGAGTCCGTCTAAATAAGCCACCAATTGCCCTTCCGGCTGAGACAAATATAGTGATTTTCTCGAAAATGGCGGAAGAAAACAAAATTAGTACAGATAATTTTTATTAGCCACTATACAGGGTGTAACCGACGCTGTACCGAAAACTGAAACCATGGCTTCACACCATTCTTCTGGGCTGGAAAATCGTGGATTTTTTTTTAATAAAATCCACAAATTTTCCTCGTGAGTTTTAATTTTTTCTTTATTTTTCCGTTAATCGAACTCTACCAGTAACAATTTTTCATGAAAAATCGCATGAAAATAGCAATTTCCGCAAAACAAGCAATGTATCACAAATAGTATTATGTAAGCTTTACGGTACAACACAGAGCGCGTGGAGTGGGACAGATAACGGTACTGGCGGGTCATTGATCCGCCAGGCCAGTCCGCTCGCGCTGGCCGTTACGGTCGGACGCATGATTAATGTTTACCTACCCGCACATTTTATTTGCTTTACTTGCTTGAATAAAAATAATCTTGTTAGACTGTTTTAATTTATCGGTCAGTTGTTATTGGTGTTAGGTAGTACATTAGTTGTGATCTGTGGTTGCGTTGTTTTTGTGGTTGCATTCATTCATGTCATTCGATGGGCATTGGCGTAACGGTATGTTTTGCGCTGACGCGTGAGTGGAGTGGGGAGCGCCTGGCGGTTGATGCTTGCCGCGTGCTCCCCTCCCCGCGCGTCTGCACCCGAGAGAATTGGACGCAATACATTGCGCATCGAGTTTTATAATTTATTTTGGAAAATCTTATCCTTGAGTTTTCCGGGAAAATGAACACTCGTTTTCAGTTCGTGATTATGGTCTAAAACTACAGTTTTCGTTTTCGGTACGCTGTCGGTTACACCATGTATAATAAATCAGAATTCTTGCATTGCCGCCGTAGAATTTTTTTAAATAAAAATGTACCTAGGCATTGTACCTAGTAGTTAGAGAGCCCACGACCAAAATTTTTGTCTCATAGCAATACGGCCAAAACCGCATCAAATCGATAGATACGATTATCCTGAACTCGAAAATACCAATATCAGACATTTTCCGCGTAGCGTTTGATCTGACCGAATTTTCAAAATTGTCAAAGAATTTTACCGAACTGCATCATAGCAATATGTCTGATTTGCAGACTGTAGTTGAATGATAGTTCTGAGATACCGGAAACATATTTTTCAGACGTTAGTGGTGTAGCGCAAACCCGTAAAATCACTTAAAAAAATTAAAAATGAGACAAAAAAAATGTCTCATAGCAATACGTCTGAAAATCTTTTTTATTAGTAAATTTTGGTTATTTGATGTGAACAAAACAATTTTCAGACGGAAATGTGAACGCATTAAATTTTGAGACCGTTTTGAAAATGTTAACAAATTTTACCGATCGGTATCATAGCAATATGTCTGAAAATTGTTGGACATGATAAAATAAGTTGTCCACATGTGCAAAAAAATTATATCAGACAAATTAAGTGTAGCACCTTCTCTATCAGACAACTTTTCGATACTCAGATATCATTTAAAAATCGTATTGAGGCATCTTGAATTTTCTGTTACAAACCAATGAATACGTTGCGACCCTGAATTTATTAGATGATAATTAACAAAGAATTTACCCGAAACCGTAACATTGAAGTTGAAGGACTGAAATAAATCGCACAAAAGGAAACTGGGATATAGATACGACGACACGATAGACATAATATATAAATACATATATAGATAACATCCATGACCCAAGCACAAATATTCGAGTTCATCACACAAATACTTGGCCTGGCCGGGATTCGAACCCAGGACCGCCGGCTCGGTAGGCAAGTGCTTTAAAAAGTGAGCCAACAGCGTCGGCATATTGTACACAAGCACGTCAAAAACAATACCCTCAAATAGAAATGCTTATTAGAAAATACTTTGCTTTGCTTAGTCACAACGAGGACATAGTTACATAAGACTAAAAGAATTAAATAAAAAAAATCGTTAGTATTCAACTCCAGAAGAAATTAAAACGAAAATAGCTTAAAGTGTCGAATACCGTTTATTGATTAGATGTGGATTCGTTTTTCAAAAGTTTCTCTTGTATAGATAAATGAAATTTTGATTTAATATATTAGATTTGTTTTATTGTACTACCTATGTTTCTACATGAATAACCTAAAATTAATGCCGTTTAAATATTTTTCACCGTTGGTTAAAATTCTCCCACATTTTAAAGTTTGAGAATCTGTGAACAGCATGATGACGTAGGCTTGTGTCAGTCACGTGGTTCGCGAGTCTCGGAATGGAATACCTGGCGGAGTATATTATTATACCATGGTTCCAACGTTTGGAGCAGCTGGCGAGTGAGCTGTATAATAGTAACGTAACAAGCGCTGAGGCTGTTGAAGTTAAATACTGATTGATTTGATAGTTTTGGTTTTATTTAAAGCACACTTGAGTAACTTTTACAAAAGAAATAAGTAATGACATCTGTCATCTGTCAAAGTACATATAATAGACAAGGGAGATTCTTGAATATCTATGAAGGCTGTAAATTTAAAAAAACATTTAACAGAGGCGTCGGCCAGGCGACTCCGAAACGTTATTTTCGTTTTTGGGAGTATATGCTACACTTAAAGTGTCTGAAAACAGGTTTTTGGTAATCATGGCAGCAATACGAAAAGTTGAATTTTTTTTTTATCCGTATTGCTATGATACAGGTCGGCTAAATTTGTTGACATTTTCAAAAATGCGCTCAGGCTATATACTACGCGCAAAATGTCTGAAAACAAACTTTTTCGTAATACAATTATAAAATCTATGTACATTTTCACTATCAGACGTATTGCTATAATACCGACTGTCTTTTTTTTTTGACACAGCAGAAATGGCCTCCCACGCAGTTGCTACACTTTCGACCGTTACTACATACCTAGTCGGGTTCAGAATCATACAATCTAACGATTTTATAGGGTTTTTGCCGTATTGCTATGAGACATGGTTTTGGTCGTGAGCTCTCGTACTATAGGTATTTTTCTTCCGAAAACGCCATAAGCTATTTGAGGCCACTAAAAAGTCGCGATAAGTCGTAGCTACTGATCTTCCATTTTGGCTGTTTAGGACCTATGCCTTTTTTATTTAGTTGTTTTAACTTTTTAAAAAGTTTGTACTGAATTTCATACAACATTGTCGAGCAAAAACCAAACCGGCAAGGTTTATTTTATTGAACTTTGACTTACCATAAACTATGCACTTCGCATCCTGATTTTTTATCAATAAAGTCAACATTCCCGAGCATTTTTCAGAAAAGAATATGAACTGATTTACATTCCCTAGCTAAAGAATAGGTCTATAAATAAATATCAATAAGAGCCATTTGTACTTTGATAAATATCTCTACCTACCAGTGTAATTAGTTATAACACAAATGTATTATGTAATTGTTTTAAGTATTATTTACGAAAAAAATACTTACTGTTGAGTTTCTTTCGGCTTTCTTCTCAACAGCGGTCTCCTCTTGCGAAATGCCGGTAGATTCACAATCTGACTTGTAAAAGTGCCCCTGTGGTGGTGAATAAATTATTTCATTTCATTAAGTATTTCTCGGGAGTATAATTTTCCTCCTCGTTTGACGTAAAAAAGTGAGATCGGTGTTCGTTGTTTGGAGCTATAAAGCGATATCAAAGGGCAAACGAGAATAGCTGTTAATGACCGGTGTTGTGGAGTGAGGGCTTTGAGCATATGAGTTATCTGGTGTAGGCAGTGGCGAGCCGACCATAGAATTCGATACCCTCTGGCTTGTCCCGATGAAAAAAAAATTGACTACAGGTCCAAAAGAAAAATTAACAAGGCCGTTGCCGTTTGCCGTTGCCCCCAAAATGTAAGATGCTAAACCACTGCTACGCACTGGGATAAGTCCCAGTGCGTAATAGCAGTGGTTTAGCATCTAAATCACGACAAAAGATTATTGATCTTCGCAAACATCATATTTTATTGGTTGCTTTTCCCAATGGGAACGTGATTGGTCATGAAGCTTGGCGACTCAGCTTTCGGGTGCACTGTGCATCGTATCTCGAGGCTGCGAATGCCGAGTTTGTCCGGATAATAAGGTGAGATTCGGAGCCAAACACCTTGATGTGCGCTAATGCGTGGGCTTTTAGCACGTCGCGAAAGCTAGAGATGTGTCGTTCTCGAGAACGTTTTCTGATATGTATGGGAAATGTTCTCGACAACATTCTTCCCCTATACAGATCGGGGCACGTTCTTGAGAACGGCACATCTCTAAGTACCTAAATAAAGCATAACACTTCTTCGGCTTAACCTCACAAATGACTGAGGGTTAGAGGTCGTTACACGGTTCAACGCGGTTTTTCGCCTTCCGGATTCAAAATCAAACCGTTTATTCTGTAAGTAGGCCACAAGGGCATTTTCACATGTCTGCCGTGTTAAGCCAAACTCACGTATCTTGAGTTACAGTAGTTTAGGTTAACCGGGCTTGATCGATTCGAAATAGTATCTTTTATATATACTTTAAAAAAAATTAATTTATTATACCCTCAATTTTCGTAGATAATTGACTTGGCTAACTCCTGTAACTTCGATTTTCACCTGTGGATTTATGCGCATTGCTGTATTTTTAGTTACCACAAATACGCTTAACAAGCGCGAGACGTTTGAGTTTTGTCAATTTGCGGTAACTTTCATTACAGGAGTTTGTCAAAACCACACTAGTATGAACCTGTCGCGAGCGTAATGTCCTCGAGTTAAGTACTCGAAGTAAATGCGAACCTTTGAAAATAATGACAATCAATCTACAGGCATAAATGCTGCTAAGAAACAGGATCTTTTGAAATTATGTAAAAGTAAGCCTGCTGAACGACGTAATTTTTTTGAAAATTTGCCTATGAATGATAATGATTGAAATAGTGAATCCTATTAGTTTTTACAAAAGTACACCAAATATGGTTGAATATATATGTGATAGATGTTTATTTTAAATTAAATTAGATATTGCATAATTAAGGAGGTTCCTGGAGGTTTACTGACCAAAATATTTTAGTTTTATGTCTCAAAGACAAGTGATAACAATTATAAAAAATAAATAAATAAAAATAAGTTAGGTACAAGATACTGTAATGATTAAAATATTTTTTCTACAAATGAGACTTTTCTTTAGTGTTACGTCAGATTTATTCAAAGCATCACTAAGATACAGGAGATCAGCATAACAGTTGGGCTTCCGCCTGAGTGAAGGCTGATGGCATATTAACGTATCTGTAGATACCATATTTTGCGTAACTTAAAATGTATGCAATTTTAGACCGTCATTATTTTTAATTTTAGATAATTAAATCATATAAATGATGTAATAGTTCAAATTTGACATATCATTAGTTATTGTTATTTTTATTCACATTAAAAAATAAGAAAAAAAAAACATCCATAATTTAGTGAGTTATGATAAGTTTCTTGTCTAAAACTTTAACAGCGTTTTTCTCGAAATGGCCATTTCGAAGATACATGAGATTGGTTTAATAGGGCAGATGTCTGAATCTAAATCTACCGGCATTTCACAAGAGAAGACCGCTGTTGAGAAGAAAGCTGAAAGAAACTCAACAGTAAGTAATTTTTTCGTAAATTGTATTTAAAACTATTATAACTAATTAGGTAATTGATAAATATAGAGGAGATCTACAAAATTGACGCCTACCAAAATAGCCCAAAAAATCACTAACGATGTTCCACAGATTACAAAACCAAGGTTTAGTAGTCTACATTCAGTAAGTTCCAAACGAACGTGAAATGAAATGCTGTAGTATGTTGGAAGCAATGCATTTTTATTGGTAGAAAAAGCACAGGAGTAAAAATAGTATTATGCCACGTTGTATAACTAAGTAAAAACATGCCCTTACGATGTGAGCCGTAGGCGAATGAAACCCATGGCACTCGTATATCTTGACCTCTCTTATACAACTGTTGCATTAAATACTATTACCTGTTTGATGTTTAGAAAACTCAAAAAGTCATTTGAATACATAGGTTGTTAGAGAGTAGTCGGAGTCGTACGCGCCTACATAGTTGTGTTTGGGGGGAAGGACCCTCGTGGACGTAAGTATAAGTATTACATAAGTTATCTATATTCAGTCATTCAGTGAAATGCTTGCCTACCTGTGAGCTACAATCGCGTAGCGATAATCAGTCAAATCAGTTCAATGATTATGAATAAACAAATTATCAGATCAATTTAATTGACCGGTGAATATCGTAAATGTCTTTGATCATTATTTACTGACCATCGAAGATCTGAGGAGGAGGAGGAAGGTTTGAACATACTTAAATTGATATATCTAGGTAACGTAACTAAATATAAAATAAAAGTAAAAAAAACAGAGAAAAATCTAAAAAGTAAAAAACAAGTTAAAAAATTCTGACGCTTTATTCCAAAAGAGAAGTAATTTGACATATTAAATGTTCCTGTATAATATTTTTCTACTCCTATCTTCTGTTAGTTTACATCAATAGCATAAACTGAATTCAAATGCCGTAGTCGTGCGTTGTAAATAATTATAAAAACAAAGTTGAAAAGGCTTTTCGCTTTGCCGTAGTTGGATATAAAACGTGTTTAAACGAAACGAATTTTTACCGATCTGGATCTGGGCCGTTATGGGAGGATTTTAGCCCAATACGCGAAGGATTTTGAACTTCAATAACATACAAGTGCGTGATTTTTAGGGTTCCGTACCCAAAGGGTACAAACGGGACCCTATTACTGAGACTTCGCTGTCCGTCCGTCCGTCCGTCCGTCCGTCCGTCCGTCCGTCCGTCCGTCCGTCCGTCCGTCCGTCCGTCTGTCACCAGGCTGTATCTCAAGAACGGTGATAGCTAGACAGTTGAAATTTTCACAGATGATGTATTTCTACTGCCGCTATAACAACAAATACTAAAAATAAAATAAAATAAATATTTAAGGGGGGCTCCCATACAACAAACTTGTTATAGATTATATATATATATATAAGTATATATAGGTACGGAACCCTTCATGCGCGAGTCGGACTCGCACTTGCCCAATTTTTTGTAGTTAGTTAGAGTATATTGAGTACTAATGGGTATGAACATTTTCTATCGGATCTTGAGTGTGCGTTAGTTATAAAAAAAGTTTTTGGAAGCAACCTCTGTAAATCTTAGAAAAGATTATTCAAATGCATTTCTTCTGCACTCGGGCATCGTATTTTACTGTTTTAACATTCCGTATTATTTTCTAACAGTTTTGTCGAGAGATTATGTCAGCGCAATATGAAACGAGTGAAGAAATTATAAATCCCTTAAAAGATTATACAGGTAACTTTAGGCAACTAAAATGACCATACATCGACCATTATTCTGAAAATAGATATAAAAAATGCCTTTTATAGTCTGGAGAGGGACGCTATTCTCGGGAAAGTTTTGGAGCAGGTGCCATCGCTTTACCCATTTCTTCACCAATGCTACTCTACAGCCAGCAATTTATTTTATAACGATCAACCTATAAGTTCACAGGTTGGGGCCCAGCAAGGCGATGCTTTGGGGCCTTTAATATTTTGTTTAGCCGTGCAGAAAGTTATTTTGTCGCTGGACTCACCGTTAAATGTCTGGTATTTAGATGATGGAACGATTGGGGGGAATCCACAGGTGGTATTACAGGATTTAACAAGACTAGCTGGTTCGAGCTTTGAAGGGGATTGGCTTAGAAATAAACCCAAGCAAATGTGAGCTTTTTTGTTGCAATAATAGGGATGCTAGTGTGTTGTCCGATGTTGAGTTGGTATTACCAGGTGTTCACCGTCTTGATAAGACAACCTTCAGTTTATTAGGCGCACCTGTTTTCCCGGATAGTGCAAGCTGGCTCTCGAGGAAAAGAGGTTGGCTTTAGTACGGGCTCAGGAACATTTATCAAATTTATCATCACACGTCACACTTGTTTTATTGCGTAACTGTTTTGCGATGCCACGCATGATTTACATTTTAAGAACCTCTCCAACATGGTTATTTGAGGATGATGTAGAGAGGCTGGATAACGCAATCAAAATGTCACTTGCATCCATACTGAATATCCATCTCAAGGAGTCACAGTGGTGTCAGGCTTCGTTGTCAGTCCGCCATGGTGGTCTAGGCATACGCCGATCTCGTGAAGTCGGATTGGTAGCATTCTTAATTTCAGCTCATGGGACTTTGGCTCTTGTCACTTGCTGATTGCATTTGAATGGTGACAATATCCAGATACCATTTTTCGCTGAGGCACTCACCAAATGGTCCACTGTGTGTCAAGGTAACGACCGGCCTGACAATGTCGTCAGCCAAAGGGGTTGGGATGGGACAACATTTTATGTAGGGAAGTCTACGGAGGGTTACTTGACAACGCAACAAGCTCTAACTTGGCACGTTTGAAAGCTGATTCTAAGCCTGAATGAGAAGCGTGTCTACATGCTGTGCCTTCTCCTCAGTTGGGTACACTGTTGGACAACGACTCATTAAGAATCGCAGTTGCTCTGCGGGTTGGTTGTAAGGTGTGCGAGCCACATCGTTGCGTCTGCGGGGTGACAGTTGAGGAGAATGGCCACCATGGCCTCAGCTGTCAGAAATGCGTGGGGCGATTTGCAAGGTATCATCATGCAATCAATGATTTGGTTCGCCGGGCTTTAGTGTCTGCCAATATACCTTGTACCTTGGAGCCTCCTGGGTTGAGTCGAACTGATGGCAAGAGGCCTGATGGCCTCACGTTTGTTTCGTTGGCAGAAAGGTCGGTGCCTCTTGTGGGACGCAACTTGTGTGAGTACGTTTACTCCGTCCCACTTGACTCATACCATTAGAACTGCCGGGGCGGCCGCGGAGTGTGCGGCAAGAGTGAAACACGCTAAATACAATTGCGCCTTGGAGCCAGCGTACGATTTTGTACCTATTGCAGTAGAGACTGGTGGACCTTGGGGCTCGGAGGCCAAGGATTTTATTAGGGAATTGGGCCGCCGGCTTAGGGATAGGGGCTGTGACCCGCGCTCCGGATCGTACCTGGTGCAACAAATTTCGTTGGCCATTCAGCGTGGTAACGCCGCCAGTGTGATGGGTACGTTTGAGCCAGCTACGATTTGGGGCGTGCCTTATTAACGAAATTGACAAAGCCTGTTGCGGATCACATCATTGGTTTGTATTTCACGAAGCCTGTTGCTGATTTGTTGTTGTATCTCACCTGACGAAGCCTGCGATGCGGATCAGAACTTATTGTAAATTTTCCTAAAAGTACCTAATGTCAGTTTGAATTTATAATAGATTCGTCAATATCTTTATTTTACAGGACCCTCGCTCTGGGACCTCCGGGTCATTCCTGATGCAAAGGTTGTCTATCGCGATTCAACGTGGCAACGCGGCGAGCGTGATGGGCACCTTTGCTTTGGGGAGGACGAGGGGTTAGATTTCCGATTTAGGGTAATAGGTTAGTTTAGTTTACTTTTAATACTTTATTTTTGTAGATGTGGAAATTATCATGATGCTTTGTCGGTTTTACATAAGAAATTGAATTTTTAAATCTTTATCTAGACTATTTGTTCCGCGATAATTTCTTGGACATATTTCAACTTTTCAATACAATTTTTAGAAGTCCTGAATTTCTACATGTAATTTCTACCTGCACTTCCACAAAAATGCGTCCAGGAAAGGGGGAGGGTGAAGCGCTCAAATCAAACCCTAGAAGGGTACAAAATATGTTTACATGTATATTATATAACTAGACCCCTATTAGACCAAGGAAAAATATTAAATGGCAATATTGCCCGGCTATTTCAATCATCCATCGTAAAAGGAAATTAACCAGCGAACTATCACGGGCAGGCCGCGAATTTGCCAAAAAAAATCTTTTCCGAGGTAAGGCTAAGCGTGATCATTAAATGTTATGAATTACCCTTTATTATCAACCGTGATCCTATAATAAAGATACATTGCGTGATGGGCAATAAGCGACGTAACATGTCAAGTCTCGTTTTTCTCGCGTTTATTCGAATGACGACGCGGTTGCCGCAGTTTGCAGACACCTGCCTACTGAGCCAGCGGTCCCGGGTTTGAATCCCGGCCAGCGCAAATATTTGTGTGATGAACTCGAATATTTGTGCTTGGTCATGGTTGTTCTATGTATTTAAGTATATATTTATCTATATAAGTATGTATATCGTCGTCTAGTAGCCATAACACAAGCCCTCTTGAGCTTAAATTTGGGACTAGATCGATTTGTGTGAGGTTGTCTGATATATTTATTATTATTGATATATTTATTCAGCTAAGTCAGAATTTTGATTATTACAGGGGTTAAAAGATAATGTACCTAAATAAGTAACAAATTATTTGCTAGGTTTTACAGATGGCGTCGCTCTTATGGTGGACCTATTTTACTTATGCATCTTTTGGATAAAAACGAGCCAAGATGTTGCTCTTCGGCCCTTATTGTATATTAACATATGCCAAAAAATATAATTCTGAACTAACTCGTTGGTACTTGGTAGTTACATTCTCCACTAACGCCATTTCGTTTAATTATTCCAGTTAATATGAAGGACTTCGACTATCGGATATATAATTTACATGTTTTGGGTTTTTTGACGAAGGATTCAATATGGCTTAGATTCAAAGGGATATCGCCTAGGAATAAGCATGTACAAAAGCAAACTTATCTTTTTAAGGGATCTCTTCTCCCCGCTCTGCATGATAATCGGTTCAAAGATTCCCAGATGCCAGTAGCATTCTCCCGCTGAATCGAACTAGGAATACATTAAATTCGGATACTATTTAGTAACACAGAAGATATGCTATTCATTAGTGCATAACATGTCATGAGACATTACGGACTGCCTTGTACAGTCAGCAAAAGTAGCCGACAAGTTCACTCCTGGCTTCCATACTAAATTGTCACAACTGCATGGCCTATTCATGAATGAATTCATTCATAAATAGGCCCTACAATTCTGCAGTTCATTGTAGGTACATACGCATACTAACGAACTAAAAGAAACTCTACCAAAACATTGAAAGAAATCAAAAACTCGGTCACAGTGTAGGTTACTTGAGAAATAAAACGCTTAAATATTTTTATGGCCGAGCGTTGAAGGTTTTACGAGATATAATTCAGTTGTTAGGTACAGTGCGTCACTGCCCACGCGCCGAAGAGGCCAGTCAAGGATTGGCTCACGTTTACTCCACTTTACTACTCCTTGCGTCATCTTGCGTTTACACTTCTTAACGAACTTAACAATAACAGCAGTCCCCAATGTCAATATCTACCCATATATTTCTAAATGCGAAAATATGTTGCTTTCGCTACGAGTATGTAAATGTTCGAGCGTTCGAGCGGATTGGCGTTCTTTATAATATTTTTATTGAAGCGCTAGGAGGTGCACATTCGTGTGCTTAATTAACCCTCTTTATTTCTTTACCTTAGTTCGAGAATCTGGTCAGGGTCTAAAAAAATTCACTGTTTCTATCTTTGTATTTGTAATATACCAACCGGGTCTCCAAATATGATTTTCGAAAAGGACTATATTTTTTATGATTCAATACGAAATGTGAAGTTATCTAATTTTTCCCTATACTTGTAGTATAAGACGGTATTACTTGCCAAATTTCATAGCTCTAGGTCAACGAAAAATACAGTAATTATCTTGACTGTGGGCTTTTTAATTTACTTCATTTGAAGTGTGTGTTGTCACCAAGGGCCTAACAATGCGGTGGCTTCTCAGGCTTATGCGAAGGTCAAAAGATAAATCGTTCTCTATCTGTAGTAGTTTATTCTGTGCCAGAAATCGCTATTCTCTGTAAACACCAGAAAAACATGTGCTTAGTATTTGTTATAAGTACTAATAACAGGCACGTATCGAAATACACACAAATTAGACTTACATATTATATAAATGACGATTGTCTACCGTCTACCGACTCAAAGTATGACAAGGTTATATTTATTCCGACAGGAATAGGCAAAGATCTTATTTAAAATCAACGAAATGCCTTTTTCCATTTCTTGTTTACATTATTCATACAATTTGATTTCGGAACCAGTCTCGAGTTTGCTGAGGTGCGAAAATATCCTGTCATACTGATTTGAGCATCGAGGAGTTTCAGTATTTACTAGCTGCGTTCCGCGGTGTTACCCGCTCATCCCACGGGGACACTATGTTTTATTCGGAATAAAAAGTAGCCTATGTGTTAATCCAGGGTGTCAGCTACCACCATACCAAATTTTATAATAATTGGTCCAGCCGTTTGAGGGCGAAGAAGTAACAAACATACAAACACACTCACAAACTTTCGCCTTTGTAATATTAGTATGATTGATTTACTTTAAAATCGTAGAGATCGCTCTTCAGCGATAAGACTGCCTGTTGTCTACCGTTATTAAAATTATTGTTCTATATTGAATTTGTAAACTTTTTTGGTGTGCAATAAAGCATTTTTGGTATGGTATTGTATCGTACCTACTTTAAAGTCGTACACTGAAATGTCGGTGCATTGAATAAACGTTATGTTACTATTGTTTTTCTATGTTGTTTTTTTAAAGGTGCTAAACAAACGTTGTTCAGTTGGAAGGGTATATATGGGGTAGATGGCATCTCCATCAAAAATATTTATTTCGGTTATAATATTTACGAATTTAGAAATAACGTAATCTTTGAAATATTTTGGTATTTTCAGTAGCAATATGCAAAACAAGACAGCGACAGCAACAACCGCTTTTTCTCCAAATAAACTGTTTTGAGGTTACGTTATTCTTTTGCAGTAAGATGGCAGATGCATCAACACCCGGTATTTTGGCGTAAACTGATTAACTGACTGAAACTGATAAATGGTAAAAACGTGTACTTATACGATTCCAAGTTTAGGGCTATAAAAATATCTTTATTACGTTTTAGAAATAAACGATAGCGTTTAACAGTTACAATATCGTTGTCCGCGTTGTTAATATTGTCACGAGGAACTTGACTACAATAACGAATGAAACAATAGGATGGAGTCAAAACTTTCATCCGCCAACCATTTCTATCAGTGGCTATTCAAACCGATCTCCTGTTGTAATGTCAACGATAACATCTAAATAGTGGCTTCGAGAAGATACTAATCTATTATACTTAGATAAAAATAGATTATTTTATTTCCCTGTAGACAATATTCAACACTAGTGTTCTCTCTTCAAATGATCTTTGCAATAGCAGCCTGGAAACGGTATTTTATTGGTTATTTATGTAAAATGCGACGCAATCGACATGCGAGTATTGCTAAATAAAAGCAGAATGCGGAATCGAGCAGACAAGCACCTTGGTACACGATGGCTATTAGTACGTCTCGGGGTGCTAATGAGCTTGGCTTGGTGATAGTTGAGAAAAAGATACTCAACTTATATTATACTCATGAAAGCATTATGAGTTTTAATTCCAATTTCCGGCAAATATAAAGAGTTTATTACAGCGTTAACGAGCTAAATAACGTTTTTATAAGGCTATTAAAATTTTAATCTTCCGCAAACTTAGCATAACGTTAAATATTTGTTAGAAGTTCATCAAGAAAATTGAATGAGCACCGGAAAAGGCTCTATAGCCTGTCATAATCATAGGGATCAATTTGAAACCAATTAACTAGCGAATAAATAAGGAGAAATAGGCTTTTAGATATTTTGTGCTGCCTTTTCGAGCAATAATTGCGCGGCTTCGAAGCGAGCGATGCGACTAATTTGAATCCTTGAAAATACGATTTGTTTCATAACTTTATTACAAGAAAAACTTTGGATAAGATATAGAAAATTATAGAAGATAAAAGAGATTTCAACAATATTGATGACGATGACTGGAAAGGTGGTTTGTCTTTACTACTATTTTGACATTTTGTGGGTCAAGGGACAAACAAGAGACAAAACTAGAAAACTATAACAGGCTAGTTGACTATGTTAAATTGTATGAAACTAATGTTTATTTTGAATAGTAGGATTTCGTTACTAAGAAAACAGAAATATATATTTATCAGTTCCTAAAAGTAGGGGATGGCTGAACACTGAAAACTAAAATACGATTTTTATTCTATAAATTTTTTTAAATATTTAAATTGCTAACTTTTGAAATGCTTAAAATGGCGATTTTCCAATCCAGTAAAAATAAACTTAAACTAAAAACGTCATTCGCATCATAGATAAGAGTTTATTACTTGTCTTTATTTACGGGATCACCTTCGTCACGCCTCAGATAAGCTAAAGACTAAAATAGCGGACTCTTTTTTTGTCTGTTCATGAAATTTCGGTTTTCAGTTCATAAAATTTAGCTTTCTGGCTCAATAAAAAAAACAATATTTTTTTAGTGCTAGTGAGATATTATTATCCATTTCGAATATAATAAAAAAATGGTTCGAGTAGCTTATTGTATTTTATAATTACTTAACTTTTAATGATACATATATTAATAAATAGTAAAGGACCATCTTACACAAATCCCAGTCCCAAACTATGCAGTGCTAACGTAGAATATCTTGTAGGAAGCAAGTATATACTTTATTTATTTTTATGATGTGTTCACGTTCAGTATCAATAAGTGTAACTATTATGGCGAGAATTTCTATTATGGCACCCACTCGTATTCAAAGAATAAGGGAACTGTTGGCATTCATCGGCGAGGCTACAAAGGGCCCCCGGGTCCCGCCGACAATACTACGCGCGATCCGCGACCGGGCTGCTTTGAAGTTCGAAATTTGACGTTCGTATCGTGCCATTATTTTCGCTCTCATGTTAAACTGTATTTGAATGGAAGGGACGGTGCAACGTGAATATCGAATTTCGATGTTCAGTTCAGAGTGATCCGGGCTGGGCCACCTCTTACACATACTAGCCCCATTGTATTTCATAACAAAAAACGCTTTTTCACTTCTCATGCTCTAAAAATTCGACTTTATGCTGTGCGTAGGCGACATAAAATCGCTTTTTATGCTCTAGAGCATAAAGTAAAATCGTCGTCGAAGACCAAGGCGATCGGCCCAACAGCCACACGAACAACTTAAAACTTAAACCCGTTCCAGACCTTCCGATCCGACCCGATTTATCGGAAGAAATCGGATAATGTGTAGTGCAATTGTTAGGATTAATACAATACACATTATCCGATTTATTCCGATAAATTGGATCGAATCGGAAGGTCTGGAACGGGTTTTAGCTGACATAATAATAACAATGATAAAAGTTTCCATAATAATCAGATAAAAAAAAAACTTCATAGAATAAACTCTTTGTTTTATTTTGTTTCGTTAGTATTCTAAGACCAAGGCAAAGATATCAACAGCCAAAGTACACAATAAAACTTCTTGAAATTAACTTGTAATTTTTATCGACTATCATTTATTACTTTTTAAATTTATATTTTATTTTGGTAAATCGATATATTATATATTTAACCTACAATAATAATTTATCATAGATATACAAAACAAAATGTTTTAAAATGAACAAATTAATTAAATAAATGTTTTAAACGTTTAAATATGCCAGGAAAGACTTATTACTTTAAAAATTTCTCATTGCTCTAATGTAACTTTTAAATTTCTTTTTAAGTATAATATTTACATGATCCAGTTTCATTTCCTCGCAATCGAAGTGAAAAGTAGAGTGTGCAACTCGTCCATAAAACTCATTTTACACTCGACTTTATATTTATCCTCGCTCGCAAGCTCGCTCGGATGGATAAACGTCTCGTGTAAAATGGTGCGTTTTATGCACTTGTTGTACAATTTACTATTTCGCCTGCTAATTTATATTGAAATGAAATGAAATATTTATTTGCTAAACGATGCGTAAATATATACAAGATGGATCACATTAGTCAACAGTCTCAGTAATGTTTGTACCTTATATATTGGGCATGCAAAATTCATATTTATTAAATCAATCGTATGTGAAATGAATCTAGTATAACAATTTAATATCTTTATAATTCAAAAATAATAACCACTATATAATTAACTTGCTTAAATTCATAGTCTAAGTATGGGCTAGGAATTCTTATACAGAGTAAAAATTTTGCCCACCCAGCCACTTTAGTAGAGCATTAGAGAAATTTCTTTGTGGAAGATCAGCTATATGTGATGGAATCTTATAGTAAATTTGGACTGCCATACCCATTGCATTATTACGATATAGTGCTAAGTTGTTCTTACGTACAATTAGCTTAGTATTGTTTATTCTCCTTTATTTATTAACTTAAAAAATATTCAACAATGTGAAACGAATAGGCATATCTATCGAGAGAAGGAACGCGGCCAGTCTTATGGGAACCCTACCCTTAGGGAATTTAGCTTAAGGTTTAGTTTTAATTTAGTGTAATTAAGTTAAGGTTTTATTCACTGTAATAGGGGATCCGACTGATGTTGATATATTAACATAGTGTAGTTATATGAATAAAATTAGCTCAATAAACCATCATACAAAGAAAAAAAAAAACAAAACACAATTTTTTGAAATATGTGACTTCAAAGGTACGAGAATTTTATGATTTCTTTTTTTAACCTAAAATAAATTTAGAAACCTCATAATTAAACAAAACAATAATTGTATGCCAACCGTGAACTTAAACGCACTTTTTCACGGTGAAAATGGCAAGTTACTTATTTTTTCCATACAAATACTGCCCCAACAGATGACGTCATAATAATTATGATATTATGTAGGTCGGCCATTTATATGGAGCGTTTTTGTCCTCTGTAGGAATGTTTAACTTTGACGGTCATTTCGGACTTTTAGAGCAGTCCAAGTGTAGGTAATCCCATAAAGACATTTGATCCCAATAAAAATTGAATCGATTGACACCCTCAAAATAAAATTGTCCGCACGCCTATTGTTGATGGTTAAATGCGTTACGGAAGTGAAATCAAACTACCTCTCTACTAAGTACCACCTTCACCGCCAGGAACCCGCTCCATGGGCGCTCTGTTCCTAGGGAGTTCACTAAACACGCAGTATCCGTATCCCATGTTATTGGCTACGCACGTAGACTTACTTTGCTCTACGAAAACCTTGGAGTGGACGTGTTAAATGAGAAAATTACCTCTTACTCGCAAGGTATTTAGTTAAACGTTTCATTTTAACGCATAAAACATCTCGAATGCGTTTGCGACAATATTATTTGTAAACGCGATCAAGAATTTAAGTAAGGTTAGAAACTTACACTTGAGGTTATGTACAGCTCATTTACTACACGCTGATTTAGCGACGGTAAGCATACATTATTGGACGGGTTCGCTCTAATCGTGCAGCAACACATTAAAGAGCGGCATGTAATGTGTTGGATGTAAACGCATTTATTCGCCTTGTTTCCCGGAGCTCAGCGGTAGCACCTTGCAACAACACAATCTTGCAGTTCGTAACAAGTGGTCGCGTGTGGCACGCCAGTTACCGCATGCAACGCAGATACATCTCTTCTCTAAAACCTTAAAGATAACTCTTTAGCCTTCACGGTAATACTTTAGAAGAAAAATGTAGCGGAAAACAGCTTAAATTGTGCGCTGCGATTCTGCGAGCTACGGTTTTCGATAGAACTGGTTGCGTGGGTGGTACTTAAATAGTTGCTTTGACATTTTCTTTGTTCGTTTATTATGGAGAAAAGTCATGCATTCAAAGTAAAATCGTATAAATAATTCAATTATATGGTCGGGATTGAACCAAAGCATTAACCCCAAAAGTAACTAAATACTCGATTTAAAGCTTATTGTTGCGCCTGTTCAAATATAACCTTTACAACGTCATGAATATTTTTTGGGTATTGATTCAGTATTTTAAACATTTGTCTTGCACTAACGTTTCAAAATGTATCTGGAATAGATCGCTCTTTAGCGATAAGACCGCCTGTTGTAATCGTACTCTATGTTATTTTATTTATTTGTATACTCTTTATCATGTGGCGACAATACATAACATATTATGAATAGGCACTAATTTATAAAATATTAATCATAACCTAAGGCGCAAGACGCACACAAAATCTTCCCCTATGGGTGCTTGCTTGAACCCATAGGGGAAGTATGATTCATAGATTAATTATTCCTTTTAGGGTTCCGTACCCAAAGGGTAAAAACGGGACCCTATTACTGAGACTTCGCTGTCCGTCCGTCCGCCGTCCGTCCGTCCGTCCGTCTGTCACCAGGCCGTATCTCAAGAACGGTGATAGCTAGACGGTTGACATTTTCACAGATGATGTATTTCTATTGCCGCTATAACAACAAATACTAAAAATAAAAGAAAATAAATATTTAAGGGGGGCTCCCATACAACAAACTTGTTATAGATTATGGTACGGAACCCTTCATGCGCGAGTCGGACTCGCACTTGCCCAATTTTTATTATTATCACTCCCATTTATATTCCCTAATAAATATTTCACGATGACGTCACTCGTTATATCTTTCGCACTGCAAGCGCAAATAAAGGTATTTTTTGTTTACATCAATATCTTCTTTGAAAATCAATTTCTGGCTGAAAATCCTATTCCTTTATCAAAGTTTATAAATAAAGTCTACTAATACTTTTAGGAGTCAGTCTCAAAAAAACAACACGACTATAGAACGACGACTCTCTTCTATCGCAAACTTAAAATCTCGAATGGCGCATCGGGTGAAACAGACCTTTGGTCTGTTTAAGTGTTTCAGGCCACTTAGCTTTCCGCTCGCTTACCGAGCGAGAACTTCGCTCGAACGCCTCGAGCTTAAACCCGACGCGTGGCTAAGCCAGACTCAAGAGAGCTAAGGAGAAATCGTGGTATATTTACTTAACTGCCTTTTGTTTTAGTCGTATTTGATGGCATATACCTATATATATATACTTGGCGGTGTAGAGGGATTTAAAGCATAAGCGGAAAAAATAAGGCCAGGGATATAGCAAACGATCTTTAAGGAGGCCAAGACTCATAATGTAGCGCCGCCGTAGGAGTAAATATCTCGAGTGATATTTGTATTTGTACCTCTGTATCCTCTTAATGGTTAAAAAACTAATTGAATACATCATTTCGCGAAAATGTTTAGGATTACTCAGTTCTGGGGAGCTGTGTAAAATACACTCGCATTCCTCAAATTTAAATGCACTTCTCTTGGGCTTCACAAAGTCGCAGCCTGATTGGTCAATTTTCTCCGCGCTGCCTCAGTGGACAACCAGCCTTAATACGTATAAAATTTGGAATAGAAGAATCGAAGGAATTGTTGTGAGACAAATTTAGTAAGTACCACTAATTTATGGACATTTTAGTAGGTACCTACTGATTGGCATTTTTTCGTGGGCAAATATATGGGACAAGGTATCTAGGGAAAACTCGATCGAACGTTTCACGTAGGCGGCCGAAGTTTTATCGAATCCATTTTTACTATGTAATTGGCAAAGTTCACACATCCAATTAATGTTGCAGATGAGATTCATATTTAAGTATGTTTATTGCCTTATTTATTTTTTTGTAGTTAATTTTGTTGCTTACATTTGTTTTTTGCCTCACCTACTCAATTCAAACGTTTGTTGATATACTCCGCTACCTAAAGTTTGTCTGGTAGAGATCGCTAGCGATAAGACCGCCTGTGTTTACCTTTGTTTACTTATTTACAGTATAAATGTCTGTCATGTTTTTGTATCCTATACCTATTTGAGGTGTGCAATAAAGAGGATTTGTATAGTATTCTACGTGTTTGTCAATTATCTATGAACTCTCAAGTTTATTAAGTTTTGAATCATTATTGAAGATGTTTGAGGACTGTGTCTGGGAAATTAGAAAACCCATTTTGCAGTTTCCTCAAAATATGGTTTATCTTTTTGATTTAAAGTGTATATTATATACATGTAACGCCTAAGATGGAGCATGCTTGCCTAGAAAGTGCCTATTCACTCTCGACTTGAAGAGTTATTTTTTTTTCAAGGAAAATGTGCACAGGAAGAGAGTTCCTCTCTCCTTGTACTCTTTTGCTGTTATGATAAGAGAATTAGACACAATCAATATTTGAAGGCAACGAGTAATATTTAAATTTTCAGCTGATGCAACAGTTCAAAGTTTTCTTCACCAATAAGACGGTAATATCTAGGTACGCAAAAATGCACTGGGTGAGCGGGCTGAATCCGAATATTTATTATTTTCTATTGACTTTGGTAACTTAGTGTCATTGCATTTTTTTAGGTAAGTATAGGTCAGATTGTGGTTTCTTTCGAGCTATGTATTCACAAAAGAGTCCAGACAAATACGATGTATAGAGAATAAAGAGGATTGAGGAGCAACATGACTTTTAAAGTATTATTGATCTTTATCATTAAAATTTCACGATCTTAGAGATAATATGTAATTTCTCGACATGTTGCTATAATCCAGCAATTTCATTAAAGCGGATTAGAAATATTAAGACAACTAGATTATCCCAACGCCTTTATAGGGTGATGTCGGCATAACAAACTGTCTTTTACTTTGTATCTTTGAAACAAGATAATAACGTAGTTAACAATATTTCGTCAGACCGCCTTCATTAGAACGCTTGATGCGAATTAAACTGTGATGATGATAAATTTTAGTGAACAAATTGAATTAATTACTGGCTTAGTTGAGGTTATCCGAATTACAGAGGAGGTTGGTTGCGGCGGGCGCATGGATGGACGTTAATTACAAAGGATGGCGGTCGATTGTTCGCTGCGTTGATACGGCAATTACTGCCAATCCCATGACACTTGTGATTGTGACTGATGCTGACGCCTCCGCCGGTCGATCTCGAACTGACCTTTAACATTAATATTAGGTAAAGATCACGAACAGCATAAACAGAAGACCATCACGTCTTTATGAAGCTCTTACTCTTCAGGGTTTATTTAACTAGCCCTGCATCATCATTCATCTATTTATCTGTATGACGGGGAGAGCAGGGGAGAGGTCTTCTCGGGACCGTTATCGACCACATGTTCATCCATACTTTTATTTTAAGTTCACTCGAAATAAACACGAAATTACTTGTCTTGATATTTGTTTATTTAAATTAAATCACATTCACTTCAAAATAGTAACTGATTGCTAAGATATCAAGAGATGTAATGTTATGTTATTATCCCTTAACTCCAAATTCACCAGGAGCGCGTGTGCACCCGAGCACCGTTCCAAGCAAAAGTGACGTTTCGCTCCACTACTACCACTTCCCTCGTCTCTCTGACAGCCGGATTTCCGCCAATCCTCTGCTGGTGTTGCCAGTCTTAATAAAACTAGTGGCGCCATCGAATAATATTAAGTGGAGGGTAACATTACATTTCTTTCAATCTGACAGATATAATAATAATCGAGGGTAACTAAACATTTTTATCAAAATTAACAACTGAACAAATCTGACGTTTGTCGGTGGCGCGACGACATGTATTTATAAATTTAAACTCACGCCTTTAAGACGTTACCTTTTAGACGTTAGCTTTAGGTATAGAAGCGTAACATGTTCGGTATAATACTAAAATAATATATACTTATACTTAGGGCGTTATAGATCTACACCACGAATTTATATTAACACCTATATAGCCTAAATTCATGACAAAATGTGTTATCAATTACTGGCTTAGTTGAGGTCACCGATTCGAATTATAGAGGAGGTTGGTTGCGGCGGGCGCATGGATGTTAATTGCAAAGGAACGCGGTGGAATGTTCGCTGCGTTGATACGGCAATCATTACCAATCGCATGACACTTGTGATGTGACTGACGCCTCCGCGGGTCGATCGCGTCGAAAAGAGCCCGAAGAGCATGAGCTGAAGACACTCCTTTTATCTTTTAACCCCGCAACATACGCGCAATATAGATCATAGATAAACTAGATCCAGTACATAACTTTCCATTTATTAAAAAAAATTATATTTATGAGTCTCGCAAACACGACAACGATGTAGGACGCTTCGGTTACAGGTCTTCATACTTAGTACATTACTTTTTAGAATAGGTATATTTCAGAATAATTTTGTTGGCGTGCTGGCGTACAATTTGACCAATTAAAAATAATCGTCTGCTTCATGTCGAATTCAATTGATTGATTTGTATCGTACGGGTTCGTCGGGTTATTTTTATGAAGTGCGATATCGAAATATGAATAGGTACTCGTTATACTAAGTAGGTACCTATTTGATTTAAATTATATGACGAGACACCTTTTGGTCCCTAATAATTTTAAATTTCAAGTTAAATAATTGGGACACCAATAACAATAATATACAAAATACTAGTTCAATAAAATCATAGTAAAATTAATAAATTAGCTTCTTAATCCTGGCGATTTTTTTTACTATGAAATTTCCTCGTTCGGCCTTTCATCGACTTTCTGACCATGGATAGCGGAGCGTCAGAATGCTTGCTAAATAAATAAATTAGGCAAAAAAATTGTTAGGCAAAATATGTTTATACAAATTAAAAATTAGACGAAATAAGATTATGTGAAATGAGTATTATACAAAACGACTTTCACTCAAATGAAAATTAGGGAAAGTGAATAGTTATGCTAAATAATATTAGTTTAAATGAAATTAGGCAAACCGAAATTTGGCAAAAAGTTGTTAGGCAAAACAAGGTACAACCGAGTTAGACGGCTCACCGTATCTCAAAAAAACAGCTGTTTAGCCTGTTCATGAACACAGAGGCCATGTTTAAAAAAAATTACTTCCCGGCCTAGGCCTTCTATTTTGTATGAAATTCCTGTACAATGTTCTCTCTCTCGAGTTCTTCCGCCCGAAGCGTGATACTTTGATGCCAGTTATAACGCACGTTATGGAGACATTTCATTGCATGTTTGAGAAGAGAATGTTTCCTTTAAGTAAAAATGAGCTAACTTAAGGATTATATGGCAGTTTCCATCGAGGCCCCATTAATTTTTTCCACATTGTATATCGGGATACCGATAGCATATTACCATGTTGTATCGCATGTTGTTATTTAAAAATCTTATTTAATGTCGTACGAGTTTCATATGAAAAAAACATACTTTTTTAGTTAAATCTTTTCGCATGTTCAAATTATTTTATCACGTACCTTTATGGCACGCGTGTTATTAGTTTGCCGACCCAATTGCATGGTTGCACTAAGTTAGCTCGTTGCATTGATGTTGAGTCATGTTGATGTAAAGTTATTGTTAGATACTTCGTTACCGTATTATCTGATCTCGCATTTACTCATAGCTTCGCTGCCGTTACAAGGAACTAAGGCATTCTATGTATGTATACGCCACTATTTACTGAAATGACACACGCAGAAATTAACATATATATTGTCGTCGTTCGTCGAATTGATTCATAAAGTCACAATTGACATGGACATGGATTACATTTTTATTTACCTAAGTCATTTCAAAAATTAAGGTAGTCAAGGTAAGTTTACGTGTTATGAAGTCACAAAAATCCAAATATATTATATACATACGCTTTACGGCGTAGAGTCACTTGCTCGTGGCACAGATCTCGTGGCTGGCATTCGCTCACTTACAAAATGTGCAAGAAATAAAAATGTACATCTAGCCCACTTGATTGGAATAGCCAATTTGGGGCAGATGGAACAGACTGTGAGTCGTTCTTGCATTTTACCTTCTTTTTTAATGCTACCATTAAAGTCTATCTCGATCTCGTTGGGTCTATATAGGTGTCTTTCACAACAGCGAAATCGTTATTCGTTACTTTGTTTAAGTGCTATTGTGCGCTGTCTGCTATGTTGGGGTATAACGACAGTGAAAGTACGTCACCTGAGGCGCTAGGTATTGAAGTTATGCCTTGGTATTTTTAAACTGCCTCCCCATTTATCTTGGGTTAATTGCAAACGTTTTATTTTTAGCCGTAGCATTACTCTAAGATTGTCGTGGCCATTTGAGATAACTGAAATTTATTTCGAAAGCTTCTCGTTAAAGACTACGTTTTCATAATGAATATCATTATTAGAATTGAGCTGTGCATGTCATAATAAATATTTTGTTCTTGAAAATAATAAAAGGTCCGATAAGCTATTTTATTTGTGGCAATAGCATGGAAAGCGTGCGTCGTAATTTAAATGAGTTTCCAATAACGCGATTTAGGGATTATGCGCGATCATAATTGATCCGATATGAATCCAGAGGCCTGCTTCGATTGGCATTGAGATCTAGCCAATTGAGCTATGTATATGTTGACAAATAGATGTGATACTTCAGAAAAATGTCATTAGACGTGTCGAATTATTCCTGAGACTGGAAATCATACTTTGATACGTCCATTGACATATAATAAGTTTATTACTACCTCTGTAATTCAGTTGCCTTACGATTACGCCACGAACTGCCTGTACTGTATTTAGGATAGTTGCGGCTATGTAGTCTATGTGTAGTTGCTGTAGTTTGTGGCTATGTGTTCGGTATGAATGTGCGGGTGTGAATGGCTCGGGTGGGGGGGCGACGGGGGGACGGGTATCGACGCGCGCGGCGCGCATGCGCCCCCTATTCACCTGTTGCCGTGAGGTCGTGGAAAGATACTCTTTCAAATTAAGGCGGACACCTGATACGGAAATAAAAGCTAAGTTTTTGATACCCAGTCACAAAGGTGCACTCCTTCATTTTCACCTGAAATTTCAGGAGCGCTGGGCTGAAATCTCAGCTGACAGGTGTTTTGGTTCAGCTTTTTATCTATATTATAAATGTTAAATATAAATATTTATTACAAGGGAGACAACTTTTTTATTCAAAGCAGACAACTAAATGGCTTATCTTTGATCATAAATGACACGAGTCGAGACATAAAATAATGATGCAGTTAGGAAAACGCATAAAACTTTGATATGAATTGTTGTTTTATAAATAATGTAAATAACTTTTATAAAGTAGAAAGTTCTTGAGTAGTTTGTTCACACGTCATGTTATCACATGTACGTGTTTTTAACCCCCGACAAAAAAGAGGGGTGTTATAAGTTTAACATGAGTAGTGTGTACCTATCCGTGTATTTGTATGTATGTCTGTGGCATCATAGCTCCGAAACGGATGTACCTACCCATTTGAGTGTAGTTTTTTTTTATCAAAAGTCTTGTCCGTCGAGACGGTTTTTAGTTAGTTGGTGGAAATAGAACCAGTATTTTCCAAATATTTCTCTCTAATTGGAACAAGTGACAAGATCTCAGCCAATATTGAAGCTATGAATTTCAAATTTTGTAGTTATGTTTTGTTTTAGTTAGTAGCATTTTCTATATCACTCATTGAATCCCCGTTCTCATGATGACCTGCTATTTGCGTTCGGGGGTGTTTAATTATTTTATTTTGGGTTATAACTATTATGGCGCACCCGCTCACGGGACAATAGTTTCCCGGACCTTTGGGAGGCGTGCGCGCACCATTATTATTTGTATCTCGTTATCGAATCTCGAGGTCATACGTCCCGGTCTTTTGGAAGGCTTGCGTGGGGATATGGATCCAACACGTGGAGGCCCCTTGGAGAAATTTGCTGTGGCTGTAGCCTTGCTGGGACCCGTTTCTGATCATATCAATAAAATGATACATCCATGAACCAGTTTCAGCAGGTGGTTGAACTATTGCATTGATATGAAAAAGAAACCGGGCTATTAAAATTGATGGTTAAATCAGAGTCGCAGTAGTATTTTATGATATTTTATTCAGATGGTTAACGGTTGATTGTACAGTCTTACGAATAACAACAACTAGGTAGCGTAGCAACCGTCCGGTGGTGATGGTAATGAACTGAACCGCCAAGAACAACTGCGATACCAGTCTTTGTTAGATGATTTGTATTTCGAAAGTCGAATGGAGACTTTAATCATTAATTAATTACAGGTTGACAGTGACTGGGGCGCCGACTAATAGAAAGTCATATTCAGGATACATGTTTAAACTTGGACCACATTTTATATCCTGGGAATGCAGAAAGCAATACTGTGTGGCTTTATAATCTTTATATACAACAGCAGAAGCCGAACATGTTGCGCTATCTGAAGCATCCAAGGAAGCTGTATACCTACAGAGGTTAGTCAGTTATATTGTCAAAAATATGGGCACAACGAGCGTCAAGCTGTTTGTGGACAATCAGAGTGCCGCGTAACGTTGGCTAATAATCCTGTTTCTCACCGACGGACGAAAAATATTGACAATTGGTATAACTTCGTTCGTCAATACATCAATGATTAGTTGATTCAGCTACAGTATGTCTTGACTGAAGATTACATAGCTGATATCTTGACTAAGCCATTGCCCCGTGTTAAGTTTGAAAGGTGTGTGTCTGGTTTAGGTTTAGTTAGGACTGCTTGATGCTGTATGGGATTAGGATGTTGAATGGTTGCTTGAGAGGAAGTGTTGGACGGTTGCTACGCTACCTAGTTGTTGTTATTCGTAAGACTGTACAATCAACCGTTAACCATCTGAATAAAATATCATAAAATACTACTGCGACTCTGATTTAACCATCAAAAATGGAGTTTGGATGGACTATTTATTTGGGCTATTGCAGAAGAAAAATGTCACCCGCCGTTACTCTGGCGGGTGGTGACTCGCCCATTATTATTATTATTTGTTTCTCATTTTCGAGTCACGGGCTCATACGTCGCGGTCTTTTGGAAGGCTTGCGTGGGGATATGGATCCAACACGTAGATGCTCCTTGGAGAAATTTGCTGCAGCGATATTATTATTATTATTATAAATTTTTATGACGACCATGCATGCATTTGTTGACCTAGCTTAATTTATACTGTCATAAAAATCTAATCTAATCTAATAAAGACGAATGGCATGTAAAAGCCAACATACTTATTTATATCAAACATGACTTATGCATACACTCAGCTGTCCGCGAGTAACCTATATCGCATACTAAAAATGTTCTTTATAATGTGTGGAGTAACATTATTTATAACGTTATAAATGTAATAGTTCATAAACTCGTGTCCTCGGGTAAGTTTGAGGTACCACGAGTTAACAACTATTTTGGTGACAGGACCTTAAACAAAAGACTCCCGTACTTCCTCGACAGTTTGCCAGAAGACATCCGCCATGAGCCGAACAAGCCGAAGTTTAAAAAGGCTTTAAAAAAATACTTATACAAACACTTCAGTGACATTATGCTCACGCAAAGTGTCATTCAAGTACCAACTTAGAACTTACCTACCTCATGTGAAAGCAGTTTTTATTGTAGTATCTATAATAATCAGAGACGATACCCACAGTCAAACTGTGAATACAGTTTTGTAGGAACTTTCTTATGTCTAAGTTTTTATACCCTGTATAATAATAATAAATAAATAAATAAATAATATAATAAGTATAGAGGATACCATTATTCGCAACAGAATTCCGAACATGGAGGCGGAATGTCTACGGCAGGATATCTCGTCGTTTATACGAAAATGCAAACTGCCAAAGCCTAATACAACCAAATGCGAGAGACAAGCACTGACGAGTCTAAGTAAAAACCCCCGGATTTTGGTGTTACCGGCGGACAAGGGTAACGCGACGGTTGTGGTTGATAAGGAAGCGTACCAAGAGAATGATCGGCGGACGGCGGTTGGACGGCGCCCGAATTTCAACCGAGACGGTGGTTGGGCTCTACCTCCGGCATGGAAACCTGTGATTCCGGCGTTAAAAAACATCTCGCGTTCAGACAATGTCGTAGATACAATAAGTCAAGTGTGCGTGGTATCAGTGGGTAATAGTGAAAATGCAGTGACAGACAGTCCAGTGGTGACAGCGCAAGAGCCCTGCTCTCCCCGCGCCGCGCTATCTGCGCGTGCGCAGAGGGCGGCAAGAAGAGCGATTAAAAGTGCAGTGGGTCACGAGTCGCGTAGCAGCACGGATAGCTACCCCTGATGAAGAGCTCCAAATGAGTTCGAAACATGTCGGGCCGTTCCTGACAATTTTTACGTGAGTTTATACCGTTTTTTATAATTAGTAAAGATGTCTCACGATAGTTTTAATAACATTATTAAATAAATAAATAATAAAAAATGGGAGGAATTTACAGAGGATAGGGACGGATGGCGGACACTGGTATGCAGGGCCTTGTCCATAACGTTTAGCCCGTTCTTACGAACATGCTACTACTTGAGGTGGGAGCGAAACGTCTGAGCGCGGTGTTTCGCTCACTCGTATCACTGCCCCTCGCTGCTGCCGCTGGCCGCCGGGGTTGCGGCCGGGGTATTACATCACCCAAGCATACAGTCATGTATGCCGCCACATATAGCCACCAAAACATATTTTATGACACTGAAACTAATGGCCCAGCGCATTTTGTCTTTGTTGAGATAAAGACAACCAAGGCGACTCAGCATGACCACAACACAACTAACATCGTTTGTAAGGTATGCGTTGCCTTTCGGACTGTTAGCTGTTCAAAACCCACCGGTGTAGCGGCAACCAAACTTTCTCTGTTTTTTAGGGTTCCGTACCCAAAGGGTAAAAACGGGACCCTATTACTGAGACTTCGCTGTCCGTCCGTCTGTCACCAGGCTGTATCTCAAGAACGGTGATAGCTAGACAGTTGAAATTTTTTACAGATGATGTATTTCTATTGCCGCTATAACAACAAATACTAAAAATAAAATAAAATAAATATTTAAGAGGGGCTCCCAAACAACAAAGGGATTGGTTGCGTTAACTATGCACCTCATTTGTATGTAGCGCTATACATACCAGGTGCAAACTTAACTTAACCACTTAAGGATGGAAAGTGTTTGTACGGAACCCTCGGTGCGCGAGTCCGACTCGCACTTGACCGGTTTTTTTTCTATATAGATACAAAGATTGTTGATCTTTGTATCTATAAATAGAAAAAAATAGGTACAGTGATCAAACCGGATGGGGAAATTGAAAACGTACGTACAATGCGTCTCTGGTCGAAATGTTAACACTTTGGTCCGGTAATCTAAAGTCCACACCGGGTTCGAGTACCGGTGTGGACTACGTATGAGAAGAATTTAATTATTTTTTGCCTGGTCATCATTGTATCTATATATAGGTAGCAAATAAAAAATGTGGTGTTAACATACCCACATTAAAAAATCATTTCGAAAAACACAAACAATTGTGTTTCGAAATAGAATATTTTCTCTGTTTTTTAGGGTTCCGTACCCAAAGGGTAAAAACGGGACCCTATTACTGAGACTTCGCTGTCCGTCCGTCCGTCCGTCCGTCCGTCCGTCTGTCACCAGGCTGTATCTCAACAACGGTGATAGCTAGACAGTTGAAATTTTCACAGATGATGTATTTCTATTGCCGCTATAACAACAAATACTAAAAATAAAATAATATAAATATTTAAGGGGGGCTCCCATACAACAAACTTGTTATAGATTATATATATGTATAGGTACGGAACCCTTCATGCGCGAGTCGGGCTCGCACTTGCCCAATTTTTTTATGTTTCTGCAAGGCATATAAAACAAAAAAGTCATTTTGACTACCTTTTTGCGCCAGCATACCTATATCGTGTTAGCTTGGGGCAGTTTTCCTTCGACAATTTTGCTGCTGCTTTGGGTTAATAAATCTATTAACAACGCGATTTTTTAGGGTTCCGTACCCAAAGGGTAAGAACGGGACCCTATTACTGAGACTTCGCTGTCCGTCCGTCCGTCCGTCTGTCACCAGGCTGTATCTCAACAACGGTGATAGCTAGACAGTTGAAATTTTCACAGATGATGTATTTCTATTGCCGCTATAACAACAAATACTAAAAATAAAATAAAATAAATATTTAAGGGGGGCTCCCATACAACAAACTTGTTACAGATTATATATATGTATAGGTACGGAACCCTTCATGCGCGAGTCGGGCTCGCACTTGCCCAATTTTTGTTTTAAATTCACTTTCTACTTATTTGAAATTGACCACTCTTTATTGAACTTTTTTAATACAAATATAGCCATCTAAAGGGGTTTGCTATCAAATTGGGTAATTGAAGGCTGGGTAATCTTTAGCGCTATTATAGTTTATTTTGGGCAGCGACATCGTAATGTGCTGAATAACCAAGTAATAAAACACAAAGCCGGGCTATTTTCTTTGCCGACGTGGCCGGTTATTTACAAGGAGTATTTTCGTTGGTAAACCATAGGTATTTTTGCAATCTTTTATATAGCTTCACTGCGTATTTATTTGATATAACTATTTCGACGTTTTAGATATATTATATTAACGCTAAAGAGATTAAAAGGCGGCGCCGGCGCGCGCATCATAGGCCATGATATAGTATTATAATGATACTTGTATGAGCTTATTAATTTATACTTTCTAGGAGACTGTCTCTACATATCATTTAATTTTGGAATTATATCGTAATTAATTTTAAATACCTCATATACATACCCTAATTACCATATCGATATAAAAAAAATCAATTTTCTTTATATTTCACAACTATATTGCAAGCAGGGCATGGGGATCGCTAAAACAACAACATAATTATTTGCATAGCGTTAAGCTTTTCAGGCGAGTTATTTACAGGATGTTTATGACTCATAGTAATAACATATTATTTTGTAACCATACATAGACTTTCGTTAGACGTGTAAGTCTTTTTATCCGCATTATAAGAACAATTTACTACACATGAACTTTCGAGTGACAACGGTGTAACATTTTTTTTTGGGTTAATTAACTTCAGCTTTTATAGGCAACTAGGGGTAGGGGTACTCATACTCGTACCTAAGTGTAGGTTTTCATTGTTTTAACACGGTGTTTTTTCTTATCAAATGTATTTTTTTAACTTTCATTAAGTAAGTTTTTGGAATACAGACGTAATAGGCGACTTACAGACGACGCATTTGGCGCAGTTTGTAAAGCACCTGCTTACTGAGCCAGCGTTCCCGGGTTCGAATCCCGGCCGATATTTGTGGGATGAACTCGAATATTTGTGCTTGGGTCATGGTTGTTGTATGTATTTAAGTATCCATAACACAAGCTTAAGCTTAATTTGGGACTAGATTGATTTGTGTGAGGTTGTCCGATTTTAATATTAAATATTTATATATTTAATAGGCATATAATACTCGTAGAAAACCTCATCTCATAGATTTTTTTCCGCAACTCAACTCCACCTCCATGTTTTGATTTCCGAATTGGGGCAGAATTATTTATTGTAAGTACCTACGAGTAAGGTAAAAGGTAAAACTTTACAGTTCAGCCTCATCATAACGCAAATGTTTGAATTATGTTTTCATAAATTACACGTCTTCTAGGTGTGTTCCACATTAACAAATATAAATGACGGTAACGGGCAGGGCTTGTATTTTATAGCCGTCGAGAGACATTCATCTTAGTCAAATGAAATTTTATGGTCTGGAGGGTTCCATTCCACAGGCAATATATCTAAGAGCCGTACACGTATGCTTGCACTTCGCGGCAAATGAGATAACCCATTGCCATTTACAAAAACATATTTAATAAACGAGTTTATTTCTCATGATCATGACAGCCTCGGTCGCTTCGCTTGTATGAGTAGAGTACTAAAAGTGTACACTTATGACGTGGGCAAATTTCAGTACATCCAACGTAACAGAACATGCGGTTACATTATTTGTTTTCAACCTACTTCAAAAAAAAGAGGTTCACAATTCGACTTAAGAGCGACGAGAATTAAGTACTTACCTACCATTTAATCACTTGTGGTCAATTTTATAGACGTAATTTTTTTGTTATCATTACGATTGTATAAATAATGACACAAAGGTAAATTAAGAAAGAAAAATTTAATGCGATCTACTACAAATCTTAATTCAATTTCTTAATTTACCTTTGTGTCATTATTTATAAGAAATAAAATGTGGTATTACCACATAAAAAATATGAATCGATAAAAAGATTCTATACAAATATTAGGATTGTATTTAATTTTTTCGAAGTGAGTAGAGAGAGTTCCATAACGTGTGATTACAACTACCAAATTAATATGAAAACTGGCACCGGTCTATCTGTGGCATTGCAGCTCCCACGGATGGACCAATTTAAGTGCGTTATTTTTAATTGAAAGACTTGTTCGTCGAGATGGTTCTTAGCCTATATAGCTTAGTTTGGTGGAAATTGGAACAGTAGTTTCCAAGATCAAAATATTCAGTTTTAACTGAAACAAGTGACAAGATCTCAGCGAGGTTCCATATTGAGTTGCATAAATTTTAAAGCCATAATGTCGATGTGCATAACCACTTTTGTCGTAATAGTTCTTGCGCATAAGGTGTATAGTCATTAATTGATCCGCATAAATTTTATGACCATAATGTTTTTACGCATAAGTAAGGAATGTCATATAATTTTGGAGCATACCAACCTGAATCATAATCATTAATCGTCATAATGTTTTTATGCATATCGTGCATTGGCGCATAATACTGAAGAACATAAATATTAATCTCGAAATGTTTTTATATCAACGTCATACTGCTTTTCAGGCAGCAGTTCATTTCTGAGGGGGTCGCAGTTCTTTCAAACCTAACCTAACCTACTTTTCTGACCGATGTTCGTATTTATAGGTTCACAGTTCTAACCTAACCTAACCTACAACCAAGAGGTCAGTGTGGAGAAGGATTTCTAAATGCTTCGCCCCCCCCCCCCCCGACCCCCTTTTTGTTTTTCTGCTCATGTAAGTTTTGTATCATTATTTCAAATGTTATATTTGGTACATGTGATATAACTTATACTATATGATGTGTCTTCGTACTATCAATTATTATGACATTCAATAATATGATTTGAAATTTTGTGCCATACTAAATTATGCTTATGAAAAGCCTGCCAAACAACAATTATGACGTATAAAAATGTTATGCAAATAACAATTTATGACAAATAACATGTATGAGAAAAGCCATTATGCGAAATGAGTTATGACAATCCAATTTATGACAAGAATTTTTATTCCACTAGAGGTGATCCCTCTCAGCCAATATTGAAGCTAAGAATTCCAAATTTTGCAGTTATGTTAAATTTTAGTACCCTTTTCTATATCACTTATTGAATGAGGTTCTCATGATACCAGCTAATGGTGTCGGGGGTGTTCTAAATTTTTAATTTAGGGTTTTGGAACTAGTAAAATATCTAGCCCAACCTAACCCAACTTAGGCTAATCTAATTCATAGGTCAACTGTACAGTCAGTCAATTTGAATCCTAGACCATTTCGTACCTTGTCACAGTGAACGTTAATATTATATGAAAGCCGCTTGAAATCTCATATCATTGTCATTGTGACAAGGTTCTATAGTGGCCTAGAAATCAAATTGGTTGACTGTACACGGGTGATAAGCATACCCTAACCACGTATGATAAGGGGTTTTTGGTGCCAGATTGGTTTGACGCCTAATGTCGGCCCAATGTTAAATCATTAGTGCATCGAAAACGCCAGGGTATGATGGTAAGGTACAAACCGTCTTATAGAAAATTCGTTTGCTAAGGTATTCTCCGATGCATTTCTCTTGTTCGCTGTTATTTAATGTTCATTACCGGATTGTCAGCTGTCGGAAATCCTAATGAACCTGTTGCGTGCTGAGACTGATGGACGGACGTCTTGGCATTCTTGTTCGTGGTCGGCCCCGGGCCCTCCTTTTAAACCTTCGAAGGCTTGTCCAATATAATTCAGTTTAAAAAATGTGTTGTGGCACAAAAGGCGAATATACACCTGCAAAGGTAGGGTTCGGTGAAACTGTTTTATGTAATGACATCTGCTTATTGTAAAATGTAAACCTGAATTCCCATACACGCAATAAATCATTCATTCATCCATTCATACAATCATCTATTCATTCATTCATTCATTTATTCATTCATTCATTCATTCATTTATTCATTCATTCATTCATTCATCCATTCATTCATTCATTCATTCATATTTTGGTTGAAAAATGGGGAATGTGCAACAGCAGAAACCTTGAGATGATATAATAACATTTAACCCGATTAAGTTTTGTTGGAACGCTTTTCACTGTATATTGATTAAATATTGATTAAAATTTACACGATTTCCACACATGTGTTCTTTCTTCAAGACCATGAACGTAACATCACGTTCGAGGCGTCAAGATAATTAAATTTTTGTCAAAATACTGCTTATCACTGTATTATCATTGTATTTATTTATAATTATTAACTCCTTCATAAATTTCTTTATAGCACAAATCACAAGGCGATATTTAGCGTCATATCTTTTCGACTATCTGCATAATAAGGACTTACAAAGTTGGTGAATAAATCATTAATATGTATCGCGAGTGTTTTATGACGAAATCATTTAGAAATATCCTCCTCCTCGCGTCGATTTCCTCACATTACTGAGGGAGGGCTCGTGATTTCCCCGTAGCTGGGTCATTATGCTCCGGACCGTGTTTCGCCACCTAGATCTGTCCTTGGTTTCATGGAGTGCGTTGTGTAGCTTGGTGTCTAATGATGAGCGGATTTGGTCAGACCACTTTATCGGTGACCGGCCCCTTGGACGATTCCCATCGACCTTTCCAGTCACCATGAGTTGTTCCAAGTTGTTTCCTTCCTTTTAGAAATATAGAAGCTTGAATAGCGTATATTGTAATAATGTAGATTTAATTTAAATACTACTTGCAAGTGTACGTAGGTACGTGATTTGATGTGACTAGTTTCGAAGATTTACCTTTGCAATTTACAGCCTCATAATTCACAAAGAAGAAAACAGTTATTCATTAAGCAGCAGCAAATCCCACATGTGCAATAAGTTAATAAATGTGTGCAGTGTCTGCGAAAGTATGAGATTAATAAAGAGTAAGTGAATTAATGTGGACCGGCGAGAAACAGGCGTCGTTGCAGTGGCCGCCTCGCATTTGTTCACATTACATGCGCCCACCAACATACAATTACCCACTTATCTCGTTTACTTTATTCATGTTACCACCAACTATTTTTCTACTATATTTACTTCTTGACGTTCTTTACGAACTCTGAACAATACCAGCGTATAATTCCGGCGTCTGCAATAATATTGTACTCATAATAACCTATGCATTACAAATGCATGAGATGAGATGCTTCAGAAATAAATGAATTATTGTGTGGACGGATTCTAGTTACAAAAAGTAAACATTTACATATACGTATTGCATGCTTAATTAGTAATTTCGAGCGAATGCGTTTGTTTTGTTAATAATGTATACTAGCTTTTGCCCGCGGTTTAGCGCGCGTTGAAATCGGGGTATACTATCCTGTGGGAACCATGTTTTTAAAAGTAGCCTATGTGTTAAGTTAAGTTAAGTCTACGTCTGATCCAAGTTTCATGCAAATCCGTCCCGCCGTTTCAGCATGAAGTAGTTACAACTTGTAATTCCGTTGAAAATGTAACATAGATCCTTGTAATATTGGGCCAGCGAAATGTTATCTCTTATAATATTAATGGAATTATATTTACGTCATAAATAGAATAGAAGATTGTTTGAGAAGGGGCTAAAATAAACCATTGTGTCATAATTTACTTCTACTACTTTAACTAGTTTTGAGACGTGAAAAATATTTTTATTTACCCACGTAGGTGGCGTGGGTACAGTCAGCATCAAAAGTAATTAACCATATTAATATGCAATTGGACATAAGCCGGTAGTAAACGGAATGCGACCAACGATATCATTAGTTACTATCAAGCAGGACACGTCCACTGCTGGATTCTAAAGAATTTGACGCCTGCATTCAGCAGACTTCATCCATTTAAGTCATAACTTTCTTTATTAATCTTAATCTAGACGTAGTAAAAAAAGTCTGCATACACGAGTTTCTCTTTAATATTAATTAACGTCTAGATTATTCGTCATCCTAGGTCTTGACTTTATAGACTTCACCATCTGCTTGACTATTTGGTATTTTTATCCACTAGTTCACGTGCCCGTTTATATCGCAATAAGACACTTTTTAATCGACAAGGATTTTCAGAATCACACACCTACTCAAACCCATTATTCCAGGTGACTAATTCCCACTTCGCGCTTTAAAATAACTCGCGTTACAGCAAAACTAGGACGGAAAAAGGGCGAGACTGCAGCCAACTTACCGCCAGGATAGGATGTACCGTATGGGCGTGGCCACATGTCCACGACACGGCGTCGTAAACGTAAAACGACACGGTGTCGCGTCGGAGCGCGACACATTATCTACCGTGCGAATATACGTGGCCGCGTCGTGAAAACACACGACACGGCGTCGTAAACGTAAAACGACGCTGTGTCGCGTCGGAGCGCGACACATTATCCACCGTGCGAATATACGTTGCTGCGTCGTGAAAACACACGACACGGCGTCGTAAACGTAAAACGACGCTGTGTCGCGTCGGAGCGCGACACATTATCCACCGTGCGAATATACGTAATTCTTACCTTATTGTTAATCCCAACATCTCCAGAGGTCGAACTGGTTTCCTAAATACATTTTGCCTTTTTAAACGAGGCGATATTTTCCATAATAGTTCTTCAAAACTTGACACAGACATTCTAAAATAATCATAAAACTTGTGATCACTTATTTTTAAAGCCTCGTACTTCCTTTTGAAATGACTGCCATCATGGTTCATTATAGAAAGATATGGATTTATCCAACATTTTCGTTTCTTCTGCTTTTTCTTCATGCTTCTTCTTAAAAGCAACAAGAGCAGAATACGTGTGATAGGATCCATGTCGAATTGAAAACTGATCGCAAAATATTTTGAACATGTACGAGAAGCTGCGGCGTCGTAATCGAACGTGGCACCGCACCGTGCATCTACTCAACACAGCAAAGTTAATCTGCCCGCATGTGTTGTCACGACGACGCGGCAACGTATATTCGCACGGTGGATAATGTGTCGCGCTCCGACGCGACACAGCGTCGTTTTACGTTTACGACGCCGTGTCGTGTGTTTTCACGACGCGGCAACGTATATTCGCACGGTGGATAATGTGTCGCGCTCCGACGCGACACCGTGTCGTTTTACGTTTACGACGCCGTGTCGTGGACATGTGGCCACGCCCTAAATGAATGTTTTTTGCTACCTTGGGGACATGCGAGTATGATGCGTGGACATCTGGAAAGATGAAATGCGCTGACGCGTACAATTTTGTCTTCTTTTATTTTTAAGAAACAGAGCGGTCTTTTACGATTGGGGGGGTATTCTACCAATTTTAGAGATATAATGGAGATCTCTCCTTTTCATCGCCATCCGTCACTTTTGACGTGTGCCTACTTGACAAGTGGCGATATCCCTAGAACATCGCAACTTCGTCAATTCGGACGCGCAAAATTTTCGCTTCCTTTGTATGTGACGGCATAAATAACAGGCGCATACTTTTAATTGACCGCGTAGTACGTGAAATTAGTCCGTTACGTTTCATTCAAAACAGAAATTCATATGCATGAATAACATTTTTGACAATCATTATCGCCTTCGTATTTCCAAAATTGAGATGAGATATGTCAATTTAAAGCTCATCGCATTTTAATGACAGTTCAACGGCGATATAACAGTTATATCTACATAATAACAGTTATATCGCCATTGAACTGTCATTTAAATGCGATGAGCTTAAAAGTGACATATCTCATCGTAATCGTAATTGGGAAAAAAATGCGTGTATTTATCGTCTTTAGAAACCCAAAAGGGAATAATTTAAAAGCAATCTGCCATATGGATCTTTGTCCAATTGCGTTTATGAAAGTACTTATGTTAATATGCTAAGTGCAAAAGTGCGTTAAATTTAGATTTTTCTCTGGCTTTCGTTTGAAAAAGAAATAGTTGCCTTATAATGTACCTAATGATAATTCAATTTCATTCACACCGATCTACATAATAATATTTATTAGTCGATAAGATCTTATATACAGTTGTTTCTGTACGGTTGACGTCAAAGATATTTTGAGGACAATTACTCGAATAACTATTTGAATGCCTCTTAAGTCAATTCTTAAAATTAGCTATCTTTAACTATCATTCATTATCTGTATAAATAATTAAAGTTCCAGAGTGTGGTTACCTAATAGTTACCCCAAATTTCACCTAAAACAAAACAAAAACCCGCCTGGTCAGAGCTTTGATCTTCCCCATTTTTATGTATGGAGTAGAGACGTGGACGATACTGGCAAGAGAAAGACAGAGAATTGATGCATTCGAAATGTGGTGTTGGAGGCGAATACTTAGGATACCTTGGACGGCCAAACGCACAAATTTGTCAATTCTTTCCCAACTAGGCATCAAAACTCGTCTATCTACTATCTGCCGACAACGGTTGCTTTCATACTTTGGAATGTGATACGAAGACGAACTGAGAGCCTTGAGAAACTGTTCTAGAATGTATTTAAGTATAATTATAAGTACGTATATCGTCATCTAGTACCCATAACACAAGCCTTCTTGAGCTTAATTGGGGACTAATCGATTTGTGTAAGGTTGTCCGATATTTATGTTAATTTATTGTTATTTATTTGTTCCTGGGTCGTGGTTGTTATCTATATAATATATATATAAATATACTTACGACGTAATGTATTTACGACGACGATGAACGATTAATTTACGCTATATGTAGGTACAAGCTTTGCTTAGTTTTGGACGTCGTCGATCTAAAATAATCTCGAAAAACATAATAGTGTTTCGAATTAAAATATTATCGATATAGTAAGTTTACAGACTTGACATTTAAGTAATATAATCGTTCAAATACCGTGCCCTTTCAAGGTTACGATTCTGGTAAGATAGACACTCTCTTTTTATGTGTGTATCTCTTGATAAAACAAGGACCTCAGTTTCCAAGCAGCCAATAAATGTTGCCTAAATAAATGTAGCAAATATGTTTTTATTTGTATTTATTCTCATAAAATTTATTGTACGAGATGGTTCATAATAATATCAGATTCTGAGTTACTGCGTTCTAAAAAGAACATTAGGCAAAATAAACTAAGGGTTTCAACAGACCTACCAAGCTGCGCTATATATTTATTTATTTAATCTTTATTGCACGAAAGAAAACTTATCGTACAAAAGGCGGACTTAATGCTATGAAGCATTCTCTACCAGTCAACCTTAGTGCAGTCGGCTTGCAGTTCTCGTACCTACAAATTTCAGGTGAAATGCAGTCAGTCAAGTCAAAGATCTCAAATGGACTAGTCTACAGTGGCTCAGCGTAAAGTATTAAGATAATTTCTTGGATTGTAAAAAGGTTTTTCCTTAAACCGGTTTTGGTTTCGACTGAGGGATTTATACGGCTTTGCTCGAGATCGCCGCCCGTTTATCCGGATGAGCAGATTGGATCTGATCATTTTTAATGAAGTTTCAGAACGCTCCGGTTAAATAGTTAATTTCGGAACGATATTTTGAACTTCAGCGTTTATCACTTGTTAATTGTTTATTCATCTAGAAATATAATTGTATGGCCGATACCCACTTTAACGGCATTTATTATAGCGTGAAACGAACTTTATAATGAAATATGACTGACATGCGTAGGCAGTAGGCAGTCTCTCTCAGACTCTGTGTCTCAGTCAGACTCACCAGTTTTGATGTACGTCATGTACGAGTAAGTACCTATACGACACCGTAAAATTGTGACTATCGTTAATTTGTAAACTAACTATAGATAGTTATATTGTAAACTGACGGAAAGGTTAGGTTAGTTTATAATTTAACTAGATACATTATAAACTGACGGTGTTCATAATCTTACGGTGACATTATATACCACCTACACATTACGCATAATAACTTAATGTTATTGCTTTGACGATGTGGTTGGCGCAGTTTATAAGAAACTGCGGTCCCGGGTTCGAATCCCGGCCAGGACAAATATTTGTGAGATGAACTCGATTATTTGTGCTTGGGTCATATGTATTTAAGTATTTATCTATATAAGTACGTATATCGTCGTCTAGTACCCATAACACAAGCTTTCTTGAGCTTAATTTAGGACTAGATCGATTTATGTGAGGTTCTCTGATATTTATTTATTGTTATTAAATTAAATTAAGTAAATAAAACCTGTTAGATTATGGGGTTTTCAAAAAGCATTTTTTAATACGTTTAGCCAAATTGTTTTTAATGTACAAACGTAGTAGGTACCTACCTGTATAGTTTACAGCCAAAAATAAACAAGAGCCTACTTGCGATTATATCTGTGTATTTTCTTGGCATTCTAGCAGTGAAACGCATCAGAGTCATTCAAATTAATTCCATCATTTCGCATACTAAAGATAGTGAAGTCAGCACATTGGGGAAACGCGGACGTGACGAAATAATGTTTGATCATAAACCCGTAAAAAGGATGGGTCTTCCGAAAATACATTATGACTTATATTTAGACAAAAGGCCGCGGGAGAACGGAAATATACGGGCACAGACATTGGTAAGTGTCGCACGTCCGAAGTCGTACGTGACGCGCCGTCGATAGAGATATCGAGATAAACTTATTGATTGACGAAATGCAACCTTGCTCGGTTGCGAATAGGGTTTTCGTAGTGTTTTGCATAAATTGGAGATACGTGGTTGTAAATTAAGACAGTCCTATTTTTTTGAGGAACGTTTTTTATTTTTGATTTGTTTTCCACAATGCACGCTTATGCTGAAGAATGAAACAGGAATCCTGACATTCATCTCCCTACATGGGGACTTAAGTTCTGTGCCATTTTTGTATTCCCAACAATAAATAGGCGTAGTTTTACGAAATCTTAACTTTAAGTCGCTTGGTCGTTGAGCTATTTCATGGTTATTAATATAGTAGCTGCGCCATGCGATTTCACCTGCTCATCCCACGGGAACACAAAAAAAAATCGGTATAAAAATCCTATGTGTTAATCCAGAGTGTCAGCTACCTCCATACCAAAATTTATCAAAATTGGTCTAGCCGTTTGAGCGTGATAGTACTATTTGTTATGAAAAAAAGCTGCACTCTGTGATGGAAGCAAGCCGTTTTGCACAGTGATAATATAGCCCAAAATAAACGATTTCACTCGAGGCGAAATTAGTTTCACCCCTTAGGAACAGAGATGGCGCCACTTATTCAAAAAAAGTTTAAAAAATTCTAAATCCTGAACGGATACTCCGATTTTGACGTAACAGGTGCCAATCAGCAGATAATTACCCAATTTAACATGAAAAAAATTAAAATCACGTAGAAAATAATTTTGGATACCTAAGAAATAATATTTTCTGAAAAAAATATTTAAAATTTGTGATTTTTGGAATTTTACTCGTAAAAATGTATGTACATGGTACTTTTTTTATTTATTTATATTAATACACAACTAATTTTACATTTACGAAAAAAAACCGCATATCATTAGCTCGTATAATTCCAAAGTTATTGAAGAATACAGACATGGCGCCGCTGGGTCAAAAAATCTTACAAAAAATGTAAAACCTCAACGGATATTCCGATTTTGATAATTAAGGTGGTAATCGACAGATAATTACTTAAATTAGTTTAAAAAAATAAAATAAAAATTCAAATAGGCAAAAAGTAATAATATTTCCAAAAAAAAACATACATTATGAAAAAAAAATATTTTTTTTGGGGCTTTTATGTAATTTCATATAAAAAAATTATGAATATGGCTTTATTTTACTTATGTATATTATAACACTATTAGGTAATTGATCGTTTAATAAAAAACCGCATGTCGAGAACTTGTATAGAACTTGTATACAGTTCCAACGGTATTGAAGATTTTACTATAGGGTGCCGGTGCGATGTTGCCGCCGCACGTGCAACTTATGTACATGTATATAGAAAAGTATTCTCCCGTTTCGAAGGTACTGATTACTCTGAAAATATAACCACAATTGAAAGTACAAATCATAATCATCCCAAGTAGCACACAACACACGTATATCCCTTGTACAGCTTAAATTAAAGTTTTAACGGGTGAATAGGCTTCTATACAACCTGTTTGCTAATATCACAAGTATATTAGATGCTAAATAGCATTTCTGAATCAATATTTTACTTACTTTACGTTTTATTTTCACTTTAGTCTTTGCAGGCTTTGCATTGTAACGTGCAAGTTAGGCCGTCGCATCATAAAAAAAACAACAACGCATTATGCCACAGCCCAATTTGTATCCATAATGTTCAAGGAGTTTCCAAATTGAACTAACCTTCAACTATTGTGGACCCCACCTACTTTTCATGCCGTTTCATTCCCAAAAAGAAGGACTTGGGACTCGATATTTCCAAATTAAAACGTGAACCCACATTTGGTTTGCATGAAACGGTATTCAATGGCAGCTGAAATAGATGGAAGGTATCTCACAAGCTTGTTTAGTTTAGTGTTTTTTAGTTTAAACAGATCTTTTCGAATCGCATTAACAGTAATAATATATGCTCTGTTGGAGCATCGTATAGCCTGCATGTGAATCTGGGACCAACAACGTTACGATTAATTGAGAACCAATTAATGACATTAATATAGTGATTGAATCTTACACGATTTTCACACATTATATTAAAATAATAAAAGGGGACTTAATTGCGGTAAATAAACATTTTTGAACTCGGTTAAATCCCGTTTTGTTATAATAATGAATGACATTAATTATGTAAACACACCCTAAAAAAAAGAAACAAAAATGGCCCTAAGTAGTCGTTTCACATGAGCCGTTACGTATCGAGTGAGAATTTCTATAGATAGCGATGTTACTTGCAAAAGCAGTAGTTATTTCAGGGTATAACATGCAAGTTTTAAAACAGGTCTCTTTTCTTATTGTATTAAAATTAGACGTCTTGTCATACTCTGTGAAAGCCTTGAAGTGCAGTCATCATTTCATTACTTAAAATAATAACTGTTTTGTAAACTGCTACTAGTAGACCGTTGCACTGACGACTGCAATTTGAATGCTTCGATGCTTTCACAGAGCTTGCGACAAGCCTTTCGCCGACTACTTCAGCTGCCATTGAACAACATGTTCTGCGTGTAGCGTTTCAAGCGAGCCAAATGTGAAATAAACGTCTTAATTTGGATATATCCTATCCCAAGTCCTTTCTTTTTAGGAATGGAATGGCGTTGGAAGCAGGTTGCAGGTGCGATCCACAATAGAACAGTTAGTATGAGTGCAAATCGAGCTATGGAAAAATGCGTTGTTGCAGCCGATGCAACGGCCTAACATGCACGTTACAATGCACAGTTTAGTGAAAATAGGCAGAATATACTTGTGATATTAGCAAACTGGTTGTATAAGAGCCTATTCACCAGTTAAAACTCTAATTTAAGCTGTACAAGGGATATAAGTGTGTTGTGTGCTACTTGGGATGATTATGATTTGTACTTTCAATTGTGGTTATATTTTCAGGGTAATCAGTACCTTCGAAACGGGAGAATACTTTTCTATATACATGTACATAAGTTGCACGTGCGGCGGCAACATCGCACCGGCACCCTATAGTAAAATCTTCAATACCGTTGGAACTGTACAAGTTCTCGATATGCGGTTTTTTATTAAACGATCAATTACCTAATAGTGTTATAATATACATAAGTAAAATAAAGCCATATTCATAATTTTTTTTATATGAAATTACATAAAAGCCCCAAAAAAAAATATATTTTTTCAAAATGTATGTTTTTTTTTTGGAAATATTATTACTTTTTGCCTATTTGAATTTTTATTTTATTTTTTTAAACTAATTTAAGTAATTATCTGTCGATTACCACCTTAATTATCAAAATCGGAATATCCGTTGAGGTTTTACATTTTTTGTAAGATTTTTTGACCCAGCGGCGCCATGTCTGTATTCTTCAATAACTTTGGAATTATACGAGCTAATGATATGTGGTTTTTTTTCGTAAATGTAAAATTAGTTGTGTATTAATATAAATAAATAAAAAAGTACCATGTACATAAATTTTTACGAGTAAAATTCCAAAAATCACAAATTTTAAATATTTTTTTCAGAAAATATTATTTCTTAGGTATCCAAAATTATATTCTACGTAATTTTAATTTTTTTCATGTTAAATTGGGTAATTATCTGCTGATTGGCACCTGTTACGTCAAAATCGGAGTATCCGTTCAGGATTTAGAATTTTTTAAACTTTTTTTGAATAAGTGGCGCCATCTCTGTTCCTAAGGGGTGAAACTAATTTCGCCTCGAGTGAAATCGTTTATTTTGGTCTATATTATCACTGTGCAAAACGGCTTGCTTCCATCACAAAGTGCAGCTTCCAGGCCAAAACCGTCCATAACAAGTAATACTATGAAGAAGTAACAAACATACAAACACATAAACACACTCTCAAACTTTCGCCAGTATAATTATAGTAATATTAGTGTGATATACTATGAATTTCCCTATGTAATGCTAAGATTCATGTAAAAACTTAGGATAATTTATAATGTAATTTGTTATTATGAAATAAATAAATCTAATCCAATCTAAATCTAATCTACACTTTTTATTAACTTAAATAAACAATTATAGTGAGATTTGTTCAGTTTCCGGACTTTCCTTGGCACTGGAACTAAAATAGTTACTTCTTATTTACCTATGTCCCTTTCCAGAAAAGAACCAATTAAAGAGGTCTTCTTCAAAATGCTATTAATGCAACTGCAGAGCACTTAGAATGTGAACTCCGAATTCTATAGCCTAATTTCCTGTAGTCGAATCTACGCAGTTTCACGCATCCTCTGCGAGTCTCAATACGAAAAGCCAAGGAAGCATTAGAATATGTACTGAGTGATTTAAATTGGACTTTAGAACCTATTCTAAATGCACGGCAGCTGCCGGCTGAATCGCTTTTCCGCACCGTATTCCGAGCACTAATCTTATGAGAAGGTTTCTACCATTGTGCATCGTGAACTAATCTACCGCAATTTAGCTTTGTAGTAAGGGAATCTATTAGATACACTTGCATTACACTTTCACGAGACGAGATTTAGATAGGTATTTACTGTTTTGATATTTTCACACAAATTACACAATAAGGCGAAAAGTCCAACTCATAACAAAATCTTCATTGTCATTGGAAATCTTTAAAAAGACAATTTTGTCTCCATCGATTCCGGCCCGTCCAAAACAGGATAAATTTCATTATTACAAAATAGAAACTTTGAAATTATGCCATAATTCCTTTATTATACCAGTAATTTGTTATCTATCCAATAAATCAGACATCCCTTACAACCACAACACACAAGTGACTTCGACACCAGTTGCTATTGTAGTTTCCATTAACAGACGGTTACAATCAATGGGTAAATAGATAGTGATTCTTACGTTTGTTTTCGACAATGGGTCTGTCAAGTTGTTCAAAACGCAATTTAACGTTGTAAAAACTAACATTATTGTAAGTATCACGAGAGCATAGAGGTGGGAATAAACATTAAAGAGCGTGACCAAAATAGGCCCTGTGAATAGCCGACTAATGATTATGCCATTTTTATTAAGTGAATAAGCCTTAAGCCTACGAAGACGGCTTGTTTGAATGAAGAGCAAGTTTAATTAACTGAAATATCAGCGAGATATTAGGGCGGGCGAAATGTTCGCCTTGGGTTTATAATTTGAGCCTCATTGCTGTATTCCTGAGTCTACATTGCGCCTTCGTTCCGAACCCCTGACGCCCCTCGGTGTTACTATACCTTCTATTATATACTTATTATCCTTCTCATCTCTTGCCTTAACATTGAGAACTTATTTTTAGCGGTAAATAAAGTCGAGAGATAAGATAGAATGGCCTTATTTACGGGTTTATCCAATTATTTTTAACGAAAAATAACAACTGCCGTGCCGTCGCTAGGCTGAAATTTTTTTTTTAAATTTTAATACTAATAAAATGTATTTAATAATATTTGTCAAGACCGGCGTATAATGATTTGAATTTTAGATTAACTGTCGTGATATTATATTATTAGAATAAATCGCACTTTGTTATTTTGGTATTTAGATCTTATATAAATTAAGATTAGATTTCATGAAAACATTACGACTATTTGTTGTGATTTATTCAATAAAGTGGATACAATACAAATAAGTAGGTACAATAAATTGTCATAAAAAAATAAAATTCAGTCGATGTGTGGGAGGGCAGCACCGTCGTCGAATCCCAGCCATTTCACTAATGGCTTGAACCTGTAACGTGTGCCACGAATGCACATGCTACTTGCACGTATTTGTTTTGAGCATGGTCGTGATTCGCCTAGTAGTAATAATAGATAATAGAAACTCAATATTTGTATAGTAGTACCCAGATTCTTTTTAAATTGGCTAGGAATTCGCAGGGGGCATGATATTAAGAATGAAGAACCATATATAAATAAATAGTTATTTGTTATGCAAGGCTGCAAAGTTGTTATTTGGCGCGAGTGTTGAAATTGAAAGCTGAGCGAGCGTAGGAATCTAAGATTGAACCATGAGCGAAGCGAATGGTTCAAAGATAGATTCCTGAGTGTAGCGAAGCTTTCAAGACACGAGAAGCTAAATAATTTTGCAGCCATGCGGAACACACACAACTTTTCACCTCACTACAGCGAGGAAAATGCAAGATTCAAGAAAAACAATTAAAACATAAAATAATCATATTTAATTTTGCCTTCTATTTAACACATCAAATTTAAAACATAACACACCACACTCAATTCCAAACCAAATAAATACGAGAGAAGCACACATATTAAAAATTAAAAGTAATATGGCCGTAATTTGTATTATCGTCGTGTATATTTTATATTTTATCGTTGAGTTTTTCTTAAGCACTGTTATATATTATATTTGTATTTGAAACTACTTGACACATTCGTTGTGAATGTGGGAGAATGGCATTCTGGGAAGGATTAGTTGGCCACTCGGAAGTATTTTCCATAACACTTACTTTGGAAGTTATTGGACGATGGGATCCGAAAAAGATTTTTTCGGCTTTATCTTCTTTAAAAACGCCAATAGTTTCGGTAAATTACTTATCGTCTCCAAATATTTATAACAAACCCTTTTTCGTTTTAATGCAGGCTTTTAGCATTGAATAAATACTCCAAATTGGGCGTAACTTTCTTGTTTTCGATATTTCTATAAAGTAAGACAACAGTATGTATTTTCCACAGAATTTACGTTGTTTACGTGAATTGTGAAAACTTCCAACTTTTTAATTATTTTTTTTCTCGGGTGCGTTCAGAAATTAGGTACTTACACTCTAATGTTCCAACTTTTATAACAAATAAATATAAAAAGGCCATGCCAGGATAAGCTAAGTGAATCTGCCCCCAGCGAGTTTTGGCTTGTATTTTTTTTTATTCATTTTTCTTTTTATTAGTGTCGTTTATGCCAAATTACAACTACCCAAACCTTACCGTTTTTCTTAAAAAAAAAAAAACGAAATCTGATCTTTCTTCGATATTTTTTTTTCTAGCCGGCCGATTTTGACGTGAGTCACGTATATTGTGCTTATAATAAAGAGAATTATATGGTATTAATTTTAATACATATTGCCATACAAAAACTTGAAAAAAAAATTAGAATTTATTTTTGATAAAAAAATTTTAGCATTATCTCGATAGCGACACCTCCAGATTTTTCACCAAAACTAGCCTCTTTAATAAGCTACAAAATGAATGTATTAACTTAATTTTATTTGTGGTATAACGGGTTGTTTTTTTTAATTGAATTCATCACCATACATTTTCTTTACCCGCTCATTATTAAAATTAATCGATTAAAAACTGTTTAAAGAAACGTGTATGTTTATAATGAACACTGGCCACTTAATTTTAATAATGAGCGGGTAAAGAAAATGTATGGTGATGAATTCAATTAAAAAAAACAACCCGTTATACCACAAATAAAATTAAGTTAATACATTCATTTTGTAGCTTATTAAAGAGGCTAGTTTTGGTGAAAAATCTGGAGGTGTCGCTATCGAGATAATGCTAAAAAAAAATATTAAAAATAAATTCTAATCTTTTTTTCAAGTTTTTGTATGGCAATATGTATTAAAATTAATACCATATAATTGTCTTTATTATAAGCACAATATACGTGACTCACGTCAAAATCGGCCGGCTAGAAAAAAAAATATCGAAGAAAGATCAGATTACGTTTTTTTTTTTTTAAAGAAAAAAGGTAAGGTTTGGGGAGCTGTAATTTGGCATAAACGACACTAATAAAAAGACAAATCAATAAAAAAAATTACAAGCCAAAACTCGCTGGGGGCAGATTCATTTAGCTTATCCTGGCATGGCCTTTGTGTTGTATTTAATATATTTACTAGTCAAAATATGTAAATGAAACTGAAATACTTACTTTTAATATATATAAACATATTCAACATAAAATAAAGTGTAGAAAAAATAAAAACTTAAAAATCTGTAACCACAAACCAGGTTTCTGGACGAAGTATTCAAACGTACATATGATTTTAGCCGGCCTGACCAGATCGCCCTTTATTAGCGTGCGTTGATTGGTTATTCGAAGATTTATCGTCTGATGAGATCAGTCACGCGTTGAGGGAGTCTTAAATATAAAAAAGTTACATACACCACAGAGAATCAAAATCGTCGTGTTCGAAATTCTTGAATGACTTTTGCACGCTAGCGGATAAAATAGACTTTTGCACGCAGATTTCGCCCTATAAACGGAGGTTTTCCGAGCGAGTGAGGTGAAAAATAAATGATTAAGTAGGTATAAAATATTGCTATGTTAAAATGCGAGGATAATAGTAACAACATATGTAAACAATGAGCGTTCAGCCAGTTAAAATACTTTTTGTCTACCGGCTAGAAAACGAATGTGAAAGACATCACAGTATTCACAGTATATACACGCTTTCGTTTCTTCTAAGAAAGATGCAAATTAATTAAAATATATAAGAAAAAAATTATACACATTCTGAGAACCTCTCTACCGTGGGACACCTCACATAAATGTTTAATTCAACGTTACATTCTATTAGTAATCTGGCCCTACATAGTAAAACAGTGGCACGCAAAATTTGCGTAGGTGGTTTCCAGTAACCGTATGACCGTGTAATTTGGCAAATGAGGGTGATATGTGTTGGGCACAAAGGTAGCTCTGACTGACAATGGCGACCGTGCCATACGTATTAAACAGATCACAGGTTGCGGTGAGCCAGTGAGCACGCCACCATTACGAGGGGCTATTAGCTTTTGGCATTTGCCGCCTATCCGCACTCGACACATCCACTTAATGTCCGCTAGCTTGTTCGCATGTCCGACAGCGACACATTTCACTGGAGCAAAATCGTGACTATTGTAGCTCGAGTTCTGCTGCGATTGTGAATACTGACTCTATTTTGACTAGCTGATAAATAGATATTGTTATGAATTGGCAAAATTATAGTATACTGTAGGTGTAGAAATGTTAATGAGTACGAATAAATATTCAATGTATAAATATGTTAAAACCTCTAACCTATATAAAAATCGGGCAAGTGTGAGTCCGACTCGCGCATGAAGGGTTCCGTACAATAATCTATAACAATTTTTAGTATTTGTTGTTATAGCGGCAATAGAAATACATCCTCTGTGAAAATTTCAACTGTCTAGCTATCACCGTTCTTGACATACAGCCTGGTGACAGACGGACGGATGGACGGACGGACAGCGAAGTCTCAGTAATAGGGTCCCGTTTTTACCCTTTCGGTACGGAACCCTAAAAAAGCTAGTGAATCGTGATTTCTCTGCGTAGTGTCCATTGGATTGTGCCAGATCCTGAATTGACTCCGAACCAGTGCAGCGGAAGAAAACCAGCTCCGCGACGTAATCCCTGATTTCCTTACCATTTTTCCACCACATGCTGTCCACAAAGACAAACGATAAATATTAAATACGTTCCTGCACTCCTTCCCACAATGATATCCTTACCTTTTTAGTTAGGTGTGTGTATTTTTCTTGCTCATGAACCTACAAAAATGATATCTTCATCTACATGATATCTACAAAAAAATCCTCAATGATGCTACTTTCTGAAAACGTTTTCTAAAATAACAATAACATTAAAATCTTTCACAGCTTATTGGTTTTTCTTGAAGAGGAGTTGATCTTTGCCATTACCAGACTCATAAAATTTTATCGGTCCTGGTAAAGATGTGATGGTACTGAAAATAATACTTACCCTTTAAGTAAAAAGAATATACTACAATAATATCTACTTGAGACTTGCTGTCGTTTTCAGACCTCTCAAGATTCCTGGCACCCGAGAGATAATACATCACAAGTTTAGCACTAAAACGTGTAAAATTTTCTCTCTCTGTTCAAATAGTAGAACTATTCGTATTTTAACATTTGGATTTATGAGATAATTTTTATTTTTCTAAAAGAGAACTGTACTGACTACCTCAGACGCTGCTTCGTTCACAGAAAATGGTAACAAGGATTCATATTATGCATTTTCAGAGACTTCTTCAACCCTCTGTGGAAACGAAAAAAATATTTTGACAAAAGCAGAATCCGTAGCCCAGCCCATAGTGAATCGCTTTGTTGCTCGTCTGAAAAGAGTGTAATGTTACTAGATTCAAAACTATTCCTATCTCGGATAATGCATTTGAAATGCACTTCAGATAGATACGCTCAGGGTTGTATGCAAAGGTCACTCGCTGCGCTTGTTCAAAAAGCTGCCCTCGATATGCTTTTCTTCTCGAATCACACTCTAACTACGTATATTTTGTGATTGATTTTATTCACCCGGGCCCTAATTTGGCGACCTTAGTGATATCTTAAATTTAGCAGTGTATTTTTTCGGTTTCATCGCATGATTATAACGGAACGACCAACAAGATGATATTTTAAAAGAGATATGGTACAGTTAGACCAATTTCTCGCTCCTGTTATTTTTACTTAAGCTATGACTCGCCATTTTGAATTTTACCCATATCAAATGGTAATTATATCATCTCAAGAAAAATTTCGTCAGGGTAACGAACGCCATTCCTTCTTTTGCTTAGACCTGGTCCCATTTCGGTGGGCGTTCCTTGTCCGTTTCAGATTAGCATTCGATTATACTCAATAACTCTATAAATCTAATTATACTGTATAAATCTTCCGCGTTTATTTTGGTCTGTATTTAACCCCACCGTTAACTTATCCTTCGAGAAAAATTTTAAATATTGAAGTTTAAAAACGCTTTAAGCTCAAATACGATAAAGGAAAATGACCGCCGCGCTTAAGTAATACCAGGCCGCCTACTTTGCCCACGTATGTATGTGGTACGGTGGGATAAAGTGACCTCAAAGTGGTGCGTTAAGAGGCCTTATTCCTTTTAAAATGCTGATTGTTTAGACATTTTTCTCTATGATCAAACATGTTTCTTAACATACTATTGATGTTACTTTCTAGAACAGGGCTATTGGGATTTATTGGTATATATTTGAAACCTACAATTTGAATTTTTCATTGATAATTTGTGTTTCAAAAACTACTCGAAATTGACAAAATTCACGCGGAAAATTAGTTTTTTTAACTTATTTTCGACTGTACGCAATGAAAGCGTGAAATAACTATGTTACTACCTAGAACTCGGGGAAAAGTATTATTCACTTCAAAAAGTTGGTTGAAATTATCAATATATTTGTCATAATATGAAAAAAATAAATTTTAAAAGGAATAAGGCCTCTTAAGCCGTCAAGCAAGACGGACATCGTAGACAGGGTACTTCTAGACTGTGATGGTGGGACCCAACAAAGGTATTCCTCAACAACTAGCCGGAAGAGGTAAGTATCTACAACAAATAAACTCACCTATCTGTGGGACATCATAAGGTCGACTGGATCGCGAGGCACGCAACATCATCTGGTTGGCTATCTCCGAAGGCAGGCGTGGCGCACGTTTGGACCAGGCGCGGTTGCGTCGGCGCTCCTTGTGTAAAGCGCCAGGAGGCAGCGGCGGGGGCGCGTGCGCTGGAGCCGGGGCTTCGGGCGCGAGAGCTGGAGTCTCCGGTTCTGGTTCGAAAAGATCGTGTAAAGGACGCGCGCGCGTTAGTTCGCGATCGCGCGCGCCGCGCCATTCCTCTGCGTACCGACGCGACGCGGGCTCCGCCCCTGATCGCAGCGCGAGCGCCGCTAAAACCGTCGTCATATAGCACACGCGCATGACTCCCACCTCCCACCACTCGCGCGCACTAAGTACACAATCTACGCACACCCCGTGGGCGCGCGCCCGACCGCATTATAGACCTCTACCGCAGGTTTCAGGTGGGTATGCTGTCTAATACGCTTAATACTTGCGATTAGCGTTCGATCTGAAACAACAGAAAACTTCATAAGTATTCTGAAACAATCTCTGAAGTTTTAAAGATTAAACATTTCTATATCTATCTGAATTTAAAGTTTTTTTTGTGTGGCGAATTTTGGTCCTTACTACATATTTGCTTTTAATATCAAAAGTAACATGTACTTATGCACAAATTTAATTATATTAATTGTTCTAAAATTAATATGGATTATGAAAACACTGTGGAAAATGGGAAAAAATCGATGAATTGTTGATTGAAACCTAACAATTCGAATTGTATAATGCAAAAGGTAAGCGAAGCAGCTATCAAAATAATTAAAACACCTGACGGATATTTATTAGATATTTTTATTGGGTAAGTATTTATATTATTTCAACTTTAAACTTATTACACTTTTTTATTTTAAAATATTCAATTTTACACACTAAAAGTCCACTTGCAATCGAGCAATCGAGCATAACCCAATACTAATAGAACATAGACACGGAACAAGGTCGGTATCCGCGGGCAAATTTGAAGTACCAAGGGTCAGGAACTACTATGGACATAGAACATTGAGCAAAAGGATTCCCTACATACTCAACAGTCTGCCCGAGAATATCCGACACGAGCAAAATAAGTCTAAATTTAAAAAGTACTTAAAAAAGCACCTATTGCTGACACTTGAGTGATAAAGTTGTCTATACAAAGTGTCACTCAAGTGTTTAGCAATAACTATTGTAGAAATATTATATAGAGACTCATACCTGCAGACAAACAGTACAAACCGTTTTGCAGGAAATTGAATATCTTTTTAGCTTTACACTTTAATTAATAAATAAAACTAAATAAATAATAATACTTATATTTGTTATCTTCCAAAACAAATGAAACACTCAAAACACAATCCTTTATAAATAAATATTTAAGAGGCCTTATTCCTTTTAAAATGCTGATTGTTTAGACATTTTTCTCTATGATCAAACATGTTTCTTAACATACTATTGATGTTACTTTCTAGAACAGGGCTATTGGGATTTATTGGTATATATTTGAAACCTACAATTTGAATTTTTCATTGATAATTTGTGTTTCAAAAACTACTCGAAATTGACAAAATTCACGCGGAAAATTAGTTTTTTTAACTTATTTTCGACTGTACGCAATGAAAGCGTGAAATAACTATGTTACTACCTAGAACTCGGGGAAAAGTATTATTCACTTCAAAAAGTTGGTTGAAATTATCAATATATTTGTCATAATATGAAAAAAATAAATTTTAAAAGGAATAAGGCCTCTTAAGTAGATATACAAAGATCAGTCAATCACTGGAGCTGGCATCCTCTAAAAGGAAAAGCCGTACGATCCAATTACAAATATCCAAAACAAACACCAAATACATTATCCCTTAATTTGGCGTGTATGGCAGGGTGAACAAATTCTTTGACAATCTTTTTCCATTTTTTTCCGATCCAGAATCTTTTGCTCTATTTTACCATAACCACAGAATAGATAATAGTACAAGTACAGAAGGCACACTGCTTTGATCTTTACAAAAGCCGCTTTTTTTAGCCAAAAAATATGATTTATGGCCCTTCTAAAGTCGTCGTCCCCAGCGCAAGCCAAACGGAACGTTAAAGCTGCGTGCCAACGGTGAAAATGAATTGTCTCGCTTGCCGCGTCGCCGAGAGCGAGGGCTGTCAACGACTAAAAATAAAAATGTATTTCCCATTCAAATCATTTATTTCTGGCATTCAATATAGAGAGCAATATATTTATATTCTTCATAAATTATATTTATTATTTCATTATTTAACTATAAAATAATCAATCTCAGAATTTGGACGAATTGAATCCACCACCAGGCCGCAAAACATTTTAGCTTTATTTTTAAACATTTTAATACGTATAATATAATAAAATAAATAATGCAACGAATGCGTTACCTTAACATGCAATTAAATTCTTGATGAGCTTAATTTTGTTTTTGCTTAGTTGTCCGATATTTATTTATTTATTTATTCATATATATTCATCACTACATACCTAGTATAAAACAAAGTCGTTTCTTGCTGTCTGTCTGCCCCTATGTATGCTTAGATTTTTAAAAATACGCACGGACGCACCGTGCGAAGCCGGGGCGGGTCGCTTGTAACAAATAAAACATGTACAAAGGCGAACTTATTCCTATTAGGGATCTCTTCCAATACATTTATTGTACCTTATTATTTATATACTTTATATACTTACTTATCAAACTATCACTCAATCGTTTATTCATTACTGGTAATTTTACAAACGTGATATCAAATATTATTATAAAAACCTCTGTGATTGTTGATTTAGTAGTAGACATACTTATTTTACTAGAATTTAAATTGACAAATAGCAGCAAATAATCAATTCAAAATTACATAAGTACTTAACAATTAAAATTGTTCTGAGTATTACCAGTGTTAAATATGGAAGTAACCTGCAATATGTTTTTTATTATTATTCAGTAACTAATTATTATATATTATGTTCATTTTCTTACCTTTCGGCATCCTTCGGACATGTTGGGAGAGCGAAAAATGCGTGATTCCAATTTCGATCATTGTTCCTACAACCCGCTGCGATACAATATCTTTTCGCTGTCTTTTTACTCATTTAAACACTATTATAATATAACACTGGTATCAACAGATGAATGCGGAACGTTCACTTGCGACGTAAATCGTGAGCGCGCGAAAATCGTGTAGGTACGTGCGTTCCGAGACAGAGCGTGTCAGCCACTGAATAGTCCGCATGCATGCGGCGACCGGCATGTACTTGTAGCGGGAAACGTTAATCGCGGAGTGCGCCCCGCCTGCCATAACGAGGCTTGAACTAGCGACCTTGTCTTCCGGAGCGAGAATTTGCCACACGAAGGGCTAAAACTCCAAAACAAAACTCCTCCCAACGCATGTCTTAATAAAAAAAGTGGTTTGTTCTCTTTACGATTTTACGTTTCACTTTATTACCTATGTCGAACAAATTATCATGAATATTATATATATATATATAAATAATTTCTTGTGTAAATAATTACATTATTAACGTCAACATAATAACTAACCTAATTACAAAAGTCAAACCCGCTCGTTATCGTTTCCGGTGCGAAAGTGCCCATAATGCTCACGGCATTACCCCGCTGGATGGCTATGGACAGCCTCTGCACCAGAAACGATTCGGAGCGGGGGTCCTCTCCCTTTTGTCTAAGTCGACGGCCTATATATAAATAATAGGTTATTTTAGGTTATTTAGAGTAGGGTTTTATAAATATTTATATTTGTTTTAACTTTTAGATTTAATTATGCTATATGTTGTATTCATTAATTAATAAAAGGGATTTTTTAAATAATAATAAATATAAATAAATAACAGACAACCTCACACAAGTCGATCTAGTCCCAAATGAAGCTAATTGAAAGTTTACGATATGTGAGAAAGCACTGAACTTATTGATACCTAACGTTGAGTTTTCTTACTTAATACACCGACATGTTTTTTTTTCCTTGCGGACTGGCCGCGAATTTACAAAAGCTATACATACTATTTCAGTCACTATTCAGATTATAATCGGTGAGCTTTTGTTTATGCATATTAGTTAACAATATCTATACCGTTACGGTAAAAAGTTGTCACTCAAATGTATTAGCTTTTTGCTTACATATTTTCAAGTATTATTCACGACAAAACTTAGTTGAGTTTGGTAACGTCTATATCGAGCAAGCGTGCCGCGGTAGCGCACGGCGAAGCGTCTGAACCGAACTGCTACCAGTAAACTAGATTAATGGGTTAGGTTAGGTTATAACTCTGACCACAACGGCGCGCGAGCAGTGTACCGCGGCAGCGAAGCGCCAGAACCGATCTGCTACCAGTAAAGTAGGTTAGGTTAGAACTGCGACCACAAAAGCGCGCCTCCTGATATGAATACAACTATGTATAGCCTTTGTTAATACGCGGCCCGGCCACGACTTCGCACGACCAACGGAGCGGCGAGCGGCGGTCATAGGAGTGAGCGAGACACCGTACTCGGACCTATCGCTCCCACCTGCCACTCCGCTGGACGCGCGAAGTCGTGGCCGGTCAGTTTTACACATGGTTTCTTATCACAACTCCGAAAAAAATTAATTTGTCCGAAAGTATTCTTTTCCTGAAACCAGTAATATTTTCTGGATTTTATAAATATCATTTTAAAGAACCCATTTGGTTAGGTTAGGTTTTTTAGGGTTCCGTAGTCAACTAGGAAGCCTTATAGTATCGCCAATGTCCGTCTGTCTGTCTGTCTGTCTGTCCGTACGCGGCTTAGCTCCGTGATCATTAGTACTAGAAAGCTGAAATTTGGTATGTGTATGTATCACGCCGACAAAACGGTAATATAAAAACTAAAAAGATTTTTTTTTTCGGGTACCTCTTAAAGTACACGTACCTACACCTAAGGTGGGGGTGATTTTCTTTTTCGTTCCAACACTAGTGTGTGGGGTGTCGTTGAATAGGTCTTTCAAAAATAATAAAGGTCTCTCAACATTATTTTTTAATAAAGTCAGCAGTTTTGTAATTATTCGCTCCGAAAATAAAAACGTCCGCCCCCGCTAACTTTTCAACCACGGGTCAAAAAAATATGGAAAAATTCATGAAAATGAGGCATTATAAGTACTTTCAATGAAAACTAATTGAATAAAATCGGTCAAGCCGTTTTTGAGTTATCGCAAAAATTCATAATTTTCTTTAAAATGACTTAAGTGCCGCGCGGTGTCTTTATATGTACTTCGAACGTTACACATATTAATTAAGCGCCATACTGCATTAAAACATTTCGCTCAATCTGGCGCGTATAATCGATAACTTCCAGTCGGTAATAAGTAATTACTGTTACTTTGGCGTTTACGACCTTTTTATAGAGCTAGAAATCTCAAGGATGGGCAACTAACTACGGAACCCTACACTGAGCGTGGCCCGACATGCTCCTGGCCGGTTTTTTTAATAATTATTCTGTAATATTAACAGTTTTTGAAAAAAAAAACTTTCGGACAAATCAAAATTAGGCGAAACATTACAGATTTGAAACAAAAATTTGTGTTCAGATAGGTAACCGTTATACATTCTACGAAATAACCTCGCCAGGCCGTCATGCACTCGAGGTTCTAACTGGCCTTTAAGTTACCTTAACTACAACTGGTCAATGTCATTTGTTTAATGTTGCAACTTGGTTACCCAAACATATTAAACATAGAATTCATTGGGGTCGATGCAATGTATTGTTGACTGTAAAGTAAGGAAAATGTTCAAAGTTTCACAATAAAAACAAGTTTTAGTAAAGTAAGTGTCAGCTACCTTCTCCGTAACTTACCGAGTGAGTTTGTTCTTAATCTTATTTGTTGTTTAAGTAGAGATCATCTGAGCGTATGCCTGGAATTCGTAAAGAGCAAGAATGTTGTCATGGCTTTTTGTTTAAATATAGATATTTGTGATGCATGAACGAACGTGTGCACGTATACAATAAACAATGTCATGTAATTCGCGGCACAAATATAAATGATGAGTGAATGCGAATATCAGTTTGACGAGTAGGTGTCGGGGTGAACATGTTCCAAGATCATTAGCCGCGTGAACCTTCAGCGAGCGCCAGCGCGTTCAACGCAGGTGACATTCAGAGCTACAAGCAACATGTTTCACTATATCGTAGATAAATGGTGAATAGCAGTGTGACGAGTAGGTGTCGGGGTAGACACGTTCCAAGATCATTAGCCGCGTGAACCTTCAGCGAGCGCCGGCGCGTTCAACGCAGGTGACATTCAGAGCTACAAGCAACATGTTTCACTATATCGTAGATAAATGGTGAATAGCAGTGTGACGAGTAGGTGTCGGGGTAGACACGTTCCAAGATCATTAGCCGCGTGAACCTTCAGCGAGCGCCGGCGCGTTCAACAGACGTGACATTCAGAGCTACAAGCAACATATTTCACTATATCGTAGATAAATGGTGAATAGCAGTGTGACGAGTAGGTGTCGGGGTAGACATGTTCCAAGATCATTAACCACGTGAACCTTCAGCGAGCGTCGCCGGCGCGCTCAACGCACTGCCGTGTTAAGGTAAAAGGCGACCTTTTGCTATGGAGCTCCATACAAAAAGGTCGCCTTTTAGCTTAGCACGGCAGCGCAGGTGACTAGTAGTAGTAGATTTAGTTTAATCGCCATGGTCATTTGTAAAGTATTTTAAAGTTAGTTCAAAATATAACTGGGAAGTAAACGGGCCGAAACCTGTAGCGTGTTATCGGCATGGCTATTTATAATCGGGTGGCGGAGCTCGGTGGGCGGTTGACGTCATCGCGGGCGCCCGCAGGGGCGTGGGGGAGGGGGCAGGCGGCGCGCCCTCCGATACGCACTCGCAAATTCGCACCTGGGCCATTTTTTCTAAAGTTGTACACATCAAAAAGTTGTAGGTTGAAAATTAATGTCGTTGCAAATTAATATGAATATTTTTTTTGGATGCTCAGATGAGTAGATTTATGGAAAACATAGGTTGTTTATTTGATTATTAATTGATAATGCAGTAAAAAAATATTAAGTCAAAAGGGAGAAGAACGATCGTTCCATTCCGTGACCAATTGGTTATATGTTTTAAAAATAAAACAAGAGGTTTACTCTGTTCTTAATTATTTATTAAGGTAAGTAAAAGGTAAATTGCTTTAAACATGTTGGAAATGTTTAGGTATTTTTAAAGCAATTATTTTAAAAATATCTTAACATTTCCATTACGTTACTCTTAGGTTATAATCGGTTTAATTTTTTCACATAATCGTGTTTATTAACAGGTTTATTTCATGAGATCAACTTTTACTAAATTAACAAAACTTGTCTATTTAACATAAACTATTTATAAAGTAGGTGATAGGAACAAAATATATTAATAATTAAGCAAACAAACGTAATTTTCCATTGGGACAGTCACGGAAAGAACTATACTGGTAACGGAATAAATTCTAAAGCCTCATTCACAACAATGGCATAAATACAACAAAACTCAGAATCAATCAATAGTCTTGTCTTATATTATGTAATAGGATCAATTGCAAAAAAATTGTACATAGTTAAAAGCTTGGTTAACATAAAATACGATCGCTTAAGTAATTAAGTTTTGTTTTAATTAAAGCCCTTAACTATGTACAATTTTTCTGCAATCGACCCAAAAGTCAACACAAAGTATCATTGATATAAATACACTTATTTGTGCATTTGCTACATAAATCAGCCACTTGCCAGTTTTTATGCATTTTTTCTTGTCATCAATATTTTTTCATGTTTTTTCAGCGTTTTTGAAAATTCAGCCCCGAAGGTGGTGAAAAAGGGGTTGAAAATTTGTATGAAGATCAATTTTTTTTTATTGTGGGATTTTAAACTTTGTATAAATGCATTAATTTCAGCGTTTTTGAAAATTCTACCCCTAAAGGGGTTAAAAGGGGGTTGAAAGTTTGTATGAAGATCAAAAAGTTTTTTTGCGGGACTTGAAACTTTATATTAAAGCATATTATTAAAATACAAGGAAAGTCATTTTAGCGTTTTTGAAAATTCGTATAAAGACCAATAAATTTTTTGATTGCCGGATTTTAAACTTTGTATAAAGGCATTTAATTAGAATACAAGAAAAGTAATTTCAGCGTTTTTCAAAATTCTACCCCTAAAAAGGGGGTTAAAAAGAGGATGAAAGGTTGTATCGGGTATAAGTTGTATTATATTTAAGTTAGGAATTAGAAACTTTGTAAAAAGGTATTTTATTAAAAGAAGAAAACTCATTTCAGCGTTTTTGAAAATTCAGCCCCGAAGGTGGTGAAAAAGGGGTTGAACATTAGTATAAAAATCAATAAATTTTTTGATTGCGGGATTTTAAACTTTGTATAAAGGCATTTAAGGCTGGAGGTGGTGAAAAAGGGGTTGAAAATTTGTATGTAGATCAAACATTTTTTTGAGTGCGGTACTTGAAACAAAAGGTGTTGAAAATTTGTATGTAGATCAAACATTTTTTTGAGTCCGCACTCGCACGCGGACGAAGTCGCGGGCAACAGCTAGTTTATTTATAATTTAATAATTTAAATAAATATCGACATTATTTGTTATTCTGTATGCGGCTTTATGCTTCCATTCCGTTACTTTTTTAGTTCCGGCTTTACGAAACCGTCGCTTGGGTTTCGGAATGGAAGTAACGTAGCACTACCTGTGGCGGGTTTAACTAAAATATATTGTTAAATAAACTTTAAATATGCTTAAAGGTATTAAAAATCGATTTGTAATTACGTTAGTCGTATAATAATAAAAATGCACAAACAGTTTGTTGCGTACTTACCTGGAATTTGGTATCGGAACGTGGAATCACAAAATGTTACCGAGACGTACACGTGCGCTTGCGATGTGCATTTGCTGGCGACTAATCAAAGAAACATGGCGAACCGTTGAGTTTTCGGTTAGTTTTGCCACATTGAATAAAATCAAAGTAATAGGGAAATAATATTTTCAAGTTAAACACCCAAAACTGCGGTTTCGGAATGGAAAATTCCGCGAAGTTCAATTTCCGTCTCCAATATTATTTATTAATTTAATAATATTTTATTAGGCAAAAATAGAACACTTTTTAAGAATATCATTCAGTATATCATTTTCTATCAGCTATAGCCGTCGTTTAGTTCTAATACTAACGGTTTTTGAAAAAAATGCTTGGAATGAACAACTATGGAGTTGGGACATCAAAATTCGGTCGTTTTTTAAATAAAGAAAATTGATTATTAAATGTTTTATTATACTCAAGAAGAAAAATAACTCACGATTTAATTCGAAATTGTATACAGATTGAACTGTAATGCCTACTTAATTAAGTCAGTCCCAAAAAAATTGTTAAAAGTACCATCAAAGGTGTGGGACAGCCCAAAAATGCTGTGTACAACTTTAAAAAAAATGGCCCACCTCCATGAATGAACGAATTAAATTATCCTCAGCCGAGCACTGAATTTAGGTACACAAGCCTGACCTGAACACCAAACGGCGTCCTAAAAGAGGTTCTGTCATAATATGTCATCTTCACACTGTGTGGCGTATGTTAAACGGGTGTCTCATGCGGAACGCGAATACCGCAGATATGCCGCGGGTGGTAGACGCAGCCCTGACGCGGATAAGTAATGAGCCGGCAAATAAATAATACATTAATAATAAAAGCCGTAAATACTTTTCTAACATACCTTAACATATTTTTAACGTAAAAATAATAACTACAAATTTACGCTATGCCAAACCAATTACAACAAAAAGTCTGACAATTAAAAGGTGACGATACTCTATTATTATAGTACAATCATACACACACACTTACTTAATAATACACTTAATACACTTTCCGATCCAATTAAGTTATTAAAATAAAATTAAGAGTATTGCATGTAAAGGTTTGCCTTTAACAAATTATAACATGTCGTCAAGTACGATTTGATTCTGTCGGATACAGTCGAACCGCGGTGCGTGTGTACTGCTGTAATAATAATTTTGTTCCGTGTCAACAAAATAATTCCACTTGATGTGGGTTTCAATTCAATTATACTTATCACGCAAACTACCACCTACACCTAATCGCCCTGCTGCTACCCAAGAAACCTGCGACTATTTTTATTTGGTCTATTACAGTACAGCAATAAAAGTAAAAGATTCAAACTCGATGGTTAAAAGTTTTGTGTTTCACGGAATAATTGTTACATAAAGGGGTTAAGTCGTCTTGGAGCTTTGAGATACACGCTCGATACCGAATAGTTCCAAATGGATACCTTGAAGTTGTGATCTACTTACCTTTAAAATACATAAATTTTCAATGTCACCAAATATAGATCTAAAAAAAATCTAGATATAAATATAGCTCGAATATGGCCGTAATACCACTCAAATAACTACTTCATAACATTACTAATCAAATTGAAGTGATACCGGGGACAAGCAATGAAATTTTGTTCTTATTAGATCGTATTTTAATATCTAACTTTCCTATATCACTCAATTTGCTGCATATTACCTACCCACATGAAGTCGTTACATTCTAAAAAATATTTTCTGCAATCTCAGCGCTTTACTAGCTTTATAATATCATCGTGTCAAATGTGTCAAACGCAGCGAGTGAAGCAAGAAATCTCGAGCATTTTTACATCGAAAGGGTTCGCGTATAATATGGGGGAGTAAATACGGCAACAGCTGACGCTGCATGCGTTTGTACAGTACGTGACCTGTCAGAATGTGGTTCGAATTTTATACTTGTCTTGCTCGCTCATATGCGATTGAGATAAGAACCTCTCCTATTTCACCCAGACCCGAATCCCAATCTAAGAGCTCACAGACTGTAAATAGAAACGTACGTTCAGAGCTTTGAATGTGAGTTGTTAACGCTACAACGCCTCAATCGTGTTTATCGTAAATTTATTATTAATACAAAGAACATTTAAAAACTATTGATTCAAGTTGGTCGATTATTAAGATATGAATGCATTGAAAGAATAGACAGTTGGAATGACATAGGAAGTGAAGAGGCATGGAAGCAATTAAAAACTTCAAAAATGAAACGTCCACATTATGGATATATTACAAAAGCTTAGTAAAATAGTTTATTATTATGGATATCAGTGCAAAACAATGTATATGTATTGTAGGCATCTACATACATTTATATGTATGCTTGTTTAGGTTCCAATAATGCCAAATTCGATCATTATTTTGGCGTAGGTATGACTACCGGTAACATAAGTTAAAATTTCAGTAATTATTTTGGCATATGTACCGGTAACTAGGTATTGAAGGATTACGATACTTTAATGTATTGTAGGTAGTACTATTTATTTGACAACCCTGGATCCAAAAAATGACTTTTCTTCCTCATGGATCATGAACAATTTTGCGGGTAACCTCTAAAGCACCTAATAGAGATAAATGCTACGACGTAGCACTGCGTAGCGTCCGTAGCATCTGTCGTAGATATAATGACAATTGCTTTATCGCGGCTCAATCCTAAGTATGTAAAATAGGGCGCTAATTTGACGGAGTTTTCATTTCAATTTAGTAATACCTTGACCCTCTCTCGGGATTACTAATGGAGCTGAGGCTGCTGTGACTGGTGATTTTAACAAGTGACAATTTAAGGGAGATAAGATAAAATTAGAACAGGTATTGTTCGCTCCTGTCATTTGTTATTAGCGATATGAATGTTATTCTGCGTAGTATATTCATCTCAAGGAGAAAACTATTTAGTTAGTTAGTTATATTGTTAACTATATAAATTATTACTTTAACAATATACGTTTCTAATAAGGTTCATACCTTATTAGAAACGTCAAATTTAACCCCAGTTTAAACATAATAATTTATATAATAATTTATATAGTTAACAATATAACTAACTAACTAACTACTTTGGCGCAGCAACCCAAAATGAGTTTTGGCCTCCAACACAAGAGCACGCCATCTTGCCCGATCCTGCGCCACTTCGTGCCAGCTGTCGCATACTCCCAGCTCACGCAGATTCGCCTCCACCATGTCTTTCCAGCGATACTTGGGGCGACTAATAAGACGTCGTCCAATTGGTCGGCCCAAGTATGCTCTCTTGACATTTCGATCGTCCCCCATTCTCTCGACGTGGCCAATCCAGCGAAGACGATGTGCCTTGGTTTCGCCAATGGTGTTAGGTTCGGCCACTAGTTCGGCGATTTCCGTGTTTTTGCGGATCCTCCAGCTTCCATCTCTCTCTCTCTCTCTTTGTGTAGGTCCCAGAATCTTTCTGAACACCTTTCTTTCTGCAACTAGCAAACTTTTTTCCTCCCTAAGGGTCAGCGTCCAAGCCTCACAGCCATACATTAATATGGGTCTGATGACGGTTTTGTATATTCGCAGTTTTGTAGATCTGCTGAGGAGCTTGGACACCAACACCCTATGAAGTGCCATGCTGCAGCGTAAGGTGTTCTGGATGCGGATGTTGATCTCGTCCTCTCTTGTATGCGAGTCGGTAGCCGTGCAACCGAGATATTTAAATTTCGCCACACCCTTGTAGGAGGATTCTCCTACAAGTAGGTCACCTCTTTTGGCACGGTTATTCCTGAAACGCTTCATATGGAGGTACTCCGACTTAGCGTGATTGATCCTGAGACCTACTTTTGCTGCGTCTTGCTCCAAAACTCTTGTCGATATTTCTACCTCTTCACGGTTTTCCCCTAATAAAGCCAAGTCGTCTGCATACCCTATCAGTCTATGCCTTCCATTTAGGTCCACTCCAGAATCAAGTGCAACCACATTTTTAAGGACGTGTTCTAGAACCAAATTAAAAAGCATAGGTGAAAGGGCGTCACCTTGCTTCAGGCCGGTATTCACCGTGATAGTACATAATTATATCAAAACGGGACTTAATCGCTTTTAAAAAGAGTTTATTTAATTACCTCGACGTTTCGACAGTGATGTTACGTTCATGGTCTCGAAGGGACTGAACAGGCGGGCATCGACGTCTTCTTGTCACGCGTGTATTTCAAACTACCCGCACTTGGTTTTTATTATCAGTTTGCTCACTGGGGTTGCCATTCGACCGATACACAACACTTACGATATCTGTAGCTTGAGAACGACGATTATGTGATTTACATTTGCGGATCACTGGACCGTTCTCCCGGTTGAAATTCTTGTGTTTTGTTATTTGAATTTGCAATCGGATTAAGCTTCATAATCCCAAGATCCTTTCTCGTCGTCTCGTCAATTGAGTCAAACCAGTGGTTTGGTCCTGATCCTAGCAAATGTTTCACTATGGCGGACTTATTCACCTGACGGCGCGGCTGTCGCGCATATCATAACAGACGATATATTTCTTGACTCTTTCAGCTATAATCCGCTTGGTCGGTCCAATTTAAGAGGCCTTATTCCTTTTAAAATTTATTATTTTCATATTATATTGATAATTTCAACCAATTTTTTGAAGTGAATAAATTACTTTTCCCTGAGTTCTAGGTAGTAACATAACTATTTCATGCTTTAATTGCGTGCAGTCGAAAATAAGTTGAAAAAAAGGTTCCGCGTGAATTTTGTCAATTTTGAGTAGTTTTTGAAACAAATACTTATTATTAATGAATAATTCATACTGTAGGTTTAAAATATATATACCAATAAATCCCAATAGCCTTGTTCTACACAGTGAAATAGTATGTTAAGAAACATGTTTGATCATAGAAAAAAATGTATACTTACAACAATCAGTTTTAAAAGGAATTAGAGCTCTTAATAACTCCCGCCGCTGCAATCGATGTTGTATATGCATCGGCGATTGGAAGGAGGGGATCTAACATGCCCCGCGATCTTGGATAGCGGGGCATGTTAGCACAAACACGGTTTTAAACACGGTTTTATAGAGAACTTTTCGATTACTACCAATTTTATCCGTTACCCCTTTCACGTAAGGCATGAACGCTGGTTGTCTACGTCCGAATGTTTTTCCGTCGTCCATCTGGGTTGCCGGCAGTTCACCCTTATCCATTCCACCTAAGGACCTTTTGTTATAATAATGTGTAAAACACGTGTTAAACATAAATAAATATATAATGCTACGAGTTAATAAATAGTCAGCAATAAAATTGCGATATAAATTATTTACGCGTCATTAACAGGCCATGATCCTTCTCTAATAAACAATCAAATATGATATTCCGGCACGCACATGAATATCGCTATCAAAATGTCTATTCCTCTTTTTGTTTCCATTGTTTCTGCCTATCTATTCTAAGTTGCCTTTGTACTTTAATTAATTTAGTTTTTCTAGAAATGCTCTGTTCTCAGTTATATGAAACATAATATTTATTACCTCATATGCCAAAAGTTTAGGCCTGAACGCTTGCCAAAGAAATAGAGACACATCTATTCACTTGAAATGTACGCTGCTGCGTAAAACCCTGAACCCTTTTTGTCCAGAACTACCTATATGCGACATTGCGATATATTTCATAGAAAGTACACTTAGACAAAATGTGTTCGAATAAATCCGCTTATTCACGCCATATATTCAAAGATTACGAAGAATCGATGAGTCCCGAGAGTTACAAGTTGAGAGATTAGATAGGAAAAAGTTTTTATTATTTTGGCTACGGTTTTTCCAGAAACGTATTTACGGAAACAAAAGTATTCGATTTGCGCCTTGATACAAAACAAGTGCTATTTTTTTCAAACGATAATACGAACGGAAAATTTTATGAATAATAGACTGGAAAAATAACGGCCAAACTAGATTTTTTATTGTATAGGGTGTTTTAATACATGCAAAAATGCGATGATGAGATTTTTTTATAAAATTTCAAACCCTTATGTATAAACGTCAACTTCTTCAAATATGTTTTTAATGTAACCTTTAGGTTACATTAAATTTTATAAAAAAATCTCTATGTGGACAGATTCACTTGTTGAAGCTGCATTTTTGCATGTCTTATTTGAGGAACTTGAATTCGACTGAAAAAAATAGCTTACTATAGTAAGCTATAGGTATTTGTATATCGTTAATTGCCGATATAAAATATCCGTCCCTTCCTGCTTGAAACAAATGTATGCCAGAGAAAGAAGGACGCAAGCGTAGGGGGCGGCCCAAAGCGAGCACCTTTAGCGGAACTGAGAAAAGTATGAAGAAATATTAATAACACTTAAACTTTGTATGCTATTTAAAGCCGAATTCATTGTAGTTTACTTATACATAGGTACTTCAATATTCTGCAAAGTTTAGAAAAGTTAAATGAAAATAGCGAATTACGAAATTTTTACTTTTGCTCGCTTTGCCCGAGGCGGAGCCTAAAGCGGGCACAGCTTTTGAGCAAAGCGAGCATAAACGGGGCAAAGTGAGCACACTTCATTCATGCAATAACCATACAATATTTAATTGAATATAAGGATAGAAACTACGTCCATGACATCAATAATACTCCAATGTTTTTACATAGACTTTAATCATTATCAAAAAGTAACAAATTCATCAAAAAATTGTACTTATTACCAAACATATAACATAGCTACTTTAAATAGACTTAAAATTTGGCTAAAATCACAGCCTTGACGTAAATTCTTCTTCTTTTCAGAAACATAAACTCTAAATCAAACAAACATTTATTTTATCTTATATCTCTCGACAAGTGTCACAGTAAAATGATCCAATACCAGTATAATAAATAAGTAGGCATATGCTCAGAATCACTTTGCCCTGCCCGCTTTGCCTTTTCTACCGAATCCACATTGTACTGAAACATGACCTTCAAATATTTCGCGCACATTGATGAACAATTTACCAAAGAAAAGCTAAATAACCGTCGACCCATATTACAATTAACGTTATTCAACAACGTTCTCACAAATCCACAAAACACTCGATTCATACCTTGTATTTTTCATATCTGAACGGATCAAATCGTAATTTTTGTCACTACGCGCGCATGGTCACTAACAGAGGCGATGGGCGACCGCGGCAGGCAGTGCGAGGCGGGGCGGGTATCTCCACGCAGTTACACCGCCATTGCTGTTATATTTTCAAGGTGAGCAGTAGTGCTCGCTTTGAGCACTATGCTCGCTTTGGGCCCCCCTCCCTTATGCATGGATACGGAATATGTATTTATTTCAATTAGGTATTGCATCGCACGCATCCGCGGTCTTTCTGGCTTGGAAGAAAATCTGAGCAAAGATTTGATTTGTTGATGGAAAATATATCTGTTTAAAACTTCGATGTGAAACGAGGAATGGTATACCAGTTATTTAATTAGCTTGATCTGGTATGGTATTATTTCGCGGAATTTCATGGCAGTATCTTACGGCTTGGCAACATCAAGGTATAATTTGTTTTGTCGGAAACCTCTGCGTAAATGGTACGGGTTATTTAATTAACTTGATCAGGTATGCTGTAAATGTATGTACCAGTAGATAGACACTAATCCGCGACCTTTGATGGCGTTATCTTGGCTTGGGAGCCGAGCTAAACGCCGCCCACGCGCGTCGCTTCCATCAGCGCGGCGATTTGCGTGGTCTTTGGCTAGCTGCGTCAAACGAAACGAACCAATGAAGCCTTACTAATATTTAAACTGAATGAAAAATACTTCTTTTGATTCCAACTTTTCAACTTTCAACTCTTTTGATTACCTAAGTACCTACGAGTGGCAGTACCTAACATTTATGTGTCCGGACATTGTAACATAAAAGTTAGTAAATTTTGTTCCCTTAAACTTGTTAAGTTCCCTCAAAACTTTCTAATTTATAAACCGATAAAAAGTAAGTCAGTGTACCATCACAAATTTGTAAAAATGATACCAAAAAATGTACTCAAAATTTACTATACATATTTACCAACTTGAAAAAAAAAACCGCTCCGTACATAAGGTTATTACAATGCAAAAGTAAGGATGGAGGGTGTATCCCAGTATACCATGAAGCTATTGACTCTCACGATAAAACACGAATAGTATATTCTTATTCATTGACGTTGTTTTTTATTTTATTTTTACAGTTAACTTACGTGTTTGGTTGTAATATTCCATAGTGTTATCGACGAACATTTATTCGTAAATATAATTACTGCGTATTTCTTAAGTAATTGAATTTATAATTTTTAAACGGAAAATTCACAAGCAAAATTTTCACGCTAAACCGTTAATATTAAATTCTTTGTCATCTCATAATCAAGCAAGAGAAGATTAAAGGAACCGTCAAAATATGACGACGAAATGAATGTTACGGAATAAGAGTTTTACTTCTCAGGCCACGTAAATAATAAGGCGAATTGAAAAGAAAAACTTTTTCGGATCAATTTTGACATCCGTCCGTTTTTAATATTTAACCAGTTTCAAATAAATGGAAAAAGGTCTTTTTACAAGATTTCTCAATATACATTATCATATTATATGTAGGAGGTTTTACAGCTTTTTTTTTAATGACAAGTTTACCTCCCGTTTCATCCTTCCAGGAGTGGATTTTCGGAAAAATATTTCTTGTGACAACATGTGACTTAAAATCCTCATGTCTTCTCTTCTTGTCTGTGGCTGTGCGTAATCTGCCACGGAACTGCTTTGTATGTAGAATACTATAGAAGATATGTTTTTTACAGGAATCTACAGACCATTGTACATACACACACACACGTCAGCAATAAATATATTTAGTATCGTATACGTCAATGATTTTTAACAAGCAAAAAGAAGAAATATTTACCGGAGCTTCCTTATATTTAGAAACATTCATAAAGAAAAGTCGGTATGCAGTATTCAGTGGTAAAATTTCGTAACGAGAAAATTATCAGTGATATGTCCTCTGAAGATGTTATCTGACGGGTTATTTTTACTGCGGGTGTGTATATATTATACGCGCTAATATTAAAAATAAAATCTCAAAGTTACAACTTTAGCCTCATTTAAAGAGTTCAGAATTTATAGCCAGTGCTGAGCTCAAGATGAAATACAATACGTAGGTCGCCTTTTTGAATACAAACGAGGCGAGGCGACGCTGCGCTGGCCGCGGCCACTACATTGTGCTCACAACCTACTTGGCGCTAAATCTTTGCTTTATGCAAAGATGCAAGAAAGTAACGTTATGCAACTTTTCCTGAATTTATTTTCATTCTAAATGAAAGTATTTTTCATTAGGTATTGCGCAGCGTTTCTCTTTTTTCAGTCTTAGTTTTGGAATTAACGTCGGAGCAAAATTAAATGCATAATTGATTAATTAATACTGATGGAGTGTATAATTAAGACGCTTATTGTATTTGAGGTATTTAATATTGCAGTAAAATATAGTGTACATTTAATCATTATCATAATAGGCAACAAATGTTACGTACGCTTTCAAGGCCTTCGCAGAAAGTGGCATCATCATTAATTTGAAACTCGCTTATTCATTAAGTTATCATTTATAATGAAATACCCTAAAGGAGACTCAGTGTTTAAGTTGTATTAATATGTATAACAATCCCGAGTGCGACCGCATATCTGCCGTCTTACGGTAAAAGGTCGTATCTTTATACGGATGTCATAAGATACGTCCTTTTACCGTAACATGGTAGAAATGACTGTTATTAGTATTAAAACTACCATACTTAATTGTTTTTGTGAGTGCAATTAAAATGTGATCAAAAGAGCGTTATAAAAATTTCGCGCGCATCCAAAAACCGATTATGCAAAAAGTTTGAAACAAAATTGGGACACCAACGGAGATAAAGGGAAACAGACACTTGCACATGCTGTTGTATTAAAATTAATTGCCTGGCAGTCAAGCTGTGCGCTGTCGAGCTAAGCAGTTTCACAGGAAATGGGCTGATGTATTAGTCCGGTAAAGGTAGTTTTATTTTATTATTTATGTGAGTGCTTGAAATGTCCTACTATTGGGGAAAGGTCTCGGTGTTCTACCTCTTCATAGTTACAATGGTTCATTTCATCGAATTTTCACCTCACCGACTTTTTTCCCTCTGAAGTCAAACACTTTTCATAATTCTTGAAAATATCCTATTGATTAGGTTAGGTTAAGTTAGGTTTGTGTTTTAATAATCCCAATTAGTTTACGGTTACAGATATAAAGCTTTGTACGAAATTACTCTTCGGCGAAATGAAACATTCGAAGAAAAACAATTCGACGAAAAGGCAGAGAACCCTCCTCACAATCACTCAAGTTAGTTTTAAGCGATGATAATTTTAAAACTGATTTTTTCGCTGAGTACGTTAATAATGTCAATTGAGATCCATGTTCAAAAGTTACAAGATTGAAACTAGCCTTATGCTTTTTTACGTTCTTCCTACTGCCTCATGGGATGGCAGTCAGTGATTTCCAGCTTACTAAGCCTGTTTAGGTACAAAATAAAAATATAAAGAAACACTACCTATATATATGTTTTTTTTATTAGCAACGTGCATTACATTAAAAGCGGTACCGTTTTTTTAAGTTCGTATTTTTACAGATCTGAATTTTTTGAATGTTTATTCATATTTAGGTAGATTTAGGTAGGTACAAGGTTATTCAATTTCGAGTTATTTTATAATCCCTCATATTCTTTTATGAAATACGTTTTTGTATTTAAAATTTGAATTGTACTAAAAGCTAATGCATGGGTTTTTAAAATGTTGAATAATCAATTAACACTGCGCTAAAATTCGAAGGCTTTAAAACTGTCAAAGTTTGTCGTTAGATTTTACTCTATTTGACGGGACTATATATATATAATATGTTAATGTAGTCGAGAAGTGGCCGACAGTAGGAGACCGGGCTGCGTAGACATCGTGCCGCTAACCTAATTGGCGACGATTCTTCGCAAAATGCAAATTTTACGACTATGGCCACGTTTGTCTATTCTGGCTGGGTCTGGTGAGTAAAGATCTGTAAGTATAGCTAGCTTCAAACTCTTTTTAACGGATTGAGGATTTTGGTTGAAATCGTTATTGAACGTAGGTATTGGCAATCTGTCATCAATTCGCTGTTATGAGTGGTTTGCCGAAGTATGGAAATCTTCTGTAGCACTTTGAAATAATATGGCAACTCCTCCACTAAAGTCAAGAATATCATGTACCTACCGTAAATCGGTACTTTAATATATTTAAAATGGTTATAAAAACGCAAAAAGTCATAGCTCAATTGAGAAAATGAAGTAAAAGCTTAGGTCATTTATGAAGGTAGGCATTTCATTGCCACAGATGGTAAAAAAAAAGGAAATGCCCTGCATTTTAGTAACCCCGTTTTACGGTATTGCAAAAATATCGAACCAGAAGAGACAAAATTGCTACCTATTTATCGACTCACTTGTACGTTGATCGCTTTACGTTGCGGCTCTGTGGGTCAGACAGCTTCCTCAGAAATACAAGTTATTTCCTGAAGAACAAAGAGCTAAGTTATATTTACGACAGTCCCCGGTTAATTTGTGATTAGACAAGTTTGATTGCGTTCTGATAGAAATGTGTCTGTGTCAGCTTGCGTTATATTTGTTCGTAATGTTTATTGGACAGTTATTCTGCCATCATTCAGCCTCAAGCGTGAATGTTCATCGCTTCGCCACTTGTATACATTTATTTTAGACTCAGAAAGCTCCTGATGTTTTTACAGCGTAATTTCAAAAACTGACAGCAATAATGCCAACCTCAAAGTTATGAATTAGGATTAAAACTAAAGATGTCAAATATTGTGATAGTATCGAACACTGCAACATTAACCTGAACAATTTTTTAAGCATAGGTAATTTCTAATTACATTAAAATACATAGTAATGATAATAAAAGTGAACCAAAGCCACGGAAATGATAAATTTACCTTCATAATTCAAAGCTCCAGCGATGGGCCGAGAGATCTCCCTGTGAGTTGGAAGCGTTACTAATGCTAGTCAAGCAGCGCAAGGGGGACCGGGGCATCGGAATATGTTTAAGTTGGCATGTGCACGTTGTTTAATGATGCGCCACAGAAAATATCTTAAATGGGGGCAAACCTTCTTCATAGATTTACAAAAAGTCTACGATAAAACATAGAAACCATATTCTTTATTTTCAATATAGTATACCTTATAATCTGACGATTAAAAAACTCAAAGCTATATTCGATATCAATTTTTAACATGCTCGTTTCGGGGTAGTTTGGTGACAATTTCGCGAAGTAACACAACATGGTATTAATTTTTAGGTGTTTCATATTTTCTTGCGAATGATTGTATTACCTATAACTAAAAAGGAAAACGATTCGATTCAGTAAGATTCACTTGTAAAGTAAACTAAAAAGATCAGTTATTTTACTCCCTCTGGAAAACTGAAAATGGCCCGTTCGAGAAATACCCAAAACTGCCGCGAAACTGCCTTAAAATGACAGACAGACAAATACACCTATCACTTAAATATAGAGGATACTAAGGGAGAGGTTTCAAAATTATTCAAGAATCCACGATTAAGGGGGTGGAATAGGGTGTTATGACGTCGCGGGTAGGACACATTTAGTGTAATAACATAAAACACGCGCTGGATCGTAATCGATGGCTGTACCAATTGAATTGTGATTGCTAGGAGACACGCACAATATTTTTTCCACCTCACCAGCTCAAACATGGCGATTTTGCTGTCAGATAACAGTAAACAAAATGCGATTTTGTTTCGAGCATGAGTAGAAAGTAGCTTTTTAATTTTTTCAATATTTGACCACGAATTTTCATTTTTCAGCCAAAGGTTAATTATAAAATTCGAATCGTTCATATTTCGATGCACTCTGTCTCTTTCATACCTATATGAAAAAAAAGTGAGTGATAAAAACATATCAATTCGAAATTCGATTTTCGAATCCGACTTCGAATAAGAACACATCTCGATACGTGTTATACCATAAAATAAAAAAAATGCCTGAAGAAGTCTTAATTACAACATAATAATATATTGTTTTTAACGACCGATTTTTTAAATAATTGTATCTTTTATATAGGTAAATCAAATACATTCTTGTTCAAATAAGATAAGGCTCTTCAACTTCATACTGTAAATACCCGTACCAATAATTTATGATTTCATCAATTTATCATAGACGCAGTTTCGAAACGTTCAAATTGTTATTTTCTTTTGTATTTATTTAGTTTGGTGCCGCGGTGACTTACGAGTAAAAATATTAATCAAACTATAAATAAAATCTCGTAATAATAAATAAACACGTTATATCTAAATCTTCCAATTTAATCAATTAATGACAACCGTGGTGGTTGTGAGGGACTGGTAAAGTGTTGGAACGTATAATTCCAAATTAACTATATTTTTATTACATTTTAAGCAGCTGGTATCTATTTTCAAATTAATACTATCATTGAAATCAGCAACAAAGACTATTAAACCTACCTACACCTGAATGGTTGGAAGAAAAAGTACAACAAGTCGAATATGTTCTCGCTGTTGAGGTGAAAAGTTGTGTGTGCTACACGAGAGCAAAGTTTTTTGCATCTCGTGCTGTTGAGTCCCTCGCTACACTCAGGATTCTAACTTAGAATCACTCGATACGCTCGTGATTCAAACATAGACTCCTTCGCTTGCTCGGCATCAAAATCAGCACTCGCAACAAAAAACAACTTTGCTCTCTTGTTGCACAAATAACTATTTCACCTCAACAGTTCAAACATGCTGATACCGACCTTAAATAAGAACACGTTCCGATATGCGTTATACCATAAAATTAAAAAAAGCACCAGAAAAAGTTTGTTTTTATTCCTTTCATTTGCTCACTCTATCTTTAGTTTTGGTTAGACAGAGATCAATTTCGTGATTTTTTCCTTTCATGAACAGTTTACACTGAAACCAGTTACCAAAGTTCATATAGAATTATAAAAGGGTTCGTGTACATGTAAATTAACCGGCCACACTGTTGCTTCGTTTACAGTTTGTACAGTATAAATCCGGTAGAACTATCCCACAATTACACGCCAACGATTAGAGATATCCCACACGCCTTCATGTTTGCACACAGTCATGTTGGAACAGGACGACCCTCAGAATCCACTTATAAAGGTTTAAGATTTATTAAATAATAACCCGGCTCGATTTAATAAATAACGTTCTTGGGATTTAAAATTAAGCTTTACTGCTACCTAAAGTCGCCTGTCAAGGCGTGGGTTACATCAGCGTACCAGAACGAATTAATTCAATCAGGCTATGAAAACATTTTCTACGCTATGGAGAAAAATTGTCACGAAGTTTCAAGGCTGCAGCAATATTTTTAATGGTTCTTAAGTGATTATATTACCGCTTTTACGATTTTGCTTTGTCTCTATGTTGTTTTTATAGTATTTTATTCAATCGTTGCACAATGAAGGTTCTTAAAGTCGAGTACCGCCTAAGTAAGGTACGAGATTTTAAGACCTAATTGTGTAACTATTGCATACAATATTTATTATAAGAGCAAAACACAGAAAACTAGTGAGTTTTTTTTTTCGATGTAACCTTTATCTTTCAACTCAACTGACCTCTTAAAAAAACATGATCGCGATGTACTTGGCGGGTGATTGGTTAATTTTTTTGACAAGTAATTTCAACTAATCAGGGATAGGTAGCGTGCTTTTTTAAAATCAAGTATGCTGATATTCTCTTTTTGAAATTATTTGAGTTGTCTTATGATTATAAAAGTTCAGTAGCGGGTACCATAGAGTATAAAATTTTGGTACAAGTTTAAAAAGTGTGTTATTGTGATTTTGTCTGTGAAATTATAATTGAAAGATTCTGTAATCACGCGAATATGAAAAATACAATACGGAGTGAACCCCGCAAAATACTACGCCGTTTGTTGCACAATATTGTTTACATTCATAACTAGTCCTACTAATCAGTTCTTCTTCTTCTTCTTTTATGAGGCTTTGCTCAGTGACTACCGAATGTTTCGGTTCGTTGTTCTTTTTAATTCTAAAATGTATGCTATTACAGATAAACTAAAAATTTACATGTAGTTTTACTGAGTTTCGCCCGAAACAGTTTGTTTGTGAAGAAAAAGCAACCTACAGATTTATACAATTATCCATACTATCCATACTAATATTATAAATGCGAAAGTGTGTCTGTCTGTCTGTTACCTCTTCACGCTTAAACCGCTTAATCGATTTTGATGAAATTTGGCATAGAGATAGTTTAAGATCCGAGGAAGAACATAGGATAGTTTTCATCCTGGAAATTATAAGTAAGTAAGTAAGTAAGTAAACGCTTTATTGTACACAAAAACAAGTAAAAAATACATCTAATATAATATAATTATACCTAAAAAGATTGAAAAGTTAGTGAACATTTCTGTTGGGTGCAGTGACACTGTAGGAAATGTAATTATTAGACCAAAAGCACAACTGCTCTTACATTTGCTTCATCATCAGCCAAAAGACGTCCACTGCTGGACATAGGCCTCCCCCAGAGAACGCCACCATGACCGGTCCTGCGCCTCCCGCATCCAGCGGACTCACATTTGCTTAGGTGCATTTAATAATCCCTTTTATCAAGTTTCACGCGTACGTAGTCGCGGGCAAAAGCTAGTAATTATATAAAACTATACATACTTAATTAAAATAGTACCAAAGCCCTTATAAAATCAGTTTTGCTTTTTAGTGCAGACGTTTTTCCTTCAATTAATATGAATGCTCTCGGGACTACTATAAACGTGGGCACCTAATGGCATGTAGATAAATAATTCAAACCGTTATCTATGAATTCATTTGAAAGGTCACAGGACAAAATAACATTAAGGCTAATAAAATGTAAAAAAAAGCCCTTAAAACGGGTGTTCAGGTAACACGCAAATTTATACTGTTCAGTGGGCTGCGGGTGTCGGGTAAAAACCCGAATGTGGGAGGCTTCAACACTAGTAAGGTGATTCAATAGTTGCCAACAATGGCTGTTATTCTGGTGTAAAGCTATTCAAGTATAAGGAGATATTTAGGTGAATAGGGAAATTGAATCTGTCTTTTTACCGGCAAAAACGCATATATATTTTGCTATTCTAAAAAAAGGCCGTAACGTCGCTTTTCCAAGGTGATTCAAATGAAAGAAGTTGGCACGGTCCCTGAAGGTCGCGGGTAGGTTTTTGTATAAGTATGTAGGCATGGCTAATGCTGGGATATTTTTTTTAAGACTGGATAAATTGTTTCTGGGCTTGGATGCTCGCATAATTACGTTTTTTACTAGGTACCTAAACTTTAATATTTTCTTTGACTTCCGCGACTGTCACACATTTTAATAATAGTACATTACTGCAGACGCCGGGAAATAAGGGCTTGCCGGCTGAGTAGGTATAGACGGCCGACCGTAAGGGAGGCCGTCTAGTGATACGAAGCCGGCAAGCCCTTTTCACGGCTAAGGCATGTATAGCGCTTTTCTCAAACATATGCAATGAAATAAAAAATACACCACTCAAAAAAACATAATTCAGCTGTTCAGCCAGTTCATGAACACAGACGCCATGTTTAAAAAAAAGTATTTTTAATTTTCCCTCCAATCCCTCTATATTTTTTTTTAATAAGTTGTCGACGTGTGTACCTAATGTTCGTATATTAGGGCCATTATACACAACTTGATAATAAGAATCTTAATTTCTATAATAAATAAAATAAAGGCAGAGGATTTTTAATATTGTCTATGGTCTCTGGTGACTTACGAATAGACAGTATTTTAAATTTATTCATCAACACATTGAATCATACAGATTTGTATTCTTGATATCAGTTCGTGTGTACTAGGCATTAACGCGGATATTGTTGGTCCAATGGCTGAATGGCTAGCCACTAAAAAAAATATATATATCAGCTGTTCATAAACACAGACGCCATGTTTACATTAAAATTAAAAACAAATTACTTCCTGGCCTAGGCCTTCAATTTTGTATGAAATTCTTTTACAGTTCTCTCGAATTGTTCCGCCCGAACCTTGGCACTTCGAAGCCTGTTTTAACGCACGTTAGAACGATATTTCATTGCATGTTTGAGAAAAACGATTTAAACGGATTATATTTAATTAATTAAGCCTCCCTAACGGTATCTGGAAAGTTACCGAAACGTCATATTAAAATGCCAAAATTTTTATTAAATTTTCACTTTATATTTTCAGTTATAGAACTAAGAAAGCGACATGCCTGTAATATTGTTTTACGCTAGCATTTATGTTGGATAACACAAATTCATTATGATGGCAAAATGATTGCCAACAGTAATGTCTTCAACTAAACGTTTGAACGCCACAGTCGACCTACCTATCGCGACATCGAAAAATTGTCTCACTGACGCCAACGTCGCATATAGACGTCCAAATTTCAATGATCAAAAACTATGTAATTCGAACCGCTCGCTGCAAGTGTTTGTCAATTCCTGTTGAAGCATTTCGAAGCACGGTTCTTTGCTATGGCGTGAAACGAAACGAATTGCTTCACCGTTTGGTTCAAAAAATAGTATTGTTTCCAAAGCATCATAGTACATTACAACAGAAATGCTCGTATTTAGGTATTGTAAGGGTCCGGATAGGGTGCCACCGGTGTTTTTGAATGGCGAGTCAGTTCGGTTTGTAAAGCAATTGGGCCATATTCTATGTGACGACATGCGAGATGGCTTGGACATCGAGCGTGAACGAAGGGCCCTCGCTGTACATAGCAACATGCTAGCACGTAGATTTGCAAGGTGCCTTGAGGATGTTAAGGTTGTTGTGTTTAGAGCGTACTGCCAAAGTTTTTACACGTGTCAACTATGGACTAAATATAGGTACGAGTACACGAAAAACCTATAATATCCTCAGGGTACAGTATAACGATGCTTTACGTATTCTGTTAAAGCAACCCTGATGTTGTAGTGCCTCAGCAATGTTTGCGGAAGCCAGGGTACCTGACTTCTTTGCCATTATGACGAGTAGGATAGCGTCGTTCTGGCAAAGAATTAAAGTCTATATCTAATGAGTTTCTTATTGCTATTAATGGTAATATTTATAAAAATGTTATTTTCAAGCACTGGTCGTCTGTGCATCGGCAGCCAAACCGCAAATAGTTTTATCTTATACACTGTTTTAAATCTTAATTAGTAATTTTATTTTAGCTTTTATTGATATACGTTTTTTTAATTTCATATTTTAATTTGATTGTATTAATTTTAAACTTTTTAAACTTGAACTTAAATTCAATTTATTTATTTTGTCCTCATGGACCATTAATGGTTTTTGTAAATGGGATAATATTTATGCCTGAAATAAACAATATTTCAATCTATTCTATTCAATTACTGCAGACTCTGGGAAAGAAGGGCCGGTTGAGTAGGTATAGACGGCCGACCGTAGGAAGGCTGGATAGTGATACGAAGCCGGCAAGCCCTTTTCACGGCTAAGGTATGTATTGTGCTTTTCTCAAACATATGCAATGAAATAAAAACACCATTCAAAAAATTCAATTCAGCTGTTTAGCCTGCTCATGAACACAGACGCCATGTTAAAAAAAAAAACTTCCCGGTCTAGGCCTTCAACTTTGTTTGTATGCAATTCATTTACAGTTCTCCCGAGTTGTTCCGCCCGAAACGTGATACTTCGAAGCCTGTTATGACGACATTTCATTGAATGTTTGAGAAAAAACTATTACCTACTCCAGCAATAAAACAATATTTCCGAGTTTCAGGAGATAATATTTATTCTTCTTACGCTTAGTAAGTAAGTAGCGCATCTTACCGAGACATGATTTGATTTCTCTTTCCTCTTTCCTGCTGACATATCGCTTGAGGTTAAGATCCCTACATATTTTATATGCCACCCGATAGCGACTAGCGCTATTCGAAAACATTTTCATTGTACGCTGTTTTAATGGTGCTATTGTTATACACATCTGAGACATTATTTTACCTAAATTCTTGACTGAACAATCTAGAGGTTGCATAGCCTTTTTTACATTAGTAACAATTATAAATTCACGATTATAAATATAAATATTTACATCACCCTAGGCCGTAAGTTCTGCTCGTTACGAGAAAATCTTACTTCCTGGCCAAGGCAAGACGTACACACTTTAGGCTAACCACAGGCGGTAATTCGTAAAGCCCCAGATCGCTATTTATTACAAGCACCTGCGATGTGGAAGTTTCAGGAATTCACCGCCCTAGATATGTAATGTACTATTTCGTAACTTATAATGTATAGGAAATAATGGTTCTGGAAGTATTGGTAAAATATGCTTTGACTGAGACTACGGCTGGATTGAGCCGTCTGTAAAACTGGCTAAGCAACGTCGGAATTTCGACTCTAACAGACTCCTATAAGCTCTATGTTGGCCGTCGGTCTATTTATTCGAAGTACCTTCACTAATGCTTCTGAATGTTATTCATGTGGGTAAATGCTGTTCAATTGCCAAGTCAATAAATACAGAAATTGGACAGTTTTACAAGCAAATATTTGAACTCGAACTTCGCAATCCTAATGTTTTTATAGACTATTCTACTTCAATGCCCAATCTAAAGTGCTCATCAATATACTTTTTTCTCCAAGGCCTACCCCTCGATGAAATGTCCTTTTTCCGCAATGTTTTACCTACTTACAAAGAGACTCCGGTAACGGAATTTAATTTTCTGAAAGATCTTTTCATTGCAGTTTGAAATTTTCTTTTGAAGAGTTGGTCTACAGAGTCTACTTAATATCCCCTTTTACCCGAGACTCGACTCAGAGTTTCGTAATATTGACTCACTTAATTGATTTATGTCTAGGCTCCGATCCAATTTGGTTGTAAGTTCTTTGTCGTATGGAGACTGTTGTCATGAGAGACTGGCAATCGACAGTTTATGGTTCTGGATTTGATTTGATTCAAATCTAGTGACAGATGTAAAACTGAATATTGATGTTGACTTACTCCGTTGACAGCTGCTAAAGAGAACACATCTTAAGTTGACATGTGTATTGTATTTTTAGAAGTTTATTATTAATGTGTTGTGCTTAAATAAATAAGTGTTTGAATTGCCAAGGCCCTTTGATTAAACCCTTTAAAAGGTCATGGGCACCAGCGGCGCATTATAGATGCATTATAGATTCAGTGCTTTGTGTTTGAAAGTTTTAGCCCAGAAAGGATAGCCATTGCTTATATAAAAATAAGCCTAGCAACCAGAAGTTGTTTACCTAACAACTGTCTCGTCAAAAGAAAAAAGAACAAGGTATATTTAAATGAAAATGATAACAGTATAAGAATCTGAGGTCTGGCATTAATTAGAAGAAAAAGAGATCAAGAAGTAGTCACGGAGGTCATAACACAATCAGGAAGAGAGAAGAAAATATAGTAATGAAGTAAGTGGTCGAGAAGGTGAAAATATAAGAATTATTATTGAAAATGAGTTTCGAGAAGGAGTTCAGTTGAGGAGGTTGAGCAAATAAAGATCAAACAAATGAAGCTGAAAGAAATGAAGGCGAAATAAATGAAGTTGAAACAAATGAAGGGGAAATAAATGAATGTGAATACAATCATGATGAAAGAAGAAGAGAAAACTGATTATTTTGGAAATGATTTAAATTTTGATAATTAGATTTATTTTGTTGGAGATGAAGAATTTTATGATATTGGTAATGAAGATGATCGAGCAGAAGGAATTGAAGAGAAACAGTTGTGAATAATGAGATTAGAAGAATCTGTAAAGTTCGAAAAATGTCAGCATATCATAAATAGTCAGGTTTAAGGGGGTGTTTGTTTAAATAATGATTCACTTAAGGGGGTGAAGATGAGGTGAATCATGTTGTAACTGAATCATTATTAAGTATTTTCTATTTTTATATTTTATATGATTTAATTTGATTGTATTTGTTTGTTATATATTATATTGTTTGTTATTTAGGTTTTTCTGGTTAGTGTGAGTTGGTGATATGAGTGTGAGTTGTTGTTGGTTGTTGTATGTTGTAGGTAATGAGTTTAACAAAATGTAGTATCGAGTAGTATCGAGTGGGTGGAGGAAAAGATAAAGGTTTAAATATTCATTGTAGTTTAGTGAAATGATGAGTCGAGTGGGAGAATATAGTAGTTGAAATATTTATTGTAGTTTAATGAGATGAGGAGTCGAGTGGGAGAAGATTGAAGTTGAAATATTTATTGTAGGTTAATGAAGACAATGTATTGTTATTTAGTTTTATCGAATTTTAATGATGAATATGTACCGAGATGAAAGTCAATGAATATAATAACAAAGTTTGGGTTAAAATATTTTGAGGATTAAGATGTAAAATTATAATTGTTTAGAGGAGCTTAGGAATTATACCAATTTATTATATGTATACAGGATGTCTCTAAAAATTGAAATTTAGAATAAAGTTGAGTTGTTTAGGTATACAGGGTGGTTCAAAATTTGTGAATATACAGGGTAATTTTAGATTAGTGAGTAGATTGAGGGGGTGTGTCATGAGAGACTGGCAATCGACAGTTTATGGTTCTGGATTTGATTTGATTCAAATCTAGTGACAGATGTAAAACTGAATATTGATGTTGACTTACTCCGTTGACAGCTGCTGTAAAGGAAACATCTTTGTTGACATGTTTTCTGTATTTTAGAAGTTTATTATAAATATGTGTTGTGCATGAGAATTAAAACAGTTTAAACTGCCAAGGCCCTTTGACTAAACCTTTAAAAACTGTACGAAGATCTCATGACGAGATTCATGAGGAAACCAAAGGAAAATCTCAAATAAGTATTACAGGCACTTTTATGACGATTTCGGTCTTTTCTCAACCGACTTCAAAAAGGAGGAGGTTCTCAATTCGACTGGATGTTATTTTTTTGTTAAGTATGTATGAAAGGTACGCGATTTCTCCACCAATTGACAACATTTTAAATTGTGTTAAATTTAAACTAATTTCATTACTTTATCGTCATCGTCACAGTACCCAAAACCATTTTTTTTATTTCGTTATACGGACACTAGTTTTGAACATATTAAAAAAAAGGTGAAAGCAACGTCGAGTGACAGTCGCAAACTAAAAAAAAAAGTGGTAAGAGCTTACGCTCTTTTAGAATGAGGAACTTTTCACATTGATTTTTAATCATACATAAATTGCGATGTTTTCGAAAATGTCAAAATGTGGTAAAATAATTTGTTTTATCCTTTGTTTGATTATATCGGAAAAAGGTGGTGGTCTGAGGTGATCCCATTGGCACTTATGTCTGATGACGGGATCCTAGTGAAATCGAGGGCAATCCTCAAATAATCTAAGCACTACTAATGTTTTTCATGTATTTTATAAAGTTATTCAGGTATTTGCGCCTGGTAGATATCTCATTATGCTTGTTGATGGGAGGTACAACTTAAATAAATAAATAAACTCCTTAATGGATAGGAGTTAGGGAAGTCTATACATAATAATAAAGCTGAAGAGGGTCGAAAGTGTATATGGAAGATATTCGAAAAAAAGTTGGCGGCGATTACTTAGAATCGATAACAGAACACGTTCCAACAGTTTTTAGATTTTTTGTCTGTTTGTCTGTTTATCTGTTTGTATGTTTATTTGTCCGCGCATCACGTGAAAACGGCTGAACGGATTTTGATGAAAGCTTCATTAATCTGTCGAGAAAATCCCCGGCCATATCATAGGCTATAAAAAAATTACCAATAAAAGGGGAGGTAGCCACTACACTCGATTGAGTTAAGTTTGCACCTGAATCTCATGGCGCTACTTAGGAATGAGGTGTACACTTTTTCAATCATGTGCTACGACTATTAAGTACCTTGATAATTAACAGATGGCGCTGAAGTTGTTGCTGAATATGTTGTGACATGAGCAAGCTACTGAGGAAGGATTTTGCCAAATTAATTCTAAGTTTGGAAGAGAGGGTACGGATATCAACAAATTTAATTGAATAATCGCTGCTACGTTGCTGCCTGGTTGCAAAACAGCTCGCACAACTTTCAAGATCCCAATAGATATATATTATGGACAGCACGGAAAGTCCTGTCTGCGGGGTATCAAGAAACTGTGATCAAGAAAAAACTGACACAGACCAAATCGGTCTCGTGCGGAGCCGCGGGCACAGCTAGTTCTTTAAATATTATAGGCAGGTTAAGACCGTTAGTTGTTATAACAACTCGTTCAGTTGTTCTCGGAAATACAATTTCTTTTCGTTTTCATCGTTTATTTTCTTGTGTAAAATTGGATATTATAGTAACTCGTTTAGTTGTTCTCGAACATACGATTGTTTTCTATTAACTCGATTATTTTTTCCGTAATACTGATTTTTGCCATTCGAGCATTTTTTAAGTAACTGACAAAATACTAAACTAAAATTTACTATAAGATATAAATAAGAACATTCAATTCAGTCCCTGCACGCTATAACTTAAGTTTAGTCGGTCGAATTACCTGTACTTACGTCTTGCATAACTGTGATACGCGACTCCTTGTCGCGCGACAAATACTACCCGTCACTTTCCTTTCAATACCGTACGAGCAAGACAGGTGACGCTGAGTCGCGCGACAGGTGAAGTCACGGCAAGATATTATAGCCCTACTGGACAGTGCTCTCGCTTCTTCTGGCTTAGGTGGACAAATGGAGAGCTCCCCACTCCGCAATGTGCACGTTACTACTCCGCCGATTGAACAATCCATTATTGACATTGACATTTATTAGTTATAATTTCTTTAAAATACCCAACAATCAAACTCTTTTTCCTTAGTCGGCTAAAAAGTATGCTATAGCCATTTTTGAACGGCCAGCGATCCTTGTACTGAAAGTGGTTAAAACTGTCCAGCGATGAGGCCGCAAACAATTTTGATAAGGAAACCAATATCGATAAGAGTTGGCATTGCAATTAATTGCCATCCCAAAACAAAAGATACCGTGTATCGCGCTGTTAAGATTTTACTTCTCCCAATTAAAATTGTTTTAAAATTCCATTGTTGAAATTGTTATAGTTAGAAGTTGTTCATGCACGTAGAAGAAAAAAGAAGAGGATACTTTGCTTATTATTACCCTCCGTTTTATTTAACCAAAATATCCAACTTGTACACTAGCCATTACCTGTTATATTGTCCACAGGATAGATACCTACCTAAATACCTAATTTGTGTTAATTAAATACCTAAAATCTACATACTCGACCCTTATAATTTCAGTTTAAGTAATAATTTTAACCGACGTTAATAATACTTATTGCCGTGTAATAGTAACCCAAAATATGTATCAGGGTGTAGGCGTACGCCCGGTCGGTCCCTCGTGAGGGGTCTAACTTTTGACGGAACGTTTTCCGACCCGCTTCTAGCGATCTAGTTGCGAGTCAATTTACACCATTAATACTATTTTGTAGGTATTTTGTGTTTAAACTGAACTATTTAATGGTACTATTAACATATGCGATATCAAGCTTTAATAACTAGAATAGGTTCGTCAATATCTGATTAGGCTAAGACTGAAGTCAAGTGAAATAAGATATACAGTGCTTTAAAAATATATATCCTTTTCAGTTTGGACATTGCCCTATGGTCACTAGAGCGATGACACCACGGACATATTGTTGTGATATATCGAATACATGTACTTAAAAGAAATAAGAGAGAATTACAGCTCCATTTATAAAAAGATATGCTTTTAATTGTCATTTCAACTTCGAAAATATAATAAATTGTACTTCGATAACTTGGAGCGAAGGACATATTGACAAGAACTGGTAAAACAATATTATTTCAAAAAAATAGACTAAGATTAAACATATACAATAATATAAACAATATAAAACCTCAACAATAATTATAACGGTAGTTTGAAATTTTCAATAGAGCCAATGCCTAAATACCTACAATTGCACATTTTGCAGTGGTGATGGATTTATCTCAAACGTGAGTGACTAAAGTCGAATCTAGCCCCAGAACCCTACATCGTAAACTAACTCCTTACTTACAAACAAGGTACTTGGAAATTAAAGTAATAATTCCTGAAAAGGCACGCGTCGGTGAACGTTCAGCACTCTGTTAGTTCGTAACACCGAGTCGCTTGGGGACAAGTTTGTTACGGAAACTCCTATTAGGTCGTTTGTTCGCCCAGACGCCGCCGGCTCTGCGGCCCGACTAGAGAGTAACCGAATTGCCCACTTAATAAGAAAACTAGAAATAAGGTCATTTCAATCGCCGTGGTTCCCGTGGAGAAGATTAGATATAGAACGTCTAATCTTCTAACGTAAATCTTATTCAGAAACAAAATAGCAACGCTCTTGAAGAATAATCATTGACGGTAATAATTATTAGTTAGTCCTTATGTACGGTATTTGACGATCAGATTTCCTTTGGTAAGATGAACCTTCTGAACCCTGAGAACCTTTTAAGAAGGAGCGCAATGTTGAATTTTAGTGCAGGAAGGAATTATGACCTCAATATTTTTTTCTATGGAATGTTGATATTTTGTGTCCTGAATCCTATCCTATCATGTGAGGTACCTAATGAAAGGGCTTTATGAACCTGATCCCCAATATATACTGCATTATTACAATACTATTAGTTGTTTGAAAAAAAAAACTGAAACACATTATGGAAACATACGAAATTTGGGCTCTTGCAGGTAGGAGATGGCTGGATATTTCTTTTATGAAACATACGCTAAAAAGTCCGTAATACACTCATTCTAACACTAATTACGTATCTAGTGGCTCCGTGAGCTGTTTGTTCGTTCGTTTCGAAATTGGTGAAATTTGACATTTATTACGTTTTCAACCCTCATATCTTCCATTTTGATAAATGTCGAAAATCTGAATCGACAAAAAATCTATATACTTGTCAATACTACTACTAATATTTCATGAGAATCTTTACGCGAGATCAGCCAGAAAGCATCTAGAGTTTTAGGCAAAGTTGAGATCGACACGGTTTGTCCGCTTCGCTCGCTTGCAAAAAAGAGGTTCTCTGTTTATCGGAATCTTTATTTTAATAGTTTGTTCATTTAGAATGATGAAAGTGCGAAAAATCGTAATTTTAGTATCTCTCGCAGCTGTGCGCTGTTTATGTGGCGCCGTTTCAGCTTTTAAAGTTTCGTAAACATAAAAATGGCATAAAGAGAAAAATGACCTCTAATTCTGACTCATCTCAGTTCACATAAATGTTTAAACAGCTAAGTTAGTCTAAAATAAGCTTTTAGCAATTTTCGTTGAATCCCGAATATGACGTGATCGAATTAATGTTGTACGTAGGTATATATTCCTCGTAATGCTAGGTCCCCCTTCGTCCGTGTATTTTTTTACCGTAATTGGGTAAAAAGTTTGGATGTCATCTATCTTTGGATGTCCCTGTACCAAAATTTGTATTAATTAAATGTTTACCAACAGATAGCGCTATGCTACGGATGGTGCCGCGCCCTGCGCGAAGCAATCCTGCGTCGCGCTGTTTAGATTTTTCCTAAAATAATGACCCCTCTATAGAAAGCTGATTATCGATACAATTTTAGAATTTTATAATTGTACCTATAGATAATACATGTATACATAGTGTATATATGGATACATAGTCGGTAAGAGAGAGAGAGAGATAATACATGTATGGTGTATTTTTAGTAGGCATTTACTATTATTCCTTAAAGTTTGAGGAGGGTTTTTATAAAGAGAAAATTAGACGGGAAAACGTAAACTGCCTTTTTTCCTACAGGCACCTCCTTTTGATACATCACGGATTAGCTAGTATTATATAAAGTAGATGCTTATACTGATACCAAGATAGGAATCCAAATGCTTATTGTTGTTTTAGAATACATACAAATAAAAGTCATAAAAAGCAATTCAGACCGATAAGTTGAACTTCGTAGAAACCATGTAAGCTTTACGTGTTAACAACTACTTAAATCCGCGCAACACCATTATTTCATTAGCTAGGAGATTTTTTTAAAATAACGCAAATGAAATATTATACCACGATAATGTCGCATATGTTAGCAGAATTATAAGCAGTTCGTTAGTGCTCCATTCATTGCAGCACCGTGAATGGGTGCGGTCGGGCAAAATCTTAATGCCTTATCGGAAAATTATTTCAAGAAAAAAAAAATAACAGCGCTATGTATATTCACAAGCAATATATGAAGCTGAAGGACGAACTGGCTTAGTCATAAATATTTGCATAATTTTACAGGACAGACAATAGAACTTATCGCTGATGCGTGATTAACGCAGCCATCACAGGGGCGGCTGGTCTACCTGCGTGGCATTCATCTTAAACCGTTAAATTATAAACAGTTCGTTAGTACTTCATTCATGGTAATGCAATGAATGGGCAGTGAGTGCGCCCGGGCGGCGGTCTAGATATTAATATGTAATGTACAACTTCTGCTATATAAAGCCGCTGTACCGTAACGTCAGGTAGATGTCCACATAGTTATCTACCTACTGTTGTCGCTCTATGTTTAGAATATAGAATACTAGAAAGCGAGCGGGCCGCATGTATATTCCGACCTATGGCTGCCTACGGTGTTTTGATGAATGCCGACGTGAAACAAAAGAAAATGTGCAATGCGCTGTTAACATTTGACTATGCCTATGCTCATAGCAAGATTTTGCCTCATACACGCATCTTTCCATGCCAATAGCTATGAGAAGTGCTACGAAATCTTCCATGTATTGTAACAGTAAACTCGAGTTTCCATATCGATACCTCCTACGTGTATACTGATACAACTGACATTTTTACGATTTTCGTTTTTTTGCATATTTAGGATCAAAATACTTATATCTACATGGTGTTAATGTCAATAAAAATTGGCACGGCAGGCAGACAATCGTAAAATAAAATAGCAAAAAAGATGTCGGCAACTTACGTGTAATTAAAAAAATATGTGAATCAACGAACAAATAAAGTAAAAATCTAATCATGAGTTTAAATAACAAAATAAATACGGGAAAACAAGCAAAGAAAACAAATAAAAAACATGTAAGACAAAAATTACGTTAAATATTAGTGTCTGAACTTTTTTTAAATAATAAATAAATATTAAGGGACCATCTTACGCAAATCGACCCAGTGTCCCAAGCAAAGTAAAGCTTGTACTATGGGTGCTAGACGACGATTTATACATAATTTATAAAGTACATGTAGAGATAACATCCATGACCAGGAATAAATATTCAAATTCATCACACACATTTTTGCTGGCGGAAGTTTGAATTTCATTGAAATGAATAATTAGGAGTGGTTTGATTCTACCAAATACGAAGCGCAAGCTTAGTCTGTTCGACAATACCGTGATATTTTCAGTCAAAATGTTAAGTTGACGCTTGTCACATTTACGAGAATTTGAAAACACCTACTGAAAAACAAACACCCAAACACATTGGCACATGGAGGAAAGAGACTTGAAATAAATAGAAAAAAAAACTCAAACTTAACAAAAAAATGCGACTGCTGTATTCGACCTTCAAAAACCTTGTCATCTCGGGTAATATAAGCGTGTTTTATTACAAACTTACAAACTTAAACTGTATAATTTCACAGCATTTGGTTTAGGAATGCTACTTGTTAGGTACTGTTGACATGACTAAATGACAAATTATTTGACTTAATTAAATTAATACTTCAAGATGATGTAGATGAATTCAGGTTTTGGTCTGACAATTGTGATGGACAAAATAGGAACCGGAATCTACTATAATTATATAAATGTTAAAACAGTAATAATGTTGATAATACCGCTGTAACAAAGACAAAAAACACCATTCCCTAAATGCGGGCTGTGATTTTAATTACCTTTTAAATAAACGTAATTTTAGTGTAAATTTGCTTTATTTATTGTCTTTCAAACGTAATTTGCTTAGATATCCTAAATACCAACCTCTGAACTTACTATATTGGACATAACATACAAAATAACCTTAATAGTATACTGGTAGATAACGGATTCATTCAGGCGTATACTGGTACAAGTGACAAATCAGATGAAACTAACCGATCAGATCCCTCCAAACACGAGCTTTGAGTTTGTTTATATATCCAATAAATGGTACATGTCGCATAATAGGCACAATAATAATATAAATTTAATTATCCATATTCATCTAATCATAGTTTACGACGTATACTGGATCAAGTGGTAGTTGTCTCAGTATACCAAAAACTAGAACTCGTAAATTTCACGTATACTGGTATAACTACCTTTTTTACTAAAAGTACAATTAATTTTGAAATAGTAAATATGTAGATTTAAGGAAAATATATTCATTAAAAGTATTTGAAAATTTCATTACATTATTTCAACGTATGAGTTAGTTATGGCACTTTATACCTTTGAACACTTCCTGTAAAATCGTGATTTTGCACTTGTATCAGTATACGTAGGAGGTATCGATATAGAGATGAATTTGTTTGTATCTTTATACCAATAACCGTATACCTGTCGTCGCGTCCTTATGGAAACCTGAAAAATGGGACCATTTACTTAGCATTTCCAACAAAAGTTAATCATTAATTTAAAGTTTCTTCCAATATTTCCCATCACATCTCGTTGTGTGAACTTGTGCAGTGACAGACACACCTGGGCTTCTTAACTCATTCTTAATTCAAGACCTAGACGGTCTGGGTTGCGGTTGGTGTTTATATAAACATTAATCTTGTCTGTGATCTTGTGTTGATTGTTTTACGAAAATCATGATGTTTTACTACCATAATTTTCGCAATTTATGTAGTAGTAGTTTTACAGTTTCTCACCGGAGGCGTTAACGGCATACTAAGCCGGTAAATTGTAAAAAGTACAAAGATCTTAAAACAACATCAAGCAGTGACAAAATTCGATGAAACCCTTACTAGACTCCGTAACTTAGTTGGTCAGAGCTTATCGCGCCGGTATGGCATAAGATACCAATTCAAATCTGGTCAGGATCTAAACAAAAACACTGTTTCTATCTTTGTATTTGTAATTGATCTTGTATTTTAAAGTTCTTTTAGGGGGCCAGCCGTTCTCACCTGCCGCGTGCTGTGCGGCATCTAGCCGAGATCACCCTGGCCTATTCACTCGTGACTGAAAGACATTCAAGCTATAGTTTTCAGGAAAAAGATTTGCCGGGATGAGGCTTGAGAAGTTGCGTGACACACATCATATCATAAGAAAAGTTAAATGTTAATATAATTGTCCTACACGTAATTATAATTTGAAATAGCATTTCAACACCCTACTTGAGACATATTCATTGCTTTCGTACATTACGCATCATGAGGTGTGAGGGCACACATCCGTCGCTTCTTAATCCAAGACCTAGACATCTGGCGCAACTTCCTTGAGATCCAAAACACAGTGGCGAGATATCGAATACATATTTGATTGATATCTGATCAATCATTCATCGTGTTTTCCTAAGATTTGTTCTTACACCTTAAATTGCACCTACTCAATGTTTCTGTTTAGCCCTATGGTTGACTGGTAGAGAATGCCTTGTGGCATTAAGTCCGCCATTTGTACTAGCTTGATCTGTGCAATAAAGTTTAAATAAATAAATAAATAAATAAATCCCTACGTCGCGTGAGAATACACATCTGTCGCTTCTAAATCTAAGACGTCAGGTACACCTTTTTCACTAGTGTTCATGATATTGTAACGTAATATTGGAACTATGTCATTATCATTACGTCGAATTTAGGCTCTGAATCGTACTATGAAATACAAACTAATCCAAAACATTAACTGTGTCTTCTATATATTTCCTCTCAAATCTTAACGGATCACCACCAGATATCGGATAGATATTTGATTTGATATGTGATCAAACGTGTTCATCGTGTCTTCCAAAAATTTCCCCTCACACCTTAACTTCCTATATCGGATCGCACACATCTGTCGCTTCTTGATCCCAGACACGGTTGTCGCATCTTTTTCATTATTGTTCAAGACATAGTAACGAGATATCATTAGAGACTTTGAATTTAGTCTCTGGATTATCGTCCTATGAACTAAACTAATCCTGAAATGATGATCGTGTCTTCTAAGATTTTCCTTTCACATCTTAACTCCCTACGTCATGCGAGAGTACACATCTGTCGTGTCTGTCTTAATGAAAGACTTCTGGCGCACCTTTGCGACTGGTGTCAGCTTTCGTGTTTATTTAACGCGCGGCTATTTATACGTGAGACGGGTAAGGGTAAAGCCTCGCGGGCTGCGGGATCCAATGACGCCGACCCGACACCTTAGCCCCTACAACTAGTTTTTTTAAATACCACGATGGTGACAAACAAGCGGCCCGCCTGATGTTAAAAAGTTACCGCAGCGTATGGACGATTGCGACGCCATCGCCAGGAGCATCACACGCGCGTTGCCGACCCTATAAGAACCTATTTACTCCCCTCTTGAAGAACCACACGTCTATATGTCTCTCTTCAACCGATATCAACAACTTTCAATACTTAGATGTTGACCAAAATTTCAAAAATAGTATCTTAAAACTATAAGTTGATCGGATCGCTTTGTATTCTATTGAATTAGTTAAACAAAAGACTTTACCATAAGATTCCCAACAAATGTACGAATGTTGTAGAATTCTTTGTATAAGATGTAAATAGGAATCCTTAAAAATCCTTAAGAATAATAAGTATATTTTCTTAAAAATCCTATGAAATATTCGTACGTTACAGGTACGGTGCCGGTCGGCACAAAGGTAAATATTTCATACGTCAACAGCATACATTCATAACTGTTAATATTAATTTCAAAGAAATTTTAACCTAAACTAACATAACTAATAAATTATTTTATTAATTTTTTATCTAAAAAAATCAGTAATTTTTTTATCTGATCTGATCAGATCAAGATAAAGTTAGCAGCTTCTCCGTGCTAAGTTTATAGGCAAAGAGATTAGACACGTTTTCGGCATTAAATTGACAAGTCAATATTGCCACAATACAATGTTTTTCACTACATAGTATAAAACAAAGTCGCTTCCTGCTGTCTGTCTGTCTGTCCCTGTGTATGCTTAGGTCTTTAAAACCACGCAACGGATTTTGATGCGTTTTTTTTAATAGATAGAGTCATTCAAGAATAAGGTTTCTATGTATAATACATGCATAATATAGTTAGTAGAGAGGCACAGATAATTTTAGAGGTTTCTAATGTGATGTCGTACGACTTACGACTAAGAGTCCCATCCACAGTACGTCCCATCCCGAACGGTCTTGAGCTTCGCGCTTCACTTCGCTCCAGGTAATTCCTATCGCTTTCGCTTCCGCTGTGATCGTCCGCCGCCAGGTCTGCTTAGGGCGGCCACGTTTGCGCTTTCCTTGGGGGTTCCAGTCTAGGTCCAGTACTAAATGTGATGTCGTAAATATACCATTTTTTTGCGTTTCCATTACAAACGCTGGTTGAACCCTACTAAATATGTAGATCAAAATAATGTGTAAAAGGTCAAAAAAGTCCGCGATGGTATATATCTATCTCTTAGGGATACCCACAATAACCATTTTTTATCCTTTACTTTTTACGAGAAATAATGGCTTAGTTACAAAGCGATTTTAAGCAATACAGCATTAATTCTTATCAAATTAGGTAAACTAAATACATAGTAAATTTAATATAGATCAATATGGCCCTTTACAGAATGTAATTTATATAAATATTTTCGAAGATATTACAGATTTAAAATGCAGGGACAATACAATACATTTTTTGGTACCCGGTGAGTAATACGTAAGACTGTTGGTTTTGAAAGCGGCTCCTAATACGATTGACGTTGATATACGAATATAGCTATTTGCGTGATATAAAGACACATCGCCGAAATATGGCCAACACTATTGAGTTTTGCTATTCGACCTGCATTGGTGCTCCTCAACATTGACAAGTTGTTATTTCAATATAAATAGAGCACATCGCAATAAACATTATCTAAAGTACTTACATGGTCACTAAGTTGACACTAGATCGATACACAAAAACATCGTTATTGATATATACCTATGTAGCTGAATTTCACGAAGACGAAAGCCATGACATTGAAAGAAACTTCAATATTGAAGCAGACTCGTACTAACAATTCTGTATAGGTATAATAAAATGCACGTACTTACTATTAAAACTTTGTTGTTCTTAACTGTTTAATAAGATAAGAATCCACATCCTTGTGGGTAAAAGTATTCTTCGAACGATAAGAACTCGATTAAGAAACAAGTTGAAACAAATTGCATAGCAGTCGGGAACGAATGTTATGAGTTGTAGGGGAAGGAAAATCTACTTACAAAATGAAAGCAACTTACGCAGATAGGAGGAAAAATAACAAAAAAACTTGTGATGATAATTTGGCACGTATTAGGACTAGTCTATCATTATTTTTAACTGACTTAAAAAAGGAGGATTCAAAAAATGACCGTTTGTTCTATGTATTGGTTCCTAAATTTGAATGATGATATTATTATAATGAGGAATCGAAGGAACTCTTCTAGTATTATAAGCATATCTATCTTGATTTCGTTTTCTATTTTACAGAAATTAGTTCAGTCGTTCTCGAAAATACTTTTTTTTTTTCATTTTTCGGTTCCAAATGCTTAGATGATGCGCCCCGCGTCCCGGCAATATTCCATTCATGCTTTTAGTATATACTTTTTTATTTATTTTTCAATGAAGTCTGAACACAATTTGATAATCACCCAAACAATTACGGCGGCAACGAATCATTTAACTTCTGTACCGGCACGGGTGACTAAATATGCGTGCATAATTTTTGGCTGAAATGTTCGCAACCAACGAAATTTCCCAATTTTTGGCGAAAATTTGTCGTTTCACGTATAGTTCCACTGAAAAACGCCAAAATTCTATTCATACTCGTAGCTCAAATTTTAGCCGATGTGTTTAGGTATGTGGTATTTATTGACAATTGAGCCAAATTGAGCCAATTAAGCAATGACTATAAAACCAGTTTCTGAATTTTATTTGCTGATTATTTTATCAATAGATTGGTCGAAGGACATGTCTGGGCAATAAGTTATGAGATATTTTTTCTACAGATTGACTGAGACTGCTGATTATTCTCAAATCCTCACCTATAAAACTATTTGGACGGATTATATCGCGTATGTTTCCTTATTTGAGCCTCCCAACGTTTCGGCAACTTTATGAAATGGAAAATCGCCGTGAGCAAGCAAGAGGGCTAAGAGCTAAAATGGCTAGGTAGCTTATGTTTCAGGTTCTGCTCCGAAAGGGGGTGAACGAGATGCTATTTCCATGGCTCCGCTGTTCATCTTTCCCGGATCTTTATTTTTTATATCAATCCAACCCAAAAAACATACGGTATGCTGTAGTTTTTCTGCTTATCATGATTATGAATTTCGCTCGCTCGCTGGCAGCCAAAATTTTATGCATATTTACAATTTAAATTTCTGCATGAACTGCTGAACTGAAGAAAAAAAGTTAAATAGGTGCTTTGTTCTTTGCAATTCTAGGAAGTTAACGAGGTGATTAACTGAAAGTGCCCAATATTACCCAAAATAATCAAGAAAAGGAACGAAAAAATAAGCCCAAATCGCTATAATGAAATGAAGAAGTAATAATCTACAATCAAAATGAATATGTAATCAAATTTGGCAATGAAAAGAGGCACAAACTTTTCGACGTAAAAAAATCTTAATATTAACCTAATTCAGAAGCGTAAATTATGCTCAAATAATATATTCGTCGAAGTTTTACAGAAGAAATTCAAGAACGATGGTGCAATACGGAGAAACATGTATATAAAATATTTCTTTTGTCTATTTACATTACAATGAAAAGCGTATGATGTAAGTAATGAGCTTAGGAAGCATTGTGGCAAGGCTAAATGGTAAAAATGCCATTTCCAACAAAGGTTCACTACATTGCTTGACGAAGACACATCGACAATACTTTTCTATAATACGCACGCTTGGTAAAATAATGCAACATGTGACTTTGCGTCAAAAGTGGTTTTATTACGCAAATATCCTTAGAATTATGCGTTCTACACGGTAGAATTTTTTTATAATTTTAACTTTTGTCGTTTCTGAGATATTTTAAGCGGAAAACGACGCAAGTGAAGAGGCGACGTAAAATAATGCTACAAATGCGTATGCGTCCTTTTTTGACGTCGTTCCTGTGAGCGCATATAGGCGCGCGCGTTGTCGTAAAGTCAGATGCGTCGGTGTTACCGGACTGTGATCATGCGTTGCGTTTTGGATCTAAATCGGCGAGAATGGATGCGGATAACGAAACCGGTAATGATAAGTACTTTTTACAGGTCAAGAAAATTATCTTGTAATAAACAATCATATGTGCACATACGACTGTTTGAGTTCTAATTATTGAAATTAAATAGCCAGTCGCATGATCACATTCGACGTTATTTATCGATTTTTAACTAATTAATATTTTTTTTAACAAACATGTTAGGCAATATTGCCATAATGTTATAAGACGAGTTTACGGTAATTTAATTGTTTTTTTAAATTATGGTCGTGTATTCATTTGCGTCGTTGTTGTACAAACTATTCATAGTCGCATCGTAACATGTTGCGTTATTTTAGGTCGTAGTTTAAGATGCGTCGTTATCAAAAAGTTTGAAGGTATAAAAAAGCATGTTATTGTAAGAAAAATCTAACGTTTTATTAATATGTAATAACTAAATGCCTTACCTGTAATTCCAACCATTTTAAACCATGAAATTTATCTTTTTTTTTTTATTACCTATATGAACTGTACGAACTTTACCTACTAATAAAATCTATTTATTTGTAGATCTTAACATATTTATCATATTGTATTTATTTCTATGATGCCGTTTTTAGAGAAGTGATTATTCTTTTCGTTATTTGAAGTTTCTTAAGGAATCTCGAGATGTTGGGACACGAGGAAATCTTCGACAAAGCGAACTTAGAAGAATCTGCTCTACCCGACCCTATCAGCGAAAAAATAACCTGTTACTACTTACTACTGCATTCATCATGCTAGCATATAATGTGCTTGTAACAGTAAAAGCAAAAAATGATAAGAAGGAAGGCCCTGCTCTCGACAGATGTCCACCAAAACTTTTAAACCTAGTTAAATGTTTCCACGCACGGTGCTGTTGTTCATGACAGCCGGACTTCTGCTTTGTTGGACATGCGGAGGGACTGCGGCCGAGTATTGCCACCAATACTTTTCGACATCTTTTTCCCTGCTTCTGAAGGTTGCATTTGGGAACTTTAGTTTAGGGGATGCATTTTACACACAAGAGCAGAAGGGAAACTTTTTGATTTTTTCCTGTTGAGGTCTCGTCGTAAACGTATACATCGATTCACTGTTATTTTCCGATGATGCCGCATTCGTTGCCAAAAATTTCCCAAGAGTTACAGATTCTTTTCGATAAGTTGGCACACCCTTGTTCTCTCTTTTCCATGTCCATTAATGCTAAGAAGACAGTAAAGTTGTTCTGGCGCAAGGCTTTCACCAGAAACCAACTATTTTGTTGGATAGTGTCGTGTCCCTTGATGTTGTTGATCAGTTCCCTTATCTAGCAATCCCACTTGTCAAGCAATCTGTCACTGAATGTGGATATCGGGAACCGGCTTGGTAAAGCGGTTACAATGTTTGGGAAGCTCAGTGCAGGAATCTAGACTAGTCACTATCTGACAATCAAGACCAAAGTGTTTGTGTATCAAACTTGTGTTCTGAGTATAGTTTTGTGTGGAACTGAAACCAGTACGTCGTATGCCAAGCAAGAAATAAGGCTGAATATTTTCCACTCGCGGTGCCTTCGTAGCAGTCTAAACATCACTTGGCGAGACAGGGTCACGAATGAGTGTTGTAAGGCGCGCAGTTTTCCAGGATTTCTCTAATGCTTAAACAGCGTAGATTGTGATGGCTGGGGAAGCATGTGCACCGTATGGATGCCACTCGCTTACTGTGTACCCTGAAATGTGGGGAGGCCCATGTTGCGTTTCAAGGACTGCACTAAGCGAGCAATGCCAGCATTTGGCATCAGCCCAGCAGACTAGGAAACTCTAGCCGACGAGCATAGCAAGTGGAGAAAGTCTTTAGCCGAAGACTGTAAGACTGAGAAATCAAAGCTTGTTTCAGGTTTTAGCCGCAAAACGCGAGAGGAGACGCCATAATGAGAGGAGGGTTGTTTCACCAGCTCGATCATCTAACGACCCTTTATCGAAATGTCAATCTTCATCACTGTCACTCCCGCATCGGACTTTATAGTCATTCTTAATCTTAACACTGCCACAAAAACGCTGCATAGTAAAATAATCATTTGATACAAATTTTAAGGCCTGTGATGAAAACAGTTTATGACTTATATAATTATTAGGTCTTAAAACACTCGTGTGTTTCGTAAAACTAAGCTCATGTTTTATGGCTTATCATTAAGTAACAGTTGTATATATTACTACCAAAAAGTTTAATATTCTTATCTATTCGTTTATTAAGTTATATAATACAAGTACGGGTATTTTATAAATAAAATTTATATAGTGTTTAGTATGAACGAGTTGTTACTTACTACTTTCAGTTTTTAACGCTTATTTTATTTATGGAGTACATATTTTATGGAAAATATTATGTAGGTGATGATACCTTATCATGCCGATAAAAAGTTAATATGTATTAAAATTAATAACATTGTTTTATCTTCTTGCACTTACTGTGTTCTAGTAGCAAACCACAGTCATCATCAGCCTGTTTCAGTCCACTGCTGGACATAGGCCTCTCCCATGGCACGCCACTGAGCTCGATTTTCAGCTCTCGTCCTCCAGTTACTACCCGCTGTCCTACGAATGTCGTCGCTCCACCTTGTTACAGGGCGCCCTACACTACGTTTACCGATTCGTGGCCTCCACTCCAGAACTCGTAACTAAAGTTTTTAATCAGTGCGTCTTACCTGTTATGACCTACGGAGCCGAGACGTGGCCACTCACCATACGACTAGTCCACCAATTCAAAGTCGCTCAGCGAGCCATGGAAAGAGCTATGCTTGGTGTGTCTCTTAGGGATCAGATCCGAAACGAAGTAATTCGACAGAGAACCAAAGTTACCGACATAGCACAGCGGATAAGCAAGCTGAAGTGGCAGTGGGCTGGTCATATCTGCCGTAGAGCCGATGACCACTGGGGCAAACCACAGTATTTTTACTCATTGCTGCCTAGTTATTTAAGTAAATAATTCTGTAAAATAAGTTCACTTGAAATAATATTCATTTACAGACACCTAAATCTTTCAGATTCTATAGAAATATAATATTTTACACATATACGACCTCATAATTTCAAGGGTTATTCATAAAACAAAGACGTATGTGCACATGCGTCACGTAGATTTTTGTAAAATAATGACGGATCTGCTGATACGTCGGCTGATGCTTGGTAATAAATAGCCGTATGTGCACATCCGTTACATTATTTTGAAAAATAATGCGTTAAATTAAATGGGACATAACACATTTAATTGATTACATTAATATAAACCTATATGCAAAAGTACATGACAATTCGACGAAACGCAAAAATGTTATCAGCAAAAATCACTTGGAGAATTTTTAAACTGCTCTCCTGTAAAGTACACATTTTGCAGATGTGGCTTTGTTTTACCAAGGGTGCGTAGTTGTTCCTCAACATTACTTATCTTACTCTCGTTGTTTTGTGCCCGCAATTCATAACTAAAGGGCTCAATCGCTTTACAAATCGAATGACTCGCCATTTTGCGAGCTTCAGATGAATTCCTATTGTAATCCGAACTGAATAGAGGAGTTAAATATTATACGATCAGAACCTTGGCCCTAATTCGCCAAGGTTTTGTGATATCTCAAATTTCAATATCTCAGATTTATCACGGCATTAGATTGAACGTACAGGTCGAATAGCGAAAGTAGAAATTTAAGAAATTTGCAACTGGGAATCACATACGGATTACATTGCCAAAAAACTCAACAGATTTGTATTTGTTCTGCGAAAATTAACGTATGTTGCTTCCAAAGAGACGGCCCTCTTAACATATCATGGGCATGTTGAGTCGAACTTACGCTATGGAGTAATACTTTGGGGAAACTCGTCTTCCATGACAAAACTTTTTAAAATACAAAAAAAATGTATTCGTGCAATATATGGCCTTGGACAAAGAGACTCGTGCAAACCAATTTTTATAAAAAATAATCTGTTAACATTACCCTCACTTTATGTTCTCGAAGTCTGCATTTATGTAAAAAAAAATATGTCCATTTTCGAAATTAAACCCTCAAACCCGAGAAAGACATCAAAAAATCATGGTCTCAATCTGATCTTACCCACCCATAAGACTGCACACTACAGCAAAAGTATACTTTACATGTCTGTTAAAGTATTCAATCGCCTGCCTGAGGACATAAAAACATTAGAAATGCCGGAGTTCAAAACTAAACTTTATAAATGGTGCATAGAAAAGGCTTATTATAACGTAAATGACCACTTTCTGGATAATGTAAGGAATCATTGATTGAAATCCTTTTAGTATAGTAAGTGTTTAATGTGTTTTTTAAGATTATATTATTTAGTATTATTAAGTATCATTATTTTTAAATTTTATTGACATGGAAGAGAATGCTTTATTTATTGTTTATTGTATGCCAAATTTGGCTGATTGTGTTGGCATTATGTTATTTAATCTTTGTACCACCTATGTTATGTTGTACCCACAGTCTACAATAAAATGATTTGAATTTTAGTATAAATAACCTCAAAGTTCGAAGTTAGGTCGTTAAAATGGCTAACTTTCATGTAAATAAAATGTGTAGGTAATAATTATTTGTTTAAAAAATATATTATTCAGTATGTAGAAAAAAAACTCGCAGGGAACACCAACAATTCAATTCAATTTTCGCTTCATTTGTAAACATTTAGTTTACGTTAGCAGACGTTACTGCTTTAATAAAAAAATAAGAACACCAACGTCCACTTTAGTTCATTCCATTCAAAATTAAAAGAACATATTCGAACCATGTGTGGAGCCAGTCATCGTTTTATTGTTACATCCATTTTGTAATGCGATTTTACTCGACGGATTTGCTGACTTTCGGTGTCCGTCGGCACTGTCAGCAGCATCGATCAATCTTTTTTTTTTATTTCAGCTTGGTTAATTGCTGCAATACCACAACGGAGTCTATCTTCTTTTACAACGTAGGCTATTTAAAAAGAAACTCTTTTTAAAATCATATCATGAGTGACGAAGATTATAAGCCGCCGGGGCCAAAGAGTTCCTAAGTGACAACCACGCACCGGAAGACACAGCGTGGATAGGCCTTCCACAATCTGGACTGATGACTTGATGATAATCGCTGGAGTCCGCTGTTTTTAGAGAGAAGCCTATGTCAAGCAATCGACGTGTTGTGACTGATGGTGATCACGTCCTCCAGAAGATGTGCATCTGAATAGGTACTGTTGGCGTTTCTGAAAACCACCAGGTATACGAGTAGTAATGGTGCGGTCGTAAGCCATGTGAACTGCGCGGTGCGTGCTGCCGCCAACCACCGCGCTGTCTCCACTTCCAGGCCAGATTAAACCAAATAGAGACTTTTAGGGCATTCAAGCCTCGGGCCCCTTCTACCATTAAATATATAAGTTTCTAGGGAGATCGCGGCACCCCACGGATGCGATAGACCCATAAGTTGGCCATACATTATCATCATGATCAGATCTTCGGCGTTCACACTGGTCCGATTCAAGGCTATGTATGACGTCACGGCGCGGACGTATTCACGCTGATTTATTCATGAAAATCTAGCAATATGTACTTGCGTAATCTAAATTTTACAGCAATAATCCTTACACTGGTGAAACCATCCGAAAGATAAACGCAGAAGCAGCTAGTTCATATTTTTTGTATATCTAGCTCATATTATAAATAAAGTATTGAATAGTCAATTATTTCATTTATTCTTTATAACTCCGTAAGAATTAAGGGGCTGATAGTTGTGCCCAGGACAACATTTCGACGTTTTACACTTCGCATATTCAAGTTTATACAGGAACACGACAATAAGCGTTCAGGATTCAGCATAGGTACATTATTTTTAAAAGAGGTAGGCAGCTATTGAATTTGTCCTGGGGCGTCGGGTGATCCGAAATCGTGCCTTGGACCAATGTAGGCGATCAAATGCTGTGTTCGGCTTGACTTCCGATGACCATACTGTACCTTGCACAGCTATGATAATACTTATGGTAAGTATTATGGCGTAGATATATCTACAAGACAGATCTTTTTATTAAGATTTTTATTTTATATGTTTTTTCAATAATTAATGACTTTTCCCGACTACTTAAGTATTTCTTTGTTTTGAACTGTTTAAAACAAAAAAATTGGGCAAGTGCGAGTCCGACTCGCGCATGAAGGGTTCCGTACCTATATATATGTATATATAGGTATAACAAGTTTGCTGTATGGGAGCCCCCCTTAAATATTTATTTTATTTCATTTTTAGTATTTGTTGTTATAGCGGCAATAGAAATACATCATCCGTGAAAATTTCAAGTGTCTAGCTATCACCGTTCTTGAGATACAGCCTGGTGACAGACGGACGGACGGACGGACGGACAGCGAAGTCTCAGTAATAGGGTCCCGTTTTTACCCTTTGGGTACGGAACCCTAAAAAACAGTTCAAGTTGAAAAATTCTGTATTTTATGCGATTAAAACCTAGTTACAAATGAAATGTACTTAATAAGTTTTCTTTTTATGTAGAAGGTTTAATTTGCAGTTTTTTGGTTTACGCTTACTTGAATTGAGCTGTCTTGAATTTGTATGACGTCAATATACCGAGGAGTGTTCACGAGAGGGTAAGTAGAGTGCTTAGAGAAACAAGACAGCCGATTTTTTGGCGCTGTATTCGAAATATAACGATTTTCTTTCAATTCATGGTTGCATTATCAATTAAAAAAGGAATTATGTAATGTTGAAATGAGTAGTATATTTGTTTCTTTTCTGTTATTCAATCGTCACGGTTGAAATTTACCTATAATTTGCTACTTAAATAAACTTAAATTTGTTTATACAAAAATATCCTTATAAAGCCATATTTCATGCATGTTTGTGACAGAAGTACATAATAATCGTATTTAAAACTTACTTGTCGCGCTCGGAGTCGTCGTCCGAAGTCAGATCAGAAGCACACAGTATCACAAGGGCACGAGAGTTTGTTGTGCCGGCGGCGTGAGTCTGGTAGTGGAGGCTTTGGGGGCGCGTGTGGCCGACTGAGCGGCGACGGGGAGGAGGCTCTCGGCCGGGACGTGCTCTCGGGCCGGCGGCGGGCAGGTACTGGAGCCGGGGCGGCGCGCCGGCGGAGAGCGCGCGCCGCCCACGGCCGGCCGTCGTCGCCACCGCCAGCGAGCGCCACGCCACGCGTCACACCTACCCTACAATCTTAAAATCGACATTGCCATCTCCATTTCAAATTATATCACCCTTTTATATTTGTTCGGTGACATTCTATCCCATCATTATTTATGGTCGCATAACAATCAAATGTAAAGTCGAAACAGTCGCATTTATGTCCTTCCAAATAAACATAAGACGAAATACGAATTCTTTCCTGGTGTGGCGAATAAATACGTACGGTATTATGGACGTACTAAATAGTTTCCTAATAAATAGCCAGCGAGCGCCACACCACGCGTCACACCTACCCTACAATCGAAACAGTCGCATTTATGTTCTTCCAAATAAACATAGGTCGAAATACGAATTCTTTCCTGGTGTGGCGAATAAATACGTACGGTATTATTGCTGTAGTATATTTTTTCCTACAAAAGAAGGTATTTTTGTATGCACGAGTAGGTCTACGCTCTAATGTCATCTCGAAAATGGAACAAGTAGATTTACTGGCCAAGCGTGTCCCATTCACAACCTCTTCGACACATTTCTTGAGGTGAAATGCGGGATAGCGCAGACTTGTCATGAATAAAACAAAACTGTTCGGGTCTATTTTCACTTCTAAACCAAACATACTCGTACAATACATATTTATAGTGAAGAGGTGTACGTACGTTGGTACCATTTTATTTAGCTTAATAAAGGAGTTTTATTTTTTGTCCGTCGTTATTTGTTAGCAATAACTTAGGTGGGAATTTAATCGTCGACTACATATTATTATGAAATGTTCCGTTTCAAGCACATTAATTTAGTTATGATTTCAACCGTTGCTAAGGTTTCATGGGTAGCTACCGAGTTACTAAAATAGTGTAAACTTTGTTAGATAGACGGTCAAACGAACAGTCACACCGTAAGGATTCCTATTCGACCTTAAAAGGGCAGGACCCTTAAAGTTATTTATACAAAAAAGTTACATGAACGACTTGCTTTTTGAAAACAAAAGGCAGCCATCGCGATCCTAGCAACACAAGTTACCATTTAAACTCCCCCTATTTATACTGAGAGTTTTCGTAAACCAAAAAAATACCGACTGGCGGTACATTACAGCACTGTGTTTGAACACTTTTATTTCTCGTTATTCTACTAGCCACTACTATAGCAAAACCGATCACTTTTAATGACTGTGACTTTTAATAAAATAGAAAACATTTTCCAGCGGGTTTTTTCATGAATTTACTATGTGAATTCTGAATAGTACTTGATAATACGGTAGCATTTCTTGTTAAACGATGACAATACCAAACTATAACTTTCTAGTATTAACCGTCCCATGCCTGATGAGCCACGGACGGACTTTCAGATAAATAGATACTAGACATGCCCAATTTAGAGGAGGTTAGAATTCTTCTTCATTCCAGTTAAATAGGATTCCCTAAAATAGTTGATTGTACTGGACGTCTTTGATTTTACTTCACCCCCAGAAAACTAAAAAGCTCTCAGCCCACAATGCGTCTTCCTGTTCGTGGTGGCTGTTTGAAAACCTTTCTGTCCTAGTGGCCTTCGCGTCGGTTCTATGAGCGATGTCCAACGTTCAAGCCACTTTAGTTTGGCGATTCTTCGGGCTATGTAGAACAATTATTTCGACGTCACTGGTAGCTAACACCAGAAAAGTTAAGTATAATTCTAGTCATGGACCTACATAACTAGAATCATAAATTTAAAATAATGCATTAATCTTTGCCACGTACTACTTATTTTCATATATGAAACAATGGTTTCATAGCATAACTTGAAGTTTTTTCTTACGTTAGAATGCTAACGTAAGAAAAAACTTCGTTATGCTTCCTAAAGATTAGCGACTTTTAAGAATGAACACTTAATCCTATTACAACGAGGGGTCTATCGTAATATTTCTTATTTACCGTTATCTGACGTTTCAACGTAGTTGCATACGCCGTGATCTCATGTACAAACCGCGATAGCATAAAGTGTTATAAACATAATTCGGCGTAATAGCTAATAACCTAATATATTGCATTTTCGGGTACGTTACTTCCTCTTTAAATTATTGTAATAAACCTACTTCCCGGATTATCCATGACTCGATTTCATGTAATGCATCGTCACTCCATGTTGAATGACTCAAACATGTTCTGTGAGTCAGGATGTAGGTTTACGAGTATGACACATCTGTGATGGGTTTGATGGTATTTGTTTGAATTTTGCTGCATACGAGTAAGTCGTGCAAAACATTGTTCCCTAAAATGGTTTATTTTCAATAGGTACTCCGTATAAATTGGTCAATGAAAGCCTGATTAAGATTTGTCCTACATATTTCATTTTTAAATATAAAGACAAAACAACAGTTTTTTTTTGTCTAAGTACCTTATATGAATGCAACAAATTTGAAGCGGTGGTAGCCTAGTGGTTAGGGCATGCGACTTTCAATCCGGAGGTCGCGGGTTCGAACCCGGCCCGTACCAATGAGTTTTTCGGAACTTATGTACGGAATGTCATTTGATATTTACCACTCGCTTTTCGGTGACGGAAAACATCGTGAGGAAACCACCTAAGCCCAATAAGGTCTAGTTTCCCCTCTGGGTTGGAAGGTCAGATGGCAGTCGCTTGCGTAAAAACTAGTGCCTACGCCACATCTTGGGATTTAGGTAGCCGACCCCGATTGAGAATTCATTCTCAAAAAATGGGACAAAGGCTAGGAGGATGATGATGAATGCAACAAATGAGCGTACTTTTAACTAGGACAGTAGATTAATTTCACAAATATAAATTACACATAGTCAATTTATACGAATCTTAAGGGTAATCGTCAACATTAAAAACAAAATTATCAAATTCAGAATAATATTAATAATCAAGTCACAATTTGATATATAAGATCAAACCAAGTCAAAAAAATTACATGTCAAGATAATCGTTACATAATCGTACAGCATTTTAAATAGAAGTAGCAGCATTATCAAAAAGGATTATACCTACTTAGACTAAAATATCTCGAATAGTGAAAAACTATAAAATACCATAAGAACGAAATAAACCACCTAAGCCCAATAAGGTCTAGTTTCCCCTCTGGGTTGGAAGGTCAGATGGCAGTCGCTTGCGTAAAAACTAGTGCCTACGCCACATCTTGGGATTTAGGTAGCCGACCCCGATTGAGAATTCATTCTCAAAAAATGGGACAAAGGCTAGGAGGATGATGATGAATGCAACAAATGAGCGTAATTTTAACTAGGACAGTAGATTAATTTCACAAATATAAATTACACATAGTCAATTTATACGAATCTTAAGGGTAATCGTCAACATTAAAAACAAAATTATCAAATTCAGAATAATATTAATAATCAAGTCACAATTTGATATATAAGATCAAACCAAGTCAAACAAATTACATGTCAAGATAATCGTTACATAATCGTACAGCATTTTAAATAGAAGTAGCAGCATTATCAAAAAGGATTATACCTACTTAGACTAAAATATCTCGAATAGTGAAAAACTATCAAATACCATAAGAACGAAATATTCCCCAGTAATTTATTCGAAGAAAGTGGCATTAACTGGTGGCAGAAATTTGACACGTGATACGAATAGACTTAAAATTGTATTGACTTTTACGGTTCCGCCGATTTAAGTAAATTAATTATTATCTAGTTTAAAGTCTAGACGACGATAAATGGGAGTGAAACGTTCCTTTTTGTATTTAAAATAATTACCATTGCTCACGTAAACTTAATTTTATGCCGCGACATATATCATATCAAGCGAGAGAAGCGTCTCCATTTCAGCTTACGCAAAAATGCTTTCACATGCCAGGACATGAGGGTGGTCCAAAAATTTTTTTTTAATATTGTTGAAATAATGCGGATTAGCATTTGAAACACATATGACGCTGAGGGCGCTCCAGTAGCGTAGAATTATGGAATCAAAGATTTGTGGTGATTGACGTAATGATGTGATAGCTCAGTTGAGAGAGCACTACGATAAAATAAGATAAAAGGTTCGAGTCCTGTTTACATTGCAATAGATCACATTATATAATAATAATGCGCATTAGCATTTGAAACACATATGACGCTGAGGGCGCTCCAGTAGCGTAGAATTATGGAATCAAAGATTTGTGGTGATTGACGTAACGATGTGATAGCTCAGTTGAGAGAGCACTACGATAAAATAAGATAAAAGGTTCGAGTCCTGTTTACATTGCAGTAGATCACATTATATTTTTCTTTCTTAATTTACCTTTGTGTCAAAGTTTTTTTAATATTATTTCTCCACAGGGTTATTTTTTGTCCAAACCCACTAAAATGATACTCACCACTTTCACAAATCAATCCGATGACATTTGGAGGCCACTCTAAATGTAGATTTTTTTATGTAGAAAATAGAATGGAACAACTTTTAACGAGCTTTATACTAGTATGTAGGGCAAAGTTAATTAAAAAGTTATACAATTGACATTTTTGTCAACTATCGCAAGAGTAAGACAAACGTTCTTTATTATTATCTTTTGGTTTTGTTTTGAAAATGCGCTTTATATATGAACATGCGAAATTTTGCTCACATTAGAGTGAGCAGTAAATCATTTCCAAAATAATTTTAATTTGGTACAATGATTATTACTGATAACAAAACAAAATTAGCCATGTGGAGCTAAGATTGAATGTCTTTTTTTTCTCCATACAATAGTGGACCATCCTACCGGATATACAGAATATAGATGTCCAGATTTCCAGTTGTTCCTGTATACAAGTTCGTTTATCTCAACCAATCCTCGTGAAATTTTGTGAAATTTCGAACCTGCGATAATTATGTAGAATTGTATTACGACGTCGATATATATAAAATTCCGGATATTGATGTGTTCAAACTCAAGACGCTCTCATCAAGTAAAGAATCAATTTTTTAACCTTTCATAGCGATATGCATATAGGCGCCATCCACCGTCAAGTCACAGCACTAATATTCCAAGTTATATTAAAATCGATAATAATGATGCACCACACCAAATATAAATGTGAAAGTATAAGTAATTGAAATAAATAGGTATGTAAAATGTTGTAGTTTAAATCGACATCTTACTAAAACGTAATAGCTTAGAGCTTTAATCGCATATTCTTCGGCCATATTTCCACACGGCCAAAGGATATGCAATTGTTGGTCTATGCTACATTATTACACTTGGTACCACGTTGGGCGCCAAATGTGATGTGTGGCGGTCGGATAAGTGGTGGCCAATTTCGGACAGAAGGGTAATGGAGTCGCTAATCTTAATAACTTTTTCGGATTGGGTGAAAAAATTACTCATTTACCTAAACTCATATGACAATAACTCATAAAATGTGAGTACCTATATTTTTTAGTAAGACTCGCAAAAAAAATATATGAAGACTAAAGAGATACTATTTCATTTAATTTCTTTACATTTATTCGTAGAAATACCTAAGCGACTCCAATATCCTCTGTGTAAAATTTTGTTACCGCTTGTCCGAAGGCTAGTGATGTACCGTAGACCTATAATCGTATACATCGCATATATGTGGCGGTATTTATTATATTTGAACATAAATACTGCAATTGATTGCAGCACAAAAATACCACAAGTGGCGCAGAGCTAAGTACTTACAATCAACTTAACAGTTTCTAATAGTTACTGTCCACAGCTATGGAAACTGCAGGACTAGTTTGGTAGTTTTATCTTCGGCAAATTCATCAGGCTCGTGATTCTCCAGGCATGCCTCGATCACAGTATACCTATTTTAATAAGTAGGTACATTAACTTCTTTGTTATTTATATATGTTAATTGATTGAATCAGGCGTTAGTTTGCGGAAATCCATATTAAAACAAAAATATTGCTTTGCTAATCTGCGATATAATAACGTTTCAGTCAATTAGTGCTAACCCGTTATACATATTTGCGTATTTTTTCAAGCATTCATGCATATAATGTTCCCACCTTCAAAACGCCAAAATAGAAATAAATACGCAAATTAATACATATAACACACACCAAACATAAAATAAAAAATACTTACTCGGCACGTGTTTCGCCCCTCTACGAGGCATCATCAGGAGATCCTAGGGATATTGCCGGTCTGGAGTCCGACAACTGAAGCACGCGTCATCGTCAGTTCAGTTCAGTAGCTCTACCATGAGTTTACAAATACCGTGCTCGCTTGCGACTGCGTAGCGGATTTGTATGAAGAATTTTTACGGCGCCTCTAGCGGATACTTATAGAACTACCAGAAGCGGTCGGCACCATGAGTCGTATGAGCACGCTAACGTGAACTCGATTCGAAAGTTCGTGTATCAAAACGTCACGAAACGAAGTCGTCTCTTTCTAACTATATTGCCAAGGCTGAATAAGAATAATATTGGCCAGAAGACATGGAGTTGGAGTACGATTTATTATGCTATCTGCAATGCAAGACATTTTTAGAGTAGAATATTATGTCAGTGAAAGCTATAATAACATGAAAAATAACCACGCAATTCAGAAACGGGAGTGTAAATTGGCACTTAGTTGTGTACAAAGTGTAATTCCGCTGCATGAAAAAATAACTTTTCAGTCAAGGATGTGTCCCGAACCAAACACAAAGTACGAGCCGCGTACGTGACTGATTGTCAACGAAAGTTACGGCCAAATTGTGTTTTGGCTGCAGGATGCAGGTATACAGTTGCTTTTTGGATGTGGGTCCATCTTCGGTCCGAGGAGCCTTCATTCAGCCTTCTTCACTTCTATACAATGCTACTGGAAAAGGTCTACTGTCTAAAGTAGGGGCTACTCTGAAGGACATCACTATGCAGCAGCTGTCCAAAAAGGAAGTGCCTGACAGACCAAGTTCATCGGCCTTATATGAATTTATTTCAGAAGCATAAAAGAGGAAATTAGACAACTTACAATTGCTAAAATATCAACATACTGTATTAATACATTACTCATTACACTCTTTTAACATTGATCAACCAGCTGAGATTAAGACAAACGTAGACAAAGACAAGCTTGTTGAAACAATGAAAAAAACATTCACAGACTCCGGCAATAAGGGACAGAAGAAGCGATAGGGAAGCAGAAAGAACAGCTTGTGGTGTGAAATGAGAGATGGCCGAATCACAATCAAAGCTTCGAAGGTACATACACCAGATGGTGTGATAAATATATAAAGCGGTGCGACTCTAGTGCGACTGTCTGTCCCGGACGTCCCAAGGATAGCCCTCAGACCTCGCCAGCGCGACCTGTTGGCTGTGCCGCCGTCGTCCACCGTGTCGCTCAGGAACTTGCCGCTGCCCCGAGCCCTCTCACTTCTCAATGCGCTCCTGGCATCGACACCTGAGTGCGACTTGTTTGGGTGGTGATGGGTGGCTGTGCGCAGTGAATGCTTGAGATTCTGTGAGGCGATGGATGCTAGGTGCTCAACTGTTCCTATGTAATTTTGTATGTTTCCTTTAATTTTAATCTAAGTTTCATGACGCATTGGTTGTACTGTAATGTCATGTTAATCTTTTTTTAAATTTAAATAAATTAAAAATAAATAAAATATCATATAATGAAACATGTACATACAATAGTCTATTTTATCCGCTAGTGTGTAAAATTAATTTGTATTTCAAAACAATGATTGTGATTCTCTTTATATGTATGCTTTTGTCTTATTCATATCATTTAGATTTGAGTGTGTTATCTTAAATTTGTAATGGTAGGCCTTATACATTTTTGAATGTATTATTTTCATATTCTGACAAATATATTGATAATTTCAACCAACTTTTTAAAGTGAATATTACTATTCCCTGAGTTATAGATAGTAACATAGCTATTTCATGCTTTCATGTCAGGAAGGCTCAAACAATGAATATACACAATGTAATCTGTTTAAATTATTTTATTTATAGTACATTGTTGTAGAGGCTGTAAAGTAAGCAATAGATTAACGAGTAAATTTCGAAGGCCGACCCGCAGGGGAGGCCTTCGATAGTACGAGTTAATCTATTGCACTTTCAGCCGAGACTTAACATAGTGCTTTTCACGACACGAGGAAATATATTATAATACGAGTTTTTCATATTGGTAATTAAACTCGGCGCCTTGTTGCAGCCTCATTGTTGTAAAAATCAGGGCTATTATAAACATAAAGCTGATCGTGCCCCCAGATTCAAACGACATAAAGACGATTTTCAACCCAGTTATGAAGAAATAACAAAAATATTCAAACTTACCTCACTTTCAACTTAATTCAGACATTTTAAATATTTAGTCTAGTTTTCACTCAGGTAAACAACCCTACGATACATTAAACACTGAAGGGTCATTGTAACGGTACGCAATATTAACATCGTTCCTAATAATTATATAATATTTCGTGAGTCAATGTGAACATTATTAAATTAATCACATTATCACATTAAAAAACCAATTTTAATATTTACTAAACAATACATTTTGTTTTTTTTTTTTAAATATGGCCGGCTGCCCCGTAGCGCATGCGCGCTTCGCATCTCATCGCAATGGAGTCATGGCTTTTCAGCCGAATAAAAAAAATATGAACTCAATATTTATATAGGTAATTAAAAGTATTTATTTGTTGAAAACTGTTTATTTGTTGAGAAATTAGTAATTGTAGAAATTAGGAAATGGTTTTACGCCCCATAACTAATTTTAAAATATAAATGTTCATGATTTTTAGAGTAAAACCTTTTTTAACAAAAACTTATTAAAAAGTAAACCTGAGGAGTATTATCTTACTTAAGAAAATAAACTCGTTTGTGGGTATTTATAAGTTTAAGAAAAAAATACACCTCATAAATGACGCATTCTCATTGGTCAATTTAATTTGACATGCAGCAGACGATTAAGCTGTGATTGGTTAAATTGTCGTTTAAGCCGGCCGAGAAAATTAGTCTGAAATATTTTCTAAAAAGTCGTATCTTACTATGAAATTCAAGTGTAGATACGAACTGTTACCGTAAGGTCCAACATTGTTGTCGTGTTGGGAGCTAACATAGATATACAGTTTACAAATGAACATATATAAGCAGTTTTGTGTACTGGATTCAGGTAATCTATAACCACATTTTCGAGCAGTGTCGTGAAAAATATTTTTTAATTTCCCTTGCAACATAATAACATCTTGTATGTAATCACAAATTAATAAAACAGCTTCTAATCAATTTTGTTATCTCTACCACCCAAAAAATGAAAATACTTATTTAACTTTCTACCAAAAGAATATTATACATTACATTCAGTCATAATTTACTTATTCTAACAAATACTTCAATAGTTTATATAGATCACTATAAAATTATACTGAACAACAAAAGTTTCTTTTCAATTAAACACACATTATTTTTGAGACACAGTAATTGTTCAACGGAGTCCGTAATGCTTAATGATGAAATAGCTATGAACGGTGACAAATGAACAGTATTTCTCTCAGCCGTTTTGACAATGCCTGACTTCATTAGGACCTGTAATAGTTTCTTCATCTGCTTTTTTGTAATTCTGAAAAAATAAATATTCAAAATAAGTAAGTACCTAAGATAGCTTAAGTGTAAAAAATTATATAGATAATATCATGATTTTTTTAATAAACTGATATCATACCTCAAGTCTGAATTATTTGTAGTATTAGGTATAACATCATCTTTCAGTGTGCCGCGTCTAGCATTCTTTTAGACAGTGAAATTTTGTTGACACATCCAATTATGAAAAGTATCTTCTAAAGCCCATTTTGTACCTCATGTAGTTGTGTCTTTTTCCATCTGAAATTTAACATCATAGCTGATATACCAACAATCTAATATTATATTTAACAAAACAGCACAGAAACTATACTTAAAGAATATTTTTTTGTAATCCTAGAGTGCAGAACATCCAGGAGGTTAGGAATTAAAGATATTATTTTGCTTTGTTCTATGTAAACTTATAGTAAGTAATAGCTGGTATGTACCTTCTATGATCTACACACATAATTCATTTTAATGTGATAAAATGGCATTTGGATCTCTCCGAGCCAAGTATCGCCTCATTTTTCGCCTTGTGCGTGTTAAACAAACAGATTCTGTGGACTATTTATAGATTACACATTGCGGCACCAGTTAGGTATACAGCATACACCATTTTATCCAATAATTTTGAAGAAAGTCGATGATTGTACTTATGTTAAGTAAGACAAAACAAGTATTTATTTTTAATTTATTACATTACATGTGACTTGATATGACGTCTAGTCTAGTGTTGCCAACTCCAAACAAAATTAACCCTAAATCTGAAGTTGAAACTAAAATCCGCTCCAGACCTTCGATCCGATCCGATTTATCGAAGCAATCGGATACTGTGTAGTACAATTGTCCGATTTATTGGAAGAAATCGGATAATGTGTAGTACAAATTTGTTGGGATATTTTTTCCGATAAATCGGATCAGATCGAAGGTCTGGGGCGAACGGACGGGCGATGCTATGACGTGCGTTAAGTTTTTAGTTTTTAAAATATATGCTGTCATCTGTCTTGTTGTGGTCTTAATATAAAACTCAAATAGAAAACATCATTTATCTTGTTTGTGTTTATTTTATTGCCATTCCAATGGTTAACTGAGTACTTACAACTTCCAAATTCCACTGCTGGGTGGGTCCAACATTCGTTCCCCACTTCAATATACACCCTAATATAATATTTAAATATTTTTTTCTGTATGTAAAGAAATTATAAGAAAATACATAAAATAACCCTAATCTATGACAACTATGCCTGCATAGATATTTAATCTTCAACCTATCCGTAAAAAAATAAGCTGTCAATAATTTCAAGCCTAACGTCATTCATTTTTTTTTATTAGACGCCAGACCTAAACCGGTTCCAAACCTTCCGATCTGATCCGATTCATCCGAAGCAATCGGATAATGTGTAGTGCAATTGTCCGATTTATCGGAAGAAATCGGATAACGTGTAGTGCAATTGTTAGGGCATTTCTTCCGATAAATCGGATCGGATCGGAAGGTCTGGAGCGGGTTTTAAGTAACATATACATTGTGTCATAATTTTAGACTTACAACTTTTTAGAATAAGTTTTTTTTTTTAATTAATATTAAAATAATTAGTAAATAAGGCCTAGTTTCCCCTCTGGGTTGGAAGGTCAGATGGCAGTCGCTTGCGTAAAAACTAGTGCCTACGCCACATCTTGGGATTTAGGTAGCCGACCCTGATTGAGAATTCATTCTCTACAATATGGGACAAAGGCTAGGAGGATGAGGATGATGATTAAAATAATTAGTAACTTCTGGAAAAAATATAAAAACAGTGATTAAGTCCTCTTTTTAAGCGGAATACAGAAAAGTAATAAAATTGTAGTATTAAAAATATGAAAATCAATCGGACAATGTGTAGTGCAATTCACAGCACTACACATTGTCCGATTGCTTCCGATAAATCGGTTTGGATCGGAAGGTCTGGAGTCTAATTAAAAAAAACAATCTAAAACCGGTCAAGTGCGAGTCGGACTCGCGCACCGAGGGTTCCGTACAAACACTTTCCATCCTTAAGTAGTTAAGTTAAGTTTGCACCTGGTATGTATAGCGCTCCATACAAATGAGGTGCAAAGTTAACGCAACTAATCCCTTTGTTGTATGGGAGCCCCCCTTAAATATTTATTTTATTTTATTTTTAGTATTTGTTGTTATAGCGGCAATAGAAATACATACATCATCTGTGAAAATTTCAACTGTATAGCTATCACCGTTCTTGAGATACAGCCTGGTGACAGACGGACGGACGGACGGACGGACAGCAAAGTCTCAGTAATAGGGTCCCGTTTTTACCCTTTGGGTACGGAACCCTAAAAACGAATGACGTTGGGCTTGAAATTATTGACAGCTTATTTTTTCACGGATAGGTTGAAGACTAAATATCTTTGCAGACATAGTTGTCATAGATTAGGGTTATTTTATGTATATTCTTATAAATATTTAAATATTATATTAGGGTGTATATTGAAGTGGGGAACGAATGTTGGACCCAGCAGTGGAATTTGGAAGTTGTAAGAACTCAGTTAACCATTGGAATGGCAATAAAATAAACACAAACAAGATAACTAATGTTTTCTATTTGAGTTTAATATTAAGACCACAACAAGACAGATGACAGCATATATTTTAAAAACTAAAAACTTAACGCACGTCATAGCATCGCCCGTCCGTTCGCCCCAGACCTTCGATTTGATCCGATTTATCGGAAAAAATATCCCAACAAATTTGTACTACACATTGTCCGATTTCTTCCAATAAATCGGACAATTGTACTACACAGTATCCGATTGCTTCGATAAATCGGATCGGATCGAAGGTCTGGAGCGGATTTTAGTTTCAACTTCAGATTTAGGGTTAATTTTGTTTGGAGTTGGCAACCCTAGACTAGACGTCACATCAAGTCACATGTAATGTAATAAATAAAAAATAAATACTTGTTTTGTCTTACTTAACATAAGTACAATCATCGACTTTCTTCAAAATTATTGGATAAAATGGTGTATGCTGTATAGGTACCTCACTGGTGCCGCAATGTGTAATCTATAAATAGTCCACAGAATCTGTTTGTTTAACACGCACAAGGCGAAAAATGAGGCGATACTTGGCTCGGAGAGATCCAAATGCCATTTTATCACATTAAAATTAATTATGTGTGTAGACCATAGAAGGTACATACCAGCTATTACTTACTATAAGTTTACATAGAACAAAGCAAAATAATATCTTTAATTCCTAACCTCCTGAATGTTCTGCACTCTAGGATTACAAAAAAATATTCTTTAAGTATAGTTTCTGTGCTGTTTTGTGGTATATCAGCTATGATGTTAAATTTCAGATGGAAAAAGACACACTACATGAGGTACAAAATGGGCTTTAGAAGATACTTTTCATAATTGGATGTGTCAACAAAATTTCACTGTCTAAAAGAATGCTAGACGCGGCACACTGAAAGATGATGTTATACCTAATACTACAAATAATTCAGACTTGAGGTATGATATCAGTTTATTAAAAAAATCATGATATTATCTATATAATTTTTTACACTTAAGCTATCTTAGGTACTTACTTATTTTGAATATTTATTTTTTCAGAATTACAAAAAAGCAGATGAAGAAACTATTACAGGTCCTCAAATACCTGCATAAAAAGCCATTGCTAATGAAGTCAGGCATTGTCAAAACGGCTGAGAGAAATACTGTTCATTTGTCACCGTTCATAGCTATTTCATCATTAAGCATTACGGACTCCGTTGAACAATTACTGTCTCAAAAATAATGTGTGTTTAATTGAAAAGAAACTTTTGTTGTTCAGTATAATTGTATAGTGATCTATATAAACTATTGAAGTATTTGTTAGAATAAGTAAATTATGACTGAATGTAATGTATAATATTCTTTTGGTAGAAAGTTAAATAAGTATTTTCATTTTTTGGGTGGTAGAGATAACAAAATTGATTAGAAGCTGTTTTATTAATTTGTGATTACATACAAGATGTTATTATGTTGCAAGGGAAATTAAAAAATATTTAAATAAAATAATTTAAACAGATTACATTGTGTATATTCATTGTTTGAGCCTTCCTGACATGAAAGCATGAAATAGCTATGTTACTATCTATAACTCAGGGAATAGTAATATTCACTTTAAAAAGTTGGTTGAAATTATCAATATATTTGTCAGAATATGAAAATAATACATTCAAAAATGTATAAGGCCTACCATTACAAATTTAAGATAACACACTCAAATCTAAATGATATGAATAAGACAAAAGCATGCATATAAAGAGAATCACAATCATTGTTTTGAAATACAAATTAATTTTACACACTAGCGGATAAAATAGACTTTTGTATGTACATGTTTCATTATATGATATTTTATTTATTTTTAATTTATTTAAATTTAAAAAAAAGATTAACATGACATTACAGTACAACCAATGCGTCATGAAACTTAGATTAAAATTAAAGGAAACATACAAAATTACATAGGAACAGTTGAGCACCTAGCATCCATCGCCTCACAGAATCTCAAGCATTCACTGCGCACAGCCACCCATCACCACCCAAACAAGTCGCACTCAGGTGTCGATGCCAGGAGCGCATTGAGAAGTGAGAGGGCTCGGGGCAGCGGCAAGTTCCTGAGCGACACGGTGGACGACGGCGGCACAGCCAACAGGTCGCGCTGGCGAGGTCTGAGGGCTATCCTTGGGACGTCCGGGACAGACAGTCGCACTAGAGTCGCACCGCTTTATATATTTATCACACCATCTGGTGTATGTACCTTCGAAGCTTTGATTGTGATTCGGCCATCTCTCATTTCACACCACAAGCTGTTCTTTCTGCTTCCCTATCGCTTCTTCTGTCCCTTATTGCCGGAGTCTGTGAATGTTTTTTTCATTGTTTCAACAAGCTTGTCTTTGTCTACGTTTGTCTTAATCTCAGCTGGTTGATCAATGTTAAAAGAGTGTAATGAGTAATGTATTAATACAGTATGTTGATATTTTAGCAATTGTAAGTTGTCTAATTTCCTCTTTTATGCTTCTGAAATAAATTCATATAAGGCCGATGAACTTGGTCTGTCAGGCACTTCCACAGCTACTGCACAGTGATGTTCTTCAGAGTAGCCCCTACTTTTTAGACAGAGTAGACCTTTTCCAGTAGCACTGTATCGAAGTACATGAAGGCTCCTTGGACCGACGATGGACCCACATCCAAAAAGTAACTGTATGCTCGCATCCTGCAGCCGAAGCACAACATCGACGTCACATTCGTTGACAATCAGTCACATTGTGCTGCTATGGTGTGGCTCGTACTTTGTATTCGGGGCACATCTTTGACTGAATCGTAGGCTTTTTCACACAGTGGATAACTTAATGCAATTTACAGTCACGTTTCTGTATAGCGTGGTTATTCTTCATATTATTATAGCCTTCGCTAATGTCTTGCAGACATTATTTGGATCACTAATAATTTAAAAACTTTATAAAACAAAAATTCTAATATGATTTCACCCTTCGATTTGGCAGTGAGAGTTTAAACTGCACTCGTTAGCGTATTTTTCGATAGTTTCGAGGTGGACCTGTCAGATCCGCCATGTTTTATTTTGGCTCTTACTCATTCTCTTAAGTTTAGTTAAAAAGAGACAGATTCATTGGTTTTGAACTCACACTACCACACTTTGTGAGTGTAGTAGTAGCTCGATTCGAAGCACGTTTGCTCGCTAGCGAGCATGGTAAGCGTATCGAAAGATTTCGAAGGCAACTCATGGTAGAGGTACAGTTCTTGGATTCCAAACCGCGAAACGTGTCGAGTAAGTTTTGTAATTTTGGAGGTGGTTTGTTATATTTATCTTTCTTTTTACTTATTAGCAAAGCGATATTATTATTATTTTAATTTTTATATGTTGGTTTTATATTCCACGCCTAGATTAGAGAGTATGTTGGTAGTCAACTTGTTGTAACTATAGTATACAGACAATTGCATAGAAAACCAAATTCCTATGGGGAGAAAGTCATGATTGTTGGAAAACTTTAAAAATGCAGTGCATCTTTTCTTTTGTTTCGTGAATTGATAACAACGCCACATGTTGGTCGGAATTGCTTTGCTGTTTCGTCATACCACACCTGGCCCTATTTATTAACTTTCATATAATAATAATAAGTGCACTGAAGAAGTGCAATCACCACCGTCTCTGATAGCTCCTACACCCGGAACAGTACAAGTACTATTGGAATCTTCAGAGCTCAGTAAAGCAGAGAGCATAAGTGGCAGCTCCGATGAGTATGAAACAGACACAGACGAAGATGATTGTTATGTCGCGCGTAGCTCAACACAGGGCTTACCACCGAGTACCGTGACCTTACGACCTAGAGACAAGACTAGCAAGACTGTTTCAACACCTAGTTATTTTTGTTCCGTTAAAAATCTCAGAGATCCAGAATCAGTAAAGGAAGCTCTATCCTCCGAAAATGCTGAGAAATGGAAAATTGCAATGGATGAAGAATACCAATCACTATCAAGAAATAATACCTGGAAGCTTACTGACTTACCAGCTGGAAAGAAAGCTTTACCTTGCAAATGGATTTTTAAAACAAAAACCGATGAAACTGGGGCTGTGAACAGATATAAAGCAAGATTAGTTGTAAAGGGCTATGCTCAGAAAAAAAAAGGTGTATAAAATATATATATATATATATTTATCTTCTTACACAGGAGGGACTATGGCTCCGTCAACTCCAACAACAACTTGGCTTACAGGATGAGTGTCCCCTATCTATTAATTGTGACAATCAAAGTGCAATAAGTTTAGCTTCTGTTGATTGTTACAAACCTAGAACAAAACACATAGATATTCGATTTCATTTCTTGAGAGATAATGTTAACAACAAAAATATTAATTTTGCATATTGTAAAGGTAGTGAAATGGTAGCTGACATTTTAACAAAGGGGACTACTTTAGAGAAACATTTGTATTGTATAAAGAAAATGGGTTTACATTCTAGAGGGGGTGTTGGATTATGAATGTAATATGTTTTCTTTATAAAGTTTAATTAGTAGTTTTGTGATTGTTTATGGTGCTCTACTTTGTCTATGGACGTCATTCGTTTTTTGTTCGTTCTTCTCATGTTCTCGGATAAATAACATCAAATATTTCAGTCTCAAGTTTATCTTTTATTTGCTATTAGTAACCAATATCCTTTGGGGGGATTGTAGGGATGTGACGACCCCATCGCCCGCTGGTTTTACCAGCGCAATCAGTCACGCAGGGCAGCTTATGACGAGGTGTTGGGGGGTAGCGACCCCACGGACCTGAGTGCTCCTGGGGGTCCTGATGGGGGGTGATGGGTCGGGGCCTCCGCCTCTGTCTTGCCTTAACCGGCCGGGCAGAGTGGAGTCGCGAGAGTTTCGGCTCGGGGGCGGATGTGGAAACGTAAGGGGTTAGTTGGCTGCGGTTTAAAGCCCAGTATTACACCTCTCCGCCCTTAGCCTTCCGCACTGGTGTTGCCCTTAGGCCACTCTATGTGTCGCTTTTTATGGGGGCCCATCTAGCGGGAGGCGAGTCATCGTCTACCAGTTTTTTTTGCTATGAGACACTTTTCTTGGTAGACGTCCGGCTGTCTCAAACAATAGCCCAGTAGTTAGTCCATCGCATTTCATGTAATATAGCCTAGTACCATGTTTAGACTCCATACAACCACAATAGTTTTTACATCTTGCGGGTGCTGTCTCTGTGTGCGTCCCATGACACAGGCAGGGGGAGCATCCGCATGGTGTAACCCCTTACATTTCATTAAATTGTCGAAAGGGCCTCTGCTCGTTGGCTTCGGCTCCGTGCACGCCTCCCAAAGGTCCGGGACACCATCGTCCCGTGAAAGGGTGCGACATACAAATAATAATAATATTATTATTATAGTGACTGTCTGTCATATAGTATACGTTTACACAATAACGGAAGTAAGGGAAGGTTATGCGGAAGAAGAAGCAAAGTTTTAAGAAATATGTATTTTATTAACTGTGATTAATATTAATAATCAGTATATAATTATTTATTTGACACTCTCTCAATATCTCTCTCCTTATCTCGTATTTTTTTTAATGTAGCAAAAACTATAAATAACCATACAAATCAAGATACAGTTCCCGATACGTTGACTGTGTAGACTGCTCACTGTAGGCGCTCGCATGCCGTAAATGGCAGAAAACTTCGGACATTAGTATATACCGCGATAGCGATCACCAATATGTCTTTATCGACATTCCAAGAAATATGTTCTTTATTACGATGCGTGGCAGCTGCCATTATTATAGGATAACTTGTTGTGACTATAATTTACAGAACTGTAAATAGGAGATATATGCGAGTTGGACTTAAAAGGCAGATACTAGAAGTACGTAGCTTCATACTATTGAAGTCGTAGCCCTCATTTATCTTTTCCCGGAGTGTTAATGGGAATGAAAATATTTTGTGATTGAAACCACTTTTGAACAGCGGAAGAGGGAATCGAGCCCGGTACCTCTAGATTACCGGTCCAACGTGTCCACCGCTTCACCATTCCAACGCCAGGAGACCTTTCGATTTTTTCTTATACTTTGTGTGTTGATCTCTGCATTGTTTATTTGAAAGGCTATAGCGACCTCAATGTGAACACGTGATAAGGACAAATAAACCACTGCTAATTTTCCCATAGTCTATCAGTTTGCGTTAAGTTTGCACCTGGTGACTGTGGAGTCGGATATAAATGACGTCAAACAAATCGAGGTTTCGTTCTAGACGATTTCCTCCTCCGAAACTTTACTAATCGTAACAAAATTAAATCTCATGAACCGTGATAGTTAGACAGTTGAAAAGGGGTTTCCCATACAACAAACGTGATCGGTTGTGTTAACTTTGTACCTCATTTGTATCCGGCGCCATACGTACCAGGTGCAAACTTAACTTAGCCCGCACAGTTAAGATGGGATAAGAATTCACACAGAAACGCGACTCGTGTTAATTATGGGAAAACCTTATAAAGTGGCGAGCGAGAACTGTACAATTTTGCATAATGAATCATTTTCATGCTGTAAAGCAACAGCAAGAGGCAATTATCGTTAAAAAGCATTGCATCAAATCTTTGGCCGGTAAGAGTAACCAACAATCTTAGGACTTATTTGATGATCCTGAAAAATGCAGGTGTTTTTAAGTAAATGCGAGTATAAACATAATAGGCACACCATACCTACATGCCATTTAGTTGAAGCTATACTCTAGACTTTTTAGGGTTCCGTAGTCAACTAGGAACCCTTATAGTTTCGCCATGTTCGTCTGTCTGTCTGTCCGTCAGTCCGCGGCTTAGCTCCGTGATCATTAGTACTAGAAAGCTGAAATTTGGTATGAGAATGTGTATGTATCACGCCAACAAAAAGGTAAAATAAAAACCAAATAAAATAAACTTATCTTCGGGTATCTCGTACACCTAAAGTGGAGGTGTTTTTTTTTCGTTCCAACACTAACTAGTGTGTGGGGTGTGGTTGAATAGGTCTTTTAAAAATTGTAATAGGGGTCCCCGAACATTATTTTTTGATAAAGTTAGCAGTTTTGTAAATATTCACTCCAGGAATCCAAAAATGTGTGTCCCCCCTCTAACTTTTCAACCACGGGTCAAAAAAATTATGGAAAAATTCATGAAAATGAGGCCTTACAAGTACTTTAAATTAAAACTATATTTAATAAAATCGGTAGAGCCGTTTTTGAGTTATCGCAAAATTTTATAATTTTCTTTAAAATGACGTAAGTGCCGCGCGGAGTCCTTATACTTCGAACGTTACACATATTAGTTCTATTTTTCTTAATCAGATTCAAAGTATTTGACTTAAAACTTAAAAGTAATGTTTAATTATCAAATTGTAGTGTTAGACATCTGTCACTGTCAGTGTGAGGAGCAACAGATAAAAGCAATACTGTGCGTTTTGTTTTTGCTGCGGCAAAATTTGTTTTCTTTTTTTTAATGTCTTAACTAAATCTTTTATATTAATGTCCTGACTGCTGGCGGGTGGAATTTGGACATTCTATTTTTTTTTTATTTATTATATTGTATTGTATTTATTATATTTTATAATTTTTATGGCACATTTAAATGTTAGCACTTCCAGTAGTGATTGCAATGTAATTTTTTTGTCCTGTTCATCTAGTAACGTTAGTGATAATGACAGCTTTCATAGTTTACCTCCTTCTCTTCACGATTTCTTAGCAGCACAATTGAACGATGTTCCTAAAAAATTTAATATTATTCACATTAACGCTCAAAGTATTCCCGCTCATTTCACGGATTTATTAGTAACGTTTGATCTTCAAAATGTTCATGCGATTCTTGTCTCCGAATCTTGGCTTAAGCATTGTCTTCCTTCTACTTCATATTCTTTGCCTGGCTTTACTTTGATTCGGAACGATCGCACTTTAAAAGGTGGCGGCGGAGTTGCTATTTATCTTCGGTCTCATATCCCCTTTTCTATTGCTGGTATGTCAGTGGAATCTCCCACTTCCGACGCCGCAGAATATTTATTTCTTGATATTACTATTTCTCATTCCAAATTTCTTCTCGGTGTATTTTACTCACCTTCTCTTAATATCAATTACTTCGCCTCTTTTGAGAAACTTCTCGAGGATATTATGCCTTCTTTTAATCATCACGTCATCATGGGAGATTTCAATACATGTCTCCTCAAAGATGACCATCGGTCAAAATCTTTGAAATCTGCCGTAGATGCTTGCAATTGGAGCATTCTCCCTTCTAGAGCTACGCATCACTTTCCGAATTGCCTTCCTTCACTTCTTGATCTCTCCCTGACTTCCTCAAAACCTCATGTTGCTAAATTTAGACAGTACCCCGCGGATGCATTTTCGTATCATGATTTACTTTATTTATCATACAAAATTCGTCCGCCTAAACTTAGACCCAAAACCATATTTCAGCGTAATTTTAGTCGGATGGATGTGGATAAGCTTCGTGATGATGCGTTGAAGGCTGACTGGAGTGTCGTGTTTGCGGCTAATACTGTTGATGAGAAAATTTCATTATTCAATTCGCTTCTCACTCAGCTCTATGACGCGCATGCTCCAGTACGACCTATCAAGGTTAAACATCTTCCTGCTCCCTGGTTAACCGAGGAAATTAGATCGCTCATAGAGAAAAAGAATTTATCTAAGTCTAGGTTTAAACTTGACCCCTCTGATAAAAACAAAGCGCGTTACCACACTTTGCGGAACCGTTGTAGCACTGTATTTCGAGACGCTCAAAGGCGCCATATTCATCAGTCTGTTGAAAATGGTGACCCTGCTAAAGTGTGGAAGTTTCTTCGGTCACTCGGAGTTGGTAAAACTCAGCAAAACTCCTGTTCTAAAGATGTCGACACTGATCGGTTGAATCAGCATTTCTCCTCTTCTTCTATCTTCAGTGGCCCTACTAAAGTCAGGAACCTCAGTTATCTTCCATCTCTCCCAACTCCTGACTTCAGTCCCTTTTCTCTTACTCAATTTTCCGACAGTGATGTTAAGAAGAACGTACTATCAATTACTTCCAACGCCGTTGGTGTCGATGATGTCAGCCGGAATATGATCCTTCCCATTCTTGACCTCCTCGTGCCTGTCATTACCAGCATCATGAATGCTCCAATTTCATCTAGTATATTTCCTGCTATTTGGAAAGATGCTGATATAATTCCCTTACCTAAAAAGTCCAATCCTACTTTTTCTGACTACCGTCCCATTTCCATTCTTCTTTCTTATCCAACGTCCTTGAGCGCTTGGTGTTTCAGCAGCTTTCATCTGTCCTTAATCGTAATGATCTCCTGAATCCTTACCAGTCTGGTTTCAGATCTGGTCATAGCACGACTACTGCTCTGATAAAAATTACGGATGATATTCGGTCAGGTATGAGTGAGCGGAAGTTGACGGTGCTAACGTTGCTTGATTTTAGCAACGCGTTTAGTACCGTAGATTTTGACATATTATTGGCGATATTACGTTCTCTTAACATATCTCCTGCGGTTATTGATTGGTTTCATAGCTATCTAACTGGTCGTCGGCAGCGTATAAAGGTGGATAAATACTTCCCGTTCTTCTTGGTGCAGTACGTTGGCCGGCGTTCCGCAGGGCGGCGTGTTGTCTCCATTGTTGTTTTCTATTTTCATTAATTCCATTACTAGTAATTTATCTTCTTCTTATCACCTTTATGCCGATGATCTTCAAATATATTCGCAGGGTGTACCTACTCGGTGATCTACCATCCGTCATATCCTCGACTAATTGTGATCTGGAGCGTATTTCAGACTGGAGCAGTAGCTACGGTCTGAAAATCAACCCTGCCAAGACTCAAGTTATAATCATTGGTAGCGCGAAGATGATCGCAAAAATTGACTTCATAAACCTCCCACCTATTTTGTTCAATGGCATTCTGATTCCTTTCTCTCATCAGGTTAAAAACCTGGGTGTTATTATAGATTGCACACTTTCTTGCGTACCACAGCTTGGTGAGGTTAGTAGGAAGGTGTTTGCCGCAGTAGGTTCTCTGAGGAGGCTTCGTTATTTCCTACCCATTGCTACTAAAATTACGCTTGCTCAGACATTACTCCTTTCTATTTTAGATTACGCTGATATTTCCTATATTGACCTTTCCGAGGAGCAGCTTAACAAACTTGAGCGTATTCTAAACATCTGCATTAGGTTCATATTTGGGTTACGCAAGTATGACCATGTTTCCAGTTTCCGTTCACAACTCAAGTGGCTCCCTATCCGTCTTCGTCGTAACTTTCACACACTTTCACTTGTCTATAATATTCTTTTTAACCCTGCAACTCCCCGCTACCTTAAAGATCGTTTTAGTTACCTCACATCTGCAAGGTCCGCTCAAAATTGTATACTCACTGTTCCGGCATCAAAGTCAAAATTTTATTCTAATTATTTTACTGTGCAAGCTATTTTACTGTGGAACTCGCTTCCGCTGGATCTAAGACAAGCTAAAACTTTGGCAATTTTTAAATATAAACTTAAATATCACTATTTATCTCTACCGTAGACTAATCCTTTAATAATTCTATGCTGTCGTTTTTCATTATAAGTCTAATGTTGCTGTGATATTCTTTTCATTCTTCCTTTTTGTATGTATGTACGTTTATGTATGTTTATATATATAGATATTATTTGTGTATGTGTATGACCTATCTGTCTTTAATATTTTGTTTGTCGTTTATTTATTATTTCTCAAATTACTTAAAGTTCTTATCTCACCACCTACTATTTTCTGTTTAATTTTGTTTTCTCCGCCACCCAAAGGTTTTCTGGAAGAGATCGCTCTTTAGCGATAAGACCGCCTATTGTTTACCATTATTTAATTTATGATTTCTCATGTTATATTTTTCTTGTTGGTGTGCAATAAAGAATTGTTGTATCGTATTGTATTAGTTAAGTGTCATACTGCATTAAAACATTCCGCTCAATCTGGCGCGTATAATCGATAACTTCCAGAAGGTAATAAGTAATTAGTTACTTTGGTGTTTACGACCTTTTTATAGAGCTTGAAATCTTTCTCGTAGGTAATTTAAACCTCGGGCTTAAAACAGCTGTGTCTATGGTGAAGAATGGGCAACTACGGATTCCTGCACTGAGCGTGGCCCGACATGCTCTTGGCTGTGTTTTTTTTAATTTAGATTTTTTAATATCCCATCAGTGTTGTAATATACCGATTTACAGATAAAATAACTAAAATTGCTGGGGCACAGATATTCTAGCCAGACTGTAAATAATCAAGCAGTTCAATCAATACCATATATGGCTATGAGAGCCTCGCAATTTTGTTTCGATTTGGCTGAAATATGACACTTTTTACGTTTTCAACTCCGCCATTTTGAAAAATTTCGAATAACGGAATCGAAAAAAGGTTCTGTGTAATTATGTAACCTTCTTACAGCATTTCACGAGAATCAGTTGACAATTGCGACCTGTAGGCGAGGACGTCCAGAAAATTGGACAATGGACAATGGCCAAGTTGAAAGGAAGATACCTACATCGCTCGCTCGGTCAAAAATTACGTGCATATAAACTCATAGGCCCAGAGCCAAGAGTCCAAGACTAAGATTAAAATTATCTGCGTAAAATAATTTCGCGATTTAATTTCATAGATTATTATCGCTTTTATAAAGGCTGTCATAAATAATGACGTGACTTTGTGCTTGAAGACAACATAATTTTTACGAATCCTAAAAGATTATTTATTTCAAAAATATGTACCTTCGAAATATATTTAAGTCATGACAAGAAGTTGAGCATAAATATGCGTGATAAACCCTGCAAAGCTGTTAAATCCATTCATAAGAACTCGGAATGTTTTCATTCTATTCGTTTTACAAGACGTCAGCTACAAAGCAAAAGTAAGTCGTAATCTGATCTGAAATTCATCTCTTAAACACGCACAAATTCTGAAACATTTACGTACAAAGTTTATTTTAGTTTCAAAAATGTTTTAAAATTTTAAGTATATAATTAAAATTAATTATGAAAGTCTAGACGTTAGTGTTCACTTGGGTGGTATTTACTTACTGGCTATGCCTAAATAAGCGATTGTTGGAAATTATTACCGTGGAAGTGGGCCGGCTGTACTGTACAATGGGTAGAAGGAGCACTCCATCCCAGCCCTATTATTAAGTTCTTGGGGGTATATTCGCTAATGGTGCTCGGTACCTGACTAATCTTTGGATAGCTTGTATTGTGTACAGCGTGCGTAACTAAACTAGTTAATTAGTTACTCGGCTAATAATTAATCTACACGGAGCTCGTCAAATACTGAAGTTGCTGGAAATTGGATAAGTTTAGTTGCGTTCGTAATTTTTCAGTGTACTTTGTTGCTAACACATAATTATTAGGCATGGAGCTACTTCTTAAAATAATTCTAAGACCTAAGTTTTAGGTTATCAGTGTAGTGTTCACTAGGGTTTCCTATTGGGATACTTTAATAAACACATTAATCGGGCTTTCAATAAACCTGCAGTGCGTCCGCCACCGGTGACGTCTGTCAATGTAATGACCGGTAGCTGGTGGAACGAGGGTACATTTTATTATCTATAAATGTCTATATACTACAATCATCACCATATGTATTCCCTCTAAGAAATTATTCTTTATTCAGTTGTAAAGTTTGAGACACATGAGAACATTGAGATTAAGGTGTTACATACAGTGATTTGTCAGACCATGATGCCCTGTAAGTGCGACTTAATAAGACTTGTTTGTAGGCATATTTTGAAGTTTAGACTGAAACTTTATTTTCTAATGCGTTAAACCAAGGTGATTTCAGGGCAGTTTCTTGCATGAAGTTTTAATGTACAGGCGATTCAGAGTAAAGTAAACCCAAATAATCAATATATATGGATCGCTATTGCTCTTGTTATTTAAACAGTACATTACTGACGAGGCAGGGAAAAGTCTGTTCGTGGATGAATGATTTCGGCTACGCCAAGGCTACGCCTCGTCCTTCAATAATACGAATCTGCGAACTGACATTCCCGCCGAGGCTTGTATAGTGATTTTCTCCAAATATGCTTGGAAATAATCCCCAATCTACATTTTTAATTTAACATATCCGTGCCATGAAGTTCATTTGGTACATATTTTTTTAGCAAAATGAAAAAGTCGGGTCCGAATCATATGTTTGATTTAAAACAAAATATATGAATAGAATTAAAATTGTATGAAAACACAATAATAAAAAATATGCACATAATTATTAATTTTAGTTAAAACAACAACTTCTAAACGCACAGATTTTTTTTAGAAACCATACCATATTTATCATTCAGAGAAGATCATAAGTTCAAAATAACTCTTATATTGATTTGGACACAATCATTTCTGTTATATTTTTAATTTGTTTACGTTTGGTACACTAACTATTTTTCAACTCATTCATTAAATACCATCACATTATTAAAATTAAAACTTTCGTGAGAAATCCATCCCTAATAAATACCTAACTAAGAATCATGAAAATAAATTAACCGCAAATAAGATTATTAATTAAATTGTTTGTCCGTTATTCGAAATTTGTCGACATTTAAAATACATTGACAGTAGCAGAGCACAAAAATGTTCAGTGGAAAAACTAAACGCAGAGAACAATTAAAAAGTTTATACTAGTTTTTATTTTTTAAATTTAGTGGACAATTGGCTGTATAGTGAATTATCAAAGTCTTTGAAAAAAAAGTATAAATGCAGTAACCCGCCAAATTAAGAGTACCCTTGTGTGAGACGTCATAAACGGAAGATGTGTTTTTTACTTAATCGTCTTATTTAAATAATATTGATTTCCCGGCTAAGGTCAATAATATTTTTTTTTTTATTTGTATAAACGCTTTATAAAAATAATGAACGATTTCGCGGTCCAGTTTTACTACATTAATGGGAACATTTCCAAGCAAGTTGGAGAAAAATAAGTTACTGTATTGTAAGAGGTCGGGGTAGTTACATTATCCTTACTAGATTATTTTGTCCACTTGTACTATTAAATTACCTAATATAATATATGTTTAAAAAGATACACATTCATGATTTATCTGCTTTTGTATAAAGCGTTTCGTGTCGTTATTTTAATGAATTGAAGTTACCTCGCAGAGTTGAAGTAGGATCACCGACTTCACGGTACACTCTTTTTGATAATATACAACCGAATTGAGAAGCTCCTCCTGTTTTGAAGCCGGTAAAACGTTTTATAAATTATCAGACTCTTACGAGTCAGTTGTCATGAAATACATTGAGCAGCATTGAATCGTTGAATTGATTTCATATACCTAGTATTTTATGCAATCGTTGCACAATGAAGGTTCTTAAAGTCGAGTACCGCGTTTAGTAGGGTGTTGCTTATTTTCTAACCCCCTACTCTCACCCCCTCATTCTGTTCTAGGACCCGAAAAAACGTCTCTGATTTTTTATTTAATTTTTTAATTCAGTCGCTACCGGCAAGTAAAAAATCTGAAAAAGATATAAAAAAAAAAGTTTTTTTCTTTGTATCATAATACTTACAGAACGTACATAATTGTATTAAAAAAAATATAGAAAAAAAATATCTAGTTCAATATGAACGACCAAATTTTTTTTCTGATACACAGAATAATTCACTTGATATTTAACTAGATTGATACATTAGGCTATTCAAACAATATCACTGCAAAAAAAATTAAAAATAAAACTATGTGAACCGAGTTTTATTAACATTTATCTCGGATTTTTAATGGGCGGTAGCGACCCTTAAAACTGAATTTAAAAAATAAATAAAAAATCAGTGACGTTTTTTCGGGTCCTAGAACAGAATGAGGGTGTGAGAGTACGGGGTTAGAAAATAAGCAACACCTTAGCGTTTAGGCTTGTCGAGTGGTCTAAGTAAGGTACGAGATTTTAAGTCCTAAATTGTGTAACTATTGCATACAATACTTTTTATACGAGCAAAACGCAGTTTTTTTTTACTTTAATCGTTATTCTCTACTATGAATTTTTATTTTGATGTAACCTTTTTCGTTCAACTAAAACTGACCTATTAAAAAAATATGATCGCGATGGTCATGGCAGGTGCCTCGTGATTGGTAAAATTTTTTGACAAGTAATTTCAACCAACCAGTGAACAGTAGCGTGCTTTTTTTAAATCAAATATGCTGATGTTCTCTTTTTTAGGGTTCCGTACCCAAAGGGTAAAAACGGGATCCAATTACTGAGACTTCGCTGTCCGTCCGTCCGTCCGTCCGTCCGTCTGTCACCAGGCTGTATCTCAACAACGGTGATAGCTTGACAGTTGAAATTTTCACAGATGATGTATTTCTATTGCCGCTATAACAACAAATACTAAAAATAAAATAAAATAAATATTTAAGGGGGGCTCCCATACAACAAACTTGTTATAGATTATATGTATGTATAGGTACGGAACCCTTCATGCGCGAGTCCGGCTCGCACTTGCCCAATTTTTTTTATTAAATTATTAGAGTTGAGTAGAGAGATTTCTTATGGATATTAAAGTACAGGATTAAAAAGTGCGTTATTGTGATTTTGTCTGTGAGATTATAATTGACAGATTAAAGTACGCAATATAATTATATAATATTAATAAATATCCCTTTGAAATAATTATGCAGGCAATGCGTGCTAGGCATAATTACTTTTAGAGGATTCACACCGTAATTGATGAAATCCCTTCACATCGCATGTTCCCAAATTATTACTGAACAACGTTATTGCGTAAAATAAAGTACATTTAAATACTTATGCCTGATTTTATGTTCTATTCTTATGCATCATGTTATTTAGTTACAAATAGATACCTACGCTAAGTTTCGTCCATAACTAACAGCGTTTATAAGTACGAGTAATTCCAAATAACGACCAAAGAGCACTAAGATTCTCTCTTATGGTATTTTTTAAAACCGTCTGAGAACTCAACCGTTATTTTATTGGCTGTTTGCGTACAACGAGACGTATCGAGTGCTGCTAGAACTGGCTATAAACGCGTCCCGATTTCACCCGAAGGGGAAAGGCCCCGCTGATGGCGCTGATACGCTGGTGCGTGCTGTTTTGCTATTAGCACGGCTCACGGAGCGTTCTCAGTCTGCCCATCTTGCGACGACGACGACGGCGAAGGTAACTTTGTTCTTTTGTGAGAAAACACAGTGACACTTTTAGACAGTCGATCACTATGATTTTTTCACCGCGACGTTATTTCTGTCCCTACTATTGTTTAAGTAAAGGTTAACTGGAAGAGATCCCTTATAGGGATAAGTTCACTTTTGTACCTATATGTTATTTGTAATAGATGTTTTTGTGTACAATAAAGTGTTTACTTACTTACTTAAGTCTAAACTAAAAAGCATGACAGCATGTAAAGGACACACAGTAGATTTATTATCTTTGTTTTGTATTTTATCCAGCTTTCTTATTGTGTTTAGGTGTAAAAAAATTATAAATAGAAGTGTATTAATCGCTAAAGTCTCTCACTGGGCAGGCTGAACATCAGCGCTGAAACCGCGTCGCAACACAGCGGCTCGCCTTCCAGCAGATTGCTGAGCTTTGTCCTTTTGCCATTCTTATTTCAGTACCTAAATAATTTGTCTTCCATCTCATTTTATATTTTGTTAATTTATCTTTTAATCTGCGTAAATCGGTGCTATGTTATTATTGTGAAAATGAAAATGAAAATATTTATTTCCTTAAAAAAGTTTACACAAAATAAGCATCAAGGTTGGGACTTCCTATTAAGTATGTAGATACCTGTGCCAGGGAGTCCCGCTCCTCTATAACTGAAGTAGTTATATAAAAGAAAATATAAGCTAATTTATATTTAGTAATAACAAACTAAAATATTTGGAAAATGTAGTTAAATAGTGTGCATAACCATTGTGTTGTAATAAATGTATCTTATATTTTTATTTCGAATATCGCAACTTAGGTAGGTACGTAATTTGAAATATTTGGATTTAAAAGTTATTTATGTCCATCCATTTCGAAACGAAAACCAATTATCTAAATAACACCAAACGCGTCTAAAATGTTGTAACTCACTATTCTTTACATATAAATTAAATCAGTGAACTGTAACTTGTCTTCCGCATCAATTAGAGTGCATTGTAAATAAAACAGCCGAACCGCATTAACGTCGCAATATTATTATGTGAGTCGCGTTTACCATTTCACAAAGTACTCCACTAATTGAGCAATATGCAGTTGGCAATAAAAATGTGCAGTTCGAGTATATTGTGACTCGTTTACGTAACGGAGAAACAGTTGTCCGAGAGCGAGTGTGGTGCGTGTAAGTGCTCCAGATCCCCCCTCCCCAGCTCGACCGAGAGACCTTTCTCCGCTAGCCAGCCAGTGACACAGTGACCGTGTTACTGCAGGGCATATGCCATGCACCACAATAGTGTCCTCGTGCCGCTACTGGCAGTGTACTTGTACTCGGTAGCGTCAGTGCCACGAGCCGCCGCGCAAACTCCGACCGACTCGGATCTATCTTTCGCCGAAAGCGTCTATGTCAAACTATCCGGCGCATGTGAGTGTTAATGATACAGTGATATATGTAAGATTTATTTACATAAGCGCTACATAATTCCTGTTTTTTACAGGTAGAGCGATCATGGACCTGCGATACAGTGCAATGAATATTAATAATGAATTGGTGAAGACAATGAAAATTGTTTGGATTGATGGGAATAAAACGAAGACTTTTCCTGTAGATGAATCGTTCAAAGCCTTGACGACGGGTTTAATGTTCGATATCACCAGACAGACCAAGGTTATTATCCACGGATATAAAGACAGTTCACAGTCACAAGTGCCACTGGAGATGGCTAAAGCGTACAGTGAGAAAGCTATGTTTAATGTGTTAATGGTCGACGCAGAAGAAATGATAAATAAAGGATATATATTTTCCGTACACAATTCCCGTCTGGTCGGAAAACGGCTCGCTAACATTCTAGCCAATTTGGAAAAATTTGGAACTAATGCAGAGGATTTTCATCTTCTTGGCATCAGTCTTGGAGCGCACATCGCCGGATGGGCCGGGAAATATTTTCGACGATACAAAGGCCGCAATCTAGGTCGCATTACCGGATTGGATCCTGCCGGCCCGTGTTTCTCGTATGCATATAGCGACCAGAGATTGGATAAAATGGACGCTAATTATGTTGACGTAGTACATTCGAATAGATTAGTGCAAGGTGTCATCGAGTCACTGGGCCATGCGGACTTTTACGTGAACGGTGGAGGTCCGAATCAACCGGGTTGTTTTTCGCCCTCGTGTAGTCATCTGCGCGCGGCTCAAGTGTACACGGAGAGCATTAGAAAACCAAAGTCTATTGTTGCTGTTAAATGTGAGAGCTGGCAGTCTTTTATGGCCAATAAATGTGCAGAAAACGATTTTGCGGTGTTAGGTTATGGGTCGTCTTCCACTAGTCGGGGTTTATATTACTTGCGCACTTCCGGGAGTGCTCCCTTTGGACTCGGTATGAGTGGAACTAAAAATGTTAAAACTAGCCAAGATAAATGGTTAAGAAGTTTAAACCTAACTTAAGTGATGATTGTAGTTAATGGTTCCTAAAATTCTTGTAAATTGTTGCCATAATATTGTTTTTATACGTAAATGATTTAAAAAAATATTCTGAAATAATCACGGAATTGTTTTCTTTGAATCAACCATGTGCTAAGCCAAGCAGTAGCTATATATAGTCGGAATAATTAATTGGATACCAAATTCTGTAATCGCGTACATCACCTAACCGGGGGGGTATTCGACCAATTTTAGAGATACAATGGAGATCTCTCCTTTTCATCGCCATCCGTCACTTTTGACGTGTGCCTACTTGACAAGTGGCGAAATCCCTAGAATATCGCAACTTCGTCAATTCGGACGCGCTAAATTTTCGTTTCCTTTGTATGTGACGGCATAAATAACAGGCGCATACCTACTTTAAATTGACCGCGTAGTGCGTGAAATTAGTCCGTTACGTTTCATTCAAAACAGAAATTCATATGCATGAATAACATTTTTGACAATCATTATCGCCTTCGTATTTCCAAAATTGAGATGAGATATAACAGTTATCTAATAGAGATGTGACGTTTGGCGTTCACTTAAACGGCATTCTCGAATTGGGCCCCAGAATGAATATTAACCCTTTACCGCATATAGGAAAAAAATAGTTGTTTGAATTTGAACCTTGACCTGTGCCAATAAGGTCCAAGTTCATATCTGCCATATATGGCTTCGTATGCGGTAAAGGTTTAACCATAATCATGATTTTGCCTAATAAGGAGCTATATCTTAATTTATTTGTTAGGCACGACCGTAATAAATAATCCAATGACACATTTTCGGCATCCTACTAAAAATATCGGTTGCGGAAGCGCAGCCAATTAAGTAAGTGCTTGCAGATAGGAACGGTGAGTGTGGCGGTTACGGTAACCGCAAGATTTCGTAATTTCGGAACCAATCGTACCGTGACCAATAAAGGCTATTTGGTAACCCAAGAATAGTCACAGATTGTTTCGCGAGATGTTTCCACGGTTGAGTGATCTTTCTATACCCACGATCGTAAAGATTCTAATTTAAAATTCTGATTGCTCAACAAGTAAATTAGATCCCATCAAAAAAATGACATGTCTAAAAATTGCAAGTCTCGCAAACTCTTCTACCGCACAAGATCGTGAAATCCATACATATATTATAAATGCGAAAGTGTGTCTGTCTGTCTGTTACCTCTTCACGCTTAAAAAACTGAACCGATTTAGATGAAATTTGGTATATAGATAGTTTCAGTCCCGGGGAAGGACATAGGATACTTTTCATCCCGAATAAATTTAGTGTTCCCGTGGTATGGAGCGGGTAACACCGCGGGGCACAGCTAGTATAATATAAAACCAAGTGGGTTAATTAATTTGATGTCCTCTATTTATGAAAAATATAAATATGTGTAATATATGTGTTATATGTTGTTCGTGTTTCGAATCAGTTCGCGATTTCCGGGCAATGTTTTGTGAGTAAACCCGTTTCATATGCATTTCAATGTGTCTGAGCTGTGTTCTACGTAAAATGTGTAATACTGATACGGTGACTATAATGTAATATAATTCAGCGTAAATATATGACAAAGCTATTGAATATTTCCATAGTTATAGATACTCCATAATTGATCTGGCTCGATAGACACAATACGATACAAGGATCAAACACAATGTAAAATTACCTACCATCTTACCGGACTTGAATCGAATCTTTTGTCTTACCGGGGCGAGTGCACAGCCAGTTGTGCCAAAACAAAAGGGGTTTGTTAAGAGGGTGGTAAATGATGAAATATTAAGCTTGATCTTTGTGTCGTATCTACTCGCACCTTAGTGGCAAATCCACTCTATATGTTGCTAATGTAGAAGCAAAACACTACGTTCTTATTATTTATTTAAGAGGCAATCTTACACAAATCTGCCTAGTTCCAAACTAAGCAATTACTTGTACTATGGGTAAGTAAGTAAGCTGGAGTTGACTTTAACGACATGGTTGGCGCAGTGGTAAAGTAACTACCTACTGAGCCGGCGGTCCTGGGTACGAATCCCGGCTAGGTCAAATATTTGTGTGACGAACTCGAATATTTGTTCCTGATTCTTGGATATTTTCAATGTATTTACCTATATTTAAGTATATAATGAAAAATGAAAATGAAAATGAAAAAAGTATTTATTGTCTCCACCACAAAGTATACAAGTAGTTTGTACAATAGTAGTAACACTAACAGTAACTAGTTAACAAAACATAATATTAATGAGCTTATGAGTAGGTATAATAACTTGTGCGGTGGAAACTGGTGCCCGAACTAGGCAAAACCTGTATGTCAGGTCACCAGGTCCTACCCTCAGATATCTATAGCAACATTTTTAGGAAAGGAATACACTTTTAATAACTTACTATGTAATAATTAGAGTAGGTACAATCAAACATGCCTTTGTTCAAAATAATTAATAAAATAATAAGTATGTCTCTCGCCGTCTAGTGCCCATGTAACACAAGTAAGCTTGTACGTACAAGCTTACTGTGGGACTAGGTCGATTAGTGTGAGGATGAGTATGAGTATGATGTCCGATATTGATTTATTACTAGCTGCGCCGCCGCGCGGTGTTACTCGCTCATCCCACGGGAAAACAATTTTTTTCGGGATAAAAAGTAGCCTATGTGTTATTCCAGGGCGTCAGCTACCTTCATACCGAAACTTATCAAAATTGATCCAGCCGTTTGAGCGTGAATAAGTAACCAACATAAACACATTCACAAACTTTCGCTTTTATAATATTAGTGTGATTATTTACTAAGTGCATATCAAAGAACGTTTTCGTTGCCCATTGAATTAATTTGTTATAATAAAAGGTATTATTTCCCGGAGGATCAGGATTATATCCCGGAATAGAATATTATGATCCCATATTCTTTTACGATACCCATATATTTAAGAGTTTAGCTTGTCTCGTAACTTTTTGCCGTAAAGGTCAGCCGTTCTGCCCACGACATAGACGATAATTATATATAAATGTTAATTACTGACCACCAGTGTACATTGCTACTGCATAGTAAACTTTTATCTACATTTGAAGCGCAGTCGATGTTGGTATAGGTAATATTTTAGGGTTCCGTAGGTACTTGGAACCGGACCAACGGAATTAATCCATCCATCCATATCCATCCATCCATCCATACTAATTATAAATGCGAAAGTGTGTCTGTCTGTCTGTTACCTCTTCACGCTTAAACCGCTGAATAAATTTTGATGGGCATGGATATAGTTTAAGATCCGAGGAAGGACATAGGATAGTTTTCATCCTGGAAATTATACCTAAAAAGATTGAAAAGTGAGTAAGTAATTCATGATGACATTGATGACCCTGTAGGAAATGTAATTATTAGACCAATAGCACAATTGCTCTTACATTTGCTTAGGCGCTTTTAATAATCCTTTTTATTAATTAAGGTGATTAGGTGGATATATATCTATCGTGTTGTACGAGGTTGCTTCGATACTTCCAAGTTCCACGCGGACGTAGTCGCGGGCAAAAGCTAGTTAATAATAATAAGTATATTTCATATTACAATTCGTCGATACAACAAGTAATAACAATTGATAAACAATTAAAAGTTATTGGGATAAAAAATTGCTATATTGTGTGAAATAATCGTGTTTTCGCGGCGTTTCTTATGTAGATACTTAATGGCCTTATCTTATCACACTTGCGATTTGCGAGCGAATTTTGTATGAAGGCGATCGCGCAGCGAGTTCGCTGCGACGCTTTTTAGTAGAGAAAAATCGCTCGCAAATCGCAAGTGTGATAATTACCTAAGTACCATATACTCGTAAATAAGTAGGTAGCCCCTAATGCTCGAGTCCAACTCCCACTTGGCTGGATTTTTATTAAAATATCTCCCAAGCCATTATAAGTTGTAAGTTAGACCGAGTATTGCCATTTTACTTAATTAAATTATGGAGTATCGGAACCGTAGAGTATCGCGACGAAGTTCTTGTTATTGTAGTACAATTTGGCCTGAACTTAATTGGCTTGGTCTTGGTTTGAATTAAATTCAGAGAGCGAGCTTCTGTACGGGAAAAAACTTAACCTCATAGTGAACAATAGAATTTACCCGCAATTTCATCGGTGGCGGTACTATTGTAGCCATAATATAGTAAATAAGTAACTGATTTTTCCTCTCATTTCTAGATACACCTACGCTAAAATTGGTTAAAATCTATAAAAGAACCCCGCACAAAATGATCGGTAAAAGCCTAATACTTTGATCAGCTGTGTGAAGTTGCAACTTTAATTAATAACTAGTTTTTAAGAAATGAATATTTTTATGTTCAATATTTATTACTTATAGAAGTGGGTCAACAATAAATAATTCCATTGTCTGTGACGGTGACAAAGCCACACATTTTTTTTAGGGGAAACAGTAACGTTCATAACAACTTCTTCTACCTTTACTCTTACAAACACCCAATCCCAATTTTATAACAAGTATACTCCATCTGTCACTCATACTCGCAGTTTGTCATAACGTGACGGATGCTTTGTCACTTATTTATCGCGTGATAAAAGCAACCATCATAGGCCCGCATTGGACATGTTGGTAAAACGACTACTTACTTATTAATACGAAATTTTTATACAAAGTGCACACGATTTCACTCTCGAGGGCACGGGAACTTATATTTAACTTCAAGCGAACGAAACAATTAATTGTGTGTTGGAATAACAATACCATTCATGGGCAGTAAGGCGAATATTCAGGCGTTTACGCGCCTCTGGCTTCAGACTAATTAGATTGCGGTCGGAGGCTGGTACAATGGAAATTGTATGGATTGTTAGGTACCTATATTATTGTTCATGTAATAATTTACCTGAAGTGAAGTTTTCATTATGTGTGCTTAGACTGAACTTAGACTTAAGAGGAAGTATTCTGTCAGTAATTGTATGAGGTTATGTAAAAATCGACATTTCTATCGGTTCCATCGACTTTTTGTAGAATACTGATAAGAATAGCAATTTTACTTAATAAGATAAAAAAGACTAGTCAAACCACGCTAACTTCCAAGCATATGAACTGTCAAACCATACAAAGTGAGTCAGTTTGTATGGACTGACAGTTCATTTGCTTGAAAGAGTTAGCGAGGTTTGACTCTACTTATTTATTTCAAAGTCGGTTGAATTGCATTCACTGATAGTATTTAGTAGAAAAAATATTAAACTTCAGATGATTGACTTGATTCACATACTAGTTTTGTTCTCACCGCTGTTGATTTCGCGGCTTTAGTCGTCCAAAGTACATAATAGGCGTTAGAGCAATTAGAGCGCGGTTGGAGCAGCGGAAACTCTCTGTTACCGCCCGTCACCCCGACAGGCTCGCGGGCGTCTTTTGCGGAGTGCTCTGATTGGGGAATAATGTCCGACTGTCTGTTTTAGGCCGTATTATCATTGTCTCTTAAACTTAACTGGTGTTCGTAAGCATGTCATTGGATGTTTTCCTAGTCCCAAAGTATAAAAGGATCGTTTTTACTCAAGTTTAGCTCTGTTTTTTTCTGTACGGTCAATATAGCTGTCAGAGTAGGTAATTATAGAGCGCGGCTAGAGGAGCTAAAACTTCCTGGACCGGCTGGTATGTCGGTATAATAGTCGGACTCGTCGGAGATAGTTTTTGATTGCTCTGATTGAGGAACATTGTCACGAACAATATGTAATAATCTTCTACGAACATAATTGCTATTTAGATACAAAATCACTTGATTTTTTGCTGATTTCCTGTACACCCTGTTGTCGCCATGAAACGGCAACACTGGCTGACGTCACATCCGAGCTGGATGCGCTAGTGGGGACCCTGCAGCGGAGGCATGGAGGGAGGAACGCGCCCGACAGCCATCACTTTTGTAATGGACTTCGAGCGAGAATGTAGACTACGAATTGATTAATAGATAGATAGATATTAACTACTTGTACAATATAATACCTTGAGTTAATTATACTGTTGTTCATCCATATCGGCCTTTCATTACTAAAAACCCTTGTAGGATTCACACGTGATGTGTCAGATGTCAGTGGCATATAAAAGGACTGCTCCTCGTTCGTTCAATAACGCCGTCAAAGCAATTAAAGTGCGGTTGGAGTAGCGGAAACTTGATGTTTTGGGCCTTCAGGCTCGCCGGAGGCGTTTGTTGATTGCTCTGATAGGGGTAAATTTCATGAACATGTTCTAATCACCTACGAAAAGAATAGCCTTCTAGATCATACTTTTGAACTTAGGTTATATATTTAAGAGGATTTTCTGGATTTACGTGGAAGACAACATGAGACTAGCTGCTTGTAGTATTCACATTTCACACGTGTGCCATGTGACGTGTCATGTATATAACAAAAAAAGAACCGACTTCAGTTCAGTAAAACTAAAAAGCCAACAATAACCCGTTCAAGTACAGATTACATTTGACTCACCCTTCGAAGTCGATCCCAAACCACTCAGTTCTTATATTTATATATTATAGTTTACGCGAGGTTTGGCACCGACTTCGAAGGGTGAGTCAAATGTAATCTGTACTTGAACGGGTTATTGTTGGCTTTTTAGTTTTACTGAACTGAAGTCGGTTCTTTTTTTGTAAAAAAATTTTTTTTTTTTGCTTTTTAGTGATTCGTATACTTTCCTTACACCAAATCCTATTTACTGAATGTAAATTCTTGACTTTATCAATAAATTACCGAAAGCGCCGTACATGTCCCTATAACATTTGAAGAGTTCCCTCGATTTCTCCAAGATTCCATAATCAGATCCCGACTTAGTGCCAACGGGACCAACTCGGAGTTATACCCTTTCGATAAAAAAAAAAAATTGAAAATTGGTTCACGATTCTCGGAGATATCGAGTAACATACATAAAAAAAAAAAAAAAAAAAAATTAGTTCGAATTGAGAACCTCCTCCTTTTTTGAAGTCGGTTAAAAAAGACTGTTTTCACTTCAGTAAATTCTCGATTTTATTGAGCTCGTTCAATAACGTCGTCAGAGCAATTAAAGGGCGGTTGGAGAAGCGGAAACTCGTTGTTACCGGCCATCAGACTCGCGCCGCATCATTAACAATGTGTTTTATGCTAATATACTGGATAATTTTAGATTATATCTTCAAAATCACACTTTTTACAATATAATACGTATCGTTTAGTGTATGTTTGTCTAATTGTTCAATACAGACATCATAGCAATGAGAGTGCGGTTGCACTACGGTAACATGGATACCGGCCATCAGCCTCGCGGGCCACGATTACGGAGTGCTCTGATTAAGGAACAATTTTGATTGGAATGGTGTGGAATGGTGAAATTGACAAGGTTAACTGGAAGAAATCCCTTTTAGGAATAAATTCGTCTTTGTACTAGCATTATCTGTTTATGTGCTTTAAATAGAAATAAATTGATTAAAAACAGGAACAATATATTGTATATGCTAAATATCCTACGTATAGAATCTGTGTTCATGATTGTACGTCACAGACAACCCCCACTAGACGGAGCATGTAAGGCGACCCGCGCGCACCAACGATATGGTACGGCAGAACATTAAAGTATCAACACGGCGGCCACCGTTTAGTTGCGTCCATGTTTATGAGGTCTCTCTACACCACTTAACACTACAATTTACCATGTTATTTATTTAATTTATTTTTTCGTTGACGTACGCATGGATCATAAACAAGGACGCAACTAAACGGTGGCCGCCGTGTTGATACTTTAATGTTCTGCCGTACCATATCGTTGGTGCGCGCGGGTCGCCTTACATGCTCCGTCTAGTGGGGGTTGTCTGTGTTGTACGTACTTATTTCGTGCGTGTTTTGGGTTGTGAAAATTACAACATGTGACGGAAAACGCGGAAGTCACACATACACTAATAAATTCGTCTTAGCACTATTAATTTAACTATGCAAGGCACAAGAGAAATTACAGCGGGGTGTAGGAATAGGAAACTAGTTGTTACGGGCTGTCACTCGCTATCCGGCCGCAAACTGGTACGATTGGTACGAAGCCCTTGCTTGGCACAGGCATAACATATGGTGTACGCACGTCAGAGGTCCTCAAACTTCACAACAAAAGCGACGGAACCCTTAAAAGTGAGCCTACTTGTGTAACGAAAATCATAAACATTGGATTTTTATTTTATCACAAAAATTTAAAAGGGCCTTTACAAAGTTACTTTCATTATTGTTACTTTTATTATTAAGGTTTGTCGTGGTAATAGGTACATTACTTAAGCAGAGCCTTCTGACATGTCTGACGAAACCCCAGGGCTCCGCACTCCATAAGTGAATAAACCAAGTGAATAACCGAAAGTAATGTCATCTTCATCTGTCTGTATCAACTATGGGCTGAGGTTCACGCATCCTTAAGATCTCTGAACATACTTCTGAAACTGAAGGATTAACAGAGAAGCTAGATTGTAGTGATAGGGCCAGGTGAAACTACGTCGCGTATTACTGAGGACGTTGTATGTGTCCCGGCTAAAGTAGCCGATCTCTTCAACTTTCGTAAGTATTAGAGTTCGGACAGACCAATTAGTGTCCTTTACAAAGGAAGACTAGGGTGTCAAGTTTCAACGTTACACATCGCTCTTTATTTAGTTACCTATGTATTTATTTGTACTTATTATATATATATATGTAGGTAACAAATAATTAATATACGCGATATAATCCGTTTAAATTGTTTTATTTAAATGTGTGACAGTCGCGGAAACCGAAGAAAATATTATATATGTAGGTATGTTATGTATTTATAAACAGATAAAAAATATGAAGCCAGAATTTTATGCAATCCGCTGCAATCCCAGTAGGATTCTAACATGCGACCTTTGCTTGACGGTAGTAGTGCTCTTACCATTGAGCCATAGGACTGCACTGCTATTCTGTATATGTTTAAAATGCTAAGCGCATTAGCCAAGATCCAGAAGTCAGAATGCACGTTTGCACGTACGTATATGTCTGTTAGTTTTAAGGAATGTACCTACATATGGGCCACAGTTTCCTGAAGTAAATAAATTCATTTCATTAAAATATCCTGTCCGACGAGCATACCGTTAAATGAAACAGTAACACGATTAAATAGAACAAAATTACTCGAGTCATCTATTTGCGTCTATTAGACACCAAATCTGCGGGGATAGCGGTTACGAATTAGCCACGTGCTTCCGGGCCACTGCTGGTAAATACTCATTATCTAGTTTCGATTGACACAGCACCGTCACGGCGATTTACTTAGTTCAGGGTTGTTGACATGCGATGTTCGTATTGTTGCAATGGTAGCCTCAAAATAATCTTATCGGTAATTAGGTTTCCGAAACATTTGAAAGTTTTCTGAATAGTCTATTTTCTTCGCATTTATGACGTCACTATAAATCATGGCTAATCTACGCCCTGTTTTAGCATCTGTTAAAAATGTGCGTGCGCTAAATATTAATGTTTGAATTAGAGCTTACGATTTTTTTCACCAATTCAGCTAAGTGGATTGATCAATTTGAATTTACAAAAGGTTGCTATTTAGCAATGAGGTACTTCTTAATTTAATGCTCAATGACAAAATGTCTGTGTTTTTATCTGCGTTATATGAAAAACAGTAGTTAAAATTTATTGTCCTGTACATAAAGCCCTGTTACATTGCCTGTTTCCCTATATAGTGTGTAGGTGAGAGCCAGAATGAGAGTAGGTACAAAATAGGACTTTTTTACTATAGTTGTTTTACAAATTCGTAATGGTACACCCACCATTCTGACTCTCACCGTGTGTAGTCACCATGTGACAGTCGGACTCCGGAATAGAGTTCAGACAAATCCCTCGGGAAAAGACGCACGAGTGGTCGTTATATTTACGTCATTTACGGACACCAACTGTCTGAACTGGAAACAGGCTATTGAGTTTATTTTATTTGTCTGTATTCAATAGTCATAAGAATGCAGCCAAGCGTGACTCGGACTCGCGCACCGAGGGTTACGTTGTTGCACCAAGTTTTTAATAACCAAGTAGCACACAGGCTGTAAGCGCTTATAGGCTACTAGTTTTAAGTCTTTGTTTATATGTATTTCTGTAGTTCACAGTGCCTTGGTTTTTACTGTAATGCTGTGAAACTTATTTGAATAATAAATAAATAAATAAATAGGTGTAATAAGCTGAATAAAGCCTGTATAAGCATGTGTGCTACATGGGTAATGCTCTAACAATAAACCAACTTTACCTTGCCATTGGAAAACTTGTATCCATATACATCGACATAGCACGGTTATTTATCACCTGGAAATTAGTTTGTTATCACAAAAAGATACTTTTATTCTAGTGTAACAAAAACATTACGGTTTTCGGATATTATTATTTACTTCTACTACATGATGTTGCTTTTTACCAATTTTCGTGATTGGTGATGAGGTGCTGATTCCCTTGCAAGCGTCAGCAAATGCAGCATAAAGGCTCGTATGTTTTTGTGTATTGCGTTGACTTAGAAGTTTAGTTTTTTTACGGCTGAGTGTTTCATAAGAATTTCAGCCTGGACCTCCGTGTAAGCGTTCTTATACCCCGCGCGGCGAACGATGAGTCCTATGACACCTGTCATCTCAGTACATTCTTCCGATTATAGGTTATAAAATGTACTGAGATGACAGGTGTCATAGGACTCATCGTTCGCCGCGCGGGGTATAAGAAAAAGGGATTGGCAGTCGGACAACAAAGTGATCCTATAAGGATTCAGTTTTTGTCTACGGAGACAACGCGTTTGGCTCGGTTTGTAGACACCTGCTAACTGAGCCGGCGGTCCCGGGTTCGAATCCCGGCCAGGGCAAATATTTGTGTGATGAACTCGAATATTTGTGCTTGGGTCATGGTTGTTCTATGTATTTAAGTATATATTTATCTATATAAGTATATATATCGTCGTCTAGTACCCATAACACAAGCCTTCTTGAGCTTAATTTGGGACTAGATCGATATGTGTGAGGTATGTGTTTGTTGTTGTTGTTGTTGTTGTTGTCCGATATTTATATTATATTATTATATATGGGACTCTAAAAACGGTATAGTGTACATAGGTATACATATTTGTATTGATTCAATAAGAGTATTCAATTTTCTAAAGGTGTTAAGGTTGAAATAAATATCATATTACTTACTTAAGGGAAAAGTGTAAAGCGTACAGAAAACAATTCGGTTCGTTGATTGTGATTCCGGTATCCGGTAGTCCTTAGGGGAGTTATAAACTGAAATCCCAATTTTGTTTCATATTTTCTGCTGAGCACGGTCTAATGAGTGACCCTCGCACAGTGGTTTGAATTAGATAAAAAACGGACATCCAACATTTTACAAAAGAAAATATAAAAAAAAAAATACACAGTGTAGAGCTTAACCTGCTAGAGGTTAAAAAATATTGAACCGGGTCTATCGCGATATTTTGATTTACCTTCATTGCCTGACGTTTCAACACGGTTTCACGTGCCGTGGTCTCAGGCGTACTGATGAAACAGCGAGTTGTTACTGGAGATGTCGGCGAAATGTATCACTACCCGACGAAATGTGTAATAAGTTCCCGGTTCTAAGTTTTAATTATGTGTTCAAGCCGCGAGAGTATAAAGTGTTATACTGCTAGAGGTTAACCTGCCATATGTGAAAATATTTATTTTAACACCTTCTGTACGTACTAGCCAAAATAAACACTGTTTTTCTTTCTTTCTTTCTTAAGTAGGACTTAAGTTGGTTTTGATCTTGTATCCAATTTTTTTTTGACGTAACCCATTAGAGAATTAGCCTTATGCCAAAAATATCACACTAATATTATAAAGGCGAAAGTTTTTGAGTGTGTTTATTTATGTGTATGTTTGTTACTTCTTCACGCTCAAACGGCTGGACCAATTTTAATAAAATTTGGTATGAAGTGAAGGTAGCTGACGCCCTGGATATAGGCTACGGTTTTATGCCAAAAAAATTTTTTTTTTCCCGCCTGATGAGCTGGTTACACCGCGCGGCGCAGCTAGTATTGTCATGAAAATGATTACAGTTGCCGAGAAACTTCTTGACCCAAAATGGCGGATCTGCGCATGCATATTTGTACGTAAATCGGCTACTGTGCAGTCAAGGTTAGGCTCAAGAAGTTTCTCGGCAACTGTAACATCCTCAAAAAGCTTTTACCACAACCTGTCGAAGTCGAATGAACGTCTAAGTTTTTATACGCGTGCCTACACAAACTGAAATGTTCTGCCGATTCATCAATGCAGTTGGGTCGAATAGGAAAACTTTTCACTAAGGACTTTTTCGTATCGATTGGAAGAGTTGTGATGTAATAAATATATTGCCGACTTGAGAACGTGTTTTCTAGAAACCGATTGAACAAAAATCTACTACCCCTTTCAGAAATCCAGAATAGTCCAGACCACTGTGTCCCGCTCCAATCCGACGTCTCAATTTCAATTTGAGTCGTCGACTAGTCGCTTGTTTTCTGTTTCACTTAGCTACAGGTATTCGGCAGAAACCTTTTCTTAACGAGGCTGACATTTAAACTACTGCCGTGTACCTACCTACATCATGGGATAAACGCGCTCGTACGTTCCGAGATAACATTTTACTCGTTATTCACGGAGACATGAGCTTTGTCCTATGCACACAAAACAAAGACTTTGTTTCTCGCTTTGCTGCATATGAGTAAGGGGCCAAATAAAACTGTACCTACTATTTTTAATAAGAAAGGAGGGCCTAGTATTTACACTTCATTTATATTAAACAACCAGCGCCCTGCCTCACGTATGGCTGTTTCCATTATGTCCCATTAGAATTTTGAAAATTCCTTGTTTAAGTTAGGTCTTTTAGCGTTGTTAAGTCAATCTATGAATGAGATGGAACTATACTTTACTATCTTCCTGTTACCCACATAAAAAAAACTGAAAGTGTGTTGCTTGGTTTATTGTTCTGTCCTAAATAATCTTGAAAACGGGGTGATTTCGTGGTAGAAATAATGAAACAGCTGGCTGGTCACACATTGTATATTTATTTCACTTTTATTTATTTATTTCACCTGCGACGGGGGTACAGTTTTTTTATATTTTTTTATTTATTTAACTTTTAACAATGTAATATTACTCGCCAAACTGTGACGTTTAATGGCGATTTTAGATTTATATCAGGTGTATTTACTTTATTTTAGTTTTTTCAGCACTTCCCTTTAGAAGGTAAGTATGTGTTGATCAAGAGGCGTTTTTAAAGACAATTAACGATTTAAGAATATATTGCATCAAATAATCTACATAATTATCAAAAAAAAGCTTCACAACAGTAAGACGAAATGACCTATGATGGCTAAATATTTAATAAATCTAATTGATGTCGTAAAATTCGTTTTTGCGTTACCTGTTACTGAAGAAATAATTTCCCCGCCTCCCACGCTTGCGCTTGTTTTTCTATTTCCAACAAAAAATTTATCCATACGAGGTAATTAAAAAAATCCGTTTGAAATATATACCTGCCTGTTTAGGAAAAACCGTGATTTAATCAAATCACGTTAAAAAATATCTATTTACTCCGGCCTCGACCCGTCCTCGTATTGCAACTGGCTGTGGGCACTAGTGGGCGTCAAATTCTAGTAAATGGAAGACATTTCACTGTTATTCCCTATTGCCCTCATTTTGCGTCATAGATAAATACCACATGCAATCACTGGCATTATTCTATCAAATAAAAAACAAAAATATATAAAAGCTTTACAATTTTGAAATCATATCCCTTAGGCATTACCTTGAATGGCTATAACGAGATTGGAGGTTATGGTTATAATAAATTACACACCCACTCTTCTTCAATTTAAGAGCTGCGCTTTTGTCAGTGTAGCAATTGCCAGCTGTTTTTTTCTTGGGCTTTCTCCTTCAATTCTTGGTAAGACCACTATTATCTATTCTGTGGTAAGACATGAACCTTTTCTTTTATTTGCTCAAAGTAATTTCGTCTTGGCGTTCCTCTACCTCGCTTTCCCTCAATTTTTCCTTCTATGATATTTTTGACGAAAAACTCATGTCTTAGCAGATGCCCACTCATATTTCTTCTTCTATTTTCTATTAGTTTTAGTAGGGAATACAAATGTACATATATTTTTTCTATTACACACCCACTCAACAAGTCCAGAAAGTACGTCACACTTTATACTGTAGTAGTGCACCGGCTGACGTCACGGACGCCACGAGAACGGACATGAACTCAATAATTGATTTAGCGACATATTTATAGGACACTGTACAAATATTGTGACCGTATTCGATTGAAAGATGAAGCAAATAGAAAAGGCTGCCTGGGAGCTGACGGTAAATTCGACGTCTCTACTAATCCAAGAAAATTAGATTGCAATATATCGATACATTTGGGTTCAATTGGGGTAAAGGACAAAACGCTGGTTTTGAGGAGAAGCAAAAAACTGTTTTATTTTACAAAAAATGGCTATACTTTTTTTGTTTCTCGACCTATATTTTTGACATGTATATGAAATATATTTGAATTGACAACATTTCATATTTATAACAGGTGGAAATTAATATAGAGATCGATAGGGCTTCAAGTCGTGTACCTTAAAAAAAATCTTTGAATTTATTCTTCTGTATTTAAAGAAATATAAGAAAATACATCAAATAACTGCAATCTAAGACAATACGGGCTGAATAGGGTTGTTGTCTAAACCAAAGAGCGAAAAAATATATATTTGACGTTGACAGGTGACAGATGCATACCGAGTTTGATTAAGTTTTTTTTAATAAGAAAACCGACTAAAGTAACCGTTCCATTAAGTTCTGGTTTCTGTGTTGCCACATTTTAAAATGAGTATGTTTTTATAAATTAATAATAAAGTAAATAATCATCTCAGAAAATAAATAAAAACAGAGATTACTTCATCTTTTTAAGCAGAATTCAGAAAAGTAATAAAATGATAGTCTTAAAAATATGAAATGTTGTCAATTGTCCATATCTTTAACCTTTTATGACAGTTATTCCTGTAAACAATGAATTATGGGAGTTAGATGTCCTTTACAACTGGTAAAAATGCTATCAATGTCATTTACACCCGTGACTTTTTGGGGTATTTGGAAATGATGGGGTTGTAAATGACGGTCTCAGATGACTTTAGTTTAATTTCGGGGCGTAAAGTTAATAGCTATGTAATAAAAATGGACAGTTTTCAACTTAATATACCTTAAAGAGACTTGAAAAATGTATTATAAAGATAATGAATTCAGCTAGGCATGTCCAGATTATATTTAACATGAATATTTTTTGGAAAACGCAATAATAACTATGAAAGAACTAACTATTTTGTAATCAGATTTGAAATAAAAAAAAATATTAATTGTTTATAAACTGACTAGATTGCGGGAACAAGGAGGGAAATAATGTCATACTAGTGTTCTACTCTCTTCCAATAGCACTAAATAATAGTAATGGAAGTGACAGATTGGCAAATGATTATCGACATTAGGATGTCAAACATTATTAGGACGAGTACGTAGTGAGTAAAATACTGTAAATGTAAACAATAAGTATAATAGTATGAAAAATAATGCAGTCTTGCCTACATAATGACAGTTACATTAAAAAATCTTACTACTAGGTCTTATTTTAATTAGTAATATTTGTACCTCATGAGAAAAGTCACGGTACAAGTATTTTTTATTTAGTTTCACGTAACTTGTACCATTTTCCACTATACATTTCCATTAGGGTTTATTGCCCAAATTTAAAACAAAAAACTTAATGGTTTCAACGATTGTTGAATATAGAAATATAAAAACTTAACAGATCTTAATGGACGTATTATTTATTTATAAATTCGTAGCAATATGTTTCAAACACTTTATAAACCTTACGCTGTTTTTTACCCTGCAATCCCTTCATTCACGATTAACTACAATAAAATGTTCGAGACCAATCGAAATATTAAATTATAAATACTTATATATCAGGGACTGGAACCGGTAACCGGAATTCATACAAATATATATATATATATAAGTAGGTATTTATAATTTAATATTTCGATTGGTCTCTAACATTTTATTGTAGTTAATCGTGAATGAAGGGATTGCAGGGTAAAAAACAGCGTAAGGTTTATAAAGTGTTTGAAACATATTGCTACAAATTTATAAATAAATAATACGTCCATTAAGATCTGTTAAGTTTTTATATTTCTATATTCAACAATCGTTGAAACCATTAAGTTTTTTGTTTTAAATTTGGGCAATAAACCCTAATGGAAATGTATAGTGGAAAATGGTACAAGTTACGTGAAACTAAATAAAAAATACTTATGTACCGTGACTTTTCTCATGAGGTACAAATATTACTAATTAAAATAAGAACTAGTAATAAGATTTTTTAATGTAACTGTCATTATGTACGCAAGACTGCATTATTTTTCATACTATTATACTTATTGTTTACATTTACAGTATTTTACTCACTACGTACTCGTCCTAATAATGTTTGACATCCTAGTCGATAATCATTAGCCACTCTGTCACTTCCATTACTATTATTTAGTGCTATTGGAAGAGAGTAGAACACTAGTATGACATTATTTCCCTCCTTGTTCCCGCAATCTAGTCAGTTTATAAACAATTAATATTTTTTTAAATTTCAAATCTGATTACAAAGTAGTTAGTTCTTTCATAGTTATTATTGCGTTTTCCAAAAAAATATTCATTTTAAATATAATTTGGACATGCCTAGCTGAATTCATTATCTTTATAATACATTTTTCAAGTCTCTTTAAGGTAAATTAAGTTGAAAACTGTCCATTTTTATTACATAGCTATTAACTTTACGCCCCGAAATTAGACTAAAGTCATCTGAGACCGTCATTTACAACCCCATCATTTCCAAATACCCCAAAAAGTCACGGGTGTAAATGACATTGATAGCATTTTTACCAGTTGTAAAGGACATCTAACTTCCATAATTCATTGTTTACAGGAATAACTGTCATAAAAGGTTAAAGATATGGACAATTCAAATATATTTCATATACATGTCAAAAATATAGGTCGAGAAACAAGAAAAATAATAGCCATTTTTTGTAAAATAAAACAGTTTTTTGCTTCTCCTCAAAACCAGCGTTTTGTCCTTTACCCCAATTGAACCCAAAGGTATCGATTAGATTTAAGGCAGGTTTTAAAGGACAATTAAAAGACTACTTGCCCTTTACAGCCGTGTTCGGTTTATCAAATTACGGTATGTAAACAAGTATAATAATTCGAAGGTAGGTCGTAAGGGACATGTAAAGGAATAAGTAGAGGTCGTAAAGGACAACTAAAATAATACATGCCCTTTACAACCTTATTCGGTTTATCAAATTCGAGTATCATAATTTGAATGCAGGTCGTAAAGGACAAGTAAAAGAAAACATGTCCTTAACGCCCATTTCGACTATGCGCTAATGGAAAGTAATCGTGAGAAATTAAGGGCTTAAAGGTTACCAAGAAAATAATACGTCATCTACGACAGTATTAATATTTACCGGTTTACTTTACGATACGCCGGTCCCTAGTAAAAAAGTCGGATCTACAAAATTGCCATTTTCGTTTTATTGCGTTAATGCTTATTAAATACATTAATCTTTAATCGTACATTTACAGATTTTTCAAAATTTCATTATTTTCACGAATAATCAATGTCAAAAATGTCGTATCTTATACAGTGTCCATTTAATATTGTCAGATGTGGTACTTCCGACTATGTTAACTGGGTTAGCTGAAAAGTTTTGTGTAGTATGTGGCACTTCCGACATTACTATTCGGAATTTTAAGGGTACCTTATGTCGTATGTACCACTTACGACATTTTATTACGGAATATAAATTGTATCTTGTGTCGTATGTGACACATCCGATGTTTTTTGCCGGAAAATATATTCCAACTTTGGTCGCATGTAACATATCCGACATTTTTTCACGGAAAATAAATTGCAGTGTATGTCGTAACTATCACAATATCTTTGGATGCTTTAAATTTTGTCTTATTGTTTGAATATTGCAATCAACAGTTTGAATGAAATTGGGTATTTAGTAAACTTATTGATGGTTTCGAACGATAAATAATAATTGGGAGATGTTTCTGGTGAATGTGGCAACTTCAACCTAGCTCCTGATAAAAAAATAAATCCGTCTGACTTCTGGTTCTTCTGAAGGAAAATAACCAGAATAAGAACATAATGAGATAACGATTACTCGTGGCAATGCCGAGAACATTTCAGAATGTGTGTAATTAAATGTACAGTTAAATAATAAGTAACGGCTCATGACTTCTTCTTTAGTCGAACACATATTCCTGAGAATCGTGATCACTAGATTTCATATCCCTTGTCACTTTTCTCTATTGGTCTCAATTGATGGTCGCCATCACCGCTTGATAGTTCTCTTACTTTTGGTCAGTTTATCTAAGTCAGTAGGAATCTAAGCTCTTTACCCCACGAACTAATCTTTCGAAAGAACCAGAAATATCCTTAATGGTGCTTTCGAACTCATAAATTAAAAGAGGCGATAAGTATGTTTCTGCATTCCCTTGACGATGCCACTTATTACCAAAGGTTCAACAATAGATCTCAGTCTTTAATTTGTGATTTGCACCAGTCCAATTGCAACGTGTTTCTAGGCGAGGTTGAGATGTCTTACAAACAGTTCCAAAGGTCAGGTTAACCCGACACTAATTTGAATAAATCCTAGATAGCAACCTATACAAGGTTGGTATGGCTATCAAATAACTTAAAAATGCAGCGGATGATGCTGGAGCGCATAGGCGTATCTAGGGGGTGGCCGGGTGGGCCGTGCCCACCCCAGTATGGTCTAGTGCCCACCCCAGGATTTTGGGTTACCGATAGAAATTCATGGCTTCATCTCTTAGGATATGGCCAGGCCCCTCCCTAGGCCCACCCCAGGCCCCCCCTGAAAAATAATCTTAGATAGCGATGTCTAAGATTCTGAAAGCAGCATGGTAAAATGGTAAAGAAAACCCTGTAGAATTTATTAAATCATGTTATAATCGAAGGCAAAACGATAGGAGCATGGCCGAAAAGTGTGGCATGTATACTGCTCATCTTCAGGGAGGTTTATATGACCCTTCTCATAAATTACAGACCCATCTCGCTTATGAATCATGACTATAACCTGTGTAGTCGACACTCTTATCACGAACCGTCTCGCACGCAGGTTTGACGACTTTCAGCCCCCCAACGCTGGTAACCGCTAACCCTAGAACCCTAGGTACCGTAAACCACGTCCATATGTATATGTACTTCCATTTCTTTGTACTATTAGAAGGCTCTCGATTCGACTACGACTTAGTTAGACGGTGCTGCGGTCTCTCAAGTAGTACTAATGTCTCCAAAAAATTCACAGCTGCATAGAAAGATTAATTCAAATTTTTGGTTTTGGACGGACTAGTATCAATATCAAAAGCAAAGACGTCAGCCACCTTCTCTCTTCTGATGATATCGTCGTAGTAAATGACTAGTCATTGCTGAGGCTCTCAAAGATCTTGGAAAAATGCTCAAAGACTTCAGTCGTCTCCCAATAAGTGTATCTTAAAATGAACATTAAAAGACAAAAATTATGTTAATATTTTTTTTGATATCAAACTAACATAATTAAAAAACAATATTTATAAATTTTATTATACTGGGTAAAACTGCGGATTTTTATACCACTAAAATGTCGTATCTCACCACAAAACACTGTGTACAATCCAAATATAATTGTAGTAAGTGACACTTGCGACATAAATAATAATGCAATATCCGATTATAAAAGTCGTTAGTGCCACATCCGACTAATTACTGCGAACCATATCATGCAAAAAAGTCGTATGTGGGAGTTATGACAGGATATCGGATGACAATTTCCAGGTAAAAAGGTAGCATGTTTTATTTCTGGCATTTCTAATAAATAATTTATAGTTTTGTTTACACATACTCTAAAAGTACTTAATAATAATAACTTTGGCCAAATTTCGTAACAATAGGACTTAAATTGACAATTTTATACACAAAAACGTCTTTAAAAAACTTTAACTGCCTCTCCTGGAAAGTAGTCATTTTGCAGATCCGACTTTTTTACTAGGGACCGGCGGATACACCTTTTAATTCCTAATTTATAACTGGACACTTACGTCCCTTAACCTGAGCTAGATTTGCGAACATGATGAATAAAAACTGGGTCGTAAAGGCATTTTTTTTAAAGCTATCGAAATTTTAACTACACAGAACGATAGAGCTTGAAATTCTGAACAAAGCTATATATATATAACTCATTTTCGCCAAAATGTCCTTTACGCCAATTGAACCCAAAGGTATCGATATGGAAAATTTGGCAAAATTAAAGGACAACTTTAATCTATCGGAGCAAATTGGCTATGACAGACGGACGGACTGATACAGACACACGAGGGATCCTACTATAATCATAGCAAATTTTCTCCGAAACTACTGGACCGATTGAGTTGAAATTTGGTACACGTATGTAAATTGATGACCCAAACATGAAGGTGTGACGTAACGTAACGCACATAAATAAATTTTGACATGAGGGCCAGTTTTAGGGGGCAAAATAGAAAAAAAAATGGCATAGTATATCGTGTGACATATCAAATGAAAGGGTACATAATGAACATCTCAAATATATGTATTATATAATTCTAAATTAAACGGTTTTGAAGTTATTTACGAAAATGAGCAAAATTTTACGATTTCCCCACACATCCCTTATTTCCTAAAATAGTAAGTCTAAAAAAAATTAAAAAATACAGGATATAGTTCAATACCTGTAGATTACAGAAAGACATATAAGAAGTCAATGGTATTGAAAGTAACACCGTTTAACTAGTATGAATATTTATATTTCGCATAATGGCCAAATGACTTAAATTTTAAAAATAGCAATGCAACGGTAAATAAAAGTTTAACATAAATAAATTATACATTTTTAGAAAGAACATTTTCTATTCTTTACTTTTGTCATACATGTTTTGGCCGAGAAGTGTGAAGTTTTTGAGATAACTAACCTTTTAGCAGAAAAAAAAGATCAATAATTAAAAACGTTAGTATTTGATAACAGATTGCGCTGATTGTATAAGTGCTATCGCTTTTGTATGTATAAAAGGTTTATAGTAAATTTATTCAGAATTATTTCGTTCTATACACTTTGTATGTACCGTAAACGGTTTTCTTTTAAAGTGGAAAATACCGCGCTCCGGGACACATTCGAGGGTGCGGGGGGTGACGCTCACCCCTGAGAGGGGGGAGAGTAGATAAAATTAAACTTGGCTCTATAACCTAATACATATCCTGATAGATAAAAGTTGTCCTTTCATTTTGCCAAATTTTCAGCTAATATTATTGGATTATACTGACATTTAATCTGTACGAAAAATCACTTCTTCACTTCATGTATACTTCAGCGATATACTCTATTTACCTTTAAATGTACCAATGAATTTTTTTTTGAGGATGTCAATCGATTCTATTTTTTGTTGGGATCAAATGTCTATATGGGACTACCTACACTTAGACTGCTCTAAAAGACAGTTCAACATTCCTACAGAGGAATATAATAACTCTTCATACAAAAGGCCAACCTACATATGACGTCATCTGTGTATTGGGTACCAGTATTTGTATAGGTACATACAATTTTATTATTGTTTTGTTAAATTATGAGGATTCTAAAAACAATTTCAAAATTTCTTTTGGGTTATAAAAATAAATCTTAAATTTTCGTACCTTTGAAGTGTATTTCAAAGAATAGTTTTTTGTTTTTATATTTTTTCTTTGTATCATGACATATCAGAATTTTATTCATAACACTGTGTTGTATAATTCAATATCAGTCACATCCCCTATTGCCAATTTCACTTAATGGAGCATGAACAGAAAATAAATATATTAGGTATATCCGTATAATTCGAAAATCAAACAGTTAATGGGGATGATTGGCAACGATCTTAATCAATTCTTTAATTTTCATATCTTCTCATTATTTTTTTGCTCGCAACGAAATGTCTGAAATATATGTTTTTTTTAGCAAAACATACAAGAGTGGTGCAAAAAGAAAACATTTCCAGCGCGATACTGCATGAGCATGAAACAAACCATCTCCGCGTATTGTAGGGAGTTCGGTTGGAAAAAAAGGTACGTAGCTAACGTGGCTGAGTTCTGAAAAATATATCTATACTATTATAATTATAATAGTACATTACTACAGAGGCCGGAATGGGGATTGCCTACCGAGTACTGTTGAAACCAAACTTGGTAAATATTGTTTCATTATTGAAGTCTACAGAACTCAGTGTACGGATACTGCAGATTATGTTATTTATTGTTAATATATTTAAAATAGTAAACTTGAAAAAATGATACTAATTTACTTAAAGAAAAACGAAACGAACCAGTAGATACAGGTTCAGTGACCTCGCACTCGGTCAACAGCACGGCGTCAACTGTAAACCACTCTGGAAAGTAAGTAAAAGTTGGTCCATGCTTCATCTACATAATACATGGATTACAGCATTCCAATTTATCATTCCAACCGAAAAGAAAAACAGATGAATTTCAAAGTCAAGAAAATAAAATGAATTCAGAGTTTGTGGCACGAACATTGTTTCTAGAGAGAGTTTCGTTTAACTGAGATTTGAAAATAGAAAGAAACCGCCCGTTGGCAAGAAAAGACCAAAGTCAATATTTTTTTTTGGCGATTTCACCGTTACTTCAATGAGTTGGTGTACATGGTATTTATTTATTTTATTTGGGTACCTAAGGATTTATATGCTAAACTAAAACACAGCACAAAAGTTTTAAAATGTAGTATACCTTAGTTTATGTTGATATAAAATAAGTAAAACTGACCTACAAACCCGTTGGCAACGACAAAGGAAGTGTGGGTTGAGTTTCAAATGTTTTCATTGCCGGAACAAAACGTTGATTTTGCTTTAAATATAAGTTATTCCGAAAACACTGAAGATACATATTTTGATGTTTTTTTAAGGCATGTATTTAACGCGGCGACAAATTAATCAGATTTAGGGATTTATAAAAAATTAAAGGGGATAGCAAAAATAATGAGTTGGCGACTAATTGCGGAGACTATTAAAGTAAAAAGTAGCAGCTAAGTAATCAATTTTCGGCTTTGTTTCAATATAAACTAGCATCGAGTTATTGTTTTGGCGACTGAATTAACTAATTAAGCGGAAACATGACAGCGGATAAAAAGTTGAAAATGGCCTAATCTAATTGTTCAATGGAGATTACATATAAAATAAATCAAGGTCATAAAAAAAATACTTTGTGCGACAATTTAAGAGCTTTAATCAAAGTTGAAAATTGCATGTATAAATAATAATTTTGGTCTGTAGTTTTATTTAGTGGCTCTGATTTTGGTCAATTTTTCGTCAGGTGTGATGTCATATTGACACCTATTTTTTATGATTCTATCGTATAGAATACGTTAAAATAAACGTGTTTTGTATGGACAACTTTTTTCTAAACTTAATAATTACCGAGATATGGACTCCTAAAACCGACAATATTTTTTTGGATATTGTGTCAGACTCTGCCTTAGCTCCGGCGCTGCGGGAAGTGCAGCCCTTCCGCCCTTGCGTGACAAAGCACGGTCGCCCGTACTCCGTTCCGCAGCTTCAGCTTGTTGGTCGCCTTCGGCGACCAGCCTCAGCCGCTCCGCTCCGCACGGCTCCCGAGCTTTGTCACGGCGGGCGAGGGCTGCTCTCCCTCCGCGCCTCCGGCTTTTTATATACACTCTAGGGGTAGGGCAGACAAGGCCACGTGGAATCGGGGTTGACAGCTTCGGTTCTGAGGCAAGTCTTATGATAATGCAATGCTTATTTTAGCGTAGCGTGTTTTAGCTAGATTCGGACTAAAATAAGCGTGTTTTGTATGGGCAAAACATTTTTACCTAAAAAACGCTTATCGCCGTTTTCATTAAATTATGGTTTCGAAAACTAAAAAAATAACTCCCCATTACTTTTATATAGTACCCATTTTAATATTTAAGCTGCCAGCAAATCAAAGCCCAAAATGCTTTTTTAGATAAAGTTTGTTATCCTTCTGCTAATATTAGTCGCCAAGTCATTATTTATAGTACCTCACCTATGATTTCAGTAATCTTGTTTATTATTTCTGCTACCTTAAAGTAGCTGCCATTATTTGAATTTTAAAATATCCTTAGTTTAAAGCTCATTTAATATAAATGATTGCCAAAATATTTGATCGCTGACAAGTTATTATTTTAGTTGCAAATAGTTTGCTGCTCTTTAATTTTTCTGTCGCCGCGAAAATAATAAGCCTTTTTTTAATAGACTTATATGAAGGTCTCTGTATACAAAAAAACGCTGGAAGTGGTTAACATTACAACAAAATTACTGGACGAATTTTGCCAATTATTATTAAGTAGAAATTCAAGGAGGGTTACGAGTTACCGGGGTTCTAACATTTTAAATAGGTGGCAGAAAAAAGTCCTTTCTAAACGATACTCGATATTTTCTAAGATTTACAATACAATACAAGTACTCTTTATTGCACACCTCATAAAATATACAGGAGAAATACAATGCAAGAAATTACAATTAGAGGTAAACAACAGGCGGTCTTATCGCTAAAGAGCGATCTCTTCCAGACAACCTGATCTCTTCCAGACAACCTAATTTACATTTTATTTTATTTACACAGGTTGCTTACAAAAACTTTTTTATACTTAACGCACACTCAAGATCCGTTAGAAAATGTTCATAGCCATTAGTACTGAATATACTCTATTATAACTGACTACATAAAATCACGCATTTGTATGTATTGAAGTTAAGAACTCTTCGCGTATTGGGCTAGCGTGCTGTTTCAAGTATGGCCTTCTGCGTATTTGTGATGATCGCATATGAAACGTGATAAATAAACGATAAAGTAGCCGTCACAGACTCGTAAAAAAGTGACGGTGCATCTATTGCACGACAAACGCGACCGTAATGCGCCCGCAGAATATATTTTTTTATCCAGTTATCCGGAGAGAGATGCACAGATATGTATAATTATGAAAAGCAAGATAATATTTATTTCGATGGGTACATTTTCTTACCCAAGTACCGGAGGACCGTTACAAACAGACTGCATTTGCGCTGCTTGGGATACCCTCACCTGGCAGAAAATTCTTTTACCGCATGTATCGTTTTATATAATGTTCTTTTCGCAGATTTCACCTAAAACGGGAACACATATATTATCATTATTCAACTTTAAGGCAACTTCTTCTTCATCATAGTCGGGTTCAAATTATCCTCCGCTTATCACGCCGGAACGGCTGCACGGATTGTATCCAATGTTAGTACGGCGATCTATTATATGGTTATAGGATAATATTTACCCGAATATGGCAAAGAAAAAATTACGTAGTCGTAGCTGCCCTCTAGTAGCTTTAAAAATGTATAGATTTTCGTAAAAACATCAATTATTTCATCGATGTAATTTACCATAGGCACCACAACATCTAACACGGATTGAAAGCTTTAAAGCAAATTGTGATACAGGAATGGTCATTTTTTTTACTGACTATCGTCAATAACAATGCATAGTTACACCGACGAATTGTCACCTTCTAGTGGTCAAATCGTGGGTGGTCAAATGGTCGAGTCGTGTCCGATGCGCGCCGCGAAGTAGACGCATCGATGACTAATTAATTATTTAATTGTGAAATTAGCGCGGCTCGACCGCTGCCTGTAGTTAAACAATGGGTGACCCTAAAAGTGAGCGGGATCCTCGCCTTTCTGCAACAGAAGCTGCTGCGGGAAGGTCAGATGGATGCGGTGACTGCTGTTCAGATCTGTTCGTCGCGTTTTAGTGTCGACGAAATCTGCGCTGCGAAGAAGGTGCTGTTCCAGTCTCTCGGGATTGTCGGCACATTTGTACCTCATCGCAGAGAAGATAAAGCCGGAAAGAAGACCCTCGATGACATCATTGAAGTCCTGAGGGAGAACGAACGCGACATGCCTGAGTTCGTGGCGACGGAGGGCTCCAGATTGCCATCCAATACGCCAGACCATGTCGACGTGAGCTGTCTGCTGAAAGAAATTGTGGCTCTTAAGGCAGGCATGGCAGAAACTGTAAAGAAATTTGACAAATCACAGGCCGTTATTGACATATTGCGCAAAGAAATCATCCGTTTGCGCGACGGTGCCCCAGAAACGCGGTCACTGACGGCGTCAAATTTCAAGAATAATGACCGGGCGTCAAATGCCAACTCGGTCAATTCGCGTGTAGCTGACACTGCGCAAAGCGATGTCACAGTGCATGCCGAACCGCGGCCCCCCTGCCCCCTCCTCGCGGGGCCTCCCATCAACGCTTCATCAAAACCACGTCGTCGTTTTGCTGACGTCGTTTCTGCTGGTGAGCCTGTTCCAGCCCGCCGGAAAGCCGCGCCCTCAAAAGCGCGTGAAGTTCGGGATCCTCCAAAAGAGGAAACCCCTTGCACCAATGTGGACAAGGAGGGTTTCACAACGGTGTCAAGAAAGCTTAAGACATGCAAGAGTCAGTGTGGTACTGCAGAACCGGTTGGTTGTGGTCTGCGGGTCTCCACACCGAGCAAGGCGCTGTACGTGTCGCGCCTGCATCACACTGCCACCGCTGAAGAAGTGACGCAGTATGTTCGCCAGTAAACCGGCTACTCGCTGAGGGTGTTCCAGTTGCATTCGCGCCACTATGTGCACTTCAGCTCGTTTGTAGTGCGCGTGCCGCGGCCGCTCCAGGACACCATCGCGTGTGCTGATTTCTGGCCGAAAGGTGTCGTGTTTCGTCGGTTCTGGGGCAACCTACCGAATCCAACACCCGAGATATCGGAACAACGGGGCCGCGCCGTTTCGCCGTCAAAATAAATATTGTTCGGTTCATGACGCATTGGTGTAAACTGTAATGTTATGTAACCTGGGGCGGTATTCGACCAATTTTAGAGATATAATGGAGATCTCTCCTTTTCATCGCCATCCGTCACTTTTGACGTGTGCCTACTTGACAAGTGGCGATATCCCTAGAATATCGCAACTTCATCAATTCGGACGCGCTAAATTTTCGTTTCCTTTGTATGTGACGGTATAAATAACAGGCGCATACTTTAAATTGACCGCGTAGTGCGTGAAATTAGTCCCTTACGTTTCATTCAAAACAGAAATTCATATGCATGAATAACATTTTTGACAATCATTATCGCCTTCGTATTTCCAAAATTGAGATGAGATATGTCACTTTTAAGCTCATCGCATTAAAATGACAGTTCAACGGCGATGTCACTGTTATCTAATGGAGATTTGACGTTTAGCGATATCTCAAACGGCATTCTCGAATTGGGCCCCTGTTTTTCAATAAATAAATAAAAATAAATAAATATATTTTGGTGAAAACATCAATTAGCGCATTTATCATTTCACCGAATTACTCAATACCGTAACATTTAACTACGCCTACGGGGCACGGACTGAAAGCCCTACCCTTTCAGCGAGACTTCCGTTCTACTTAAGTTGCTTATCCAGATCGCGTTTCATGGGTTCTCATTATTCCAAGTTCATTTAAATTAATAAAAAATAAAACTATATTGACAGCTAATTTTCTATAGATATAAAGAGAAGTTGTGATTGCGAAAAAATCTGAATATTGTGATGCATACTTTCTTTTGTTGCGTATTAATTAACAATGCTATCAGTCAGAATAGCTAATCTTAAGAAGTTTTGCTATTTTAGCTACCATGGTATAAAAAGGCTGGCTTTTGTTTGTTTTACCCGACTACGTTAAAACAGAAAAGAGGTTTATGTTTGCCTCGCACCCTTTCAACTCGACTTCCTTACGTAAGTTGCTAATCCAGATCGTGTTACGCCAAGGTTGACACCAAATTAATTTAAATTGTTATCGTCTCGCATCTTCATTAGGCGCAAGCCGCGTAACTATGGAGGGTAACAGGGAGGAGCGGAATCTTTCATAGGTTCAATAAATATAGTTCCAATGCCGCCCGCATTAGCGCTAGGGTAGCAGAAAGTATGAAAAAAGTCCAAGTTTAAGACGAAGTGAACTGTGTCGAATTGAAATTTTAAATACTTTAGGTGGTCAGAGTAATTCCTAATTAGTTCCCTTAAGTATATACAAAAAACGCATAATTACGTTATCAGCCGTCTCATTCACACAGTATAGAAAAGAAGGAGTCAGACAATACTTGTCCCGTCACAAAGTCAATTGTCAAAGTTACGCTAAGTTTTCAGAGACGTATTTTTGATATGCAACGTATACACGAATTCTGACGTGGGTTCCACAGCACCAGTGTTATTTAGAACATTCAATATGTGTATAGTTTACTGTTATAATTAGATATATGAGTACCTAGTAAGTAGTATGTTAGTTTGAGATCAGAGGCCTATGATGGTTGCGTTTGTCACGTGATAAATAAGTGACAAAGCATCTGTAGCTCACACTCGCATCTTGTCCAAACGTGACTGATGCTTTGTCTTTGTTTGTATATGCTAATAATTCACTAGTATCTTGGATGCTCTCCGAACGATTAATTTTCTACCACCCACCCACTTGAAGCATCTCTGTTTGGCCTTATGGTTGACTGGTAGAGAATGCCATTAGGCATTAAGTTCGCCATTTGTACTGACTTATGTTTTGTGCAATAAAGTTTAAATAAATAAATAATTAATTAATACGCGATTACAATTATCATTGACACGTTTTAAATATTTCGTTTTTTTATTTATCTCACCGAATGACAGGAATAACAAATAGGCTGTTGCCATAGATATTATATAACATTGCGTTTTATATATAAACAAACCGTTGATAATGATAACTAACGGAACTACTTTCAGTCACAGTAGCGCCACCAATTCAACACTTTTCAGCGGGCACTTTTGGATATAATAATATGAAGATTTCACTTCTCCCTTTTACACTCCATAATAAAAAAATATGCGCAACGCATGGCGCATATTGTATTCATCTTCACAAAGGAAAACGTAACACTTTTTTAGTTCCGAGTAGCGGGATAATCGTTAACGATATCGTTTTTGCCCGTAGGGTTTAAATGCCACACATCGCCCTTATAATTTAACCAGGCCTAGGGCGAATTACTCGCCCAGGGCGCCGCCATGGCTAAGGTAGTCTTTTTTTTTATGAAATGAAATGATTTATTTTCTGGCAGTTGAAGTGAAGTGAAGGGGCTAAAATAAGTGAAATTCAGATTAAATTTGTCACCGCTGGCTTCGCTCGCCCGTCCAAATGTATTCGTGTAACAGTAGTGTATTTTAACTCGTCAAACAATCTACTATTTTTTTTTGTTTTAGCGTAGTCCGGTAAAATAAATGTCCTATGACCTACTTATATGTCCTACTATCGCTGCGTCACTGCGTCAATCGTTGAAATCTGACCGTTTTGGCAAGTTGGCAACACAACAGACATTCCGACATGTGTGTTTTTTAAAGTAGTGAAACCATTGTGTCGTTGTCACCTGACCTTTGTCACGATTATGAAATAAGCGGCCGTCGCTAAATGGAGTTGAAGATGCATCTTAGACGTAAGGCTAGGTACGGCTAAGTAAAAATCTCTTCGCTCTTGATTGTTCTGAAAACAACATTCTGAAAAGGGCTGGCCCACGTACTATTATTAAAACCATGAAATTTACTTTACCATCAATTTTACTACCCTAAGTTTGTCTGGAAGAGATCGCTCTTTAGTGATATGTTTTTTTTATTATTATCTTTGTCTTTTTTTCTCGACTAAATATATTTTAGTGTGCGATAAACATGTTTATATTGTGTTTATTATCTTTTTTGTGATTGTGGCAGCACTGGCTACACGTAATGTACGTCATAATCATAACCAATTTGTGGGTGACTATATTAATACTAAAATCTATTATTACACCTGATATCACAGTCAGTGATTGAGATCAAAGGTTTGCTGTGGCTGTCGAGTGTGAATATTATGCCTAATAACATTAATACTATAGGTTTCCTATCTCCATAAAGGTTTCCTATCTGAAACACTCATTTTTGTTTCCCATTTGTAACGTTTCGCCAAATTTTCATTTGTCCGAAAGCCATTCTTTTCCAGAACTGTAAATTCAGAATAATTATAAAACAAACCTAGCCTAGCCCAATGAGGTTCTTTAAAACGATGTTTATAAAATCTGAAAGTATTACGGGTTTCAGGGAAAAAAAATACTTTTGGACAAATGAAAAATTTGGCGAAACGTTACAGATGGGAAACAATGTTTCGGAGTAGCGACAGGACACCATCCATAACGATATTAAAATTCTGAGATTTAATTTCAATGCTAAAATGACAGAAGAGCTACCCTCCTATTTTTGGAGTCGGTTAAAAAAACTATTGAGCAGTGGCTTTAATAACGCGAGTCGTTCTCAATTCAACTGATGTATGAAGAGTCTATCTATTACCTCCATACCTACACGTAGTATTAAGTGCAATCACTACATTCCTAGCAGTACTTTGTCACTGTTTTGTATGCCTGAAATTGCTAGCATTTTAATGCTCAGCGGGCCTATGATGATCGCTTTTATTACGCGATAAGTGACAAAGCATCCGTCGCGTTTTGACAAAATGCGAGTGTGAGTTTCAGAGTGCAGATGCTTGGCACTTTATTTATCACGTGATAAACGCAACCATCATAGGCCCCCGGTGTTGGGAAACTTTTATGTGCGGGTTTTAAGTCTGTTATTGTGTTACGAATTTTTTACCAAACGAGTGAAGTGTCTGCGTTTCAGCTTGGTTTAAAATTCTTTCGTATGTCCTAATTTAGAATGTTTGTATGTCCACGTATTCTCGCCTACAGGTCGCATTGCTCAACCGATTCTCGTGAAATGTTTCGAGCAGATTCGATATATAAATATTTTGTTTATTTTGTCGAAAAATGTTTTCTAGTTATTCTTCAAAATTGTTGAGATATGGGTATGAAAATGTAGAAAGTACAAATTTCAGCCATTTCGAAATGAACTGTCGAGGTTAATGAATCACTAGTAGGCAATAAGACTATTATTTATTTTTATTTTTATTTGTGGCATTCAGCTAAAAGATTTTCTAACCAGAAACATAATAGGCAACATTAAGTCTCACCTAGTAGGCCTATAATATGTAAGTATAGGCCAGTAAAAGCGTCTTCATAATACACTACGGGCATCTAATTTCATACTTAACCTTTCAGTAATTGTATACCTAGCATCTAGCTTTATTAAGTAACATTTATAAACAGTATTAAGATTCTCTCTCGCTTCGGTGGCGTTATATATGATTCGCTGTCGAGTTTGATAAGGTCACCTGTTTGAACTGCGTCTGCTGAAGCCATGATGAAGCCGACATACTGAGTGGGCTGCCGTAGCGAATGCCACTAAAATATCAACCCACTTTAGGATATATGTATTAGGATATATCCACCATGCTCAGGGCGCTAATTCGATGAAGCTTTGATCATCATATCATGCCGAGACGTCAACAAAGGCCTCCCCCAAAGTTCTTCACGACGATGGGACTTGCGCCGCCCTCAACCAATTTCTGTCCGCGATCCGAACCAGGTCATCGGTCCTTACCACCCTGCGTCTTCCGGTCCGCGGTCGCCACTTAAGAACCTTTCTGCCCCAACGGCCATCGGTTCTACGAGGCGACTGTCTGAGCTATATCTACAGCCTTGGTTATCTCGCGTATCTCATCATTTCGTAGGAAGCTTTGATGAATGAATAATATTTGTAATCTGATTCTCGAGCAAAAATTCTAGCAAAGGTTCTTATTTTGAAAAGTCGTATGTGAGAAACGACGTCATTCAGTGTACATCAGTGTTCTGGGGACTTGTAATGCTCTTATTTATTTTCGCACATCATTTAGAGGGACTAGTAAAACATATGGCTAGAGTGAAAACTAGACATATGCCTATTGGACAAATGTCTTTAGAAACGTAAAATTTAGTCCCTGTATGGTTGTAGTTCAGCGTTTTGATCGTTGTCCCTAATAAATAGATACGTGAAAAATAGTAGTACATTATGCCTTTGTACATATTTCATTTGTTATCAATGTATTTATAACCAGTTGTTGTGTACAATAAAGCGTTTACATACATACATACATACATACATTATTTGGTTCAATACATACTGTCAAATTGGACTTAAAGAAAAGAAAGTTGTCCTGAATCTATAAAGATTTGGCATGTTTTTTTGTGGACACGATTACGAGCGGTTAGTCGGTGGTATGAGAACAATTCGCTAACGTTTGAGTGAAATTATTTTGGTAGGGCTAGGTCTGGCACGGATTCAATCGAGCGCCGCCGGTGGATTTAGACTGGCGCACGCCGTGTCGCGGCGCCTACGCTCGCGATCGACGGTATTCCACTGTTGTCGACTTCATCCAGTAACACAGAATGAAACACGATCGGAAAAACTAGCTGTAAGTTTGTATTTTATTGTATGTGTTAAATGGGATGCAATTAATTGATCATGGGTCGTGGCGACGGGCCGCACCGACGCTTGCGCACCACTAGGTATGACTAGTTACGAGGCAGAACTTGGTAGGAACACGCGCCGAAAAAGAGCGGAAGGCGGAGCTGTTACATTGGCACGCGCTGATGTACTATTACCGCGGTTCTCAGCGCGTACCGAGCTCGTTTTATCAGTATCAAATTATTTTGGTAGGGCTAGGTCTGGCAAGATTCAATCGAGCGCCGGTGGATTTAGACTGGCGCACGCTGTGTCACGGCGCCTACGTTCGCGCTACGCTCGGCGGGATTCCACGGTTATCGATTTCAAACATTATCAGACAACCTCACACAAATCGAGCGAATCCCACAGTAAGCTCTATAGTAACTATTAGGCTTGTGTTATGAACCCTAGACGACGATATCCATACTTTATATAGATAAATAAATACTTAAATACAAAATAAACATCCATGACCCAGACATAAATGCCGGGATTCAAATTCAGGACCATCGGCTCAGTAGGCACCGCGCCCTCAAATATGACGGTTTGACGTGAGGCTATGTGCCAGAAACGACCCGACATGTTGCACTCGTGTGAATTGCATCCCCAGGGATAGCCAGGGATAACATGGATTGTCCACCATGAGCCTGAATGGAGCCTCATGGTGGTCAAACCAAGTTTACACAAACAGAGTCCAAACGTTATTGACATACAACCCTAAGTCAAATCGTCACTTGTATTGCATTGATTTCCTCCTCTAAAACTTAAGCAATCTTTACGAAATTTTAGGAACTGAATGAGGAAGGAATGTTCTGTGGCGGACCGTTTAGCCGTCGGCGTAGCAAACAATTTTTTTTTTCAAAGTGTGATAAAAATATTATACCTTTGAACAAAGCCTGAAATCCCATGAAGTACCTCTATAGCGCAGAGGTATACGAATAAATAATAAATTTGTAGCCTCCGATGCGGTTTACCCCGATTTTATCCGACGAGTTCCTGTCGTTTGGATAGTGATTGCGTTGGTTGGGCTTCGACGTTTACTGAAGTAGCGGATTAAACTTGTTACGAACCCAATTCCACCATCACTTTGTCATAGGTCGAGTTGTACACACTACATTCACGTTATTGATTCGGCGTCGGTGGACAACCACAATACATCACTCGTGAACAGTTGCATAACAGTGTAGATTTACCGAACTCATTCTTCTCAGATTGGACCATAAATAACCGCGCTCTCAACATTATACCTGTGATAAGAAATATTATTGCGTGCGTCATTATTCAATATTCTATTACCTACTGAAAATGATGGCAGATCCCGTCCTCTGATGATTAACCGAGAGAAGGCAGAACCTTAAAGCGTCCCTTTTGTGCAAATAATCATGTATAGGAATAAATTTCGGCCTCACAGAAGGCACGTAGGAGTTTATTTGAACGATGATCAACTGGGACTGCTTAACAACGTTAGGCGTATTATTATTTCGTGACATGTAAAAGCAAATTTAACCTTTGTACTATTAGATGTTTGGCATATTATGCGTGTGCGTTACTCGAAAATGAAGTCAGGCATTTAACATTTTGTGAACTTTAAATAATTGAAACATATACTTAGCTATTATTTTTTCAAATTGGCATAAGGTAATTAATTCTATAAAATAGAGCAAAACGTTTCTCATTTATAACTACCTAAGAATTGCCCTATAAGAATTTTAAGCTGAATTTACGTATCTTTGTATGATATCTGACGCTACGATAACCATTTACCTTTCAGTCACCTTACAGTGAACTTTTCTGTTTCTGTTTAAATTTAAATCTCAGCTGCAATAAGTTGTCAAGGAATAACTGAAACATGAGAAACCGCACGTGTGAGTACAATGAACTACGTGAAGCGTGACAAGGACAGCCGCGAGTTGTGCCGTGATTCGACGAAGTTTTACGATATTCATAATTTAGCAATATCTCTTTGTTACGACCCGGCTGTATATCGATTCTTGCAATTCAAGCTGCAAAAGTGACGGTGATAAAGTGACATTGTGAGGGAAATACTTATAGCTAATGGCTTGATGCTTGTGCTCATCGTTTGGAATTTTGTTAAATGATTCGCAATTTTGAATTATACCCCTCAAATTTACAGTAGATTCAAAACCTGTCGCAGAAGATCTTGTCGCTGAGAAAAAAAAATTGTATGCATATATTATATTGTTTTTCAAATTATTTTACAACAATAAAAAATAATATCACAAATAATTACCTTGTCTTGTACATGCAAATCAAGTATAGAAACTATTTCTTCATTTCTGCTCATAAAGTTCGTCATTTTAGCTTTGAAAGCGGCGCTAAAGTGATCGTTTTGGTTTAAATAGAAACCATTATAATAATTTCGATGAAAAAAAAAAGCTTGTTAGCGGCCAGCTACATATGGATAATTATAAACAAACCAACTTGATCAGATCAGACAAAATATCTGATCATCTGGCAGCCCTCTATCTATAAAAACCGGTCGAGGGCGAGTCGGGCTCGTGCATCGAGGGTTCAGGGTTCCATATACAAACTATGAAAGCAATATTGCTCTCGGGAAAAGTTAAAGAGGTTGGAGGCACAACTACTTTACTGTTGGACAACTAATTGTTCCCATATTTCGACATAGGTATGGGGATTAGTTTTTCAACTGAAAATAAGTTTATAATCACAAACATGTATTAGATGTATTGTCAAGTAACTACAAATTTACAACGCCTATATAATATATTTGTGCCTTTCACGAGCCCCTTGTCAAACAATCAACTATTCTACAAGTAACACAAGTCAATACTTCTGGGACAGTCTCAGAGTTGTTAATTTGAAATACCTTGTCCAAGAAATAAATACTGAGAATTAAAAGTAACCGACAACGACATCAAACTGTGATTACAACTTGTCATGACCTAAAAGACATTTTCAAATTACCCGCTTTACAAAACAATGTTTTCATCTGAATGAGAAAGGAAATATCAATAGGGTTGCTTCGAATAGAGCTCATAATTAGACGTATAGTGTTGAAATCTCGAAAATATTCCAATTAGAATTTCGAATTTGGCTCTTGCTATTCAGAACACGCGTCCACACCGCATGTAAATACGCAGATTATCCCATAAACTACGATTCGCAATTGCAAAGCCAATGTTGAACCTTTTTTGTTAACGATTTTACATTTATTAAGTGCGAATCTTTGTTGTAAACGGTTTTACATTTAGGTATTAAGTGCGAATCAACCATTTAATTTGGACACAGCTTTAGAAATGGAAAATGTAAAAAAAAAACTTTTGATCTCACGCTGTAATAATATTACAAAAATAGCAGAATGCTAAGTCGAAGAAGGCTAAGTCATGCCGTGAAAATAAATAGTTGAAGAACTATAATTGTTTTATACGGTAATAAAGGGACACGTATACCTATTAGCCTAGTTTATAAGAAAATAGTGTATAATCAGTTAACTTCGAGTACCTACAAATAGTAAAAATAATAAGTATATTTCTACTAAGTCTCTAGTATATTTATGTGTAGGTATGTATTATGTCGTCCGTCATCTCCGCATTTATAGTATCCTGTCAAATTCTTCGCACTTTCGTTTACACGAATATAAATTGTGGTGTTGGTGGTCGTCTAAACGGTTATAAAAACCAACCATAAATTTTAATCATAAAACGGATAGCAGATGGCAGGTTAACGATTTATTACAAGTATGATTATTTATAGAGTCAGCTAGGAAATGGAAATGTATTGGTCTTATAGTTAGCATGAATAACCGACGACTATCGGTGGAGTTTAAAGGTTCTACGTTCTACCATGAACCGGAAATAATGGGTGTTCCCGCAAGATGAAATGACGAATCTGATCTTGATTTTCCCGATTATGTGAAAATTACGATAACAGTGATTTTATTATCATGTGCCCACTAGCTGTTGAGGTTAGGAAAAACAGTTGAGATCAAATAGGGGTGAGTGACTATTCTTAAAAGGGTCGAGTACGATATTATGCACGGTAAGTGTGATGCGAATGCATGAGATGTACATTTATTTACAGCTGACGACCGGGACAATATCGGAAGAATGTGGTGACCCTATATACATATAAGCAGTATTAAGCACATTCATTATACTTCCCTCGGAATAACGAAATATCCGTAAGTAGTGAGATTCGAGTTATCTTGACAGCACTAAGGATTATGCTGCTATGTATATATATTATATTACAATCCGAGAGCTCTTACATTGAGATTCAGGTTTAGGTGACATCGGAGAGGTTCATATCTCGATGGCATAACAGCGAGAAAGACAAATATAAAACTAGAATCATATTCTGTGAGCTCACGGTCTGTATGTTTATTAAATCATCACGAGCCAGAGCGACATGCTACCAGTAAAGTTGATTAATGGGTTAGGTTAGGTTAGAGCTGCGACCACAACAGCGCGCGAGCCGACCGGGCGAAGCGAGTCGCTTCGCAGCGGCCGGCGAACAGGCAGTACCGGACTGCTACCAGTTAAGTAGATTAATGGGTTAGGTTAGGTTAGAGCTGCGACCACAACAGCGCGCGAGCCGAGCAGGCGAAGCGAGTCGCTTCGCAGCCGCCGGCGAACAGCCAGTACCGGACTGCTATCCAGTAAAGTAGATTAATGGGTTAGGTTAGGTTTGAACGCAGACCATAAGCGCCAGAATCAGATTGCAACCAGTAAAGCTGATTAATGGATTAGGTTAGGTTAGAAAAGCGACCACAACAGCCTACGAGCTGAGCTAGGAAAGCGAAGAGAGACACGGTACCGTTTAGGTGGTTCAAACCTTCACCGTCTGGTAGTTTTTATAGATACTAATTGATATGGCGTTTGAATTTTCTGGCTAAAAATACAGTAAACAAAAATATGGAAAATAAAGTTTCTAACATACATATCAATATGTCATGTAAAAAGGGTCTGGCCGGAATGCTATAGTAAAATCGCCCCTGGCTGATTATGGAATATTGTTATGCACGATTATTCGTTTTATTATAAGATATATTTTTGCTGAATATTATCCCTTAAAAACTTACGGTTAGTGAAAAATTAAAAAAAATTAAAAATCTTTTTTAATTTTTTTTTAGCCATACTACTTTACCAATTCATTTGGTTTTTGGATATTTTACGCATATATTTAAGATACATCTACACAAAAAAAATAAATGCCCTAGGTGGTTTTGAAGCACATAATTTTGACTGTGTAAGTTTTTATATATTTTTTTTTTATATTTGGAAGTTAGCGACACCTACCATATTTTGATATAAAATACGCAATTTTATGTTCTATTACATATATTTTTATGAAAAAAATTTGTTTGGATCTACATAGTGGAAATAAGTTTTTTTTGTATCAAAGGGTGAAAATAAAGAAGAACAACCCTGAACTGCAACCACCGTAAATAATGAAAATTGTCAATGATACGCAAAATAGACACTTTTATTTTTGAAAACAACCAATACTACAGCCGTATTTTTTTTATTCATTTCCATTGGTTGGGAATCGAACCAGTCAAATATGATGAGAAAATTAATCATGAAGTAATGTATGATACATCATATGCCTTGGCTGTTGATAGGTACCTACACTGCCATTTTTTTAATATTATACTAGGTGTCCGCTTGAACTGATCGTAAACAAAGTAGAAATAAAATAATCGTTCTTGCAAAGTTGTGACAACAGACTTTTCTTACGATTATAAACTAAACCTGCATCACATAATTAAATAAATATTAAGGGACAATCTTACACATATCGACCTAGTCCCAAACTAAGCAAAGCTTGTACTATGGGTACTAGACGACGATATACATAATATATAAATACATACATATACAGAGTGTATATTTGATATTACCGCAAACTTTACGGGGTGTTAGTATAGGCATTTATTAATATATTGCACCGTAAATTATTTAAAAAAATCTAACTTTTTTTTTTCATATAAAATAATTCAGCACGCAATGTATTTGTTTGTTGTTGTTTGTTGACACTTAACATCGTGATATGACAACTGTCACTAGTAATAACTAAGCCATACATTGCTGCTCAGAAAATTTTCAAAAATTAATTACGCTATAGCAGTTAACGCTAAATTAATAATTGTTATAAATATCAGATTATAGCACTAAAATCTCCGTCTGGCTTCAATTTGCGGCTATATCAAATATACACGCTGTATAGATAACATCCATGACCCAGGCACAAATAGTTCATCACACAAATATTTGACTTGGCCGGGATTCGAACCCAGGACCGCCGGCTCAGTAGGCAAGTGCTTACAAACTGAGCCAACCGCGTCGTCAAAAAATCTAATTCTAATCAAGTTCAAATTCTCTTTGAAACTCTGTGAAAACTGAAAACTACTTTTAGTAGTTCTTTCATTTTAGGCGAACAGCTAGCTTATAGAGGGCTCATGCACTTATCAGTACGGCTAAGCTATTTCATATTTAGCTGAGATTTTGGATGAAACAGGTAACATAAATATGTCATATGTAAAAGACCAAACAAATATGTATACAATCGCGTCATATAAAAAAGTAATACAAATGTTTTGTAATGTATAATCCCGACAAAAGATGCAATTGAAAACTATTGCTGTGAATGTGCAAATGGATTAAGGACGGTAGGCTGTTGCTTGTCACATCGCAGCTATGTATAATTTTTGCCATATGACCGATATTTATCAAAAATCCCGCGTCCTAATCTCAAACTGAGCTCTTTATTTAAAAAACGAAGGTTTCAATATTGCCATCGAAAGTGACAGCGATAACGATTAGGTTGTGTTTGGTAATAAAAGCATTCTAAGTATTTGTTAATGAATAAATAAAGTCATGTTTACATTTTTTCGTTGTTAACTTTTATTTGTTTACACGGTAGTACAGCTTAAAACTCCAAGAACATGTTTATTATTCATGTAGGTATGGTGTATGAGCCCTCTATAAGCTAGCAAGAACTACTGAAAGTAGTTTTCAGTTTTCACAGAGTTTCAAAGAGAATTATGTGACGCAGGTTTAGATTTATAATCGTAAGAAAAGTCAGTTGTCACAACTGCAAGAACGATTATTTTATTTCTACTTTGTTTACGATCAGTTTAAGCGGACACCTAGTATAATATTAAAAAAATGCCAGTGTAGGTACCTATCAACAGCCAAGGCATATGATGTACCATACATTACTTCATGATTTTCTCATCATATTTGACTGGTTCGACTCCCAACCAATGGAAATGAATAAAAAAAAATACGGCTGTAGTATTGGTTGTTTTCAAAAATAAAAGTGTCTATTTTGCGTAGCATTGACAATTTTCATTATTTACGGTGGTTGCAGTTCAGGGTGTTCTTCTTTATTTTCACCCTTTGATACAAAAAAAACTTATTTCCACTATGTAGATCCAAACCAATTTTCTTCAAAAAAATATATGTAATAGAACATAAAATTGCGTATTTTATATCAAAATATGGTAGGTGTCGCTAACTTCCAAAAATAAAAAAAAAATATATAAAAACTTACACAGTCAAAATTATGTGCTTCAAAACCACCTAGGGCATTTATTTTTTTTGTGTAGATGTATCTTAAATATATGTATAAAATATCCAAAAACCAAATAAATTGGTAAAGTAGTATGGCTAAAAAAAAATTAAAAAAGATTTTAATTTTTTTTTAATTTTTCACTAACCGTTAGTATTTAAGGGATAATATTCAGCAAAAATATATCTTATAATAAAACGAATAATCGTGCATAACAATATTCCATAATCAGCCAGGGGCGATTTTACTATAGCATTCCGGCCAGACCCTTTGGGGATATGTTATCATTTTAATTAACTTTTATCGAAAATTACCGTTCTAGCATGCAAAAAATCGGGCAAATGAAATTCTGGCATATGGAACTATTTTAAATAAAATTCTGGCAAACATTAGACAACCCAGACAGAGACATTTTCTGACGTCATTCCGTACGGAAACCGAACGAAAATCCGAACGTCTGTGCCGGCCTAAGGGTCCTTTTATTTAAGAAAAAACCTCTTAGCATGTCGGGCCACGCTCAGTGTAGGGTTCCGTAGTTGCGTTTTAAGACCGAGGTTTAAATTACGAGAAAGGGTTCACGCTCTATAAAAAGGTCGTATAAGCCAAAGTAACTATAATTACTTATAATTACTTATTACCTTCTAGAAGTTATCGATTATACGCGCCAGATTGAGCGGAATGTTTCATGCAGTATGACGCTTAACTAATATTGGTAACGTTCGAAGTATAAGGACACTGCGCGGCACTTACGTCATTTTAAATATTGAAAGCACTTATAAGGCCTCAAAATCATGAATTTTTCCATAATTTTTTGACCCGTGGTTGAAAAGTTAGAGGGGGGACGCTATTTTTTGGATTTCCGGAGCGAATATTTACAAAACTGCTGACTTGATCAAAAATTTTTTTTTAAAAGACCTCTATTTATTTTTGAAAGACCTATTCAATGACACCCCACACACTAGTGTTGGAACGAAAAAAAATCACCCCCACTTTAGGTGTACGAGAGCGGTACCTGAAAAAAAGTTTTTTCTTTACCGTTTTGTCGGCGTGATACATACACATCCTCATACCAATTTTCTAATAGGAGTTTATGCAACTGACTAGCATGGTTTCATGAAACGAGCCCAAGGCGAGTTTCATAATGGGGATCACACGAGTGTTTTAAGGCCTAATTATGTACAATTGCATACACTACCCTATCTACTCTACACACATATTCATCATCATCTATATATATATTACGCGAGGCCGATTTTTGTACATCCCATCAGATCTACAGTTATGGTCCGATTTTGTTAAATGATGTGTCATTAGATTCGTCTCATGCTGGAGAGGTGCATAAAACTCTTGGAATTTTAATTTTTTCCTGAAAAGGTACTGAAAAATGGATTTGAAAAAACTACTGCGCGCTAACCACGTGACTTTGACCACGTGACCTGTGATCCCTATTTTGACATAAGATGACCAAATAATAATAAGCATGATTACGTAACACACCTGTAGTAAGTTGTTCAGCATGATGAAATATTATTTTTGAGTCGGCAACATAATATCCGCAACACTTAAAACATGTACGAATATGCAAAAATAATTTTACAGTTTGTTGACAATGAATGACAGTAACCATATTCTGACAACTTTTAATGTCTTTTTTATTGGGGGCTATTATGTCAATGCTCTTAATTGCCAGGTTGTTTATCTTTTTAAAATGTTGATATGGAAACTTTTTTCGCATACCTGTTAAAAATGTGGAGAAAAAAGCCGGTTAAGTGCGAGTTGGACTGGTGCTCAAAAGACTAGAAAAACTGACCGTCATTCAATAATAGATTATTTCTATAGGCGAGTTTTACTAAATCAAAATCAAAGCAGAAAAAAATTAGTAAAACTAATTTAAACGTCATTCAAATAAGTAAATTTATGGTAGATTATTATAAATATGATTATATAAGTCCATCAAAAAAAATATTCCAAGGAAAATGGCATGAGTTATGGTAAATTAAATGGTATTTTACAAGAAGAAACTTAGTCCTTCCGCTTGCATGTCGACGGGATGGGAAATGTGGTCGAGTTGAGAATATGGATGACTTATTGACAATGTAGCTAAGTTGGGAATGTATCTACATCGGTAATATGGATGAGTTGGTAAAATGGACGAGTTGGAAATGTGGACGAGTTGGGAATATGGACGAGTTGGGAATGTGGATGAGTTGGTAAAATTGACAAGTTGGTAATATAGACGAGTTGGGAATATGGACGAGTTAGGAATGTGGATGAGTTGGGAATGTAGATGAGTTGGCAAAATGAACAAGTTGGGAACACGGACGAGTGGGCAATGTGGACGAGTTGAGAATATGGACGAGTTGGCAATGAAGACGACTTGGTAATACGGACGAGTTGGTGATATGGAAGATTTGGCAATAAAGACGAGCCGATAATTAGGACAAGTTGGTATTGTAGACGAGTTGGGAGTATCGTCGAGTTGGGAATATGGACGAGTTGGAAATGTGGATGAGTTGGCAATGTGGATGAGTTGGTAAAATTGACAAGTTGGGAAAATGGACAAGTTGGGAAAATGGACAAGTGGGCACTATGAACGAGTTCGCATTATGGACGAGTTGGCAGTGAAGACGAGTTGGTAATACGGACAAGTTGGCAATGAAGACGACTTGGAAATACGGACGAGTTGGTGATATGGAAGATTTGGCAATAAAGACGAGCTGATAATAAGGACAAGTTGGTATTGTAGACGAGTTGGGTGTATCGTCGAGTTGGGAATATGGACGAGTTGGAAATGTAGATGAGTTGGCAATGTGAATGAGTTGGTAAAATTGACAAGTTGAGAACATGGACAAGGGGGCAATGTGGACGAGTTCGTATTATGGACGAGTTGGCAATGAAGACGAGTTGGTAATACGGACAAGTTGGTATTATGGACGAGTTGTCAATGTGGACGAGTTGGGAATATGGACGAGTTGGGAATGTGGATGAGTTGGCAAAATGAACAAGTTGGGAACACGGACGAGTGGGCAATGAAGACGACTTGGTAATACGGACGAGTTGTCAACGTGGACAAGTTGAGAATATGGACGAGTTGGAAACGTGGATGAGTTGGCAAAATTAACAAGTTGGGAATATGGACGAGTTGGCAATAAAGACGAGCTGATAATAAGGACGAGTTTGTATTGTAGACGAGTTGGGTGTATCGTCGAGTTGGGAATATGGACGAGTTAGAAATGTGGATGAGTTGGCAATGTAGACGACTTGGAATTGTGGACGAGTTGGGCATATGGACAAGTTGGAAATGTGGACGAGTTGTATTTGTGGACGAGTTAGCAATATGGACGAGTTGGCATTGTTGATGAGTTGGAAATGAAGACGAGTTGGCAATGTAGATGAGTTTGGTGTATGGCGAGTTGGTAATGTGGACGACTTGGCATTGTGGACGAGGTGGGAATATGGACGAGTTGGAAATGTAGATGAGTCGTATTTGTGGACGAGTTAGCATCGTGGACGAGCAAGTAATATGGACGCGTTGGCATTGTGGATGAGTTAGGAATATAAACGAGTTGGCAATGAAGACGAGTTGGTAATACGGACGAGTTGATAATATGGACGAGATTGGCAATAAAGACGAGTTAATAATAAGGACGAGTTGGTATTGTAGACGAGTTGGGTGTATGGACGAGTTGGAAATGTGGACGAGTTAGCAATATGGATGAGTTGGCATTGTGGACGAGTTGGGAATATGGATGAGTTGGCAATAAAGACAAGTTGGTAATATGAACGAGTTGGCAATGTAGATGAGTTGGGTGTATGGACGAGTAGGCAATGTGAACGATTTGGCATTGTGTACGAGTTGGGAATGTGGACGAGTTGGGAATATGGACGAGTTGGAAATGTGGACGAGTTGTTTTTGTGGACGAGTTGGCATTGTGGACGAGTAAGCAATATGGACGCGTTGGAATTGTGGACGAGTTGGTAATATGGACGAGGTGGCATTGTGGACGAATTGGGAATATGGACGAGTTGCCAATGGAGACGAATTGATATCTATAAACGTTTTTTACTCTATATTTAATACAATTGAGTTTTTGTAATATTTTTTATTATCAATATTGTGAAATATTTACGATTATAAATAAATACATAAACAGTTACGCACTCCATGATTTCCTTTTTAAAACCTGCGTAGTGAGAGACCAAATCTGTCTTTTCGATTCATTTGCTATTTCTGGAAATTGATAGAAATCGATCAAATCGATAAATTGATGTCCTGAAGAAAGAACAACAAATTAAAATTCACCAATCTTATGTTCGGTCCTATGAAAATATGTCAGTTATTTTTTTAAGATATGGGACTATTGTAATCAATTATACTTTTCCATAAATCGAATAATATGCATTTTATTTGTGAAACAGATCAGCAGATCACATGTCATTAATGCACAAGTTGTTTTTACAAAAGAGTTGAAAAAATTGTCACGATGAAGCTGGCAGTTGGCTATCAGGCCTGCCTCTAGCCTGGCATGTTTTAACGTTTTTAGGTTTCCGTACCCAAAGGGTAAAAACGGGACGGGACCGGGACTTCGCTGTCCGTCCGTCCGTCCGTCCGTCCGTCCGTCTGTCACCAGGCTGTATCTCAAGAACGGTGATAGCTAGACGGTTGAAATTTTCACAGACGATGTATTTCTATTGCCGCTATAACAAAAAATACTAAAAATAAAATAAAATAAATATTTAAGGGGGGCTCCCATACAACAAACAGGATTGGTTGCGTTAACTTTGCACCTCATTTGTATGGGGCGATGTACATACCAGGTGCAAACTTAACTTAACCCCTTAAGGATGGAAAGAGTTTGTACGGAACCCTCGGTGCGCGAGTCTGACTCGCACTTGACCGGTTTTTTAAAACATCATTTTAATGTGTTTTTTACAGTATTAATTTATTCTTCGTTCCCCAAAAACTTCTTATCGATAAAGTAGTTATTTTCTGTAACACTACCGGATTTCCATATTCTAGCGGCGGCGGTTCGACGCCGCAACGGGTCTCTAGTTATCTTATATTTTCTTTTATGTAGATATGAATTACTCAGTCCTACCAAGTCCTGCGGCGCGAAATAATGAATAAGGCGACATTGCCGGAGATATAGTAATGTTATGTAACATCCCTGATTTTAATCGTAGCCAAGTAATGTGGGTCTTTATTACCTATAGTATCTGAATTTGTTATAGTATGTAAACAATATGGTTGTAGATGATAGTATATTACCTACAAGCCTAGGCCGGTGAATTCGTGAATGTCCCAGTTAGTGCCATGAATATGTGATCTGAGGCTTTACGAATTACAGCCCATTTTTCTAAAGTTTTACGTCTAGCCTTGGTCAGGATGTGTGATTTTCTCAACGCGTAGCCGGTGGAAAATCCCACTTACGGCCTAGGGTGACGTAAAAACATTACATGTTAGTTGTGCCCACGCTTTCCGAATAACCGACGCAGCGGTTTTAAAGTACTCCTTCGGCACTTTTTATATTGGATAAATTTGCGTCAGATTTTTCATATCATTAAAACTCGACTTTGATATTTGGACAGGCGCCACAAAAACAAATTAGAGATCAAGACATGCAGTGTTGTAATTCTTTCAGTCTTTCAGATGTTTAATGAATCAAATTAAACGCTTCGAAAACAAAAGACGCAAATAAAAAAATCTGTTGATTTTTACTTGGGTATTTTGTTAGGCTTTTTAAAATGCACATTTGCGCGTGCGTCTCGCACATAAATGCACCTTGGAATCATTAAATCGCTAAAGTAACTAGTTTATGAGACAAACAACTGTTTCGTGAGCATAAAAACTAAAAAACAAGCACTATTTATTTTCCTCTAACACAAAACTTTAAAAAGGTCATGTATTTTTATATTCCGCCAAGTTTAGGAAAGGTCATGTACCTAATTTGACTTTGCATCCGAGACGGCGTAGGACAAAATCAGCGTCGTGCCATTCCAACGCAACCCACGCTAGAGCAGTAAGTAACTCAATGCGATCTACGCTTTGCCGTAAGATGCTGAAGTTCAGTAATTGAATTTATGTTCTAAAGTTGGTACTCTGTCCGACATGGCACACTGATTAATGAGTTGACACACACGTCCACACTATAGCAACATAATGCGCCGGGTAAGGAAAGGAAAAGGACATTTTTCAATGGACTCCATCTATCAAAAAATCTGTAACAAATAATAAATAAACATCTTTATTGACATTTCCTAGCAGCAATACATACTGGCCGGCCGCTACCGTGCATGAATAGGTGCGAACACGACTGAAAGGATCTCTGCGGCTGATTTTTGTAGTCAATAAAAACCGTATGTTTTCCATACACGAAGTTATGTTGCTAAAGTTTAGAATTCATGTTTACATATTTATATGTAGTGTGTGAATAAAAAAAAGACTTATGTTCATCTGCAAGGTTCTTGTACGTTATATTTAATATTTATTTTCCTGTCATGAAAATAATATCTTTCTTAAGATTCTTATACATTTTAACGTGTATACTTTTCCCTGTGTTGTACATCATATTTTATGCTGTCATTGCGTGCAGTAAAAAATAAGTCGAAAAAACCAGTTTCCTGCGTGAATTTTGACAATTTCGAGTAGTTTTAGAAACAAAAATTATCAATGAATTTACACTGTAAATCGCAATAGCCCTGTTCTAACTGGTAACATTGATAATATGTTAAGAAAAAGTTTTATCATAGAGAAAAATTACAAAAACAATCGGCATTTTTTAAACGGATAAGGAGCCTTAAATTATAAAATTTTATTATTTGTAGTTGTTACAATTTCATTATAGTTTTTAAACGTACCTTAAAGTTATATTCATTGAATTTCAACTGTTTTTAACTTAATTGTAAAACAATACTTCTTACTGAGTATTCGTATAAACAAAGGGTTGTCTAATGTTTGACAGAATTTTATTTAAAATAATTTCATATGCCAGAATTTCATTTGCTCGAATTTTTGTATGCTAGAACGTTACTTTTTCCATAAAGGTTAATTAAAATAATAACATATGCCCGAATTTTTACATGACATATTGATATGTGTGTTAGAAACTTTATTATCCATATTTTTGTTTACTGTAATTTTATTAGCCAGAAAATTCAAACGCCATATAAATTACTATCTATAAATCTACCAGAAGGTGGAGGTTTGAACCACCTAAACGCTACCGTTTCTCTTTTCGCCTTGCTAGGTCAGCTCGCGTGCTGTTGTGGTCACAGTTCTAACCTAACCTAACCCATTAAGGCGACTCCTAATCCCAACGTCCTTGAGGATCTGGGCGGAGCCTAACGTTATTCCCCCCGCCGACCGTGCGCCCCCGGAACATTACTTCGTTCATAATCTCGTTGAGTGGCGTCCAAGCAGCTTCATACACTCGCATAGTCCGAGCGTGAGTTGAAGATCAACAAACCTTATACCTTATTTAAAGGCATTGAAAAATAAATCATTTAAACAATGATATAATTATTTCGGATTACTAAATATCTATTTACCTACTACAGTACAATATTAAAAATAAAATGCGTTAAAGCTATTTTCCAAAAAAATAAGTGAAATTGGCCATTTGGAAGTCTCGAATCGAAAAATACTTTTTAGTTTCTTTTGTATGTGTAGGTACCTACCGAAAATAGTTAAAATGCCGAGAAGCTTCTTGATTATACGTGTAAAATCATGCAGAAATAAATAATATCGTTTTTCAATAAATAAATCATATCGTGACCCAGCGGATGAACCGATATTTTAAGGTTTACTATTGGAAGGCATAAAATCATTAATACTAATATGGTTACGCATAATTGCTTTTCGCCGAAAATGAGATGTGCATAAGCCTCATTACGCATATTTTTTTACGCATAACATTAAAAAGCATAAATACAGAAAGCATAACCGTCATGAAGACTAATAACAAAAATCATAAGCATAAATATGCATAATAATCAATTGGCATCATATCAAAATGCATATCGCTATTATACAATACAATACAATACAAGTACGCTTTATTGCACACCAAAAAACATTTACACAGGAAATCACCTATTAACAAATTAAAAACAGTAAACTACAGGCGGTCTTATCGCTAAAGAGCGATCTCTTCCAGACAACCTTAGGGAAGTGGAGTTTATGCTAAAAAACGTTTATTGAGTAGGTGATGCAAAAGGCACATGGGACACATCGTAAGGTACAGATATTTAAAACATAAATATTATGTTATTATCCAATTAAAAGTCAAGTACAAATGGCTCATAGTAATAAAATTGCTATCCAAAGGTGTGTATATATATTTAGGAACTAAAGCGAGGTCGACGGAGGCCCGCTTCGCAGACCCCCTATTCCGCGTTGCTTAGGCGCTTCGCGCCTGGATATCATACTAACCTAACCTAACCTAATGTACCTACCTAATGTGACCTAACGTTACGTAACGTAATATTTTGTTGTTGATCATTTTGCAGGTTCAATGTGCCCGCAACAAAATAAAAGAAAACGCAGTATTAAATCCCGATAAAAAACCAATACACATAATTTCTGAATGCGTAACTACAACCGCACCATTAGTATTGGCTAATCTCCCAAAGTAATAAGTAAGTAAATAATTTAAAACAAACAATACGCAGACAAAGAAAAAGAACGATTTCAATAACCACGAAACTGAGTTTCATTCATTTAGACAACTGAAATTATGGATAATGACAGATATACCAAATAATTATTAGCCCAAACAATAGTATGCGTAAAGTATATTCGGCCAATACAAATTAGTCCAACTAAAATTATGCTAATAGCGTAGTATGCCAAAAAAACAGTAGGCCAAAATATTATTATGCGAAAGTACTATTATGCCAAAATAAATTATGCTAAATCAATTATGCGATACAGCATTAGTCTAAAAAACATTATGCGATCCAAGGGGATCCCTATTTTAACATAGTAGTGGAGGCACAGCTTTATCCCCCGGGTCATGCTGCTCTAATGAAAAGATAAACTATAAATAATAGATCGACAAACTTAACTTTACCGTTGGAAAACGGATTTACGTCCTTTACCTACTTATAAACAGTGATAGTTTTTTATGACTACATTAGTTATGTTCTCAGATTTTCCCCTATACTTGTTGATATTGACGATATTTTACTACAATTTTTTGGCAAATTTCAATGTTCAAGGTCAATGGATACCCTGTAAACGTTAATTTACTTGAGTGTCAAAATATGCCGATGCTAGAAAGGAGAACTTATCTAAGCGACATTTTTGGGGATATTGAGTTATACACACTGTTGGGATCGGCAGATTTTTCTGCATCGAATGGGTTGGGTGTCGTACCTGTACATTTGTCTGACGACTTTTGTGTCGCTTATCCCGTCGGTGATTTAGAGAATCTCTACTTTTTTTTCTACTAAACGACTTGATTTTTGAGGTTTTTTTTAGCAAAATGGAGATTACATAAAAAGTTGTTTGCATAATAATGAACCTTAGAGCTTTTTTACTTACATATTTGTCAAAACAGATCAAACAACTTGGATAATTTTTCTTTATTGCAACTAACCTTGCACTTGTTGGTTAACTGTTTTTACCTGATCGTAAAATATATTTTAATGTCGTTTGAGGCATTTTACCTATGTCTTTATGATAAAATTAACATAAAGGTAAAATATAACGAACAATAGGTTGCTGTTTTTGTTGTAATTATGACTATTTCTGTTTAATTTATATATATATATATTACGTATTATGTATTATATTGACTGTTCTCTCTCTATCTCTCTCTATTTTGATTTTTTGCATTTTCATGTGTAAGTATTATTATTAAATCATCCTCCTTCGTATTGTACATGTTGCTTTGGTTGTCTACCGTTTACATTTGTGTTTAGCACTCATTTACTCAAAGGTTAACTGGAAGAGATCCCTTAAAGGGATAAGTTCGCCTTTGTACATGTATTTCTTTTGTTTTGATGTATTTCTGTTTTTGTGTACAATAAAGTGTTTACATACATACATAATATTGTGGTGACACATGCTGTGTATAGCTAACATATAGCGATACCCGATATGTTAGCCATACGACAGAGCTCGCCAGTAGTCCCTAACCGGTAGGCGAATGTAAACGTGTATAAATAATAAACGTTATTATTTGGGACCCTTTGGTTTGTTCTTCAACCACCAAGTAGATTCCCACACTGGTGACCCCTGTGAACTGTTCGAGGAAAGTGACATTTTTTTGTTTCGGTTAAGGGGCTACTCCTCTCAGTGACGTGTCTCTCCGAGAGAATTTCAAGGTCAAGTGACGTGGTAGCAACTGCAAAATCATGTACGGACAGGCGCTGGAAGGGGCTAAGCCCCCGGGAGCGCTAGCTGCGGCCGGGCAGTCCCAGCAGCCCCAACAGCCCCAGCAACAAATTATTACGGCTTGTAGCGGCGCGGGGGAGTTAGCGGCGGTTTCGTTAGTAACGAGGATCCCGGATTTCTGGACCGATGAGCCTACACTATGGTTCGCGCAAATAGAGGCCATCCTCGAGCCACAGCACCTGGGAGACCTGCAAAAATTTAATATGGTCGTCACAAAGCTTGGTAAATCAACGATACGGGCGGCCAGTGATATATTACTCGCGCCGCCAGAGTCCGGGAAATATGAGACGTTGAAAGAGCGGCTTTTGACAGTATTCCAGGAATCGGAGGAGAAAAGGCACAAGAGGCTCCTCCAGGAAATGGAGCTGGGTGACCAGAAGCCATCCCAGCTCATGCGTCAGATGCTGGCTCTAAGTGCTGGAAAGTTTCCAGACTCTACTATCCGGATGTTGTGGGTAGGCCTGATGCCTCAAGCGGTGAAGGCTGTCGTGGCGGGAAGCGATTTGGCAGACCTTAAGAAGCTGGGAGACTTGGCGGACAGGGTTTTCGAGGCCACAAACTCCGCGGGCAATATAGCGGAGGTTTCTTCGATGCAGCAGCCGACAACAGAAGAGAAGCTGCTGGCCGAAATCGCCAAGATCACTACCCGCCTCGGGCGGCTAGAACAGGGCGGGACAGCAGGAGGATCTGGGAGTAGTGCTACGCGACGTGCTCAGCCGCGTAGGCAAGAACAGCCACGAAAGAGTCGCCAAGACCCCGGCTGGCTCTGCTTCTATCATTTCCGGTTTGGTGAACGTGCAACTAAGTGCATTAAGCCCTGCGGCTGGAAGGCGGGAAACTAGCTTCGGTACAGTCAGCGGCGGATTACTGTATCGGTTCCACCAATCACCGCCTTGGTGTTACAGACATTAACTCGGGATTACGGTTTTTAGTGGACACTGGGGCAAATATTTCAGTGTTACCGCGGTACAAACATGTAAGTAGTAGTAATGTAGAGTTAGATTATAAGTTGTACGCGGCAAATGGAACGCCGATAAAAACTTACGGCACTAAAACTTTGTCACTGGATTTTAAGTTAAAACGTGTATTTAGATGGACTTTTGTGATTGCCGACGTTAGCCAGCCTATTTTGGGGGCAGATTTTCTAAGTTACTATGGTATTAGTGTCAACCTGAAAAATAGAAAGCTAGTCGACGGGATCACGGGAGGCGGCGTTATCGCGATGGTAGTTAGCTGCAGAGATGATTCAGTAAATACAGTTAGTGAGAACCATCCTTTTTATGACCTTCTTAAGCGATATCCGGATTTAACGAAGCCGATAAGCTTTAAGAAGGCGCCCAAGCATACGGTGTGTCATCACATCGAGACCTCGGGCCCGCCGGTGTATGCGCGCGCAAGGCCGCTGCCACCAGATAGGTATAAAAAGGTGAAGGACGAGTTTGAGTTCATGCAGCAATTAGGGATCTGTAGGCCCTCGAAGAGCGCGTGGGCAAGCCCTCTTCACATCGTGCCAAAAAAAGACGGAAGTTTGCGACCTTGCGGCGATTATAGGCAACTTAATGCGCGCACCAAGCCAGATCGATATCCGATTCCGCGCCTACAGGATTTCACATATTTGTTAGCGGGAAAAAAGATATTTAGTAGAGTAGATGTAAATCGTGCTTATCACTATATCCCGGTCGCGGAAGAAGATATCGAAAAAACAGCAATTATTACGCCATTCGGGCTTTGGGAGTTCCCCAAAATGACCTTCGGACTTCGAAATGCGGCTCAGTCATTCCAGAGATTCATGAATCATACGGTGGTAGACGGCCTAGATTTCGTTTTCTGCTATCTAGACGACATAATTATAGCGAGCAGCAATGCTAAACAGCACCGCGAGCATCTAGATAGGTTGTTCAGTAGATTGGATAAATACGGTCTAACAATAAACATCAATAAGAGCTGTTTCGGACGTTCTAGAGTAGAATTTTTAGGATACGAGGTTACAAGGGATGGTATTAGACCGTTGCCCGATAAAGTTAAAGCTATAGTCGAATTCCCGAAGCCCCAAACGGTTGAACAGCTAAGGCGGTTTTTAGGTATGTTGAACTTTTATAGGGCACATCTAAAACACGCAATAGCTTATCAATCGGTATTAAATAGGTACTTAGAGAATTCCACGAAGAAAGACAAAAGTATTATTCTATGGACAAAAGAGGCTGACGACGCTTTTGTACAATGTAAAACGAAGCTTCAGAACGCAACAATGTTAGCATACCCGGTCGAAGGCGCGAAAATGGCCCTTATGGTAGATGCTTCGGATACATTTGCGGGTGGCGTATTACAACAGCAAATTAAAGGCATGTGGCAACCATTAGGGTTCTTTTCGACGCGTTTCACCGACGCACAATGTAAATACAGCGCATACGACCGAGAGCTAACAGCTATTTATCTAGGTATATTGCATTTTAGGAACATGTTTGAAGGTCGTCCCTTAACTATATTCACAGATCACAAAGCATTGACGTTCGCGTTTACTAAACTAAGTAGCGACAAAGAGACCCCAAGGCGAACTCGACAATTGTTGTTTATCAGTGAATTCACCACGGATATACAACACGTGTCGGGCAATCAGAACGTGGTTGCTGACGCATTGTCTCGGGTAGAAACAATATCCACGTCCACTGGCATAGATTTCCGCGAAGTAGCTCGAGCGCAGGCCGCTGACGCAGAGTTAGCACAGGCATTGCGAGACCCAATCAGCGTATCGCGGCTCAGGAGTATTAAGTTACCCAATTCAAATGACGAAGTTTATTGCGACGTGTCGACAGGCAGACAGAGACCATACTTACCGTTAAGGTTGCGAAAATTAGCGTTTGATGCCATTCATGATTTAGGTCACCCGGGTATCCGCGCTTCGCGTATGATGGTAAAGAGAAGTTTCTATTGGCCTTTTATGAATCGTGATGTCGGTTTGTGGGCAAAGACATGCGTGCGATGTCAGCGTGCAAAAGTGCAAAGGCATAATCACTCGGGTTTGGGAACGTTCCCAAGTGTCGGGAGATTCGAACATTTGCACGCGGACATCGTTGGTCCGATGACTTTATCATCAGACGGACATAGGTATTTAGTCACGCTAATAGACAGGGTTACGGGTTGGCCGGAAGCATTTCCAGTCAGCGACATATCAGCCGAAACAGTTGCGAGAGTTATTTACGAAGGCTGGATTTCGCGTCATGGATGTCCTTCAAAGTTTACCAGCGATCAGGGCAGGCAGTTTGAAAGCGGGGTTCTCAAAGAATTATTAAAATGCGTAGGCGCTACAAAAATTAGAACGACAGCCTACCACCCGCAGAGTAACGGCATCATAGAACGCTGGCACCGTAGTTTGAAGGCAGCTCTAAAGGCCAGACTTAACAATTCGTCATGGGTACAGGACCTACCATCGGTCATGTTGGGGTTAAGAGCGGTGCCGCGCAGCGACACTGCACGTTGCGTTTGCCGGGGGATTTTTATGACGCGGAAGCCAGCCCTAGTTTCGACGCGAGTAGCTACGTTAAAGATCTGAGGAACACTATAAACAATTTGAGACTTAAGCCAGTAGCGCAGCGCGACACGCGAACTGTTTTTGTCCACCCAGATCTTAAATCGTGTGATAAGGTTTTTGTACGTGTAGACGCAGTGAAGAAACCACTTCAGCCCCCTTACGATGGCCCGTTTAAGGTCATTGAAAGAGGTGAAAAGGTTTTCACGGTACAGCTTCCCGACAGGCAATCACACATTTCCATCGACAGACTTAAACCAGCATACATATTGTGTGAAGAAACACCCCTTGTAGTTGAGCCCGTTGTTAGTAATAGTAATAGGTTAAAAACTGTAAATAAGAACGTCATTGTTGAGGCGCCGCGAGCTAATAATAGCTCGGAACGGAATGTGCTTGCACCACAACTAACAAGCCCGGCGCGCGTCACTTGGACCACGCGCCGAGGCCGCGTGATTAAGCGCCCAGTGCGATATCAGCAATGACGCAATTTATAAATATAAAATAGTTAGTATAAAATTAATTATTAAGTAGGCATTGCCAATTAAATTTAGATGACTAGTTTTGCATTTGAATTAGCAGCAATTTTCATGTAATAGTTAAATGACCTAGTTTTACGGTAGTTAAGTTGAAGTAAGTGGAATATCCGCTCATTCGATTTTCGCCTTCGCCACGATCAAATATGGGTTTTGAGCAAAGTAAAATCAAGAATAAAGAAGACGAGTTCGCGGCTAGTATTAGCGCGAAGCACATAGAATTCGAAAACCGAATGAGCAATTTCAACATAATTTTAATAGCCATTGTATCTCTCGTGGCATTTATAGTGCTGTATGCATTGTGGCGGCTGTGTAACAGGAAGATGAAAGCCTGGGTTAAGGACCAGGCAGCGGGGCAGCCCAACCCCGCGGTGCGCGCGATGGCCGCGCAGCAGGCCCATGCGGCCGCGGCGGGGTACGCGTGAGTGCGTCATTGTCAGTGCAGTGTATAAGAGTGTAGTTTAACAAAAGTGTAGTTTAACGGGTTCGAAAAAAATTTTTGTAAGGGGGGGCTACTGTGGTGACACATGCTGTGTATAGCTAACATATAGCGATACCCGATATGTTAGCCATACGACAGAGCTCGCCAGTAGTCCCTAACCGGTAGGCGAATGTAAACGTGTATAAATAATAAACGTTATTATTTGGGACCCTTTGGTTTGTTCTTCAACCACCAAGTAGATTCCCACAATATGAAAGAAACATTGAATGTGATCCACTGCAATGTAAGCACGACTCGAACCTGCGACCCTAAGTTTCCGGCGTAGTGCTCTACCAACTGAGCTATCATATCGTTACGTCAATCACACTAAATCTTTGATTCCATAATTCTTCGCTACTGGAGCGCCCTCTGTGTCATGTGTGTTTAAAATGCTTATGCGCATTAGCCAAAAAGTAAAAATGTGGTATTTCCACATTATTAAACAGAATCGATATAAGATTCTATAAAAAAAAATAACAGATTAAATTACCTGATTGTCGTAAGTATCTTAACTATTGGCGTTTATCCAAATTTACCTGCTTTGATACTATGAAACCATTGTCGCTTATCCTTTTTTACCTGATATGACTTTGATCGACTACTGTCGCTTATCTTGAATTGCTTGAATGACAATTGAGTCGTATTTGTCGCATAGAATGTACTAAAAAAACAAATATTTTCGTTAAATTGGTAGTTAGACAACTTTACCGGTTCTGTTTTATAAAATATCACACATTTAGTAGTAATTCAATGCATTTATAAAGGCCGTTAGGGCCACCTGCGGTGTAAATCTGTGTCTGTGGCGCTAAGGCATTACTTTGGACTCGCTTGATGGACCCAAACGCCATCTCACTCAAACAGTGTCTTACGAGACGTCACGTATACCACACAGAGTTGTAGGTAGTTTTGTTATTCTTGTTAGGATAGGATATTATCTCATTGCAATTGTAAAACTTGAAATTTCACGTAGTTCGTGATTTAAAATTCCTTAATGAGTACCGAGTGACTGCAGTCTTGAGAACTCTTGTGCTGTTCTCATTAGTCATAGCTATCGTTTGCTACCATACATTGGTCTATAACTACTGGAAATCTTTCAGCAGATCAGGATCACACATAAAAATTGATAAAATTGAAATTTCACGTGATATCTGATGAATAAATCTTTAACATTTCTAAAGCAGTTTTTTTTTGTATTTGCGTAGTTGGACCATAAGTTTTTGTCTTTTTTCATTAATTCAACTGTAATCCGATCATTAATATATGGCTTTTAAACGATATGTAATAAAAATCAGGTTTTTATTTTATAAACGGTAAACAATTGGAACAGAACTTATGGCCAGGCTAGCTAGGTATGTCTAGCTAGGCCCGGCGGATATATCAATAATTACTAACGCTCATTTAGATTTAAATTTGAAGTGGGAAATTTATTGATGCAAATATGTATTCTGACTATATTTACATAAATAAGCCCTCATGCCAAAATTGTCACTTGCCTTCTTGGACAGAAAATTAGAATAGATAAAATTAGATAGAAAATTATTGTAATTTTTGATAATGTATTTTTATATCATATGCCATGTACTGTACTAGTGACGCAACGAATGTGAATACTTACAATAAATATTCGTAATATTCGTATTCGTAAATTAGCGTTTTACCGAATATTACAATGGTATTCAAACGAACAATACTTGTTTTGCATTACGATATTCATATCTCTTAGGGTTGAATTCATAAAGATCATTAGACGTTATCATACTTAAATATCTGTATTATCAGATTTTTTTTACTTACCGAAATACCTAAGGTACTCTAATATTACACAGAAAAGGGCCCTAAAACCCACACCAAAAGTGTTATTTTCTGGGAATCCTGTCTGGTGTGGGCCCATGACTGAGAATATCTAAGTATCCAAATGTGTTCGGGAATGCTAAGCAATGACAATTTTTTTTATAAGTACTTAAAATTAATAGATACCTAAATACGAAAAAAAAAACAGTTGAATTTAATTCTATATGAAAATTAGTGCTTTTTGTTATGTCGCATAGCGTAGTCGTGTGAAAAAACGAACTGTACTCTCTTAAAATACACTTCAAACGCACGAAGACAGATCGAACCTCCGCAGGATCCGGTACTATAACAATTTTCCGTAACTAGATGGATCGCGAGAGCAAGTGACACAGCCTTCCCCTTCGACGGTTAGATTTACACTGAGCTCGCAGCCCGGGCACGGCCGCGCTCGCGGAAATTCAGTTTTTTTTATGCTTTATTAGACCGAATTTCCATTTTACTAACTTTTAAACAATACGATTAAAGATCAATGAATTGTCAATGTTCTTGCGAAAGAGCCGTGTAAATATCACTTGTAGTTTAGAAGCCTTAGGGAATTGAAAATTGAAAACGACCCTATTTCAACACTATTTTTTCCATAGTAATTATTGCTTTAAAAAAAAATCCAACTATAATTTTTTGGAAGAAATAGTCAAAAATAACATATATTTTTTTCAGATTTTTCCGTTGGCTAGATTACGAGCCTTAGGACTTTAAAAATCACCATTCCACGTACGGAGTCGCCTTAATCTACTTTACTGGTAGCAGTCTGGTCCTGGCGCTTCGCCGGCCGCCCGCTCGGCTCGCGAGCTGTTGTGGTCGCAGTTCTAACCTAACCTAACCCATTAATCTACTTTACTGGTATCAACTCCGGTCCTGGCGCTTCGCCGGCCGCCCGCTCGGCTCGCGAGCTGTTGTGGTCGCAGTTCTAACCTAACCTAACCCATTAATCTACTTTACTGGCATCAACTCCGGTCCTGGCGCTTCGCCGGCCGTGCGCTCGGCTCGCGCGCTGTTGTGGTCGCAGTTCTAACCTAACCTAACCCATTAATCTACTTTACTGGTATCAGTCCGGTTCTGGCGTTTGGGCATTTTTTCTGCTACATGAATATTATGTCATTATAGAATCAGTTGATTCTGGAAAGTAAGCTATATAGAATTTGATATTATGGCACAAGATATTATGAATATTGATCATTCTAGTTAATGATTTAGTATGATTCACAAAAAATCTGGCATCTGATTTTATGGGGTTACTAATGTGTTGCACAAAATTTATTGGCATATTTTCGTTTCGCATAGCAACCATTGGCACAATCATCATTTCGCACAATTGCTTATTGCCTAAATTTCTTGGCATACTATCATTTCGCACACGTTTCTTTGGCAGAATAGTACATTGGCATAATGTTGATTAGAACAATACTCCTATCCTATGGTCGAATAATTGTGTCGCCGAAATTTATATGGCATAATATTCCGTTTGCATGATTATTTTAATACACCGAAAAATGAAAAGTCCGACTCAATATTAATACGAAACATCAAAATACCTAGGTACCTAATATAAGCAGAGTCGGACCTGCGCGGCTCGCTCGCTCGTTAGGGTCGTAGTTTAACCTAACACTCCTCCTCACTTCGCTCGTCGTCGTACCTAACCTAAGCCAAGTCGGACCTGCCTTAAGGTGAAATAGGTAATGTTAAGAATCGTAAGCCAAGTCGGACCTGCGCGGCTCGCTCGCTTCGCTCGCTCGTTAGGGCCGCAGTTTAACCTAACACTCCTCCTCGCTTCGCTCGTCGTCGTACACTAACCAAGCCTAACTAAGCCAAGTCGGACCTGCCTTACTTACCTGCCTTGCCTTCGTTTCTGTGAGGGACGCAGTTTCAACCTAACCTTACCTAGTTTTCTGGCAGCGATTCGGGTCTGTGGGTATGCTATGGTTACAATTATGCCGCAATAAATGCAGCGGAACTTGTATTGTGCTACATAAAATTCTGCGAAATAAAAGTTGGCGATATTAGTATTCTGCTATTCAAATTTGTGCCAAATGAATATTATGCGACATAACAATTTGTGGTAAGTATATGTATAATTATGCGATAGTATTATTCGGCTAAAAATGATTGTGCGAAAACGATTATGCGAAGTGCTTTTCGGACAATAGAGATTGTGCAAGATAAGGGGTACCCCATTTTATGGTGTATGTGAACGTTATGGACAATGACTATTACGGCAAATGAAATTATTCTAA